>CM053623.1:90526313-90563007 GCA_028646595.1 Phalanger gymnotis | reverse complement strand
AACTCTTGAGTTTTTCAACGGGGTGTGACTAAAGAGTTCTATGTTCCCCGCTTGGGCGGACGCGCTGCCTCACCAGCACTCCTCCTTCCCCAAGAACCCCCTACCTGGACTGGGCTTAAATCTTCAGCAGGCTGTGCACTCCTGCTCTGATCAGCTACTTAATTCCTCCCACCAGGTGGGCCTGGGGCCAGAAGCAACTGCAGCTGAATTTCTAAAGCTGCCCCACCTCCGTTGTCCCAGGGGTGGTAGGCGAACCGCAAACTCCGTCCTGTCCCGCAGCTTTTCCCACTAACCTTTTCTGTTGTCTTTGCTGTTTGTGGGTTGTGAGGTCTAGTACATGCCACAGCTCAGTAATTCAGCATGCTAGGGCACTCTCCGCTCCACACCTGGTCTCGTCGGTCCACGGTCTGCCACGCCGCGCCTTGAGCACTGAGCTCTGCTTGGCTCAGCTCCGCTCCCCTCAGCTGGGAGCTGGGAGTTCCATGCGGGACAGACCTTACCCCGAGACCATCCAGGCTGTCCTGGGCTGGAGCCCTGCTTCCCTCTGCCACTTTGTGTGTTCTGCAGTTCTAGAATTGGTTCAGAGCCATTTTTTTATAGGTTTTTGGAGGGACTTGGTGGGGAGCTCACGCCAGTTACTGCTTTCCGGTCGCCATCTTGGCTCCGCCCCCGAAGGGAAATAAATCTTGTAAAAAGTGGGAATGAATGGGGGCATGGCACATTCTGGCCTCAGATTATTCTATAAAGCATTAGTCATCAAAATTATTTGGTCCTGGTTAAAAGTTAGAAAGGTAGATCAGTGAAATGGACTAGATAAGGATAGACCAGAAACAATTTAATCACTATACCCAAGAACATGAAGTACTTGGGGATAAATTTCCTATTTGAGTATAATTTTTGGGAAAGCTTGAAAGAGGTTTGGCAGATAGTAAGGTTAGACCAATATGTTATATCATATACCCCATATATCAACTCAAAATAAGCTGTTAAGGATCATACCATAACAAATTAGAAGAGAATAGCAGCCTGTACTTTTTAAACCTATGGATAGGAGGAGAATATGTATAAAAACAAGGGATAGGGATAATTTTAAGTGATAAAATAGACTTTGATTACACACAAAAATTTTAAAGCTTTTTCATTAACAAAATACAACTAGAGTAAGAAAAGAAGTTGTTGGCTGATTGGCAAAAAGATCTTTGCATTAAAATTTTTATATAAAGATTTAACAGCCAAGATATTATTGTCAATTCTCAGCATCCATGTGTTTAACTTTCTCAACTTCAAGCATTCTCAGGATTTTCTTAGTAACTTCATTTTTTCTTTCCCATTGGCAGACATGTACATTTGTGGTTTTGTGCAGTAAAGAAAAAAAAAATGAGAGGCACAATGTGTTCAAATTTGTGGAGCAACTGGTTTTCTATTAGGTGCTGGACTGGTCTTGTTCATCTGGCCATTGTAAAGAGCTCATCATTGATCCACTTTGCCTTTCCTATGCTCTCATACTCTGAGACCCTTAGGGATCTCAAACAGGTAATGGATTATTTCAAGCTGGTGTGTCCTTTACAGTCTCCAGTGCCAATGTGTCAGAGTAATGTTGAGACTTCACCAGCCTTGGTGTCTTCTGACAGCAGAGACTAAAGTTCTAGCAACCTGTCCCTTGGTTTTCAGAGAACTGCCAAGGTAGAGAAGTTTATAGCAGTATAGTGTACTATCAGTGGTTATTTATAGTTTAGGAATAGTACAATGCCCTCACACTGCCATTTGACACAGTGGAAAGGTGGATTCAGGTTAAAAAAATTAGTTTTAAGAGTCTTATTTGGTATATAGTATTTGTGGTACTGTAAATTTCATGTGTTATGTAAAGTGAGTAAGTGATTTTTTTTAAAAAATCGAGATGCTAACAAAGGGTCACAGAATGACTAGGGGGAAAATGTTTTGCATGTTAACGATTTTGTGTACCACATTTCATGGTTTAATTCATGGTTCCTATGTTAGGAAAAGTGTGTATTATCAGAATTAATAGTTTGTTATTAAAGAATTGTATGCAGAAAAGCATATTTTCAGCAATCTAGTAAAAGATTACAGTTTTGGTGGTTATGGAAATCCAACCCCATATTTCCCATAGGTCACCATTTTCTAGGAATGTTACCCCTGTGAGAGTTGAGAATTAACTGTATAAACCATTAAGAGAAATATACAAGGCCAAAAACCATTCCCCAATGAATAAATGGTCAAAAGATATGAACACTTCACTAAAACAATATATATTTTGCCTTATGAAAGAATGTTCCAAATCAGTGATAATAAGAGAATTCAAAACCACTCTTGAGATTTCACCTTATGCTGCAAATTGTAGCAAATTGGCAAATATGACAAGATATGGCCATTCTAACACATTGTTGGACTACAGGTGGATCTGTGAAGTAGTCTAAACATTTTGTAAAGCAATTTGGAGTTGTGCAAAAGTTTAATCAACTGTCTATACCCCTCGACTATTTAGAAGAGTTCAGTGAACATCAAAGGACATTATTAAAGGGGAGAAAAATGACTCATGATCTTGCATGAGTATCACACAGAAATTAAAAATATTTAAAAATGTGACTTTATAGGTCTGTCTGATGTGATGAAGAAGCTAAAATCCAGCAAAGCATAGTAAGTGTTTACCATATAAACTGGTATAGTTTTTCACTAGGAGTTCTGGATGAAAGCATATTTCTCTCTCTTCTTCAAATTGTCATTTATTTGGTTTCTATGACTTTAGTATGGATTTTAGGAGGGTCTTATCTAGAATTTCTTTTTTTATGATTGCTTCATAATTACTGTGTAAAAACTATGGAGAAGGGAAGAATACATCGGCAAGGCATATTACAATTACTTTGTCATGCATCTGGTTATGTTGGCATATTTGTTTAATTAAATTCCCTGCTAATTATAACTGTATGTACTTGCGTTAATTATTATTTGCTCAACATAGTCAACAGTGTAATTCTTTTAAGGAGAGCAACATGCTTTCTATTTAAATTAAATTACTGATTTCATATGCTTTCTGAAATAATTGTGATGTCATTTTGTGAAAATGATGGCTTAAAAATTAATTTAATTAGAATTGAATTTGGCTAGAAAGAAATCTAAAAGTTGTCTTTTAAATACCAACTTAAGACATTAAGAAATGAGTAAGTGATTTTGTCCATTTCAACCATCCAGTGATAGATTTCACCCTTTATGGAAAATTATTCTTGCCCTTTTGAACTGCCTTATCACCTGCTATTTAAGAGAAAAAAAGTTAGTTCTACGATCCAGAGAGGGTACACATGTTTAATGCAGTAGCCCTCTCTTCTGGTGTGCTCCTAATATATCCTGTGAAGTATTTGCTTAGGGTCATTTTCTCCAGTAGTTTTGATTCGGAGTGCTTGCTTTAGAGATTCACTTCTTTTGTAGGGAGTCTTAAGGTTAAAGAGAAATCTTTTTCATCTGCATGTAAAGCTAGCATCCACTGGCGAGCAAACTCTCCTGTCACATTTTCTCTTAATTCCTCTCTATTAATTCTCCTTTCCCCATCTTTGCTACACAGTGCATATGTTAACCTTGTATGTTATCCAATATGTATAAATGACTCAGGATCACTTATAACTTGCAAATAGTAACTGAATATTTTGAGGAATGATCTTTAGTTTTATGCATTCACATTTACATGTAATGTTTTGTCGTTCTTCTCTTTTCTCTTCCCATCCCTATCTTTTCTTATAGCATGTTGCCCTTATGCAATACTTTATTTAGGCAAGCTTTGTTGAGTGTAGGAAAAGTGCTTTCTTAACTTTTATTTTCCTGGGGATCCTCTGAAACTCCTGCATCAAAACACTGTACAGTAGTCGGAAAGTTTTCTAGTTCTTTTCTTAGGATATTTCTAAATCTAAGGCCAATAGCTTGGCTTCCTTTTTTTTCCCCCCTTTAGCAAGACTTGAGATCCATAGGAATACCAAGTCCTGTGGGGGAATGGCATTACTTCCTTAAAGTCTGTTCACTTCTATAAAGTTTACACTGTTAATCTGCACTGCATTACTCTTTGGTGTATCTGGAATACAAGTTGGCATCATTATCTTCCTTTCTCGGTGCCCTCTGGGATTGTTTATCAGGTGGTTCTTGGTCTTTTTGATGTTGCTGGGAGGTAGACGTAAAAGAAACAAATGACATCATCATGCCTTTAAGCTGTTTCTAGTACATTGAAAAACATTCAGGTGTCAAGTTTAATCAAGTAACATTTATTAAGCAGGATATCAGCATGTGCAGTATTATTTCCATAGCATAAGACAACAACTAGATGAGTGCTCTGAGTGACAGGGTAGAATGATCAGATTTTTGTTGCACTAGTTCAAGGAGGTGTCCTGGAACAGGTAATTGAGGAATAGGGTCGTGAAGGACACGAAACGGTAATGATGAATGAGGATAACTTCCCACATGAATATGGGATACAACAAATAAATAATTTAAATATATACTAAAAATAATAATGATGACTGCTGACACATATGGTACTTTAAAGTTTAAAAATGCTTTCTAAAAATAAATAAAAATTTAAAAATGCTTTATGTTCATTATGTCGTTAGATCTTTTAAACTTATGGAGAAGGACTCATCAGAGCTTGGACAGGGAGAATGGTAGATGGTCTTATCTGGATTAAAGGAGCTAAATGAGATGGGACAACTAGGGAGATAGTTGGTTGAAGGCCTTGAATGTTTGGTTCAGGGCTGGATTTGGATTCAAAGGACCTGGGGTGAGGTGCTAACTTAGTCACTGACCACCTAATCAATCTGATATTTCATAGTGATTGAAATGATATTGCAGTGATAAGCACATCACGTCTCTGAACCTGTTTCCTCATTTCTCATATGGGGATAGCAGTACTTGGACTATAGACTACAAGGGTTTTTGTAGAAGAAAATATTTTATAAATCTTAAAACCATGTATAAATCATAGATTTAGAATTAGATAAGTTCTTAGAGGTCATCATTTCATTTTCTTTTAAAATATCTTGTAATATTTTGGTTTTTTCTATATGACTAGAGTTTCTTCTAGTATCATTTTCACTTTCCCTCTAAAAGCTATCCAGTATAACAATATTTTTAAAGAAAAAGAGAAAAAAATCAACAAAACCAATTAATGCATCAAAAAAAGTCTGAAAAATATGAATTGTGTCATACCATTTGTTTGGGGACATAGTCACATATCTCTTCTTTGGGGCCATGTTTATTTTCTGTAACTTTGCAAGATTCACTTTTAAATGGTTTTTGGCTGTTCTTTTTTCATTTATGTTGTTGTAGTCATTATGTAGATTTTTAACTTGACTTCATTCTATATCAAGTCATATAAATCTTTATATGCTTTGCTTTCTGCATTGTATTAATCATTTCTTAAAGCACAGTAGTACTGTCCAGTTAAACTCGTGTACCACAGTTTGGTGAGCCATTCCCCAATCTATGGGCATCTGCTTTTTTTCCATGTCTTTGCTACCACAAAAAATGATGCTATAAATATTTGGGTGTGTATGGGGACTTTCTTTTATGAATTGTCTCCCTAGGGCATAAGCCTAGTAGTGGAACCACTGGGTCAAAGGATATGGATATTTTAGTCACTTTATTTGCATACTCCTAAATTATATTGATTTTATTGATGAATTCATCGCATTGACAGTAATGCATTAGTGTACCTATCCTCCCACAATACTTCCAGCATTAACTGTTCTCATCTTTTGTTGTCTCTGCCAATTTGCTAGGTGTAAAATGAACCTCATGGTTGTTTTGATTTGAAGTTTTTATTGGTGATATGAAACATTCTTTTGTTTGGTTATTAATAGTTCATAGTTCTTTTAATAACTATTATTTTATAACATTTGACTATTTATCTATTGAAGCTCTCTTCCTTTTATTTTGAGGAGGTGAATGCCCAGAGTGGTCAAGTGATTTGCCTGTTCACATAGGGAATAAATACTACTTATTCAAACTCTAGATTTGAGCCCAGCACTCTTCCCACTTACTTCTAATGTTAGTTCTCCTTTTTTTTGTTGTGATAGACAATATGATGATACTGTGCAGACTTTTAAACAGGTGGATATGATTGCAATGGTGTTTACAAAGAATTATTACTGTCATCTTATATGGGTTTACTAGTGCCATTTGGGGCCCCCAACAAACTGTTGTATAGTATAGAGCACCCACTATATGTACATTTTCAATTCAATTCAATACGTATTTATTAAGTGCCTCCTATATGCCAGATACTGTGCCAGTTTCTGGGAATAAAGTTGACAATGATCGAACAACCTCTGCCGTCATGGAGCTTATGTCTTATTGAGAGGATGCACAATATACACAGATAAATACAAAATAAGTTCGAAGTAATTTCCAGGGCAGGATGGCGGTGTTGAAAGGCAACACCATCTGCTTCTGTTGATGTTTCTTGGTGTTCCCCCAAGAGAAGCTCTTTACAATCAGTGAATCCATCCTGGGGGAATGTAGAGGTAGTCCAAGTTCTCCTTTACTTCTCACCTATTGCCAAGAAAATGCAGTACCTTTAAAATGACCAAATGCAAAGCTGTTACCCTTATGGCTTCATATAAGATGTCACAAAAGGGAAATTGAGTTACCACTTGATGAGCAAATTTAGACCATGTGGAAATAATTTCTCTTTGCCCTGTTACTACAATGATTATTCACTAGCTTTTAGCAGTGAATTTAGTACTGAAATTCATTGCTGAGCTGATGGGTTGGTTGCTATTTAGTGGTGCAGTAGACACAATAGAAACATCTTCACACTAAGACCTTGTTCAAAGACACCCTGAGTCTAAAGTTAAAGTTAAAGAGAATGTTCTAACTGCCAAGAAAGCCAACTTTCCGGCCTTGATAACAGCTGAATTTGCCAACCACTGTAGCAAGTGATTATGCCTGTAGAATAGAAACTTACAACCCCAATTAATGCACCCTGTTCTCAGGGCCTTTAAACAGACAAGTTCTTGATCCATCAACTCTTTCTTTCCTGGGGTTGTGCCTGGTTTTCATTCCAGTTTTAAGATCTGTCTGCATGAATTGTGCCTTAAGCCATGTAGCACCATAGAGGGACAAATGAGATCATTTTGTGCCACTGAGGGGAATATTTAACATTTATTCAAAGATGACTTACTTGAGAGGGACTTTTGGTTATTTTCTAATGAGCAAAAATCTCCCAATGTAATATTTCACTGCCCACTGTTTCCTGGATAACAAAGCAAACCTGAAACAGTATTGAACTTTTCTCATATTCTCTCTGTGTGTCATGAATGTTTAATAACTAAAGAGTCCAGCCACATTTTGTTCAGAATTAGCTTCCAAGTTTGAAGGGCTGTTAGTGATTACCCCAGGAAGCCTTGGGCTCTTATTATAATCACCACCTTTCTGTTGAACAGAATTCTTTTCTGTAGAGATTTAGAAACAGTCTTTGTTGCACCAGCCCTGGGTCTTCTTGCTCTTATTCAAAGTATATTTAATTCAATTCAACTAGCATTTTAAAGGTCTAACGTGAAAAGCACTGTGCCAAGCACGGGGGTACATGTAAAGTCTAGCTAAGATACAATCCCTTGTACTCCTGTACCTTAAGAATCAGAAGATCTGAGCTTGAATTCTAGCTTTGTCCTTGGTGGTATTAATCACAATCAAGAGACTGGATTTCTCCAGGCCTTGTTAAGCTCATCCACAAAATGGGAGAAATAATGCTTACATTATCTCTCTTACATGATTATAATAGAGAAAATACTTTGGGAAGTCTTTCCCTTGGTGTTGAGGCTTTTATTCTTAGTTATATTTGAAGCTTAACTGATCTCTAAACCTTAATTTGAGCCACAAAACTTCCTGATTTTCTGGGCCACCAAGCCTGTTAGCTTGACAGCTAGGTGGTGAAATGGCTGGCTTGCGAAACCTAGTATCAGAAAGATCTGAGTTCAGATCATGTCTCGGATACTTATTAGACCTTTTACAAACCTTAAGATGTTATATAAATTATAGTTATTATCATTATTATTAGCGGCTGAGTTCAGAGAAGTGCCATACTCAACCTCTAACTACCTTTCTTTTTTCTTCTGCTACTACCATTGTGTCTTGATACATATTTCTAGCATCTAGAACTTACTGGCTTTGTGACCACAGGCAAATCACTTAACTTCTCTGAGACTCAGTTTTCTTAATTGTAAAATGGGCATAGTAATATTTCTAGTACCTGCTTCGCAAGATTGTCGTGAAACTCGAATGAGAGAGAATGCATGTAAAGCTAGGTTAATATAACAGTGGACTTGGAGTCTAGAACTTAGGGCATAAAATTCCTCAAGTCTTCCTTACCTTTAATCTCTTAACCTGAATTTTCTATAAAATAAGAATAATAATAGCACCTGCCTCAAAAGGGTGATGGTGAAGATCAAATGAAATTATACATGTGAAGGCTCCATAAACAATACATTCTGTAAATATTCGCTATTAGTAAGTATAAAAGGCTGTAAGTGCTAGGGAAATATTAGTTACTATTATCTCATTATTATCTTTTTCTATGGGGTTCAGATAGAAATGGTTAAAGGATAAGTCACCCTTCTATTATTATCTGATATCTCCTTACACAGATTGATTACATGACTTTTTTGAAGTGAAATGAGTACTTAGGTATAAATTCGTCTTTAAATTCAATGAAAGCATTTTTGGGACAACAACATTAGTATTCAAGATGACAACGATGACATACACCTCATCCTGCTCCCAAGTGCTTTTAACTTCTTCTACTAGGTCTCTATATTTTGAAAGCTTTTCATGTCACATGGTTTAGAGATTGAATGTTTGGTATGTTATGGCCCAGTGTTATGCCTGTGTGGTATTATTGCTTAATACTAGTAGCATTGCTGCTAGTATTATTACTAATACTGCTACTGCTGTCTTCCCTTCCTTACACTTACAGTTTTACTTTGCAGATCACAGGTGCACATTTTCTAGGGTATATTTTAAAGGTAAAAAAATAATATTCTGAGATAATAATAATAGTATTCTGAATAATCAAGATGTATAAAATTATCCAATACTTGTTAAACTTTTTTGAAGTTAAAATTCCCCAAGCCTTCATAATTCTTTTTAAGCCAATCTATTCCCTTTTGGGCCCACTTCTTTTACTTCCTGCTCTGAGGAGTATCTCACATCATATTTCTCTCGCTCTTGGTGTGATTATTAGAGTAGAGGTTATTTTGCAGTCCCTGAAAGCCTTCTGATTGCTGAAAGGTGTTTTGTTTTTGTTTTTGTTTTTGTTTTTTTTGGGGGGGAGAGGAATCAATTCAATTATATTCCCACTTAATCACAAACAATTTGATAGTTACCTTTCCTTAACCCAGAGAGAGAAGTGGGGGGTGTAGGTGGAGGGGGAAGAAAACTTAAAATAGTTATTTTTTTACCCCCATTATCAAAGTTGAAATATTCTTAACACTCAGTTAACCCTTTACATTCATAAAATATAGCCCATTTTTCTCTCAAAACCACTGAAGAGTGTTTTTAAATAGCAGTGGTATAGATAGAGCTAGCATTTATATAGCTTTTTAAGATTTGTAGAGTGCTTTGAATATATTGTCTCTTTTGATGTCACAACAACCCATTTAGGCAGGTACTGTCATTATCCCAGTTTTAGAAAAGAGAACACTGAACAGAATTTATAATCTTGCCCACAGTCACCTAGCTAATAAGAGTCGAAGGTAGGATTCAAACCCAGGTCTTCTTGTTTCTAAGTCCAGTGTGCTGTGCTGTCTTACTTTACATGATCGGGTCCTTGCATTCTGAAGATTAAGCTAAAAAAAAGATGTGAAAGATAAATTGGAGATTTAGGATATGAGTGGGTCTGGGAAACCATTTTAGGAATTGATCTTAATAATATCATAGTACTGGGAGATGCAAGGTCATCTATTTTGCCACCATATTCTACCATTTTACATAAGAGGAGACCAAGACTTAAAGAGGTGGGGTTAAGTTTGTGATTAAAAACCAGGTTCCCTAACCTAATGCTCTTTCTACTATTCCCCACTACTTCCTATATGTAAAAATGTTTTTATAACCCCCTAATTCCCCACACTTTACTTCACTCTCACATACCAAGTCATGTCTTTCTTTGACATCATCTGACTTCTCCAGGTTTATGCAATACCTGGACATCTGATTACTTCTAGAGTGAGGGTATTGAATATTTTAAATGTTCAAGCCATCTATGAAGTCCATTATTCCATTTAAAAAAAATTTCTACCTTCGAATAAGCTGTATCCTAGGACACTGAAAGAATTTGCAGATGTATTTGCTGAAGCTGTCCATTGTCCTTGAGGATAAATATTCCAGGTGGGTCATAATGGGAATTCAGAGGACAAGAAAAAACACAAAAGTCGCTTCAGAGCTTGAGCTGGAGGACATTGCCGACTGATATACAGTATGCACTAAAAGTAACATCAGAATTTCAAGTGCTAGAGACAGAGTAAAAGACCATGCAATGGAGAAATAGTGAACTCGGAGGAGAAGGTTTCAGAGGAAAGTAGAAAGTTGGTGACAAAGACGAGGAGAACAAAAAGAGATGCTAAGTTATGAAGAATTCCCTTGTTTGGCAATTATCATGTGAAATAATGAAGCTTCTGAATACTGAATAGATTATTCTACATTCTCCAGACCAAGAGGAAAGGAATAAGGGGGAGAGAGACTACAGAGGTGATAGGCCAATGAAAGAGAATATACCAGGAGGAAAATGAGGTCAAGGAAAGAAGCTTGAAGCCTACCCACTCATCTCAAAGATCAGAGAGAAAAGCAGGAGACTGTGGAGGAGAGAAGGAGCAATTAGAAAGAGAGGAGAAAAGCCAAGAGAGCTAGCCTTTGAAAGTCAGAGGAGAATTTCCAGAAGGAGGATGCAGTCAACTGTGTCATATAATACAAAATGTCAAGAAAATTGAGAATTGGGGGGGTGGGGAGGCTGTTAGATTTTACAATTATGATGTTAATGATGACCTTAAAAAAAGTTGTTTTTGTAGAATGATTGGGAAAGAAGCCAGATTTCGAGGTATCGATGAAAAAATGTGTGGTAAAGACCTGGGGTCCTTAGGTATAGAAGTTTGACTATGAGATGGGGGCAAGAAGTGGGACAAAATCTATTTAGAGTAGGAGAGTTAAGAGAACTTTTCTTTAAAGGATGTGATTGTAGGTGAATGGGAAATGATTCATTAAAAAGGCTTCACTCCTCAGCTCCAGCTTGCCTTCTAGGCTTATTATTCCCCTTCATGTGCTCTTCATGCTAGGCAGACTGGCCTACTTAACTGTTTCTCAACTCAGCTGTGTGTTTCCTGCTTGTGCCTCTACACATGCTGCCCTCCCTATGTGGGATTCATTCTCTTATCGGAATCCCTGGGTCCCTTAAGGCTCAGATAATGTGCCATTTATGTATGGGAAACGTTTACTGACCCTTTTACTTCTCTCCATCTCCTCTTCAAATTATCATGTACATACTTACTTGTTCCATGTTATAGCCCCCTGGTAGAAATAGAGTTTCTTGAGGATGTGGGTTGTATTTTAGTTTGTCTTTCTATTCTTAGCACCTAGCACAGTGTCTTTGCACATAGTGGATGCTTAATACATGTTTGTTAAATTCAATTGAATTAAATTGCAGCCAAGGGAGAAGTATAGATTGAAAAGGCAAGAAAGAAAGGGGCTAATGTTGGATTAAGTCCCTGGTAAGGTAGGTGAGGATAAAATTAGGGTAATTTAGAGGAATTAACTATAACAAGGAATAGCAGCACCTCTTCCCCTGAAACAGGAAAGTAGTAAAGAGTAGGAGATGATGCTAAGAAGTTTTCAGGAGGAGAAAGAGTTG
Organism: Phalanger gymnotis; assembly: GCA_028646595.1. NCBI lineage: Eukaryota > Metazoa > Chordata > Mammalia > Diprotodontia > Phalangeridae > Phalanger > Phalanger gymnotis. The sequence goes on along the minus strand of CM053623.1, from coordinate 90,551,117 downwards.
TTGAGGATGCTCTGGTTTCAATGGCCTCAATTTTCTCTGGGGAGGGCTAGTCACCTCTTATTATCATGGGGTGCAGGGAGTTCAGTTTGAGGCTCAAGGTTTGAAATGGTTTAGAAAAGAAAAGAGGTTTAGAAAAAGAATTAGTAATCGTAAAATGCAAAGATCGTTAAGCAGTAATGAGGCATTACTGTTAGGTAGCAAAAACATGTAGAAGGTGAGAACTCAGGGGTTCTGGATTAAATGAAAGCCCAAAGATTTCCACATGCACACAGCCAGTCAGTCAAATAGCATATCATTCAGCTCTTATTATCTGCCAAGCACTGGGGAGAGAAAGTTCCTGCCCTCAAGAACTCAGATTCTGATGATGAAATGTTAATTCCTTATGCAGGCCTTTTAGTAATACCTTTGTACATTTTCCTTCAAGCACATTACTATTCTGTAATCCTCTAAAGCAGTGGTCCTCAAAGTATGGTCTGCGATGGTCCTCAATATGATCCTTGGGTTGGCAAGGGTGTGATGGGATCAAGAGTTTTGCTTGTAACGTGATTAATGGCTACTTTTGTCATTTAATAATGAATTTCTTCTTTAAAAATAAACCGTAGCCTCTCAGTGTGTCATTAAAAATAGGACTATTTTCACTTAACATTTTTATATATTGGCTCGCACTTGGGAACAAGTCAACTTCTGGGCCCATTCCAAATTCTGCGTGAATCCAAAAAGTTTGAAAACTCTGTTTGTTGTCTTTTGGTGTGTATGTGTCCATACCTGTGATTTCATCTTCATAGGGAACTCTCCATACAGAAAGTCTCTCCACCAATACAGATTGATGATTCCTCTGCAATTTTTATCTTATAGAATTGTCTGGAGGCTCTGATGATTAAATGGCTTGCCTACCATAACCCATGAATTAGAGGTTAAACCCTTTCTTCCTGACTCCCAGGCCAGCCTTCTATCTCCTATCTATGGTACCAACAAACACTACTATAACCTGCACCCTTTTTTATTCAAAGAGTAATGTTTAAACTGTGTACCTCTGGGGATAAAGTCATGTAAGGTTATCCTGTGTCTTATTGTAGGACATAAAGTAGTTAATTTTTGCTCAAAATAAGAAGAGAAAGCTAGGTTCTACAAGTAAATAGTGTCAGGTCTGCAGTCAGCAGTCCTGAGTTAAAAACTGGCCTCAGACACCTACTAGCTGTGTACCCTTGGACAAGTCACTTCACCTCTGTTTGCCTCAGTCTGTTTTCCTCCTCTGTAAAATGGGAATAAACCTAGCACCTACCTCACAGGATTGTTTTGAGGATCAAGCCTGGCACATAGTAAGTGCGGTGTAAATGTTAGTTATTATTATTAATGTTATTTTATAATTATATATTGTATATTATATTATTATATCATATGTCATATATTATTTTTAAGATAATACAAAGTATGTAACTTTTTAAACAATAAATGTTTTTCTTGCTAACCAATTTTTTTATTTTTTTGGCAATTTTTTCTTTTTTTTCCTCCAAATTGTTACAAACACTAAATAAAACAGGCATTTGCAAATACATAACAGAACAGAAAAAGAGGATTGTACAGTAAAATTTAAATCTCTGTTATATACAACTTGCTTTTTTTAAGTATATGATTTCACTCTGCAGCTTTCAAAGCTGCCCTGCTCATCTGTGCTTCTACCTGCCTTTCCTGTTGTTTTTGTCTCCAACAATTATAAATTCTACTGCATACCATGCAGCTCTCACTCCAGTATGTCAAGCTCTATATAGTCTAGGGTGTTGACTACTCTCCCTTAGCTCTACCTCTTTTGTGATTTACCACCCTCATCTCATTAGTCAAGAGGTATGATATGTGAAGATTGATCCAATTAGACTTGCCTCCTCCCCCACCCTCTGGGACATTACCTCCCTTCTCTGTCTTACTGTATTTCAAAGAATTCTGATCACATGAGTGTGGTATTTTGGATCTGATCACATGACTTGTCTTCTTTTTTTTTTTTTAAAGATTAGATCTCCCTATTTTGTCCAAGCTGAAGATCCATGGCCACTCACGGTCCTGTTTTCACTATTGATCAGCAGGAGCTTTGACCTGCTCCTTTTCTATTCTAAAATGGTTTGTCTCTCCCTAGACAGTGCGGTGATGCCCTGCTACAGGGAGCTTGTCATGTTGGCTCCAGACTTCCTGGGGGCACCCAGTTGACTTTAGCCAACTGAAGTTCAGAACTCCTAAGCTCCAACAATCAGCTCTTCTCAACTTCCTCAATAGCAAAAATTACTGGCTCGGACATGTTCTTGTTGATGCAGGAAAGAGAACTTTGCTGTTCAAAGGATCCCCAGCTCCCAGTGTCACTGATTTTCTATCCTTGTTCCTCCTCTGCATCAGTAAGAGCAGTGATGCAGATCACCAGAAGGGTAACCAATTAGGATTTCCTTCCTCGTCCTGTCTGGTGGCCAGGGGAAGAAACCTGCAGAAGTACCCCCAATACCACTGCCTCCTGCTCCTCTCTCTATCCTTGCTCTTTCTCTTCCAAAGTGTGTGCAGAATTTTCCATCATTTCTATCTCAAATTTTTGCCTTTTTAAAATAGAAGCTTTAGGACTGCCCTCAAACCCAAGACCAACATCTCATTTCCTTCTCACATTCCTGATGGAGAGAGAGAGAGAGACAGAGAGACAGAGAGAGACAGAGTGAGTATGTGTTGGGGAGTGTTACAAGATCACTCAAGAGTGAAATTAAGTAGATAATAAGGATTTGGGACTGTTTAATTCATACCATCTATAATGATTATAGCTGATGGTCCAAAGTCTTTGGGTGCAAGGGTTTTAACAATATATTCTCTTTATATTGCAATAGCCCTTCCCCTCACTTACTAACTATGGCTCAGCCCAGCCTTGCTTAGACCTTTTACTAAATTATAATGTCTTTTAGATTGTATTGGGTAATATTTTGAGCAGCCTCGAAAGGCTGAATAATTCCCTTTCCTCCTGGATTTAGGTGCTACTTCATTTTGACGCCCCCACTTAGAGAAACCACTAATGATTCCCTTGCCATCATTCATCCCAAAATAAAATTAATTGGAAACTGAGTAGTTTCCTAAACCCATGCATGTTTCTTTTTTTTCCTTTTTGCATAACAGAAGAAAAAAAGGATTAATTTCTTTGTTCTCATTAATAAGAATTAAAGCTGAATAACAATCTATGGTGTAGTGAGATGAGAGAAAATAAGTCTCATAAGTAATTGTCATGGTTGTTTAGGTATAATTGTTTCATTATTGAGTTAATAATTTTTTACAGACAGCTTCCACTTCCATATCATATTTCTGCTCTAGCTCTTCCCTGCAATTGTCTAGTCTGAAGACGACAAGAAGTTGTTTTAGATCCATCACTTGTCTAAAATGTGAGCTCCAAAGTGGTTGGGGGGTGGCATGGAAGGGTAAAGGGGGGAGGAGTTGGGAGTGGGGTTGGATTGAAATCAGTTGATTAATAAGACAACAAAATTCATTCACCAGCTTGTTTCAAAGGAGACTCTTATTATTCTGGAGAGAAATTAGACATCAGATCCCTCATAGGCCCCAGGCTCTGACATGTGTTTTATAATGACAGTTAATTAGATGCTGTCTGCAGCAATCATAGGCTGTCATTCCTAATACATTTCTGGGAAGTTGAAGGACAGGAGAAGTCACCCCCCTCCCCATCTTTCCCCTTCCCGTAACTGAAATCGGTTGCCAAAATTAACTATGAATATATGAGGCACGAGTTCAACAATTATACAGCCGTTCTGCACATTTTAGTTCCCTGCTTAGTATGTGCTCTGCATTCCAGGCTGTGATAGGCCTCTTCTTGCAGATAGACTAGTAAATGTTGTTGTAGTCATATTTAGGAACATCACACACAGCACTTTCTAAACACCTGGTCTCATGAGAGATGCTACCTGTCATTGCGCCTTCTGGTTTCCACATGAAGAATCTTTTAACCTCACAAAACTGCCCCAGATACTTTCTCTAAAGGCAAAACAGAGCTGGAAAGGCATTGCCAAAGAAAATCAACTCCTATATGAATAAAGAAAGACATTTTTGGTCAGTGCTGGAGGCATTTTGTGAGTCAGGCTTGACTTAGCTTGGGCTCAGAATCAGAACAAAGTATGATATTCATAGTCCAAACAACATTTAACAGAAATCAACTTACTTCACAATAGCATGGAAAGGCTTCTCAGCAAGGATACAGCATTGATTCCGTCAGGCCCAGTTACCCTGTTCCTATCTGCCATGATGGTGTGACTAGTCAGGAGCATGTATGAAACTTAAGGGCCCCTGACTCTTTATATCTTGGGCTTATGACTTACTCAACAAGAAAGGTTTCAATAGTTGGAGCCTTAGTCCTTTGGACCAGTTGAGTCTCGAGGATAAGTAGATTGCTTTTGGCTTAAAAACTATACTCGCCTACATGAAATCAAAGTTGCTCATCTCATATCCTCCCTCTTTTTTATCCTGAACATCATCATTGCCTTCACTTCTTGTTTATGGGATATTATCCCCTCTGCCTGTATACCAGCAAATACCTGTCTACCAGCAAATACCTGTCTACGTACTGCATTTTCCCCCATCCGAGATGAATACATCCTTTTTTTTGTATTTATGTCCTCAGGCATAAGACCTAAGACCATTGCCCATAGTAAGCATTTATTGTTTGTTGAATTGAGTGTGGAAAGTTAGAGTGGATCTTCCTGATAAATACCCTTTCAAATCCCCATCTATAGGATTCATGAATAAAATTTTCCATCCCAACATTGATGAAGCATCAGGAACTGTGTGTCTAGATGTAATTAATCAAACTTGGACAGCTCTGTGTGATCTTTCCAATATATTTGAGTCATTCCTGCCCCAGTTGCTGGCCTATCCAAACCCCTTAGATCCTCTAAATGGTGATGCTGCAGCCATGTACCTTCATCCAGAAGAATACAAACAGAAAATTAAAGAATACTTTCAGAAGTATGCAACAGAAGAAGCACTGAAGGAACAGGAAGAGGGCACTGGGGACAGCTCGTCGGAGAGTTCTGTGTCTGACTTTTCGGAAGACGAGGCGCAAGACATGGAGTTGTAGTAGAAAAGGCCACCTACTTTTCAGAAAGACTATTATTTCCTAACCGTGAGAAGCAGACTATAATATTCATATTTAAACAAAACAATTTTTTTATTACTAAACAAGGTTTTTATGAATAATAGCATTGATATATACACACGCACACGCACACACACACACATATTATATCGCCCTTTAGATCTTGATTTCTTGGTCATTTCTCAACCTAAGGTGCATAGCATATTCCCACATTCCATTTTGGTAGCAATATGCAGCCCGAATGCATGCATTCATAAGTCCATTTGGCCAAGTCAACTTGTACGCTCCTGAGCTGTCAATGAAATAGCTGCTCTGATAGGTAGACATGAGGACAAAAAAATACTGCTTCTTTTATTGGTGGTTCCAAAGAAACAAACCAAACCAACCAACCCTTGGACATTAAGACAGACTAGAGCTTTTTTCAGAGGAAAGAGGAAAGACTTGGGGAGGGAGAAAGCCTGATGTAAGTGTGCTTAGAGAGCCAACAGCCCAGTAGCGGTGATGCTCCTTCCCATTCATGTTGGTGCCCTGTTTTACATGGAGTGAGCATAACTGAGTACAGGGAGCTGTCTATCTGGAGTATTGGCGCTTAAAGGAAGGTTTTTTGACTTGGATTTTAAGTACTTTTTTTATATGTGGATTCCTGCCCTTCCATCTACAGGGCCCTGCAATCACGGGTGTGTTTGCTTTGGGGACCTTTTGAATTCCTTTTTCTGGACATGACTCTTTCACTGAATGTTTGTTTGACAAATTGAACTGGTGTTTCACTGATTGTTTTGAGAAAGGAATAGAGAGGATAATCTAAAAGGAGCTTATGTTCTTCATATCAATGGGGGTAGATCTGCTGTAGGTCAGCTGCTTGGAAAGAGTGAAGAGGTTGGGATGAGAGGATCCTGGGGAAAAGAGAGACACAGGGCAGCAGGGGCAGTTGGCCCATTGTGACATGCTCAGTAAGGGAAGACTACTTGGGTGGTGTTGGTCAGCCCACCCATCTTTCGCTATCCTTCCTTTTTATCATTTACTAAGCAGTGCTTTGAAGTTTATAAAATACCTTTACATACATTATTGTGATATAACATTGCAAAGTAGGTAGGCTTAAATATTATTAGCCACATTTTGTAGATCTTGAAGCTAAGGCTCTGGTTAAATGACTTGCCCAAACTCACAGAGGTATGCATGTGAGAGCTGGGACCAGACTCCAGAGTCGTCCAGTTCTTCATCTGGTTTACTGTTCAGTGTACCATGTACTACCTAATGTGTCCTAATCTGTAGGAATATAGGATCTATTTTCAAAAAGTAATAGAAATTTAAGAAATGAAACGAAGGCCTTAAGAAAATTGGTTATATTCTTTAAAAATTATTCGTGGAAAACATGTGGACAGGAATTCCATAAGACACAATAATGTGAATGTGTACAATCTGCAGTAATGATAAAAGTACCCATATTGATGAATTCACAAATCTGATGTGTCAAAGGAAGAGTTTGAGGGCATGCCAGTGTTAACACCATGTCCCCATGATCATTGACCAGGAGACTAGATATGCATTAGATATTAGATGGATCATTGTGTGGTCTAGGCATGGATTTAGCTACTGTTATTCTGTTGTTCCTCAGATATTAGCAACTACCCCTGATAAAGGTATACGGCTTTCATTTCTGTGGTAACCACCAGTTATATGGATGATGATTTGGGGCAGAGACCAAACTCCAGGCAATGAAAGATTTTAAAGTCTTGCTTGCATTACTGTCTTTTAAAAAAATTAATATTTTATTTTTAATTAAATGTAAAAACAACTTTTAGCATCCTTTTCAAAAAATTGTAAGTTCCAAATTCTCTTTCTCCTTCCCTCTTCTAACCCTTCCCTGAGATGGCAAGCAATTTAATATAGAGTATACATGTGTAATCACACAAAACATATTTCTATATTGGTCATGTTGTAAAAGAAAACAAGGACCAAAAAAAAAAAACAGCAACACAAAAAAATAAAGTAAAAAATAGTATGCTTCAATCTTCATTCAAACTCCATCAATTCTCTGTCTTCAAGTGGACAGTATTTTTCATCACAAGTCCTTTGGAATTGTCTTGGATCTTTGTATCGCTGAGAAGAGCTAAATCATTGATCATCATACAATATTGCTATTACTATATGCAGTATTCTCCTGGTTCTGCTCATTTCACTTTGCATCAGTTTGTGCAAGTTTTTCCAGGTTTTTCTAAAACATCCTGCTCATAATTTCTAATAGTACAGTAGTATTGCATTATAATCATATGCTACAAATTGTTCAGCCATTCTCCAATTGATGGTCATCCCTTCAATTTCCAGTTCTTTGCCACAACAAAAAGAATTGCCATAATTTTATATTTCTATATCTATCTATTAGATAGATACCTATTAGATAGATAGATAGATAGATAGATAGATAGATAGATAGATAGATAGATAGATAGATAGATATAGATATGTCTTTTTCCTTTTTTAAAAAATCTCTTTGGGATACAGACTCAGTAGTGGTATTGCTAGGTCAAAGGGTATACACAGATTAGGCATAATTCCAAATTGTCCTCCAGAATGGTTACATCAGTTTATAATTCCACCAACACTGCATTCTCAATTTTTCCAAATCTCTTAACATTTATCATTTTGCTTTCCTGTCAAATTAGCCATTCTAATGGGTGTGAGGTGGTAGTACCTCAAAGTTGTCATAATTTGCATTTCTCTAATCCATAGTGATTTAGAACATATTTTCATATGACTATGAATAACTATGCTTTATTTATCTGAAAACAGCCCATTCAAATCCTTTGACCATTTATCAATTGGGGAATGACTTGCATTCTTATAAATTTGACTTATTTCTCTATATATTTGAGAAATGAGGCCTTTTTCTGAGATACTGGCTATAAATTTTTCCCCAGCTTTCTGTTTTCCTTATTGGCTCTATTGTTTTTATTTACACAAAATTTTTAAATTTAATATAATGAAAACCATCCATTTTACATCTCATAATGCTTGCTATCTCTTGTTTGGTCACATATTCTTCCTTTATCCATACATACGACATAGGTAAACATGATCCTCTAATTTGCTTATGGCATTACCCTTTATGTCCAAATCATATGCTCATTTCGACTTTATCTTGGTATATGGTCTGAGATGTTGGACTATACCTAATTTCTGCCAAACTTTTTTTTCTTTCTCAATAATTTTTGTCAAATAGTAAGTTCTTGTCCCCAAAGCTTGGATCTTTGGGTTTTTCAAACACAGCATTACTATGGTCATTTACTACTATGTGCTGTGTACCTAATCTCTTCTACTGATCTACCACTCTATTTCTTAGCCAATATCAGATTGCTTTTATGATTACCACTTTATAATACAGTTTGATATCTGGTACTGCTAGGCACCTTCCTTCACATTTTTTTCATTAATTCCTTTGATATCCTTGACCTTTTGTTCATCCAGATGAATTTCATTATTATTTTCTCTAGCTCTATAGAATAATTTTTTTTTATATTTTGATTGGTAGGGCACTGAATAAATCAGTTTAGGTAGAATTGTCATTTTTATTATATTGACTCAGCCTATCCACGAGCTATTAATATTTTTCTAATTGTTCAGATCTGATTTTCTTTGTGTCAAAAGGTGTTTTGTAATTATATTCATATAGTTCCTGGGTTTGTCTTGGCAGACTCCCATGTATTTTATATTGTCTACTGTTATTTGAAATGGAATTTCACTTCTTATTGCTTGCTGCTCTACTTTATTGGTAATATACAGGCATGCTGATATTTTATATGGGTTTATTTTATATTCTGCAACTTTGCTAAAGTGGTTAATTATTTCAACTAGTTTTTAGTCAGTTCCTTAGGATTCTCTAAGTATATCATTTGTGAGGAGTGATAGTTTTGCTTCCTCATTGCCTATTTTTATTCCTACACTTTCTTTTTCTTGTCTTATTTCTATAGCTAGCATTTCTAGTACAAGGTTGAATAATAATGATTATACTGGGCATCCTTACTTCACCCCTGATCTTACTGAAAAAGCTTCTAGCTTATCCCCATTATAGATAATGCTTGCTGATGGTTTTGGATGGATAGTACTTACTATTTTAAAGAAAGCTCCATTTATTCCTGTGTTTTCTAGTGTTTCTAATAAAGATGGGTGTTGCATTTTTGGCATTGATTTATTTATTTCAGCTCTGAAGTATCTGCAAAAACTTAAATCTATTAGGTCAACCATGAAAACTCCAACTTACAAATAGACTCACTACTATCTATAAATCATTCCTTGGGACTAGCAACGCATTTCTTCTTAAAAACATTGTTAGAAATGGGCCGTCCAATAGAAGGCTATGTTATTAATGTTTGACTTCATTTCTTAAGGGATCCATGATTTTACCCCATGTGGATCCTTCCTTCTCTGATGAAAATTGTCTCACATGTATGATAACAGACATTAGGGGTTTTTATGGTTAAAAGATATTATAACTCAATGGTCAACCTCTCTAAATTTAGCCAGCCTGGCCCTAAATTAGCAGGCCCTTAATACACATGAAATAAAAGAATAACAATTCATACTGATATTACACTCTATGATTTGTCAAGCACTTTCCTTACATTTATTTCCTTAGATTTTTTACATTTCACATTTCATTACATATTTTTATTACATCATAAATATTATTATCCCCACTTTAAAGATGAGGAAACTGAGGTCCTGAAAAGTTAAGTGGCTGGTAAATATCTGAGGAACAATTAGAACCTAGGTCTTACTGCTCCCTTCACTTCCAAAGGAATTTTTTGCTGTTTCTCAGTATTATACCTTTGTAGAGGAATAGAAAAGAATAGACCTATAGCTATCAGCAAGGCCTAGCTCTGAAATTCACACCACAGTGTAAATCATTCAAAATGTAAAAAGAAAAGATGCAAAAATAATAAATTTATTTGGGGCAAAAACTGAGAAAATACTAGTTTAAATTTCTTATTCTGTGGTCTTGTCATCCACACTTGCCACTATCACTAGCTTTTCATCCATTGCCATTATACCTTGTGAAGGTATAGCTCAGATTGGGGAAGAACAAGTTTCCTCATCTGGCCCTGTCCCTGTCCCTGTCCCTTCTGGTTCTCTGTATACTATATGACCCATCCCCATTAATTCTTCCTCAAGCTCAGATGCTGGTCCATTGCTACTTCTACCACCACAATTAGACACTAGGGGCTCCATTGGTTCAGAGAGAGAAGAATATATATACACACTCAGGTTTATATAGAACTATATCTTATACAAGAAGGATATAGGCAAAGAAGGGAATAAGGAGTATGGGGAGGTGATAAAAAAAAGAGGGAGGATTAAGGACAGAGTGGTCAGAAGCAAAGCAGACCTTTGGGTGGGGGGACAGAATAAAAAAAGTGAGAGGAATAAACAGAAGAAAATAGGATAGAAATAAATATATGGTAATCAAAACTGTGAATGTGAATGAGATAAGCACACCCATAAAACAAGAATGAATAGCAGAATGGATTAGAAAACAGAATCCAACAATATATTATTTACAAAAGACACACTTAAAACAGAAAGACATACACAGAGTTAAAATAAAGAACTGAGCAAAAATTTACTGTGCTTCAGCTAAAGCAAAAAAAAAAAGTCAAGGGTAGGAAACATGATCTCAGACAAAGCAAAAGCAAAAATAAACATTAAAAGAGATAATCAGGGAAACTACATTTTGCTAGAAGGTACCATAGGCAGTGAAGTAGTATCAAAAAAAAAAAACAAACTATAGCAAGTTTCTCTGATAAAGACCTCATTCTTCTAATAGATAGGAATCTGAGTCAAATTTATAAAAATAAAAGCCATTCCCCAACTGATAAGTGATCAAAGAACATGAACAAGCAGTTTTCAGAAGTCGTCAAAACGATCTATAGTCATATGAAAAAAATGCTCCAAATCACTATTGATTAGAGAAATGCAAATGAAGACGCCTCTGGTGCGCTGCCTTAGACGCCTCTGGTGCGCTGCCTTAGGTCCATCAGAAAAAACAAATGCTGGAGGGGATGAAGGAAAATAGCTACACTGATAAACTGTGCTTTGATTGAGGAACTGGTCCATCGATTCTGGAGAACAATTTACAACCATTCCCAAAGAGCTATTAAAGTTTGAATACCCTTCTACTCAGCGGTACCACTATTGGTCTATATATTCCTCTGAAGAGATCAGAGAGAAAGGGAAAGAAGCTATCCACACAAAACTATTTATAGCAGCTTTTCTTTTGTGATGGCAAAGACTTGGAAAGCAAGGGGATGCTTATCCATGAGGAATGGCTGGATAGCATGTGGCACATGGTTTGTGACGGAGTATTATTCTACTATAAGGAATAATGAATGGAGTGGTTTCAGGAAGAACCTGTCAAAATTTATATGAATTGATTCAAAGTAAAGCAAAAAGAACCAGGAGATCACTGCATACAGTAAGAGCCATGTTGTAATGCTAATCAGCTATGAAATACTTGGCTACTCTGATCAATACAGTGATCCAAGACAATTCCAGAGGCCTCATGATGAAAAAATGGTATTTGTCTCCAGAGAGAGAACTAATGAACTCTAAGTGCAAATTGAAGTATAACTTTCCTTCCTTTTTTAATTTCTTCTTCTGTGATATGGCTTACATGGAAATATGTTTCCCATGATTGTACATGTAAAATTGAAATAATTTTTCTTGATTTCTCAGTGGATGGAGGAGAGGTAGGAGAGAGGGAGAAAATTTGGAATGCAAAATGTAAAAAGAAAAGATGCAAAAATAATAAATTTATTTGGAAAATAACAAATTTATTTGGAAAAAATGCTTTCAGTTCAAGGATGGGTGGGGCTTGACTAAATAATAGTTCTTGTGAAAGGAAAATATGGGAGTTTTAAAGGACAGCAGCCTCAGTGTAAGTAAACAATATGACATGGCAGCCAAGGTCAGCCCACTGAGTGACTCAAACTCATGTAACTTAGGCTTTCTTGTGACTTAAGGAGGTCCTCAAAGACCCCTGATTCATTCAAAGACTCAATCAAGGCACTAAGGCAATCAAGTGCCTTTGATTGAGTCTTACCTTTGTTTGAATCAAGAGCCTTTGATTGAATCAAGAGTCCTTCATTAGAAACAGTATATGTACTCTGAGGTTAGCATTTTGCTTGGGGGCTCGCTTATTGGAAGAATATCCCTGTGATTTGGCCAGACGAGCCTCTGGGAAACCGTTAAAGAACCTCCTGGTTTTGAAAACCAAGATGTTGGTGCTTCTCTCTCTCTGGTAACTATGTATGTATTGCTATGATCAGACAGAAGCCTGTCTCTTGATTTGTATTATTTTTTCTGTTCGTAATTTCTATTTGTATTTGCTCCGAAGTTCAGGGTGCTGACTTTTCCCCCTGAACTAAGTGAATGATATATGTGTGTTTAATTAAAGTAGAAGCAATAGGTTGAAATTGCAGACTTAAATTTAGGTTTAATATAAAGAAAAAAATCCATTCATTTGCCCCAATTAGAAAATCAAGTGCCCTCACAGGATGTTAGATATTCCCCTCAAACAGTGGCTGTTATGCCCGTTTGTCAGCAGTGTTACAGAGGAGATCCTTGGTCAAATGTGAATTGGAACAGATCATCCCTGAAGGTAGCTTCTAAGGCTTTCAGAATGCAATTCTAGTGTTTGGTGAACGTTTTCATTTCACCCCTATGGGTATGCAACTGTTTTTTTGTTTTTCTGCATTAAACACTAGTCTTTAAAGAATTTAAACTGAGAATCTTAATTATTATCTCTCAGTTTCCTTCCCTATGAGATGAGGGAGAGGTGGAGAAAGGGGTACATGGTGGTTCTGGTAGATGTTCTTGAAGTTTGCTTTCAGGTCTAGCAGTCCATGAGGCATCTAGTGCACTTCCTTAATCACCTGCATTTATCAATAATCTCAGGGATGGGGAAGCAAAGTTGTGGGAGTCCCTGAGGATCATCATACTTTACATCTCCCTGTCTACCCAGGCATGAGTAGAAACTTATACAAACCATGATCCACAAGTGTTACTTTAATGACTCCTTGACCTATAGAGTGAAAAAACACATGCTTATTATCAGGTGCAGCCTTTTAATGATTTTTAAAGGGCTTAAGGTTGCTGTAGTATTCCTTTGCAGGATGCTTAATGCTTATTTATTTATTTTTAATCTTGATGTTTATTGAACAAAGATGTTGAGAAAATGTATGTTGGTTACACAACATGAAGGCTATCAAAGATCTAAACAGTAAGCAGTGCGCTCTTGATGAAAGAGTGTTCATTTAAAGATAGCAGACATTTTGCATCTTCAGAAAAGCACCATAAAAATCTTTTTCTTTTCAAACGACAGTAAGACTCCTGAAACCTTTGAAACCAATTCTTAGTTCATTTGCAGAACAAAGATGAGTTGACAGTGTCTGAACCAAAAACACTGGAACTGTTTGTGGGTCATTCCATCACCTCTTACCTTCCATGTGTTGTTATGGAATTGAATGCATTATATAGTCTTCCCTGACCCAACCTTACATCACTGTTGGTTTACCAAAAACCTGCTGTGTTTTATGGTGATTTTCCCCCCATAGCCCCTTTTCCTCATTCTTTGTTGCTATTCTTTTTAATTAAACACATAAGAATTAAAAAAAAAAAACTGAGGTCTATTTTTCCTCTAGAAATCCTGCAGGTCAATAGAATGATATATCACCTCTATCCATGGTGCTCTAGACCTGAGTTATTTGAAGGACTACTGACTGGGGAGAGTAGGGTGTCTTGGTGGAGAGAGGGTATCGATGTGGCACTTGGGGGCAGGGTGTAGGAGGTGTTTTATATTCATTTTCCTTCTGTGTCTTGGCATGTGTTCCCTACATTATGTAGTACCACATGTCAAAAGTTCCTTAGTCATAATTCAGCCATCATTGCTACAGTCTTCTCTATTGGGGAAAAGAGCTGAAAGACGATGTGGGTGACAGGCAGATCTTTCACATGTACGGACTGTCACATAAATCAGCAACGTTTGCATATGCCATGCCAGGCTGAATACAAAAAGAATGACGTCTGAGTCACTTGTCATTTCTTCTCTTTAATGTTGTCAGCTCGAAAATCCCACTGGGAAATTTGTGAACACACAAGTGCTCCAGCCTGTGTCTGCAGTCAGCATTGTCCTCACTCTGCTCCTCTGGTTTTTCATCCTCAATAAAGTCAGACAAGGAGATAAATTAATTTCTTCTGCCAAGAGTCATAACAGGTGCATCTAGCAGAATATTGCTATAATAATGTTGTCTGTAATAGGCTCACGCTTACTTTTCACTAGCTTTGGTGCAGCAAGGCAAAAATGTGTATTGGTCTTAGACTTGAAACATGAAGTACACAATCCATTTCTCTGCTTCCAGAATCCCACAAACCTACCCATTCAATCTTCTGTCACCTTAACCAGGAAATGCTAAAGGAAAGTATTTCCAATTCCTCTTTTTGACACTGGGTGCCATAATATACATAAGTACATTGGAAATAGGGCTTACAGCCTAACTGTAGGTAGTTAATGATTCCAGGCCATCTGTGAATTCCTAGTGTCTGCTAAAAGTGAATTGTAGGTTGGTTTCTAATTCTCCAGGAAAGCATGTGCCAGAAAAGATGAAGGATGCTTAGTTATTAGAACAAAAGGAACAGCTTTGTTTTTCTGGAAGGAAGCACATTAACCTTCCTCTTATTTATAGTTTGACAAATCTTAAAAGTTCTTTGGTTATCTCCTTGTGATTTTTAGATGAAAACCATTCTATAAATAAGATAAATAAAATAAGAAACCAAGGCATTGTGGGAGGAAAAGCTTAAAGCTGGAGCTAGAGGCCAGAGCAAGGAGAGAATAGAAGCTGTTAATATTAGATTTAAATGATATTTTAGCCGATTGAAAAAATCAGGTTGTCAGTTCCCTTGCTTCTGTGTCACCTATTGTTACATTCGCTTTCAGGTGTTGGATCAGAAGCAATGACATTGCAGCCTTACTCTGAACATACAGCCTTCAATGGCATTGTCTTCCTCCTGTGACTAAGGCTGGCTCGGTACAGAAATGCTGCAGCAACCTCCAGGCAGGCTACTTTCCTTTCCACTCCCCTTCTAAGTTGCCATTAGCCTCTGACATTGTGGCCTCTCAAACCCATAAATTGGTGTGGTTCTACATGAATTAACCCAATCATGCTTAGGAGTTAATTGAACATCTCTTTCCTTGTTCCAGACATTCTGTAGCATTGCCCCAAGCCCTCTTTCATCTTATGGATTACGGGACAGCCAAAGAGGCCTAATTGAGCTCTTTGTGAATGAAGGACTTTAAAAACTGAATGATGAATTGGGTTTTATTGTGAATTGTGGACCTGATTCACTCCCTCTTCTCTGCAATTTTCAAGATAGTGTATAATTTATGAAAAATTCAATCCATGTTTGATTTGTAGCCACTTAAATCATCAGCCTATTATTTTTTAAGAGTTATCAAATGTTCAAGTGCTAACATTTGGCCCAGAATAAAACTACCCAGATGCCAAATGATTTGGGTTAAACTGAGAAGTCTCTTGTCTTGGGTTCCTAGATGGGTCTCCATAACAAAGCGAGGTTCCCTTCCCCTCTCAATTGCTAGATGGATCCATTATGTCTGTTGCACCATTGAGATTTTCTCCTCTACTTTTAATGTGGCTATACTGGCTCCAACCCGGACTATGAGACTTAAGCTCGCTAGTTGTCCCATAATCTTAATGCTTTTCGAATATTCCTTTGAAATAATTCTGGTAGAGAAAAGAAAATGTAAATTCACTCTACTTGGGAGTCTTTGAAGAGAGGCTGGATGATCCCTTGAGGGCGATATTATAGAGGGAATTTATGTTCAGTTTGGAGGAGCTGACCTCTGAGGTCCTTTTCAAATCTAATATTCCTTAATTAACTTAATTCTAATTATAAGGCCATTTGGTGCCATTGAATGTTGGAGCTAGAAAAGATCCCCAGAGATCATTTACTTCAAATTCTTCTTTTTATAGATGATAGGGAGTGATTTTTCTGGAGCCACACAAGTGGGAAATGGGAAAGCCAGGACTTAAATACTGGACTTTGGTGTTCTGGTCTAGGACCTTTCTACTATACTAGCACTAAGAAAATGTATTAATTTATTACTAATTTATTTTTAATTTTATCTTCTCATAATAATCCTGTGTTATTGATTTCACCTCTATAGTTTGTCCCCAACTTAAAATGTATTTTCCATTAAACCTCTTGTGGAGAATTATTTTCGCAGAACATCAGGGAAATTTTTTTGAGATCACTATCTGTTAGAGGCTCTGTCAAAATTGAATAGCATCTACCACACTTTGCTCATTCTTCTAGGTCGAAGCTAGTTCTGCAGGGAGCATATTCTTCTTTTAGTCAGTACGCAGCTTCTAGGTAGGGGTACTTTTCAGAACCTGTGGACCTTATTCTTAGATTCTAGTTTCTCATTCTGATTCAGGCAGTCTTCATGTGGGAACAGAGAGTGGTCCCCTTTTGGGCCACACTATGTAGTAGAAAATTGACTTCTCTCACAGGAATCATATGAGTAGTTGTTACTACAGAACAGAAAAGTAAGGTCAGGCTTTCTCTGAAGTTGTATCTACCATACGATGCAAAGTATTATACCACCAGCGCCAACCTTTCTGCCAAGCCTCACTCCCACATTTCCACCTGCCTGCTCTGTACACCTCCACCTCACTATCATAATAGCATCTTAAATTCAGCGTATGCCAAACTGAACATATCACACTCCCTTCCCAAACCTGATTGATATAAGAAACCAGGGATGTTTAGCCTAGAGAAAAGAAAACTCAGTGGAGATAGCAAAGCTGTCTTCAAGGACTTAAATATTTGTCATGTGCAAGAAGAGATCTGTTTTGCTTGGATTCCCAAGGGAGATCTAAAACTGAGTAAACCTTGTTTCTGTTGTTTAGTCGTTTTCAGTGACGTATGACTTTTTATGACCCCATTTGTGGTTTTCTTGGCAAAGTTACTGGGGTGGTTTGCCATTTCCTCTTCCAGCTCATCTTACACATGAAGAAACTGAGGCAAACAGGGTTAAGTAACTTGCCCAGGGTCACAGAGCTAGTAAGTGTCTGAGGCCAGATTTAAATGCAGGTCTTCTTGATTCCAGGCCTGATGCTCTATCCACTATGCTGCTTTGCAGAGAGAGGGATTTAAACTCTATGCCCAAACAAGCAAACAAACAAACAAAACTTCTTAGCAATTAGAGCTATCCAAAAGTGGGATGATTTACCTTAAAAGCAAATCGATCCCCACCTTATTCAGGTCTTCAGCTGGAGGCTGAAAGTTTTTGGCCAGACACTGAACTAGACAATCTCTGATGCCCCTTCCAATGTGGGAAATTCTGTGATTCCTCCTAATGTCTCCGTCTCTATCAATGACATCAAGTCACTGAAGGATGTGAGATCCTTGAGGTAAGGGATTCACTTATTTTTTCCTTTTATCACCAGGGCTTTAAACATGATACAGGGTGTCCCTAAAGTCTGGGCACATAAGAAAATTGACTGCAATGCAGAGTTATTGCATCAAGTTCACGTGAATCTTGCAGAGCACATCAGCCCTTTGCATCACAAGTGACGGAAATCATGTTGAAGATGTTATTTATTTATATTCTAATTAAATAAAATGTGGTTGAAAATTTCATTCATTTCATTTCTTGAAAATATGCATTTTTGCCTATGTGTCCAGACTTTAGGAACACCCTGTAGTTTCTTAATAAATGCTTGTTCAATTTAATTAAACTGAATTCAAAGTCTCTTATAATTTGTGACTCACCATTTTCCTCTTTGTGTCTAATATTCCCTTTGCTAAGACTAGTCACACAATTTGAATAAAAACTAATAATAGCCCTGTACCACCTCTGTACCCTTTCCCTTTACTGATGGTCCTGTACTCTTCACCATCGGGACCACCACCTCTACTACCCAGGTACCTGTGCGGTTCCTCCTCTCTCTACTTTCTCTCCAGTCACACTTATTCTTGAGAAAGGATCACTAAGACTAAAGTACATCTTTGTGCGTTTGATCATGACCAGTTCTTGGAATGGATCCCCAGCCTCCATCACCATCTGTTAGTACCTGCTTCCTTCAAGACCCAATGTGGGAGAGTAGATAGAGCAATAGAGTAAGAAAGACCAGAGTTCGAAACCCACCTCAGATACTTGTAGTTATGGGACCCTCTGCGAATCACTTAACCTTTCTAGGCCTCTGTTTTTTCACTTGAGGAAAGGGATTAATAATGGCTCCCAACTCATAGGCTTGTTACGAGGATCAAAAGAGTTAACACTTGTATTTTTCAAATCTTAAAGTGCTATGTAAATATTAGCTATTATTAAATGAAATTCCACCTCCTGTGTGGCCTCTGGTATCCTCTCCCTCAAGCGAAAGTTATCATTGCATTTCATACTTTGTCTAAACCAGAGGTGGGGAACCTTCAGCCTCTAGGCCGCACGTGGCCCTCTGGGTCCTCAGGTGTAACCCTTTGATTGAATCCAAACTTTACAGAATGGATCCCCTTAATAAAAGGATTTGTGCTGTAAAACTTGGACTCAGTCAAAAGACCACACCCAAAGACCCAGAAGGACACGTGTGGCCTCGAAGCTGCAGGTTCCCCACCCTTGGACCCTTTTCTTTGCATTTATCATGCTTTCCCTGTTACAATTACTTATGCATTTTTCTGCCTCCAATAGATTATGTTCCTTGAAAGCATGGTCAGTTTTATATCTATCATTATATCTTCAGGGCCTAGCATAGTGTCTTGCCTGTATTAGGTGTTCAATTGAATAAAAAGGTTAAACTTTCATCCATCCCAACTTCCCACTTTTTAAAGGTCCACTAACTCTTTTTGCCCAGTGACCAATAAGAGGGCCTCTCAAAGTACCAGCCCTACTGTGCTGAATCAGGCATGAATGAATGAGGCAGACCTCCTCACTCCCAAAGTACCCAGGTGCTAAATTAGCTCACATTGAGTCAGCTGTAATTAGGCACAGCATTTTTACCTTGTTCTTCCCCTGTTACACACATGCAAGTAGAAAACAAAAAATCATGTAAAGTAAATGCAATGTAATTTCAGTGGGGGGGAGGCATTAGCAGTTGGGGAGGAAGGTGGTTCTAGAAAAACCTCATCTCACTCTGGAGGTGACACTTAGACAAGGAACAACAAGCAGGACCGGTTGGCTGGTCTGTAGGATAAATATGCAAAGGGGACTAATGTGTAATAAGCCTGGAAATTTAACCTTAAGGCCACACTAAGGGAGTTTTATTTAATCTTAGAGTCAAAAGAAAGCTCCTGAATGGAGCAGAGGTGGGAGATACATGGTCAGGCCTGCGCTTAAATTCTAAACCTGAACAGTCGCTTGTCCCCAAGTCTTTTCATTTCTTCTGCAGCAACTATTTCTTCTTTGTTCTTCCGATCAACTCTGGAAGAGCAGCGTTTCTTTTACTTCCTCCACCAACTAAATGGTCATTAAAGCAAGTCAGAAATGTGTCATTGCTCTGTTCTTGGCCAAGAGACTAGCAGATGTCATGTCTTTAGAGCGGAAGTGCTTACCACTGTGCTGTTGTTTCTCTGGGCCTCGTTCGTGCTGTGCTTCCAGAGCTTGTTATCTAATTCCTTCTCTATTCTTGCGTCCATATCATTATTGTCTCACCGTCTACTGATCTCTCAGCTCTTCTCCATGTTTCAGAACCTTTCTGGTTTCTGAATTACTTCACATTAGTACATCTTAATATATACTAGGACTCCACCGCCCCTTTGAGCTAGTCTTTTGCCTTTTGAATAAGGTTTGTCTTCCCAAGGCCATAGTCTTATCATGGTCCCCTGGCACAAAGTCTCAGGAACGCCTATGTGGTTGGATCGCCTCCTTATATGCCTGCTCCAAATGGAATTAAATCTAAGATCCCATTTCAACTAAAACTTGTCATTCTTTTCTAGGCAGCAGAATCGGGCTTAAAAGGAAGGGTCAAATCCAACCTTCTGATCTTAGACACTCTAGAAAGCTGCGCCTTTTTTCTGCCACGTCTCATGACAAAACCAATGCCTAAGCTATAATTGCTTTGTCTAATCCCTTATTAGTCTGTAATGTGGTTTCTGCCATGACAGATTTTTTTTTATTTAATTCTAATAAAACACTAACAGTGTTTCCCTCCTGGTTTTTTCCACATAGGCTGCTTCAGAGACTTTTAAGTCAATTGTTACAGCATTAATTATGATTTCATGGTCAGGCCCCGTTTGTCTGTAGCAATGATATGATTTTGTCCTTTTTGCATCTTCAAGAAAAGAATCCTCAAACATCCTTGTGATATTTCCTGCTGCTTTAGAGGATTTGATATAATGGAGGGATGATGAAGCAATCAAACAAATTCTATTGATTCATCTCTGTGAGTATAATTCATGCATCACTGAACACCTTGGATGGAAAATTACCTTTGGAGTTTAAATTTTCCATTCCAGAGTTGCGTTACAAAGGTAATTTTGTTTTGGTAGGCCACAGGGTTTTGCTGTTAGAGACCATGACATTTATATCCAGTCACTAGCTTCATTGTGTAAGTGAAAGGTTTAAATACTATGTTTTTAATGTCCCAGTCTATAAAAGTGAAATTTTTTATGGTTTACTCAATACTATTAACTCTTACTTTTGTTACTTTGCTAGGTCAGTGGTATGGATTGATGGCCTCATAAAAAGAAAAATGTAGGAAGAAAAAAAGGAACAAATCTAGTGTCCTGGAAACTGGTCCAAATGGAGTCGGGCCTGTGGTTCACTTAGGAAATTTCCTTAGAAAGTTCTTTAAGATTAGGTCACAATACATAACCCCATGATTTGCTGGAGAGCAAGAGAGTTGGTGCTGCAGAGATTGAAAGGGCAGGAGTTTGATCCTGTAGGGATGGATTTTCCTGAATGATCATAGTTCTATAATAAAGTTCAAGTTCACTGGTGGTACTTCAGAATCAGTCATTTTCATGTTGAGTTGTCAAGCAGGTGCTTCAGTTCTTGTGGTCTTAAGTTGCTGTTCATTTCCTAAGGTTTTTCTTTTCCTAATACATTAAATAGTTTTGACTCCTTGGACCTGCTATCTAAGCATCTCAAAGCTTTTCATAAAGCCACATCTTATTATCACTTAACATTATTGGATAAACAGAATAGATGAAACAGTTTTCCAGTCTGGAGAATAGTACCCAAAAACCTTAGATGGGTGTAGTAAATACTCTTAAAAATGATTGTGGAAGCTAGTGACCAAATGGGCTTATTAGTACGTGAATAAAAGAAATGCTATTTAAAATTATCCAAAGTCATCTCTTTCAGCCTCACTGTCTTCCTCTGATTCCCCAGGAGCATTCTAGAGTTTTCTGACATGCTCCCAGCTAATAGCAGAGAGAGATTACTTTGAGTATCTGAGGAAGTAAAGTAGCCTGGCTAGTAGCAGAATGGCAGGACTCCCTCCCAGTGTGACCCCAGAATCAGGACAGACTTAGCTGAGAGGCTAATTCCTTTAATTCCATGGTATTTTCCATAACGAAAGGAGCTGGTCCTATAGGATATAAGAGATAGGCATTTAGGGGACAGACCACTAATAGAGGCTGGTAAAGGGGATCTGACTTTAGAAGGGGGCAAGCTCAAATGCTGCATTTCAGGATTGAGTTTAATCTGATGGAAAGAGGAAATAGACTAAGTTGGCAAAGATATCTAGATTATTTCATACCATACGAAGATCCAGTTGAAGTAAATAGGAATTGTTAGTCTGGAGTAGAGAAGGGTTGAAGGAGAGGATGGCCCTATGAAATGGACTTAACTTTTTCTTCTGGGCAGGACTAGGAATAGTGTCTGTTGAAGTGGGCCTAGCTTTCCATGAAGGTCCCTTCTAATGCTGAAATTCTGTGAGAATTAGTAGGAGTTAGGATAACTTCCTTTGTTATGGGACATCCTAGGGACCAGTAAGCACTCCTTAGCTCTTTGGCCATTTCCTACCACACACCCTTCTCATTCCCTTTCCATTCTCCTCTAAAAGCAAAATGCTATGGATGTTGAGTTCTTTTTAATGGGGGATAAACATCTTTCTTTCCAGATTTGAACATAAGGCTTAAAATGCAGAATCCCTTATAAGAAATAGCAAA
Organism: Phalanger gymnotis; assembly: GCA_028646595.1. Classification (NCBI taxonomy): domain Eukaryota; kingdom Metazoa; phylum Chordata; class Mammalia; order Diprotodontia; family Phalangeridae; genus Phalanger; species Phalanger gymnotis. The sequence continues at coordinate 90,528,820 of CM053623.1, read as the reverse complement.
CTAATTTAAATTTACACTAAGGTATGAGTATTGATAACATTTCTAGGTAGTATGTTTAGACAGAACAAAAGCAGTAGAAATCTGGTAATAATGGGAAGCATCCTGATGGAGGACAAAGGGGAAATGGGTAGTGGTGGTGATGGTGGTGGTGGTGGTGGTGGTGGTGTTTGCAGAAGAGAGCCATGGCTGGTAGACTAAGGAAGTATAATGGCAAATAGAAGTGCCATCCTATAGTTTAAGCAATACTGTCTCTGGTGACCAACTGGTAGAATTCCAGCCTTTTGGAAATAAGGAAACAAACTGAAATATGGTTCAGACTGCTTTCTCTTCTAAGACTCAGAAGAGAATATTCATAGTCAGCTGGAATTCGCAAGCCCTGCCAAAATAGAAAGGACATTTAAATGCTAAAGCTTTTTTTTTAAATCCCCTTTCAATACAGTTCAAGAAAATGATATCATTTTAAAGAGAACCTCCATGTCTGGAGGCACAGTGAAAAGCAACATATATTTCTTTTCACGTGGCAGTTCTTCTTTGCCAAGGACAATAAAGCTACAATGATTTTTTTCCTCTTCAGTAGCTTAGAAAGAGTTTAGAATAGTCTTAAAATGATTTTGTTGAGGCATTATTGCTGCAGGTATTTTTTCTCATTAACTTGATTTCCATTGAGTTAAAACTTTAAGGTTGTTTAAGAAAACAAGGTTAAAGGGGAATATTGAAAAACAAACTAAATTATATATATTAATATATGAATATATATAAAGAACCATAGGTACAAAATATACCATAATTTATACCTGTTCTACTGCAGAATATATTATAATATGTATTCCCTACAGAATATATGTTCTGTGTACGTGTGTGTGTGTGTGTGTGTGTGTGTGTGTGTGTGTGTGTGTGTACACAGGAACATATATTTTGTACCTATTATTTCTTTGATGATGGGGAAGGGGGAGAGTCCATAACTTAAAATCTTGCTTAGGGTACTGAGAAGTTGTTACTTGCCTATAGTCCCACAGATGTTTCAGAAGAAGGACTTGAATTTAGGTCTTTTTGACATCAAGACAAGCTGAGAGAGGTCTCTCCATCCACTATGAATCTCTCCAATTTTTATAGATATACAGATATAATACATACATACCTATACATAAATACATACGCACACAGGTGTGTGTCTGTGTGTGTGTCTGTGTGTGTGTAGTGGGGTGGCCGGTTAGAGGGAGGGAGTACCAGAATCAATCCTGTGATCTCAGAAGTACTGGGAGCTCCTTACAGAGGCATGTATATATTTTCTTTAACTACATTTGAAATTTCATCTATGTAGATAATCCTGGTAATGACTTCCCCCATCAATCCAGGTAGACAACTTCTCTGTAGTTTATATTTTTAGATAATTGCTGGCTGCCCTACAAAGTTAAGTCAGTGAAGTAGAGCTGCAGAGCCAATGTATGTCAGAAGCAGGATGAGGTCGTCTTTGACCTGAGTCAGCTCTCCAATCTGCTGTATTGTTTTGAGGCTCGCAGAGCTCTTTACATCCATTCTCTCATTTGGTCCTTGCAACTTTGTGAAGTAGATGCTATCATCGTTCCCATTTTAGAGGTGAGGTAACTGGATTGAGGCTCGTAGAGTAGATACACATGTGTATTTTCTATTGCCATGTTTAAATTGACAAATGTATTAGCAGGTTGAAGAGATATAGAGAAGAAATTTATTCTTTGACATTTCTGAAAGTTCACTAATTTTGATTAAATTTTATATTTAAGTATTTGTGAGTTTATCTTCAATTTCTCTATGACAGCTTAATATTGTGACTAGAAAAGCAGTGACTCCTTATGTCCTCAGGACTTCATAGAACTTTTTCTTGTGTCTTCAGACTTTGGCACTCTTGTGAAGCCCATGGACCCCTTCTCAGAATCATGTTTTTCAATGCATAAAATAAAATATATAATAGTACAAAGGAAATCGATGATATTGAAATAGTTAATAGAATATTTTTTTTTTTTAAAGCAAGAACTCCAGGTTATAAATCCTGACTAGGCCACTATCCTGTGTTATTTCCCAAATCATGGTTCTTCAGGGCATTACTGAGCTTCAGTTTTGTGATCTGCTGAGTGGAGACCGTAGGGCTGGGATGACAATCCAAGCCCTGCTCGGAAACCAAGTGCCCTCATATCACAAGTGTAGAACTGGAAGCAAGTATCTCAATCACCTAGTCTAATTCTTTCATTGACTTATTTCTAAAACATCTCTTTTTATGAACATTAGTACTTGTGTACAGTGCTACAAAGGATCTCAAGACCTTGGATAGAGAAACAGCTCATTGGGAACTTTCATCCTGTGTTGACTAGAGGCCACCTTTTAAACCCTTTCCAAGGGGGCGGAGCCAAGATGGCGGCTGGGAAGCAGTGACTGGCGTGAGCTCCCCACCAAGTCCCTCCAAAAACCTATAAAACAATGGCTCTGAACCAATTCTAGAGCTGCAGAACCCACAAAGTGGCAGAGGGAAGTAG
>CM053623.1:90505976-90525813 GCA_028646595.1 Phalanger gymnotis | reverse complement strand
AACATGAACTGGTCTCAGGCCATGGAAGAACTCAAAAAGGATTTAGAAAAGCAAGTTAGAGAAGTAGAGGAAAAATTAGGAAGATAAATGAGAAGGATGAGAGAAAACCATGAAAAACAAGTCAATGACTTGCTAAAAGAGACTCAAAAAAATACTGAAAAGTATACTGAAGAAAACAACACCTTAAAAAACAGACTAACTCAAATGGCAAAAGAGCTCCAAAAAGCTCCAATGAAGAGAAGAATGCCTTGAAAGGCAGAATTAGCCAAATGGAAAAGGAGGTCCAAAAGACCACTGAAGAAAATACTAGCTTAAAAATTAGATTGGAGCAAGTAGAAGCTAGTGATTTGATGAGAAATCAAGATATTATCAAACAGAACCAAAGGAATGAAAAAATGGAAGACGATGTGAAGTATCTCATTGGAAAAACTACTGACCTGGAAAATAGATCCAGGAGAGAGAACTTAAAAATTATTGGACTACCTGAAAGCCATGATCAAAAAAAGAGCCTAGATATCATAAACCCTTTCCAAACTAGACCAATGCTGTCATAGGCCTTGGTTGCCAATGACACATGCTTCATATGCAATATTCATAGGTTAGGTCCTCAGCAGAAACAAAGGAAGTCCAGGAAGTCTTCTCAACCTTCATACTTCATAGTCAGTACCAGCCTCAGTGAAATCTGTGCCTGGTCATTTGAATGCTTCAATACCAGGAAATCACTTTATCTGAGATTCACAAATTATTCATCATAAAATCAGCAGAAGAATGTTGCTCAGGCTAGTGTCACTGTCCTGGGAGTTTTCTTCTTCTGGGGAAAACACCTGTCTTTGGTTATGATGGCCAAAGTACTAGCCTTACTCACCAATTGGCCCTATCCGGTGGCTACTGCTCCTGTTTTTCATCCTCTGCCAAAGAAGCAGGTAATTTGTGAAGAAAGCAATCCTGAGACAGCATACTCTACTGAATGAAACAAGATTGGGTGTTAGAGGTCTTTGCTTTGGTTGTGGGTTTTGGTGTTGATGCCGCCTCTGTTTGGAAGAGTGGCAGCTTGCCCCGAGGTTCTTGTCCTGTGAAAGGGAAACATTGGATTTAGTCACCCTCCAGCATCACTGAATATAATGTGTTTGACACAGCTCACATTTCAACAGAGAGAGTTTTCAAACATAGGTATATGTGCCAATAATTAAATTCCTTAATGCAGCAAGGGGAAGGACGATTCCCTTTTAAGCGTCTGGTGGTACAGTAGATAAAATGCAAAGTCTGAAGTCAGGAAGTTCCGATTTCAAATTCAGCCTCAGGTACTTATTAGCCGTGTGACCCTTTACAAGTCACTTAACTGCTCTCTGTTTCAGTTTCCTGAACTGTGAAAATGGGAACAATAATAGCACCTCCCTTGCAGGGTTATTGTGAAGATCAGATGATATATTTGTTGGGAAAAGAGGCACTTAGCACATGCCTGGCTCATAGTAACTGCTTTGTAAATATTTGTCCCTTCCCTTCCCTTCCCTTCTCCCCTACATTTTTGAGAAGGTGAGCAGCTCCTCGAACCCTGTTTGTTCTCTAACTGACCCTTCATGGCTTGATGATTTACTGAGAGATGTTGACCTATTTCTTCAGTGGAAATTGTAATTGAGAGGATGATCATTACAATTAAAAGAATATTGGAAAATGATAAATTACCAAGATATCCTTGGTATATGGATATATTATATAGCTTCTGTTGGTAAAGGTCAGTCCTATGTTAGAACCAAGGGTGTCTGTTATGATTGGCCTTTTAGATCCTGTTGTGATTGGGGCTTGCATTGGTAGGTTTTGCTTTCTGAGGTCCAGAGTGAGTGAGAGAATGGATCCTATAAAGGTTGCATCTCTAACAAGACCCTCCTAAGTAATGGGACTCATTCTTTGTGGCATTCCATCATATGACATTGATAGCAAGCATTCATCTGTGCAATTAGGCAGTCTCTCACCTTTGAGACAAAATATGCTTGCTGGCCCTTCCTCACTGCAAAATATTCCCAGTGGTGAGAACTCAGCCAGCATGATCTGTGCCTGGGCTGATTTTCTTTTGACTGAATACAAGTAGGATCTTTATTTCAATTTAGTTCAACAAACATTTTCCCATTGCCTACTATCTGCAGAGCACTGTGCTATATTTTGGGAGAAATACAAAAGTTTAGATGACAGAACCTCCTACCCTATAATCTATGGGCATAATGGACAGGATAAGTACATTAGGTATGAAACAAGTTCTATGAGAAGAAGATTTTACATTTTCCTATTTGATCTATATCTATATTTATGTTCTTTGGACATTTCAGAAAGGTGAAAAATTTTGATGAAATTTCAAATGCTACTAAACTGTATCTGGGTGTATCTTTAATTTGTGGTGTGTTTGGCCATCTTGATTCACGTTGGTGAGCAGTACTGTTTTTCAAATGGGCATATCCCCTGTAGTTTTTATACCAATTTCAGTGAAACTTCTAATAGAATCAGAAATCACAAAAGCATATGATTGTATCATATATGGTCTATAATTCACAGAATCAGTAGATGGAACATGGTGTAGTTAGTAAAAGCCCTAGATTAAAATTCACAAGTCTTGTTTTGAGTCTCAGTTGTACTACTAAGTATCTGTGTGACCTGGAGCAAGTCAGGTGATTATTCTCAGGCTCAGGTTGTTTTTTGTATTTGCTTCTCCTTGTTTGTTTTGTCCTTTAAACTTGATTACTTCCCATTCTAAGAATCCAAGAATCTTTGGATTATTAAGCTACTTTTAAAATGTTTCTCTCCTCCCTTCATCCAGAATGTGCTTTTGGCTACAATTTCATCTGGAATAGTTCCACTAGTAAACCCTGACACACTGGTTTTTTTAAGAGCCCTGAAAATAGCCATTTAGGGAGTGTTATCTATTCATGCCAGGAAAGTAAAAGAGAAAACTGGTTGTATTAATTTTACTACTAGTGATGGGGGGGGGGGAGAGGAAGAGGGAGAGGGGGGGAGGGGGAGAGAGAGAGAGAGAGAGAGAGAGAGAGAGAGAGAGAGAGAGAGAGAGAGAGAATGAGTTTAGTAAGAAAGTATAAGCTGGTAAATATACATCTTTGAAGGGAAATGAAAATTCTCTAGCTGCCAAGGTTCTTCTGTGCTAGTGTAGAGTAGCCCTTTTCTGGGAAAGTCTCAGGCTATATTTTCCTTTTTTGTTTTTTCCATTTGAAGCAGAGGTAGTTATAGTCATCTACTTGACCCAGGGGATATGGAGGCTCATCATTTTTTTATTCCAGTACTTTGTTACATGATTGTGGCCAGACCGTCACCATCCCTGCTTTCTCCCATATTTTTGCGTGAGCACTGCATTTTTATTTTATGTTTCAGTGATAGCTACCCCATGGGCAGCGTAATAATTATTTGTAAACGCTAAGCATTAGGAAGGACCAGGTATTTGTCATTCCAAGGCAACCCTTTGTAGTAGGTAGGGTTTTCAAGGCCCTTGTATCATGTCATTGGGTCTTTTTAATCTTGGGTGATGACTTTGCTAAGTAAATGACATTTAAACAGATTCTTCCCTTCCTACTGGGAAGAGATCAAGATATTTGCCAAAGCCAAATTGGGGAGAGTGTTGTCTATTTTTAATGGGAGGCACACCTAATAGATGGTCTTGGGGGTTATAGAAAACTGAATTCCTTCACCTCATAAACCTTCAGAGGGCTTACTTTACTCTGAGCTCAATTTGGAGAATCTGATTCACTGCCATTACCTTTGTCTCTTTTGAAAGATTTTTTTTTTTTTTGCCAGGGTAAGGGGATAGAGAAAGAGGCCTAGAAAGGGGCAATAAAAAAGGAACTGGCCATGGGGCTATAGGAATAAATTATGAAGGATTGGGATTGGCCAGTCTGGTTGGGACCATCCCCAAAGTATCTAACCTAGCTGTGGCCCATCCCCAGTTTAAAGGAGGAACCCTGGAAGGTTAGAATAGTTTTGATGGGCATTGGGAATCCAAGATCAATCTGAACTCCAGTGGTAAGTTTTGTGAATACAGAGACAAAATGATACAGTTCACACCTTCAAGGAGCCTTACATTCTAAAAGAAGAAACCGCATGTACATACATAAAGATGTACAGAAAGACTCCAAACTCCAGGTCTCATCTTAAAAGTAATGTGACCTGGAGCCTGACAGCCACAGTGTGGGACAGTAGAAAGAGCCGCTAACTAGCTGGGTGACCCTGGGCAAGACACTTCATCACCTTCCGAGTTCTTCTTCTGTAAAATGAGGAGGTTGGGCCAGCTAAGAAGCCCCATGTTGGAGAAGGCAAAGTGCTAAAGCTGAAAGCTGGAATACTTGGGCTCCATTCCTGAGTCAAGCTTCCTAACAAACTCCAGTGGTTGCTTGTGATCCGTAGGATAAAATACATACTCTTCTGTTCAGCATTTAAAGCTCTTCACAACTCAACTCCTTCCTGGCCTTCAGGAGTTTTCACACCTTTTTCCCCTCTGTGTACTCTACAATTCAACCATACTGACTCACTTGCTGCTCTGTATATATGTTGCTCCTTAGACCCCGTCTCCATGCCTTGAGTGTACTCCCCATCATCTCTGCCTCATGGGGTCCTTGGTCTCCTTCTCTTCTGGACCTGCCTTAGACTCCTCCTTCAGCAGGAAACCTTTCCTGAGCCCTCAGGCTGCTAGTACCCTCTTTCCCAAATCCACCTTGTATTTATTTTACATATGTTACATATATATAAATACTTACATGCATACACACATATATGTACACTTAAGTACGTAGAAAATGTCTTCCCTATTAAAATGTGAGCTCCTTAAAGTCAAGGTCCACTTGACTTTTGTCTTTGTTTGCCCAGCTTACAAAGCGATTGATGAATAAATGCTTATTGTTTCTTGATTGATTGATGGACTGTGTGACCTAGAGAAAGTCACTTAGTGCCAAATGGGGATAATATTGCCCACGGTACTTACCGCACAGAACTACCACTACTATATATATATAATGCCAGGACTTTGGATGAGTCATTTAATCTCTCTACATGACTATTTTTGTACTAAGAATGATGCTTTCTTCCTCTGGGTGCTATTTGTTAAGTGAAATACAGTATAAAAACCCTGTCTTCCAGGTTCTTGCAGCCTTTGTATCCTCTTTGTCATATTTTCCTGTTTGTGCCCCACATCTTCTCCCTACCCTCATCTTCCCTGGTCCTTCCAAACCTTGGAAGATGAAGAAGTTTGACATGTGTAAAAAGCAAGTCACAGACTCAGGAGTCTTATGGAATTTTTTATTTCCTTTTATTATTCAGGATTCAGGGCCATTCCTCCTGCAAATTGTGGTTAATATTAACCACACCTGATTAAAGCCTGTCCTAAAGGATGTGAAAATTTACTTAAACATTCCTTAGATAAGAAGCCCGAGGAGGAATCTCAACTGCCCCTGCCTCCTTGGTGACATGTTAATTCTCTTCCTTCTCAGTCAGCCTATTTATGAATCCTCTAGATGTAGTTTAATCTATAACCTGACTTAGTTTACCTGTAAAGTTTGTTTGATGAGGTTTGTTTCTTTAGAAAGTTTATGAGATCATGACTGTTTAACCAAGATTGTTTAACTTCTGTGATGTTGAAGGAAGTGCTAGAATTATGAATCTATCTCTTCTTAAATATTTTCTGGCCTAAGAGGAATGTATGAGATTGAAATATGTAGAAGAATTGTTTCTCTGTCACTCTGGTGTAATTTTGCCTATTTAGGCTTGTGAGACTCCTCATAGGGCTTCAGGTTTTCTCTGAAGCCCGAACTTGTGCTTGAGCATAATAATAGCACCTAGCTTTTTATTTCTATAATTTCTGTTTCAAGTTAAATATATATTTGGAAGCAGTTACCCACCACATGAACTCAGAGGGGCAATCTTTATCCCATAGCAGGATAAAGAATTGCTGAGGTGTTGGCCCCTTGGGTATTTCATTGAGAACATGAGGCTCCTTTTAGCTTTGAGGGACCTATCAGTTGCTTGTTTGATAGCACTTTCCTCTCAGGGTTGTTTTGAAGATCAAATGAGATAACATTCGTATAGTGCTTAGCACAGTGCCTAGCACATAGTAGATATTTAGTCAATGCTTATTCCCTTCCTTTTCCTATTTATTTGCCCAAATAATAGATTAGGGAGAGTGTCATCCTATTTATGAACAAGGCTTCCTAAAAATGAATGTCATCTCAAAAAGGATGGTCAAATTGTCACTCAAGCCACCTATTGGCAACTACTCCTGAATTAAAATAAATATCGTACTTTCTTTTTTAAAACTCAGAATGTAAGCTATTCCTGTTAAGATTTCAAATAATTAAATATACACATCTTTGGGGACTAAGGGAATTAACATTAGTTAGTAATGCAGAATTCAACTAGAATTTATGCGAAGCTTCCTGCAAGCTAGTCTCACCAGACAAGTAACCACCTTGGCAATAATCTCCTAGAACAGATGATTTGGATAAGGCAGGCCAATGACAAAGAATAGTTTTGTCAAATGAAAAATGAGAAAGTTCCAAGGAGGTGATCCTTCCCAAAAATGTGACTTTTTTGAAGAGTCTTCCATTGACATCATTTGGGGAGAGGGCAAGTCACACTCTTTGAACCACTTGTAACCTTTTTACTTAACTACTTCAATGAGCTGCTATTTTGATTACATGAGTACTATTCCATTCTTCTAGGTTGCTAGCCTTGAAAGATGATCTTTTTTCCATTGTCGTGGGGAAAAAAAAGTCATTGCTCTGCAACTAACATGTTGGTGATCCTCTCCTCAAATAATCAATCTATAGTCTTTTACTCAGGCCACGCTTGGATTCTTTTTGGTGTGGTAGGAGCTAATGCTATGTTGGCATGGTTTTTGAGAACCCAATATGATCTCCATTCCACAGAGAGATTGAATATTGGTAGTGCCCTGATGTGAGATGACAATTTTAGGGGAGATAAGAGGGAAGGAAATTGGCACTTAATGGAATTGGCTTTTTCATCATGACTGGCTCCTGCCCTCCTGGCTTGATCATTGGTTGATCCTAACATCTTTCATATCATTGGACCAAGTCTGTTGTTAGTAATTCCTCAGGGTCACATTTAAGATCTAGGAGCACTTAGCTCTTTGTCTTTCTTTGCCCCAGAACTCCAAATAACCTACAAACTCTTTGTTCCAATTCAGTTTAGTTCAGCTCAATAAATGTTTATTTCCTAAGTGCCTATAGTGTGCCAGGCACTGTGCTACATCATGGGAATACAAATAAGAAAAAGAAAGACAGTCCCTGCCCTCGGAGCTTACAGTTATAATGGGGGAGGAGAACACACAAAAGGTAGCAGAAGGTGGGAGGCGTGGGGTGGAGTCAATCTAGTCCTGCAGCTCATGGGAAACGCCTGGGCTATGAGCTCCTTTTGCTTTTCTTCCCATCTCCAGCACTTAACACAATTCCTAGCGTGGAGTAAGTGCTGAATAAATGCTTATTGACTAAATGACCATATTGGAGCCAGATTGTGAAGAATTTTAAATTGGGAGCTACTGAAAAATTTTTGAGGAAAGGAGTGACGGCATCAAGCTTGTAGAGTAGAAGACTATTTTAGCAGCTATGTGATTAAAGAAGAGAGAGACTAGAAGTACAGAGTCCTGTTCCTATGCTGTTGTAGTAATCTGGATAAGGAGGGCCTAGCTTAGTGTGGTTGAAAGAGTTTTTCACAAAGGATTCATATAATTGATGACAGTTATACGAGTGTTAATTGTTATCAACAGTAGTCGGTTTTTGCGGTTTTATACATTTCAAAACACTTTCATACACATGATCTCATTTGACCAATATATTGTTTGATGTTGCCTGTATTTCTGTCTTTCTTTTACCATTCCCATCACCTCTTCCTTTCTGGGTAGAAGGACACGTGGGTGGAGGCCAAGAGTTCTGACTGCCTGTGTAGTCTCACTGTTTTCTAGTGGTTGAGACTTCCAGAGGAAGGGTGGTTGAGGGGGGCAAGGAAGCTCAGTTACTTTCGATAATCCTATCTAATTGCAGTAATTTAGAAAGTATCCTTTCTTTAAAGCTTATGTTCAGTAGGTGTATAGTTCTAATCATTTATTGTACTTTAATTTGTACCCACAGTCATTGTTTCTCTGAGTTTTTGATCTTCCATGAACAAGGTAACGCATAGAGCCTGCTGGACAAGAATATGAAGAGGATGGGCGGGGGGGGGGGGCGGGCTATGACCTGCATCTTCATGCCTTTCTCCCTAAGTTCATACCTCTTCTACATGGTGTGCTCCATCTGGGGAGCTGACAGCACAGGCTGGTTATAATGATGCTTTCAAATTTCTTCACCGAGTCTGTAATTAAATGACATCACTGAGTCTTAAATGCATCTGCTGTGAAAGTCAGAAGGCTAAATTATCCCATTAAAGGGAGAAAAGTGTTACTCAGTGGTAAAGAAGCTCAAGTTTAGTATGCTGGAGAGTTGCTTCGGGAAAGCTGTTGAAAGCCAGTTGAGCATGGTACATTGTGGAAAGATTGGAAGGCCAGGAGGCCATGGGGTTTGGAACAAGCTGTTCAAGAACTACAGCTGCACTCTGGCAAACTTAAAAAAAAAAAAAGAGTTTTCTCTCAAATGTATTTAACTGCTTGGCTGCTGGAATTAGCTCCCAGCAGCTGGGATGTCATAATCCACTGGGACAAGCCGGCCACCTTGAGAGCTGTGGTGTGAGGTAGCTGCTTAGGACGCAGTGTTAGTGAAGTCACGGGATTGACCAATCCTACAAGGGCAGATAGTGCTACCCTGTTTCATGACCACAGGTAACTCACTAGGACTGGGGATGCAGTTTCCTCGAAATATTTTCCCGTGGAATAAAGGGGCGCAGTCAAGAGAATGGCAATGGATCAATACAGATCCATCACTGTTATTATAATCATCTAGCAGCCATGGCAGGGATGTGTGTAAAAGCATAAGCAGAGCTCATTTAAGACAGTTTATCTGAACTCCATCTTCCAGCTTGAACAAAATGATTCTGTGATTCCACAGTGAAGAGGTTACTGGTTGTGCATTGATATTTTTCACCCATCTATGCGGATTTGGTAATCATCTGTAGCGTCCTTTTTAAATGTAAAAGATAATAGTATGAGTACTTAAATGATCTCAATACGACGGGCTTCCAAGGCATTCTTTTGTCATTAGCAATTTCCATTTTTTCCAACCTATTTATTTTTCCTCCTATATCCACATTCAGTTGATTATGTTAGATCATAATAATGATGATGATGATAACTGACATTTATATATTATTTTAACGTTTGCCAGGTGCTTTACATCCTTCTCTAATTTTATCCTAACAACAATTCTATGAGGTAAATGCCGCAGATATAATTATCCCCATTTCCTTCATCTGTAAAATGGGGGATAATAAATCAATTTCTACCATTTTTAGTGATTCCAAACTGTTTATTAAAGCATGAAATTTTTGCCCACTTTTGGTTGTGGTGATCAGTACTGATGCTAGGTGAAGGAAGTGGGTGCCTTGGGAGCTGCAGCTATGGGGAACGGTGGCATAGGACAATTCTTGTCTAAAGCAAGCCAGTGTTTTTTTTTCCTCTAATGCATGCACTGACTCACAGTACCAGGCCATGACTCAGGAAGCAGCATGGCGTTAGTTAGATTAAGCACTGAACTTGGAGTCAGGAACACCTGCCTTCTGGTCCTGCCTCAGACATTTACCAGTGCTATGACCCCACATAGCAAACCTATGAAGTAAATGCCACAGCTGTAATCATCCCTGTCTGCCTAGTCTATATAATGTGGATAAATGAACCCTGGGCAAGTTACTTTACCTCTCAGGGTCCCAGGCAATTCTCTAAGTACCTATCTGCATCAGTGTAGGGAGTTCTTCACTTGGAACTCCCTATTTTGCTTAAATCCCAGGTCTGTCATCCACTTCTCCAAAAAAGATTTGGATAAATTTATGGGCAAATATTATATTATACTATTATAATATACATTATTATGAATAATAGATAGCATATGATAATGTAACAGTTACATTATTACATATGTTGGGGGTGAAAATATCAGTTAATGCTTATTTTCTCTTCAGTTATAACTCCAGTGCTTACTGTCAAATCCTATCCACAGTTTTCCTGGTTCTGACATTGTCGCTAACAATTGAACTGCTAGCATCTAACAGTGCTTTAAATAGATATTTACTGAGTGGCTACTTTGTGCAAGTGACAGTGCTAGACACTGTTGGGGATATAAAAATGTCTACTGTCCCTGCCCTGTAGAAACTTACAGTCCATTAAGTCCTGTAGTGGGGCATATTGCTGCCATATTTCTCACGGGCCATTTTGGCATCCAACAGAATGCAGACTCCTTAAGGTCAGGTATCTTTTTCCATTGTGTCTTTGCATCTTCAGTACCTAGGACACAGTAGATATTCAATAAGTACAGGCAAAAAATTGGAAATTGAGAGGATGCCCCTCAATTGGGAGAGGACTGAACAAGTCATAGCATATGATTATGATGGAATACTGCTGTGCTGTAAGAAATGATGAACTCTATGATCTTAGAAAAACATAGAAAGATTTGCATGAAATAAAGAAGAGCGAAATGAGCAGAACCAACAGAATGTTGTATATTGCAATACTGTTTTAAGAATGACTTTGAGCGATTAGGTTATTTTGTCTATTATAAATTTCCAAATTGACTGTAAAGGACATATGTAAAAAGAGTCTATCCACATCCAGAGAAAGAACTGATAAATAGAAGTATGCATAGAATAATATATGTATGTACTTATTTCTGTCTAATGGTAGCCATCTCTAGGGTGAGGGGGGAGAAAAAACTTTACATGATAATTTTGTTGTATATTTGAAAGGAATAGCAAGTTGTGCATGATAGATTTGCAGTTTTGTGTATAATCATCTTTTTATTATGCTATGTTATGGAAATGTTTTATTCCATAAATTTAAAAAATTTAAATAGGTGTTCGTCACATCGATGTGCTCTGTAATCACGAGGGCCTCGTAAAGAAACTCAGTGTCCTTGTGTATATCATCCCACACAGGCATACCCCTAAGTAAACACCAGATCCCTTTCTGTAAGCTTCCTGCGTGCTAAGGCACAATCCTCGGTTTTCTCAGCCCAAATCAGCAATACCAGTAATTTTCCTGGATGGTTACAGGAATAAGAACTATATTCAGAAAACTTAAAGAGTGTTTAGGGTGATTTTAAATAATTGCACACACATATACACACTGTGGAACAGGTTTGTATTAATTTGGAATAAGCACCAAGGAGATGCTAAGAGTAGGGACTTTCACAGATTGAAAAACAGGTGTCAAAGGCACTTCCAGACTAACATCTGTTTTAGAAATATGACTGAAGCTTTTAGTAGGATGTGAAGTATTGTGGAAGAATAGCCCGAGGTAGCATGTTCAACATCAACAAAGGCGAGCCTCCTTTTTCCCCTTTTCATTTTCCCAATGTGCTCATTCAACTCTTCCCCCAAAGACCTGCATTTTGTTTTTCACCATAGTAACTCTCTCATTTACCAGTTTCTAGCAGGTTTTGGAATCAAACTCAGTCAGCATTTTGCTATATCAGCAAGTGTAGTAGTGACATCTAGTGACAAAAAGAGGGGAATATGGGATAGTGGAAAGGATGCTGAACCTGTCTGCCTCACTGGCCACTTGTGTGACCATGGGCAACCTCTCTGAGGCTCTGTCCTCGTGGATAGAATGGAGATGACAACGCCTGTGGAAAAGAAAGTGTGCATTATAAGCAGATGAGAAGTTTCAGAGTAGTCTTTGAACTCTAAGGTTTTGTGCATCTTAAACCATATTTTCCAATTTTTTTTTGGCCATTCTTTCCCATGCTTCAGAGTAGTTCAGTTAATCTTTCAGATTCTTCATAGAATTTCTCTACTTCGTCTTCTACAACAGACGTTGACAAACAGGTTTCTATTGGCACACAAGTGTTATGGTGGGCTGCTTGCCTGTGCATAAGCATGACAGGTCAATTATGTAGAAGGAGTGCTTCAGTGCATAAAACAGGCAAAGATTCAGGTTATGTCCTCTAGAGCTTCTCAATAGAGGATTTAAAGAAAGTCGTGGGAGAAAATCCCACAGAATGAGAAGGTATGGAAAAGCTGTGCTCAACACTGATGGAGGAGAGTACGTATAGAAAGGAATGAGAGCACAGATTAGGTAAACTACCCAAGTATTAGCTTTCCAGTCTATCTCCAACCCCCTCCAGATTATTGTGAAGATTCAGTAAGATATTATATTGGATAACTGTACAATGTTTTATATGTGCATATATCTACAAATATATGTGTTTTACATATATATGTAATATTTTTCAAAGGGAATTGAAGGTTTTGCTCATCTTTATAAACCATTCTAACCATGTGACAATGCATGAGGGAAACTTTGTGTATTGTGGTAATAAGCAGAAAGCATAGACACTTAGGCTGTGCATTTTTGTCATCATAGCCTGACCAATTCAATTCAACACTCATTTAGTAAGTGCCTTCTATGTTTAAGTCACTGTGTTCATTTTGATTTACACTCATCAGCCACAGTTATAATTCATTAAAGATGGTTTTAGTAATCTGGGAGATTTCCACTCTGTTTTAGGCCTTTCGTCCTTACAAATAGATAACGTAGACATTTTGTTATTCCAAAGCAAGGTAGGTAACTTTGGCATCAGAAGTGACATAAAGGATTCAGGTATGCTTAGGGCAACCACATACTCCTCTGGCTTGCTACTTCTACCTAGATAATCTGGAAAATATACTTTCTGACACTGATCAGTGTGTTGTCATTAACTCCCTTTACAAGCGTGTGGTTCATATCCTCTCTTTCACCCTGGCTTCGGAGATATCACACTCTCCTGTTTCAGTTCTTTAGCCACTGCTTCTTCATCAACGTCATAAATTCCACATCTTCTTCCTGACCCCTAAATGTGATTGTCTATCCTCAGGGGTCTATCCTCAACCTTTTCTTCCTCTCTACATTTTCTCCCCTGATTCTCTCACTTACTTCTATAGCTTCAAGCACCACATCTGTGCAGATGATTCCCGAGTTTTTATCTGTAGACCTGACCACTCTTTTGTGCTCCATATTGAATCTCCAGATCACTTTAGTCTGAACTCAACGTGTCAGTATGTCCAAAAGAAAGCTGATTTACTTCCTGTTACTGATTTCACTATTTCTGTCTGTGGCACCACCATTGTCTCATAACCTGAAGGTTATCTTTGAGTTCTTCCTTACGCCTCATTCAATAAGTTACCAAGTCCTTGCAGTTCCATGCTCACAGTGTCAGCCATTACCATAATATATACCCTTCTCACAAGTCACCTGCAACAGTCTCTAATAAGTTTTCAGTCCTCCACTATCAATGCCCTCCAATCAATCTGCTGCTGCCAGAATATTTCTTACAAATTCTATTATTGCCTCCCCCCCAAAAAAAAAAACTTTATATTCATTTGCTTGGAATTCAAGGCTCTGACAATCAAGTACTATTTAAACCTCCAGACTTATCTCATATTACTCATCTTTGTACATTTTATGTTACAATCAAGCTGTCATAAACTCTTTCATGCCTTTGGCTATTCCTGGTGCCTGGAATGTTTTTCCTTCTACTTTGCCTGTTGAATCCCTAGTCATCTTTTAAACCTCAATTCAAGTGCTACGACTATGAAGTCTTCTCAGATCCCCTTCCTTTTCCCATTGTACGTTACATGATACCATGTTTTACAAGTTTACATATTGTCTCTGTCAATAAAATGTAAGCTATTTGAGGTCAAGGTCTGTTTCATTTTTGTCTTTTTATTCTTGGGACCTAGCACAGTGTCTGGCGCATAGTAGGCAATTAATAAATGCCTGCTAATTCACTGCAGTTCTTTAGTGCGCTTATCATGGTAGTATTTTATTTTATAATTATCTGTGTTTTCATCTTGCTTTCTCACTTGACTGTATAGTTCATCAGGAGAGGAACACTGTCTTTTCTAAACTTCTCATATTACCCAGCCCAAAGAACAGTGCTCTGCGTATAATAAGATACTGAAATGTTTATGAAATGAATGAATGTTCTAGCTCTGATTGTGTCTCAGTCCATAGTGTCACTGGCTAGTTATTAAATGCTTATTGACTGATTTAGGCCTGTAAGGAATCTTAGAAACTATCTAATCTATCTTCTTCATTTTAAAAATGAAGCTAACATCTAGTAAGGGAAGACCTTGTTTGCACAAGGTCCTATAGGTAGTAAGCAGATGAGCTAAGATCCCAGCCCTTCAAATCTAGCGCTACTATGAATCTCTGGGGTCCCTGACAAGCATTCCATTGTGAAATGAATCACTGAGTGACTCCTCATGCTCTACCGCAAAGGGAAGCATGCGGCCTCATTACCCCAGCTCATGTTTCCTGCCCTCCTCTTTATGAATTGGAGGTTGAGATTTGTGCTTTATTATGCCTGGGGCTCTGCAGAACCTGATTTTCAGATAAACAGGGAACATCCATTCTCTGGAATGTCATTCCCAACAGCTTTCAGAAGCATTAAACTCACTTAGAAAATAATTAGTAATCAAAAAGGGCATTTAAATTCAATTCTCTGAAGCGTAGAGGGAGATGTACTTTACATCGATTGAATTATCAGTACAAATATCTGCTTAGTTGAAGTAATAGTAATTAGGTTTTAGTGAAAGAAGACATTTGTGTAGATTTGGAGGATATGGGATGTTTTAATCATCTGTGCGTCATTTTTGCTAAGGCCAAAAGGAGAATGGATACGAAGGGGATTTGAGTTGAGGGCACTTTCTCCTCTGCCTAGGATCATAGAACTTCAGAGCAAGTAGGATACTTAGAGATGCATGTTTTAGATGAGGAAACTGAGGCCTACAAAAATAAATTTCCTCCTCAAGATCACATAGCTAGTTAGTAACAGGGTCAGAATGAGAGCCTTTGTCTCCTCCCCCTTTCCAGTGCTTTTTACCAAATACCAATAGTAATGAACCAGAACATGTCTTACAAGGTACATGACCTGGGAAATGAAACTCTGCAGTCACATTTCCATATCATTAACAACTTAATTTTGAATCGATGCTAGCTGGATTCTTTATGCATACATACTGGCGATGCCAAATACTAAAGATTTTTTTTTTCCTCCAAAGGGATTCCATTTAGGAGGACCTAACATTTAGAAGCTTAGGTGGGCATGAACTGTTCCAGTCATTTGTCTAGCGTACCTTCTCCAAAACTGTCTTTCACCTTTTGCTACTGCTTAAGTAAGTGTTAAAGAGTCTTTAATGCATTATATTTATGCATTTACACATTCAAGTTGCCCATAAAAGAGCCTTCATCATGTCCAGAGAGGGTGATTATTTTATTTGTAGTTGAGACTTCATAAAAAAAAAAAAACAGTGAAAAGCAAAACTTTGTTATGGAAGAAAATTGTTCACAGGGAGCAAAGATCTGAATTACTATCATATTGCCATAAGTGGAGCTCTTCTAAAATATGCAATCGTATTCCAAAATGGAGATGAGAACAGGATAATTGAGGGAAATTTGAGACTGTAATTGAATGTATGTGTTTTCTTTCTTAAGCGAATAGCAAAAGGCATTTAAAGTCTTTCAAGAGATGGCACTATATATCAGAAAATAATGCTCAATTTTTGATTATATGAACTAATGGGTTAGAGCATTAGTGCAGATGGTGCCAAATAGCGCGTAATCTTTGAAGAGCTTTCTGTCTTGCTGCACTGTTTAGATGTTAGAGATAGATGTAGTAGTGAAAAAGACAGGGGTCTGTGAGTTAGTTTTAGAATTGAGGTGGCGAATTTAGATAGCTTTCCTCTCTTTTTTTTTTTTTTTAAAAAAAGGTATACTATCTAAATAACCTTGTTTCAATTTTTTTTTTTTTTGCTTGTATCTGAGAGAAATGATGTGATTAGTGAGAAAGTAGACGCAGTCTCTTTATTTGGCAAACTTTTTCTTGGTAAATGATCCATAGATCACTTTCTCAAAGTCCCTCAAATAATTTCAAAATAGTGGTTAAGGGAATGCTCATTTAATTCCACACAGCAAACACTTTAATGCTTACTCTGGACTTAGCACTTAAAATACATAAATGAAATAAGACACAGGTCCTACATTCAACAAATTTATCATCTAATTTGGTAGAATAAGATACATCCAGCCAGATCCCATTTAATGTGAATAATGAATCCCATGAAGTAGATACCATATTTGAATTTTCATTATATAATTCCTTTGGGCTGGAACCAATTACCATATTGTGCACAAACAATTAGGGGCAGCTCAGTGGCGCAGTGGTTAGAGCTCCAGCCCTGGAGTCAGGAGGACCTGAGTTCAAACTTGGCCTTAGTTACTTACTAGCTGGGTGACCCTGGGCGAGTCACTTAACCCTGTTTGCCTCAGTTCCATCTGTAAAATGAACTGGAGAAAAAAAATGGCAAACCACTCCAGTATCTTTGCCAAGAAAACCTCAAATGGGGTCACAAAGAGATGGACATAACTGAAACAACTGAACAACCACACAAATAATTATGATGTAAGTCAGAATATGATTAAATAAGAAATTTAAAGAGACACTGATCACTCTAAACTGCGAATACAAAAATTTGAGAATGCTTCATCAGAGCCAGGTCTCAGGGAAGGGGAGAAAATTTTACCAGAAATCAGGCATAGGAAGAATAGCGTTCCATACGTAGGAAATAGTGTGAGCAAAGATATGGAGACAAAGGTGGGAATGGGGAACAATTAGTAGGGAAGTTCAGATAGAATATTGAGTAAGTAAAGAGGAATATTTGCAAAATAGGCCTGGGAAGATGGGCTTGAGTCAGACTGTGGAGGCCTCTGAATTCTAGGTTCAGAAGTTTAAACCTCATAAGCTAAGCAAGGGGAGCCTTGGGAAGATTTTTAATAGGGGAGTGACATAATCCTTCAAGCCCATATTTGGTTGATTTCCTATTTAATTAGAGTAGTAGGGAAGTCAGGAGTGCAAACAGTGGTACAATATGAGGCTATAGAAAGTGAAGTGGGGGGGGGCTGTCTGCCAAGCATGTGCAGGAGGGTTAAGTCAGTGCTGGGAAAGGTAGCCCATAGACTTTGTGAATTGGAATGAAGTGAACCATCCATACAGGAATAATTGAGAGTTATAAGGATCTCATGGAATTCTTCCTGATGATTCCTGTTTTCATCAGAGGACATTGTACAATAAACACTAGATGAGTAATCACCGCATCATTTTTTGCTACATGATTTTAGGCAAATCTCTTAATCTCTCTAGGCTTTAATTTTCTCATCTATAAAATAAAGATCAATCAATTACCAGGTATTACTAGAAACTTATTACTCTAAGACTCTAAGAATATACAAATAACTATCAAACTTGCCCTTCACTGAGCTGAAACACCAGCTGGAAAGACAATATGTAATCAACATTGCCTTCTTTTGACTTCTTAACATTTAATCTCTGTATTGTACCACTCTACTGATAATTAATTGTATACCACTTTGTGATCCCTATAGTTGACAACAAGCTTTGCTGTATGACATTCTGAGCCTCAATGTTCCCAGTTGTAGAATAAGAGTAAAATTTGCACTATCTACCTTGTGGGGTTGTGAGGAAGTCACATTGTAAACCTAAAGCCTTGTATAAACGAGAGCTCTCATTGTTAATAAGAGAGGCAGATGTATGACACCAGAATCAAGGGATTTGATGGCTGAGTCTATTTCCTACATTGGTCCAAGAAGTTTTTTATATCCTTTGTATTTGCAGTATTGGTAGTGGCATGATTTTGAAAGGATTTAGAGATTATTTAAGAAGATATGGCATGAATGGAAAAAATGATTCAAATTATTATCCAAAATGATCATCAAGGTAATATTGGTAATTACTGACCTATTGGCCTACTTACTTATCTCTACAAAATCTTTGAGCATAATTTATATGCATTTTGAAGGCATCTTTATTTTTTGAGTCAGTTCATATCCTTTGATCCCTTATCTTTTGGGAAATGGCTTTTAGGCTTATCTATTTCTGTTAATTCCCTATAATTCTTACATGTCATTTTTATCAGAGGCATATGGTGCATTTTTTCCACAACTGATAATTTCCCTTCCCTCCCAGTTGTATTAATTTAATTGATATATTTTTCAACGTTATATGATTATGTTTGTCAGTTTCATATTTTGTAATCTTCTCAATTCCTTATTAATTTAGAATTCTCCCCCTTTGCTATAGTTGTAAAAATTTTCTCCATGTTTTTTACTCTATATTTTTATTGCTGCAACATTTTATATTTACATTGCATATCCATTTTGAACAAGTTATGGTGTATGGTGTAAAATGAAGCTTTAAACTTCTTTTTGCCATTTTTTGAGCAAGAGTTATATAGGATGAGAAAGCATGGACCTTGATTGAATTTTGAGAAGAGAATGGCAGGCTTTTGTAAATAATTTTCTGTAGTAGACTATATCTCTATCTTCATACAGTTGATTCAGAGGAACAGAGAATACCATATCTCACTATATTAATTGTTTGTGGATTATAAAGATGCATTTAATTCAGTGAATCAAATTGCAATTTTTAATGGCTCTTCTCCTACAAAGTGTCACTTATAAATATGTTAAGTTCAATCAGAATTCCTTGATAGACACAACAGAGATAACTTTGATTATTAATACCAAGCAAAATATCATCAAGTGTTTGCCACTAGAATGGAGAGCATCCAGCCAAGTACAAATGAGAGATTCCCTATAGATGAAGAGATTTGAAATGTTCCTTTCTGTGAATGAGATTGTGCTGATTGCATCCAGTTTGGGAATGTTGTGTAGCCTCTCAAATGAGACCTGTAATCATTCTGAAGAGTTTGGTGTAAGTGCCTCCCCAAGAAAAGCTAAGTGAGAGAAAAATTTGTTTAGACTACGACATACAGTTGGATGGATAACCCATAAAGCCAGTCTGTGAGGACCTTAGACAAACACCGTAGATAGACAACTAGGCCCAGAATTGACAGGTTGCATTTGGGAAATCAGACAATGCTTCCAATGACACTAGACTTCTCACTGAAAATAAAATCTTATCCTTTTTATTATGGTTCTTTATTTATCATTTAGTATTTACTATTTATTTATTTTTTTATTTTAAGCAAGAAGTTTATTTAAACAACAAGATGTTTGACTTGAAGGGAAAACTATCTAGGATCAATTTTTTTATAGTAATGTATCCCTACTGAGAGACAGAGATTGCCCTACATGTAACAGCTATGTACAAAAAAGTTATAAAATCGTCCTTGGTTTTACAGTGATAAAAGAAAAACATTGAAATTATCCAATCAAACAAGGTATGCAAGGATTTTTTTGTGGTTTTTTTTTTTTGTTGTTGTTAAACAATGAGAGCAAAATAACTTACTGGAATATAAAGATAAAAAGTTGAATGAGCATGCCACTAATGGAGAAAAGGGATATTTTCACAGAACCAGTTTGTTTTTTCCCCTCCCCATCTCCATTTGATGTTGATCAAAACATACCATCGGCCATTTAGTTAAAAAAAATACGCATTATGCCTGTGCACGTACACCAGTTACTTTATGTACAACAAAGGAACGGGGGAAGGGAATCAAAGAAGAGAGAAAACTATACTGCAGTAGTCAGGATGTGGATGAACCAAATCTTGGTTTCTAATTGTGAATGTATTGTTTTCCTTGGGAGCACAGTTCTGGAGAAGAATTGTAGATTCTTTTTAGAAAGCGCCTCCTGTCTGCTGCTGGAATACATCAATTGTATCTTCATCCTCCATTTCCA
>CM053623.1:90448119-90505476 GCA_028646595.1 Phalanger gymnotis | reverse complement strand
TTTGCCCTAGAGAGAAGAAGCAGGAGTGATGAGGTAGTTTAGACTCGCTGTTAAGAAAAACTTTTTAGCAATTAGAGTTGTCCAAAAAGTGGGATGGCCTGCTGTGAGAGGTGGCGGATCTTCTTTCCTTATAGGTCACCGGTCTCAAAGTCTGGGTGATCACTTGTCAAATGCATAATAGTAGGGATTCCTTTTGGGTACAAATTGGAATAGATGGCCCCTGAGGCTCCTTCTAATTCTCAGAGTCTGTGGTTTCCAAGTCCAATGCCCTTTCCCCTGTACCGTACATCTCATAGCACTTTTATTCATGCAATACCAACAAGTCACTTCTCCTTCCTTTGTTTTCTTGCTTATTGAACAGCAGCAATGCTTCCTTTACTTACCTTATGAAAATAAATTGGATGGAAGTTTGTAATTATAAGGGTTTTTTCATCATAAGTCCTTGGGAATTGTCTTGGATCGTTGTATTGATCAGAGTAGCCAAGTTGTTCACAGTTGATCATCATTAAAATATTGCTTTTATTGTGCCCAGTGATCTCTTGGTTCTTCTCACTTCACTTTACATCAGTTCGCAGAAGTCTTTCCATGTTTTTTTTTCTCCCTGAAACCACATCCCTTGTTATTTCTTATAGCACGATATTTCTCACCACTGCCTCCCTTAATCCACCATTCTTTTATCACCTACCCATATCTCTTATCCCATTACCCTTTTATTTCCCTTTTGGGTGAGATAGATTTCTATACCAAACTGAGTGTGTATATTCTTTCCTCTTTGAACCAGTTCCAGTGAGAGTGAGGTTCAGACATTGGCACTCCCACTTTTCTCTCCATTATGAAAGCTCTTCTTTGTGTGCTTCTTTTATGTGAGAAAATTTTCCCCATTCTACCTTTCCTTTCCCCATCTCCCAGTACATTCCTCTTTCACACCCATTCCTTCTTTTTTCTTTTTTTGAAGATTATCTCAACATAATCGACTTATACTCATGCCCTCTGTCTGTGTAGACTCCTGCTAATTGCCCTAATAAGGACAAAATTCTTAGGAGTTACTTGTATGGTCTTCCCATGTAGCAATATAGTCTAGCCTTATTGAATCTCTCATGATTACTCTATCATATTTACTTTTTGTGATTCTCTTGAGTCTTGTGTTTGAATGTCAGATTTTCTATTTAATTCTTATCTTTTCATCAGGAATGCTTCTAAGTTCTCTATTTCTCGAAATCTCCATTTTTTCTCCTGAAGGCATATACTCAGTTTTGCTGAGTAGGTTATTCTAGGTTGTAGTCCTAGCTCCTTTGCCATCTACTCCTTTAAAATGGAAGCTGCTAAATCTTCTGTGATCTTGACTTTGGATTCAGGATATTTAAATTGTTTCCTTCTGGCTGCTTACAACATTTTCTCCTTGACTTGGGAGCTCTTGAATTTGGCAGTAATATTCTTGGGAGTTTTCATTTTGAGATCTCTTTTAGGTGGTGATCAGTAGATTCTTTCAATTTCCATTTCACCCTCTGTAACTAAAATATCGGGCAGTTTTCCTTGACAATCTCTTGAAATAAGATGTCTAGACTCTTTTTGATCATGGCTTTCAGGTAGTCCAATAATTATTAAATTATCTCTCCTCAGTCTATTTTCCAGGTCATTTGTTTTAACATTTTCTTCAATGTTTTCTTTCTTTGGATTTTGTTTTTATTGTTTCTTGATGTCTCATGGAGTCATTATCTTCCACTTGCCCAATTCTTAATTATAAGGAATTATTTTCTTCAGTGACCTTTTGTACCTCTTTTTCCATTTGTCCAATTCCACTTTTTAATGAATTGTTTTCTTCAGTGAATTTTTATGCCTCTTTTACCAAGCCATTAATTCTCTTTTCATGATTTTCTTGCAACACTCTCATTTTCCCACATTTTTCTTCCATTGCTTTTATCTTTTTCTTAACCCCCCCTAGGAATTCTTGTTGGGCTAATTGTTGGGTCCAATTAGCATTTGTCTTTGAGGCTTTGCCTGTAGCTGTCACATCATCTTCTAAGTTTATATCTTTCTGGCACGTAGTAAATTTTATGGTCAAGTTCTTTTTTTCTGTTTACTCATTTTTCTAGCCTATTTCTTGATTTTTAACTTTATGTTAAAGTTGAGCTCTGCTCTTCTGGGGGTTGGGAGGCATTGTCCCAAGCTTCAGACTTTTTCGTATTACTGTCTTCAGAGCTAGTTCTAGGAGTCTGCAAGTTTTTGGTGCTTCCAAGATGGTGTGATACTGGGAAAAGTATGGGCACTGCTCTCCTGCTCTGAATTCTGGTCTTTACCCAGGAAGGGCCCCTGTTCTCCTGCAGCCACAAGTGCTAGCATTCCTCTCTACCTTGGACCTGAGAGGAAGGCCCCTGTTCCCTTGTAAATAATCACAAGCACTCTTCTCTGCCCTGGAGTTGTAACCCAGAACTGTTTATGGGCAGTATCAGCACCAGCTGCACCCAGTTCTAGCAAAGAGTCCCTGTAATCTCTTTCAGACCAATTGTCAGACAAACCCCACCCTCTCTACTCCCACCCCCACCCCCATCTCTGAACTGAGAGTTCCCAAAGCTGCTGCTCTCTCCTCCATAATCTGCCTCTGGTGCTCCTGCCACAATCTGGCTCCTACCACGTTGGTATAGGCCTCCCCTGCCGACCTCTTAAGGTTCTGCAAAATGTCTGCGAAAATGTCTCATTCTCACCTTTTGTTGGCTCTGTGGCCCCAAAATTTGTTCTGAGGAGTAATTTTAAAGTTGTTTGGGTGGGAATGTTAAGCAAGTTTGTGTGGATTGCTGCCTCTAATTTGCCATCTTGGCTGCTAGAAGTGCTATAGAGCTTTCCAAAAGTAGGGGAGCAGAGTGGACTGGAGTAGTCAGTAAGTGAGGTGTAAAAAGGGTAGAGGACTCGCGCTATACTTTGGCACATTGGTAAGTGAGAAAGGAGGTCATTTCACATGAGAGGAAGAAAATGCAGGTGAAGAAACAAGAAGGAGGAAAGAATCATAGCATCTTTGAGGAAGATGAAGGAGACCCATCTGGCTCCGTCTGTCAGAGAGGGCATCTTGGAAAGTAGAAGGGAATAAGAATGAATATGTGGGGGGGGGGGATTTCTGATTATAGGGGCCCTTGAAAGCCAAGCAAAAGGGTTTAGATTTGCTGCATTGCAAAGTAGGGATCCATTCATTTTTTGTCTCCCCACCCCAATAAATGGAGGGCTTGATAAAGATGATGTTTAAGAAAGATTAATCTCATGACGCATGAGTGAGAGTCAAGGAACCCTAATAGGCTATTGCACAAACTCCAAGTAAAACAGAGTATGGAGATAGTAATTAATAGGATCTGGATGATAGCTATGCCAGGCAGAGTCGAGAAGAAGGTTAGATTGGCATCTATTAAAGAGAAGAATTATTTTTGAGCCTGTTTCTTTTTAAATCTTATATCACCTCATTAAAGCAATTAAAAGTATATGATATAAATTTAAATAAGCTCCTGTTTCTAGTAACTCCATACAAAGTCTAATAAAACTTTTCTGGGTCATTTAGTTGGCTGTCTAAAGTCTTTCAGAATTCAGCCTTACAGAGTTTATATGTCTGTTCATTACTCCAGCTATCTCCTTAGCTACAGGCCCCTTTATATAGGAATGCCTCATCTATCCAGAGGAAAGTGGGTTCAAGGCTCACTGTAGGAAAGATAACATAAGTGTTATCGGGAGCAGAACGAGGGGGCAGGTGTACAGAACCACAGACATATACCTGCTTCACAGTTTTGCCTTAGACTTACCCAGCAACTGTGCCTTCAAACACAGTCACCTAACTGGATTCTACACATGACCGAGGTCATTCATTTCATCTTAATCTATTCTGCAAGGGCTGGAGAACTGTTAGCTATATGCACTATGTAGAAGCTTGTAGAGTCGATAAGGAATCATTGTATGTCATTCCCAGCTTCCAGGCAGGGCTACCCCTTCCTCTTCTAGACAGGCTATGTTTTAGAACAACTTTCACTAATTCAAACTTTGTCTTATAACTTAGTAGAACAATCAGCGATCTAACGTGTCAGAAGTTTTGGGTTCTTATTCTAATTGTGGTAATTACTAGTAATTCTGTGTAATCCTGGACTAAACTTGTAGATCGTCAGAACTGGAAGAGATCCTTAGGGCTTATCTAGGCCAGCCTCCTTATTTTAAAGTTAAGGAGATGGAGGTCTGGAAAGAGGAAGCAGCTTGTCCAAGGTCATCCGACGAGGGAGGTACAGAGCAGGAATCTTAGCCCAGTGTTCTTGTCTTTCTCTCGCACCATCTTCCACATTTAACTTCTCTGCCTCCTCTGTAAAGTAGAGATACGTTCTTTGTCTTGGAATTGTTTTGTGTGATGTAAAGGTACATTGAAAAGTATAAAGCACCGTACAAATGTGAGATGGTATTATCTGTTATCCTCTCTGTGGCCTTGTAAAGCCATGTTTAGGTGATACAAAAGAAGATTCATTGCCCTGTGTGTACGTTTGGAGGCAGGGAGATACTGCACAACAAGCCAGCACTCCACTATCCTGACCCCATCTGCATTTTTAAGACAACCTCTTTAACATAGCAGATGTGCAGCTGAGAGGCGGATGATGAAGGACTCACATGTTAGGTCAGGCTGATTATCGCCCAAGGATGGAGCCCATGCCATCTTCTCAACAGTACTGTATTCTCTATGTTAATTTTGTGAGAGGATAGGGCGATAGGAAATGATTTTCCTCCTCGTGGCTGGGAGCAAGACATCATTCACTAACATCCCCTTGTTGGTGCTTTGCTAGTAGTTAAGTATGTTGTGCGTTGGTCTTCAGGAATAATCAAAAGGCTCATCTCCTGCATACCAATGCAACTAATAGGGGACGTGATTTTTTGGGAAAACATTGTCTGCTATTTCCAGCTCATGCTGAAGTTATGTACATAAGGAAAGGAGTTAATTGGAACTTGAAAGAATGAGCTTCCCAGTAAATGCCGATGCTGTCACATGGAGAGGAAATGAAGGATGCATCTGC
This sequence comes from Phalanger gymnotis, assembly GCA_028646595.1. NCBI lineage: Eukaryota > Metazoa > Chordata > Mammalia > Diprotodontia > Phalangeridae > Phalanger > Phalanger gymnotis. The sequence continues at coordinate 90,500,452 of CM053623.1, read as the reverse complement.
CTCAGGATGTGTTACCATCAGACCCCAACAGCAGCGATAGACTAAATGACCTTGATTTGTGCTGAACTAAGTCCTGTAGGTAGCAAGTTAGCAGGTTTCGCGTATGTTCAATGTCACACTGCTCTCCCATTTTTCATTTGTATCATCTATCTTCTATGTTCTAAATCTCAAATTCTATCAAGTCTCTGCTTTTGGACCCTCTGGCTAAAAATCATAAGGATGGCACCACTAACACCAGCCTTATCAAGTATCAGTCCTTCAGTACGTGGCTTAAATGTCACCCATTTCATATCACATTCCTTGATTTTCCCTCTCCTTCTCAGCTAGAAATTAATTTTCCCCTTCTCACTGTGCTTTGTGACCTTTTCTTTCTATCATGTATTTTTTCTTATTCTCTTCCTCACCCCACCATTATATTGTCAGCTTCTTGAGGTCAGGAACCACAACTTATTTTTTTAGGTTACCTAACACCTAGAAACTTCAGTACCTTGTACATAGTAGGTCTGTAATATTTTTAGTGAAGTAACTTGAATAAGAAAATGCCCTCAAGATTTAGTGATTTCACCCCTGCTAAATGGGGTTGTCACTGAACAGTCACAAAGCAGCTTCCATAGTGGTCAAGAAATGGGTCATGTGACACAAAGGGAAAGAGAAACACCAGTCCACATTCTTATGGGCCTCAATGTTGCTGACATGTTTTTTTTTGTGTCTAGTGTGGCATTGAGACTTTCTAATAAAATCACAATTTTAGCAATGAAATAAATCTACATTCAGTGATCTGCTGTTGAAAATGATGCTTCCTGACCAGCTGTTTGCACTGGTGTTCACTAATATTTCACTGAGTATTAGAAAGGCTCAAAATTACTAGACATGATTTTTTTTTCAATTTAAACAAAAGCCCTCTTGTTTCTTAGTACTCTACAGACCTGCTTTGTGGTCTTGTATTTCATTAAGGAAATGACTGTTAGTTGGGTGCATCAACAGAACAATAGACCCCTATGGGAATTGGAATAATTCAGGGCTCTGCTGTTGAATAATCCTCTAGTTAAACCAAATTTAATCTCATTAGCTGGGTAATTGTGCTGTTAAGGGAAGTGACCAACAAAGCTAAGGGGAAACCAGCATTGTTTAATTATTGTTTCATTTTCTGTCATTGGAGGATGTGGCTGGACTCATGGCTTCTGAGCTTGTTTCTCTGTTTTGAACGAGCTTTGACAAGTGCCATGTCCGTTCCAGCTGTAAAGGATGTGGGATGCCGTGGTGCTACAGCAGCTTCCTCAGGGAACATTCTATAGAATTGTTTCACTCATCAGCCAAAGGACCCTACCACAAATAATAGGATTGTAGAGTGTTAGCGCTCTAAGGGACCTTCTCTATCTTCTGGCTTAGTGACTTTTTTGGAGATCTCTTTCGAGACCTTCCTGACTCTTCTTTCTGAGTTCAAATCTACCCTCAGACATTTAATAGCTGTTTGACCTGGGCAAGTCACTTAACCCTGGTTTCCTGAAAGAAATGGCAAACCACTCCAGTACCTTTGCCAACAAAACCCCAAATGGGGCCACAAAGAGTTCAGACACTGAACAATGAGAATATGAGCTCCTTGAGCATAAAGACTGCCTTGAGTGTCTACATTGGGCATCTAAGTGGTCCAGTGAGTAGAGCACTGGGCTTGGAGCCAGGAGGATCTGAGTTCAAATTCAACCTCAGATACTTAACTACCTGTGTGGACCCTGGGCAAGTCACTTAATCCCTTTTTGTCTCAGTTCCTTACCTGTAAAATGATGACATACTAGAGAAGGAAATGGAGAGCCACTCTAGCATCCTTTCTAAGAAAACTTCATGGACAAGTCCACAGGGTCACATGGAGTTGGACAAGACTGAACAGCAAAAGGGCTCGATAAATGCGTGTTGATTGATTAATTAAAAATAAACGAGGAAACTGAAGTACAGAGAGATTAGAGAACTTTGCAAAGGGTACACAACTGGCTGAGGATAAATCAGAAGTAGAAATAGGCCCTCTGAACCCCAGTCTCATGTTCTTTCCTCTCTTCTAGTAGCTTTGCAGAATGAAACCCAGTTCCCACCCTTTATGGGTGCACACTGCCCGTTTTTTGAGTTTGCCAGAATTGTGCAGCTGCTCAGTAAGCAATAGCTTAAGACTGATTTTCAAAAACCATGTAAGCCATGTTCAAGGTTATTTCTGAAGGTAGGTTTCTGTCCTGTCTGTATAGGAATGCTCTCAGGGACACTGTTATTTCTCAGCACATTGCAGTGTGGAATTGGGCTATGCCTCATATGGGTCTAATATTTCCAGATGCTTCCACCAACATTATTTCGTGTTATGATTATGTAGGGGTGATAGAATGCTTCAAATTGTGTGCACCGCAGAGTCAAGTGCATTATATGGGATATATTTTGTATGGGATTAAAATATATGAAAACAACTATTGCAAAGAATTAGTCACACTCCCTTATTAATTACTGTGAGAAGAGCAACACCAATAAAATACATCATTGTAATAACAAAAGAAATTGAAGATATTTTTCTTGCCTTTAGGGAATTTACTATCTAGTCAGGGAGAAAAAAATATAGGAAGCGATTTTAGCACACTTAAATAGTAGCGTATCATTTCGTCAATGATATGTGATCTCATCAATATAAGTACTACCTACAGTGGTGCAGATGGCAGCACATCCACAGTTTCTCATCCTAAACAGTTCTTGTCCACAGCCTCTCATAAATAGCTAAGCCTTCTTCTAGGGCTCTTAGTATTACTTTGGTGCCGGTGTAGCATCACAAGGACAGTTAGTTAAACCTCACTCTCCCTGTAGAACCATGCACTTCCTTTTTGTCATCCTCTATGCCACTTCATCAATGACAATAAATAGTCAATAAACATTTATCAAGTTCCTGCTATGTTCTAGGCTCTGTACTAGGTGCTAGGGTTATAAAGAAAGGTAAGAGGTAATCTTTGTTCTCAAGAATGTCACATCTAAGGGAAGAAACAACATAGAAATAACTGTACAAGCTATGTACAAGATCAATTGGAAATCATCAAAAGAAGAAAGGCATTAGAGTTAAGAGGGATCTGGAAAGGTTTCCTGTAGAAGGTGGGATTTTAGACTTGAAGAAAAATCCAGGAAGCCAGGAGACAGAGCTGAAGAAGAACATTCCATGCAGGGATGACAGCCAATGAAAATGCTTGGAGTTAGGAAATGGAGCATCCTGTCCATGGAATATCATGACCTTCGTAAGGAGTTTAACCACAAAAGGCAGGACATGTAGGACAGTGGTGGGGATTATTTAGGTCAAATGTCTGTTCTTTCTCCTTGGATCACCTGTGATTTTGATTCTTTGGAGATTGTAGTATTCCATGATTCACAGTCATACAGTATCACTGGGAGAATATTGGCATTTTTAAAATGAATGTTGTTTCAGGGAGAAACTTGATTACATAGCTTATTTCTTCTACACATTTATTAGTCAAATAAAAATCCTAGTCTTTCCAACTGGCCTGCCAGTAATACAAAGTTGACTGAAGGTGAGATAGTCACCTTCTGCTTTGAAGCCAGTTTCACTTCAACCAGTTAATTCACATTGCATTCCATTGGCATGTATGCTTCCAGTCATAGGTTGTCATGAAATATGTAAGTGCAATTTAATATAGAACAGGAATGCTTACATGCAAAAGGAATGAAGAACAAATTAATTGAGTGAAGTTAAGTAACCTCAAAGGTAGCTTTTGGCCCTCTTGCCCATAGGCAGTTTACTTCAATGCGGGCCAGCCATTTGTAATGTCTGGAATTTTACTAGGCCCTTTTACAGGTAGACTATGTTCTATCAAAGTGACCTGGTTGTATCTGACAGGCCGGAAATTTCTTTTTACACGTGAGAGTAATTTTCACGAAGTTGTATTTTTTTTAAGTAGAATGTACAGCCCATGTTAAAGGTTACAAAGAATTTAAATGTTTCTTAATTTTTTCCATTGCCTTGAAAACAGGAAACTTTTCTGTGCAAAAGCAATGCATAGGTGGCTATATATGGAATTGTTACAATATACACTTCTCTGATTTGGCTTTTCCTCGATCTTGTCCACATTCAGCTGCAGTTCCTAGCAGCAATCAGCCCAAGAATGTAACTCAGTGAACACATATTAACCTTTGTTCAGTCATTTCCTTTTGGACAGCTGGTTTATCTTTCATATGGTTTAGGTATTTGTCATCAGCACATTCCAGAGAGAAATATCAGTTCTGCAGGAACTGATAATATTGTAATCAAAATTATTCCATAGGGTCTAGTTTTTCTTTAGGCATACTGTGTATTCCATCATTTTAATGTCTATAAGATTGATGGATAGTCGACTGCAAATAATCTCTGGCACATCAGCTAGAGTAGAGATTTTTCTTATTATTTTCACTGCGTTTATTATTCTGTATACAAATTTAATAATCCCTACTCTTCGGCAACTCTGGCTCCTGAGTAGAATTTTTACTTTGGATAGGCTACAAATAGGAGCTTGAATAAAATAAAATATATGATAGTGGGAATTATAAGATCTTTAATTCCTATCTAATCAGAGGAGCTATTTATGAAAGCAGACATAAGGAAGAAAATGTCTGTCTAATGTCTAACCTCTGGAACAAAACATAAGACTTCTGGAGAATTGCAAGCTAAGGTTCTATTAAAATGAATATTTTTTGTGTTCAGCTAGTCACCCCAACACGTTCTGTAGATGTCGGCATCCTGGTGAAGGAGGTCTAGCTGTAGGGTGTCAGAAGATGGACCCTTGGAAAGTGGATGACTTCAATATATCAACAAACATGTATTAAACATATCATATGCTTCATGTACATGCTAGGCTCAGGGGATGCAAATACAAAATTGGGAGGCCCTACCCTCAAGGAACTTATATCCTAGTAGACTTCCCCTAGTCATCAGAATTAAAGTGAGGTTGGTATGGTTAAAATAAAATAACTTGATGAGTGGCATCAGAGAACTTTAAAGCATACCGATGGCTCTAGTAGACAGCATGTAGATGTGGGACCAAAAGGAAGAACCATGTAGGTTAGTACAGGTTCAGCAAGAATATATGTGTCTATTATTCAAGAACTAGTCCAGCTAAGTTTTGGGGAGGCTCATCACTAGATAACTGACCATGAAACAGGGCTTTTTTTTTTTTCGCTGCCACAACTTATACAGGAGTTGAAAGCTATACCGATGATGTCACAGCTCTTTTGGCCTACTGAGGTATCTCTCTTTCTCATTAAATTCATTCTTTGGAAACTGACCATTCAGGAAAAAAATCCTATATGCAAAACCCTCTTTTTATTCATTTTAATGGAAAAATTAAATGGAAAAAATCTTCTCCCAAAAATATTACTCATATAGCAAACCCCCACTCAGATTGCTCCTCCATTAATAATATTTACCAAAAAGAAGGGGGGAAAAGACTATGTTGAGGTCGGGAAGGTAAGATAGTTGGGATAATTTATTCTGCTTCTGAAGGTGAAAGAACTTGAAAGTGATGCTGATGATGATAATGATAGTGGTGGTGATGGTGATGCTGATGCTGTTGGTGATGGCGATGGTGATGGTCAAGGCAATGGAGAGAAACTGTTTCATTACAGTTAACCTATCAACCACTATAGGACCTTCAGCATCTTAATCGGATTCTGAAGTAATCTGGATGACTGTGGAGAAGATCTTGCCATTCCTTCAGGGGTACCTGGGAGCTGAGGGAGAATTGAAGCAGCTTTCTGTGACCATTGAGCTATGAAAAAAGGCCCGGCTCTTGAAAGCTTTCAGAATTGTTTGCCTTTACAATGTGGTTCTGCTCTCTTGTTACAAGGTTTTTGTTTTTCTTTTATTCTTCAGTAGAGGGGAAGGTGGAAGAGAAAAGACTTATTAACTTAAAAAGGGAAGTAAAATAAAAGTTTGGTGTTTTGCTTTTTTTTTTTTTAAAGAAACCCTTCAGACCATCCATGGTTGTCCTTAAATTTCAGCACTTGTCATGCAATTTCACTATTCCACTATTCCATGTCTCTTGTACCTGAGTAGAAAGGCATTTGTCCATAATAGCAATAACAACCACAGCAATAACAAAACAATAAGAATAGTTAACCCAATGGATGGTAGAGTGAGGATCTAAAAAGATTTTGGCAAGCTAGAAATTGGGCAGAACCTAAAAGATTAAATCATTTATCCCTACTTAGTGTAAAATCTTATACTAACTAAAAAGATAACTTGGCATAATGGATAGAGGTGGCCTGAAGTTAGGAAGGCCTAGCCTGGTTAGTTCTGCCTATGACATATCTTGGCTGTATGACCCTGAGCAAGGCATCTGATCTCTTCTCTAACTTCATAAAATTCTAAGAGTGTAAATTGCAGAACCCTTGCTAATCTGCATTGGTAAAGAGAGTTCTCTTAACGTTAATGGTATCACAGGCCTGGATCCAAAAAAGTGTGTGTGGGGAGAGTGGGGCTTTTATTGGATTCATGTCTTCAAGCCTTTTTTTTAAATTTTCTAAAAAATGTTTTACTAAAAACGACATTGAACTAGAGCATACCAGAGGTTATGCTTATCTAACATAGCCATTGATAACCCTGAGTCATTTATAATACTGCACTGAAGTTAGTGAGTCAGTAAGCATTTATTAAGCACCTACTATGTGCCAGGCCATGGGCATACAAATAAAGGCAAAAGACAGTGCCTGCCTTCAAGGAACTCACATTCTAATGGGAGAGACAATAAGCAAACAAATATACAAAAATAAGTTATACATATGGGGTAAATAAAAAATTATTACAAGTAAGAGAGAACAGGAAAAGCTTCCTGTAGAAGGTGGGATTTTAGTTGGGACTTGAAGGAATCCAGAGAAGGCTTGAGATAGAGATAAAGAGAGAGAGCACGTTGGGCTGGGGGACAGGCAGGGTCTTTTTTGGTGGAATAGCAAGGAGGCTCTGGATTGAAGAGTATAGGGAGTAGAAAGACTAGAAAGGTAGGGAGGGTCTAAGTTATAAAGGGCTTTCAGTGTCAGTCAGAGGATTTTGCATTTGATCCTGAAGGTGATAGGAAGCCACTAGATTGAATTGAGCATTGGGAGGTGACATTGGCAGACCTGTAGCATTAGATTGATGTCAGTAGACATAACTATGAGACACTGGAAAATGCTTTGATAAAAATTTAAGTAGAGGACAGTTCCCCAAAGTACCAGTCTATAAACTGTCAAAAAAAGAAAATGAGATTAGTCTAGCATGCCATGCTCTTAATAAAGGCAGGCTGGCTTTTTGTGATTGCCAGTTTCTTTTTCTTCTGTATTAAAATATATTTTCCTATATCTTAAAATATATATTAGATTCATTATGAGAATCATATAAGGATTTTTTGAAGTATCAAATTGGTATTTGACAATACTGCATTGATAGAGAATTCTCCACATTAATCAAATCACAGGTCCATTTTTGCCAGGAATTAAAATCAAACTCACTCACTGCCCTACAGTTTTCAAACTCATCTTCCCCCTCCCCTCTTTTTTTTTGTGAAAACTGGGACATTTACCCTTCTCCAGGCCTAAGATAACTCTCCAATTTCCCACAATTTTTGGGAGATCACTGATAGTAACTCAATACATCCGAGAGTTCTTTCATTATCTCAGTCTTTTTGGGGTCTGATAACTTTGCTCTTGTTATCCATTTTATGTTTGTACTGTAAGGAGAGAATTCAAATGACTTTTTCCTGGGAAAACAAAGCAAAGTTAGGACATCAGTTCTGCCTTCTTTCTGATAGTCTTTATTATTATTTCACCTACCTCATTAAGTGATCCTGTCATCTTTGGATTCTCAGATATTGGATTTTTGCAAATGTTATAGAATTGTTAGATTTCAAGGAATGTAACTTGTATCTTATATATAACTTGGTATCCTATGTCTATCTAACAACAACCTCTCTATATCACATAGTACTTTTGTATTTATGTTTTCTTCATAACTTGAACCATTGGGACTATCTGCCTCCTCTTGATTACCTCCTCTCCAACCTAACCCTAACTAGTCCACTGGGATGGAAAGGCGCACCTTTGAATCTTAACTAATATAAATGAAAAAATCTATACTTTTTTTTGTTAACCCATCTTATTAAGATAAATGTTAAGTAAACAATAAATCACCAGCTTAGGAATAAAACTCTAATGTTGACCCCTCCCAAAAAGATTCTACTCATTCCCAACTGATCAACAAGTATTTCCTAAGCAAACGCTGTATGCCTCACATTGTGTTGGGCATTGGGTATACAAAAACAGTGAATTAAACGGCATTTACTTGGAAAAAAGCTTACTTTTTTTTCCCTTTATTTTCGTTCTGAACTTAATACCTAATAAAATAGACCTTTGTCTCTACACATAGTGTAACAAAACAAGATTATTCATTAAAATAAAGATATTTATTATATATAATTTACTTTTAATTATATGAGCTTAATTTGGAACTTTCAAAGCTTTCTTGCTTCATAGTACTTGTTTCTGGCCTTCCTTCTCTTTGAATTTATTTTAAAAATGCTTCAGGGTCCTCCTTTTCCTTCTTTTCTTTTGCTACCCCATTCCTTCTTCCCTGCTCCCCCAGTGGAGAAATTAAAAGGAGGAAAAGCCCTTGTAACAAATAGTTAAATAAAGCAAATCCCCACATTAGCTATGTCCAGAAATGTCTCATTCTACATTTATCTACCTCATTGTCAAGAAATGGGCTGCATAGTCCTCTAGAATCATTGCTGGCCATTTCATCGATCAGAATTCTCAAGTCTTTCAGAGTCGTTTCTCTTTGTGTTATTATTTTATAAATTGCTCTCCTGTTTCTGGTCACTCTTCTTTGCATCATTTTTTACAGATAATAATTTTCCTTTATATTCATATACTGTAATTTATTTAACCATTCTCCAATAGATGGGTACCCTCTTCATTTCCAGTTCTTTGCCATTACAAAAAAGGGCTACTATACAGTTTTTGTTTATACAGGTCCTTTTCATGTTTCTTTGATCTTCTTGGAGTGTGCGCCAAGTTCTAGAATCCCTTGGTCAAAGGGTATGCACAGTTTAATGGCTTTCGGGGCATAGCTCCAAATTGCTTTCCAGGGGTGACTGGGCTATTTCAGCCAATAGTATGCTTGCTTCCCCGAAGCCCTTCCAGCAGTTGTCATTATCCTTTTTTTTTGGTCATCTTTGCCAATCGATAGGCACAAAGTAGAACCTCAGACCTGCTTTAATTTTTATTTTTCTGCTAATGGATCTGGATGATTTTTCCTTATGTTTCTTAATAGCTTGGATTTAGTCCTTAGAAAACTGTCCGTTTTTATCCTTTGACCACCTATCTATTAGGTAGTGACTCATTCTTATTAATTTCATTCAGCTTCTTATATCTTGGATAGTGAGGTTTTATCAGAGAAACTTGCTGCAATTTTTTTCCTTTTTCCCTTCTAAATTTAATTTGTTTAGTTAAGTTTGTACAAAAGTTTTAATTTTATGTAATCAAAATTGTCCATTCTGTCCCTTGTTTGGGACATCCTTTCAGTCCCTTGTTTGGCCTCAAATTCTTCCTCTACCCAGAGATCCTAAAGGTCATTTTTGGGAGCCTCCATTCTAATGTAATGTGTTTATCATGATGTGTTTTATAGTAGTGCAGTTACCTTTCTTTGTGACTTATTCCCCATACTAGTTTATAAGCTCTCACCTAAGCTCCAGGAGAGTTGTAACCATATCTTACCTAAACTTATCTTCCCAGTGCCTTGCACATAGTAGACACTTGGAACACAGATGTTGAATGAATGAGTCTCTTTTTTGCATTTTTTAAAAGGAAGACTAAAGTAACTCAATTTAAGTATTGACTATAGTGGGAGGGAGAGAGTAGAGAGTCCATTTTGCATTAATAAGGGAAATTTAAAAGATAAATGCATAGAATTCTAGGTCTTTGGAAAAGAATTATTTTGTATTTGTTTTCTGGTGTTTGTGCCAGTAGCCCTTTTAATTTTTCTTTTAACGTTTTAGGAAAAGTAGTTTGCTTAGTGTTGGTTTAAAGTTTGAATCACTTAAATTTCTGTAATGATTTACTTTAAAAAAATTCAAATGATTGTCATTTTTTTCCTTTAAAGAGGGTTACTTCATTTTATCTAAAGTGCTTTTCTCTCTAGTGGGAACACTTAAGTGTAGTCACAAGTCACCTGCAGTATATTCATAGAAAGATTAAAATAAGTTAAATTTGTTTATAAGCCTGCAGGTTCTAAATTTCACAGATAATGTTCTTTTTTTCCCCTCTCCTTGCTTAAGGATTTCGCCCCTTTTCTCTTCTGGTCTTCAGCATGAATTTCTTGTAGCTATAAATGTGAACACCTGCTTACCATTTTATTTCATTAGGACAACAGATTGCCTCCTAAGGGTATAAGCTATGGACAGAGAGTCATAGAATTTTAGAATTGAAATGGACCTTACAGATTGTCTGATCCATGATTGTGTTCCAGTGATGTTAAGCTTACTTTGCACTTTTATCCAGAGAAAATTTTAACTACATGAAGAGCAGATAGTAGTTACTCTAAATATATGCAATTATGAAGAGTTAGAGGACAAATCTCTTCTTCAAATGCCCATGACTTGCTCCCATGAATTAAGTGGTGAATATGCCCCAAAGTGCATTAACCTTTATGGATTTTTCTTTGATTTTCATGTTCCACTGATTTATGGTCTTAAATATGGCTGTTGCTGCTGTTTCTGAATGAACTCCTTGTAAATCATTTCTAAATGATCCTTTCCTAGTCAGATAATCTAAGTAAATTGAATACATAGCCAATCAATTCTTCTGAGGTTTCTGTTCCTTTGTCAGACTTATTTACCACTATGTGTGTGTGCATCTAAAATATTCCATTTGAGGGTGTGAGAACCTCTGAGATTGAGATCTCCAAAGAACAACATTTGTCCTGCCAACTTTTCCACTGCAGACTGTGCATTTGAGGGTTTTGATTAGGAATGAAAAAGGAATGAAAAAAGGGTTACCAAAGATCTGCTCATTGCAAAACACCTGGCTGAATTCTGGTTGTGCGTACTTGATTCAGATCAAATACACTAGGGATTTTGAGTGCAATGTACTGAGTAAAAAAAAGGGGCATCTTTTAGCTTTAAGAGGTTGTCGATTGATTTAAATGAACTGTGGGAACATCTTTTATATATTGTTGAAGTTTGGGTCTTCATATTCATTATTAATGTTGGCTTCTCTTTTTACTGTTTTATAAGTTTTGTGAAAATTCTGCATATGGCCTAAAATGTTGAATTCCCAATCATAGGATCACAGGGCTTTGGGATTTGGAAAAGACCATGAGGATTATCTAAGCCGGTTCCTTCATTTTGTGTGAGGGTTGAGGTGTGTTCAATTACTTCAAGTCATGTCTGGATCTTTGTGACCTCATTTGGGGTTTTCTTGGCAAAGATACTGGAATGATTTGCCATTTCTTTCTCCAGCTCATTTTGCAGACGAGTAAACAGAGGCAAACAAGATTAAGTGACTTACCCAGTGTCACACAGCTAATAAGTGTCTGAGGCCAGATTTGAATTTAGGAAGATGAGTCTTCCTGTCTCTAGGCCCAGCTCTCTATCCACTGGGCCACCTAGTTACCCCCTCTCTTCATTTTACAGATGAGAAATCCAGAGTAGAGTCTTAAGTACAAGGTATTGTTTTAACCTTTTATTAAACTCTTGGGTTGAAAAAAATCAGGGTATCTGGGTTCAGATCTTGGTTCCACTATTCATTATCTCTGTGACATTTGACCTCTCTGAACTTTTCTCCTCTCCCAAATGAGGAGGTTGGGATGCTTCCTTACAGCTCCAAATCCTATAATTCCGTGGTTCTTAATAAACTTTTTTTCTAATTTTTCTACATATAACTTACCTGTGTCATTTTCCCTTTTCTATTTTACCATAAAACCAAACAGCAAAATTGAGGTTGAAAATTTCAGGATACTCAGGTCAAAATTTTGGTTTTTAGAGCAATAGACCTCTACCTTTACTTAGCATATTAGCCTTGTATTGTTAAATTTCTTCTTATAGATATCTTATTTAAAAAATAATGCTCTTAGTTTTTATATTTCCTTACTTTGTTCTATATTTTCATTTGGATATAAGTTGTGATGCTATAACTTAGCATAGAACATAGTTAAAACGCTATTCTGTTTGGAATATTTATTTTCTCCTTTACTGTACAACTGTATTTTATTTTCTTTGCTTCTAGGTTTAAGTTTTGGAGCCTGGAGAAATGTCTGGGTCACCCATTGTGACCTCTCCATATTTTGTAGGACCCTTCAATATATCATTTTCACTAATGTATTCTCTAATCTAGTCTCGACTCTCTGCAGCAGTGGTACCTTGACCACCTCCCATGGGATTCTTTCCCACTGCCTAATGGATCTTCTTGTTAAGACATTTTTCCATACAACCTTTTTTCCTTTCCATCAATTTATGCCATTGTATCAATGTGAAAAGGGCTCCTGAAATGTGATGTGGGGCCTGCAGAGAGATTGTATGTTACTCTAAAGTAGTCTGGCTTATTCATACACATGCCCATGTTTTCCTGTTTACCTCTACTGTGAATAAAATGTATTTGTATATATTACTAGCTTGAATAATTGGCTGTAGAATTTCAAGTTAGGGTCTGGGCAAAGAAATAGTTATTTGATGTTAGCAGCTTTCTTCAGAGGAATAAAAACTGTTTCTTTACTACAAATCCCATAATACAGTGTCAGCCCACTCTGCTCAAGGATATTTCTGACTAGTCAATGCTGCTAGACTTGCCTGAGATGGAATGGGAGAAATGGAGCTTTACAGTGAAATGGAATTTGTTATGATGAGCCTCAACTAAGCAAGGGACTTTGCAAATCAGAAGCCCATGCAGTTCGAGTGAAATTTTAATTAGTTTAGAATTTCCCCAGTGGCACTCTCTGAAAGGGGATGGAAATCAAATCAAGATAGAAGTAGTGGAAATTATTAAGAGAGGGGGGAGAGAGAGAGAGAGAGAGGGAGAGGGAGGGAGGGAGGGAGAGAGAGAGAGAGAGAGAGAAAGAGAGAGAGAGAGAGAGAGAGATATTAATTCAAAGAGAATAGGTACATATTAATGTGCTTACTTTCTTTTAATTTTTTTTTCGATTTGCAAGCATGTATTTTCTCTCTCTCTTCTTCCCATTGAGGAGAAAAGAAAAGAAAAGCAAAACCCCTATGACAAATATCCATACTCAAGCAAAACAAATTCTCATGTTGTCCGTGTCCAAAAAAAAAAATGGGGCTCATCTTGCATTTTGAGTCAGAAACCAAAATACAAGTATCTTGCATGTGAAAGTTTTTAAAGTCCCCTATTTGGTGATTGTTTAAGAGAACATTTCCGACCCACATACGCAAATATAGGAACCAATATAATTTTTAGGAAATTAACATAAATTTTAATATTAAGATACAAAGAAAATAGTTCTTTAATATAATTATTTGTCTTTCTGATTTTTCTAATTCTCTCTAACCTTGTTTAGGACAGGTTTTTTGAGTATATGCTTTGTCTCCTTAACTAGGTTGTGAAGTCCTTGACTAAAGTGATCATGCCTTATTAATATTTCTAGAATACCCTTCCTCACCAAAATACCTAGCATAGGACTGTGCCCCCAGTTGGCATTCAATAATAATAATAGCTAACACTTATATAGCATTTCCTATGTGCCAGACACTGTGCTAAACTCTCTACAATTATTGTCTCATTTAACCCTCATAAGATAATCTAGAGATTTTTTTAAAGATTTGTGATTCCCTTAGTGTGGCAATCCCACCAATACAGATTAGCAGATGAACAGCTTTTCCGTAACTTACTCGGAGTATTCCTGGGTAACTCACAGGTTAAGTCCTTTCTCTATGGTGTCAGATGCAAAAATTGAAATAAGGTCTTTCTGACTCTAAGGCCAGCTTGTGTCCACTATGTTGTATTCTTCAGAATTTATTTATCCTCTGTCTTCTCACTTTCATTGAGCTGTTTAGAGATCTTCTTGGAACACAAGAAGTTTTGCTGATTTCTAATTCTTCCTCAGTCTCATCCATTCATTCAGTGAAGAATTATTGAATTCTTTCTGAGCTCAATCCTGTGTCAGATAGAAAAAATGCACGAGGCAGTCTGTGCTCATATATTTAGAGCTTAGCATTGACAATAATAGCCTATTTTGGGAACAAGATATGTTTAAGATAGTAATATATTGAAGGAATATATATGCATATACATGAACAGTTTTTGAAATTTTTAAAGGTACAGATTCACATATAATAATATTCCCCAAATAGGTTATTATTGTCAATCCTAATGAAATATCCTAAGAACCACACAGGTATATTTATCTTTCTTGATCTCCAGAATTCTCTAGTCAGAATAAGGCACAAAGACATCCTAATATAAATAAGGAAGTAAAAGTACCAATAGTCACTTAGCTCACTCTTTTAGAAAGGAAGAAACTGAAGTTTGAGACGTAGGTCTTTTTTGACTCTTCGAAGAAAGAATTAATCTCCCTTCATTAGCTCCCTAATTATATTATATATTCTTTCACATAAAGTTTCACCAGTACCTGCTAGCTGTGTGACCCTTTCTTCTATTAACAGTAAATCAGTATTGGTTAGCTTCAATGATTAGGTTATGTTGAATCCTCATGTTTAAACCTATAACTCAGGGCTGTACAACGTAGTGATTACAAATGATCAGTTGACCTATGAGAATGACTAATTAGTTCCATTGAAGTGTCAGAAATCAGTTATCATGCCTGTTTTCCCATGGGTTATGGCCATTTCTAGCAGAGAATGAGAGCCATAGCTGGAAAGCTTTGGTATGATTTCCTCCATAATGGCAACTCATTTCAGGACCTCATAAGAAATTTAGACCATGTAGATATACTGTCAGCACCTTCCTCACCTCCACTCTCACTCCCTCCCTCCCGCCATACACATACGCTATTAGCCTAGGCCTTCTGTCCTACTCCTACCCCAAAGCCCAGAGACCCAAGAAAATAGCCTTAGAAAAGCAGGCTTATCATTCAGTTGGATCACAGGATTTAAAACTAGAAGGAACCCTAGAGATAGTATAATCCAAACCCCATATTTTGCAGATGAGGCAAATGAAGCTCACGGATGCTAAGGAATTTGTTCAAGGTCAGAAAAAAAATGTACAAGTTTCTGGGTTCCGGTAGATCTTTTAACTCTTAACTGTGCTGCTCTCTTATTATTAATCTCTGTCAATATCTAGCTATGTAATATATAGTTAGATGCAACATATATAGCTACTAAGCTAAAGAGCTGTGAATTGGAGTCTAAAGTGCTCTTAGAAAAAGTAACATGTCATAAGATAATTTCTTAGACCCACAGTTAGGAATTGTGGCTACAATCACTGACTTGTCATTTAACTTAACAAGGAAATATATAAACAAGGGTCATAGAGTTTAGAACAAGAAGGATTCTAAGAAGTGTTCTAGTACAATCCCTTAACTTTCTACATTAAGTAAGCAAGGCCCAGAATGATAAGGTGACTTGTCAGGCCTCACAGGTAGTGAGTGGCAGAGCTGGACTTGGAACCACAGTCCTCTCACACCAAATCCAGAACTGTTACCGCTATGACATCTTACTTATCTCAGGACTTACTTCTTGTTTCCACATTGTCACTAAGGATCCTGACCTCGACCAGTGATAGGATTATAAACCAGGACACTTAATAAGACTACCATTAATAAAACATTGTGGGGGCAGGGCCTAGATGGAGGAGTAAAGAAAGCATTCAGGTGGGCTTTCAACATTCCTCTCCAAACAACTTAAAATAGTGCCTCAAATCAAACTGTGGAGTGGCAGGTCAAGGAGAAGGTTAAAGTGAGACAGTCTTCTAGCCCAAGATAACTTAGGTCAGAAAGACAGTCTTCTAACTCAAGATAACTTAGGTCAGAAAGAGAGATCTGGGAAATGGGGGCCAGGAAGAAACCAGTCAAATACCATGGAGCCACAGTCAGGATCACACAAAATTTAGCAACTGACATGTTAAAGGAGTGGAAGGGTTGGAATATGATATTCTAGAAGGCAAAAAAGCTGGGATTACAACCAAGAACAATCTACTCAGCAAAACTGGGATAATCCTTCAGGGGAAGAAGTAGCCATTTAATGAAGTAGAGAACTCTCTAGCATTCCTGATGAAAAGACCAGAGGTGAATAGAAAATTTGACCTTCAAATACAGGACTCAAAAGAAGTATAAAATATAAATCTGAAAGAGAAATCGTAAAGGACTCAATAAAGTTAGACTGTTTATATATCTGTATGGGAAGATGATACATGTAACTTGTAAGAATTTTGTCATTATTAGTGATGTTAGAAGGATTTTACAGAGACAGAGAATAGAAGTAAGTCAGTTATTTTGAATTAATGTAAAAAATGATTGGTGAGAAAGAAGATGAAGAGAGAAGGGAGAGAAAGAATGAAGAAAATTATCTTACTTAAAAGAGGGATGGAAAGAAGAGCTTTTACAGTGGAGGAAGAGCAGGTAATACTTGCACATCACTCTTGTCAGTATTGATTCAAAGACAGAATAATATATACACATTCACTTGAGTATAGAAGTCTATCTTATCCAACTGGGAAGCAGGAAGGGAAGCCGGTAATCAAAAGGAGGGGCTAATAGAAGGGAGGGTTGATAAAGAAAGACAGTAGTCAGAAGCAAAACATAATTTGGATGACATGAAATTAGAAAGCTTTTTTACAAACAAAACTAACATAGCCAAAATTAGAAGAAAAACAGGAAATGGGAGGAGGGGAGTTTACAGCAAGTTTCTCTGATAAAGGCCTCATTTCTCAACTACACAGGGAATTGATTCAAATTTATAAAAGTGAGAGTCGTTCCCCACTTGATAAATGGTTAAAGAATATGAATAGGCAGTTCTCAGAAGAAATAAAAGCTTTCAATATTCTCATGAAAAACTGTTCTAAATCAGTGCTGACTAGAAAAATGTAAATTAAAACAGCTCTGAGATACCACCTCGCATCTATCAGTTTGGGTAACATGACAGAAAAGGAAAATGACAAATGCTAGCGATAATGTGGAAAAATTCAGACTCTAATGCACTGTTGTTTCAGTTGTGGACTAGTCTAACCTTTCTGGAGAACAATGGAACAATAGAAGTTTTATAGCCCCAAAGACTATAAAATTGTGTACCCTTTGATTCAGCAATAACATTACCAAGTCTGTATCACAAAGAGATCACAGAAAAGGCAAAAGGACCTATTTGTACAAAAATATTTATATTAGCTCTTTTTGTGGTGGCTAAGAACTGGAAATTGAAGGGATGCCCATCAATTGTGAAATGGCTGAACAAGTTGTGGTATATGATTGTGATGGAATATTATTGTGCTGTAAGACACGATGAGAGCAGGATGCTTTCAAGAAAACCTGGGAAGACTTACATGAACTGATGCAAAATAAAGTGAGCAGAACCAAGAGAACATTGAACACAGTGACATCAATATTGTAAGGATAATTACCTGTGAAAGATTTAGCTACTCCGATCAAAATAATAAACCAAGACAATTCCAAAGGCTCCTTGATGAAAAATGGTATCCATCTCCAGAGAGAGAACTGATAAATCCTGAATGCAGATTAAAGCAAACCTTTTTTTTACTTCCTTTATTTCTGTTTTATTATTTTGCCTGTGTTTTGTTTTGCAATGTGGCTACTATGAAAATATGTTTTGCCTGACTTCCACATGTATAACTGATATCAAACTGCTTACTTTGTAAAGGGGGCTGGTGGTACTAGAGTGGGAAAGAATTTGGAACTCAAAATTAAAAAAAAATTTAAGAGTTGTTTTACATGTTGTTAGGAAATATTTAAAGAAATAAAAATGTTTTTTAAAAAATAAACCAGTGTGGTGCACTAGCACCTTTACAAAGCATAAGGTTCCTTTATATGAATCAAAGATCATGGGGAGGCATTTGGCAAATACTTGTACAGAGTTGAAAAGTCCTCAGAAGCAGGGAACTAAATCATCTGTTTCATATTTACAAAATTAGCTCATTTTTATCTAAATATTAAATTGCTTTGTTGATAATTTCTAGACTTTTTATTCAAAGAACTATTTGGGTTTGGTTGGGTTTTTTGTTTGTTTCCCTCAGGGAAATTAGAGAAAGTGTTATTTCTAAGTCCAATTATCAGGAAATTTGTATGTCAAAGAAGGCCTGAGGACTTCCCAGTTCTAAGATCCTCTGAACCTCTTAGTCAGAAGTAACAAGTTGGAGAATCTCCTCATTGGAGAATTTAAGAAAAGGCAGAATGAATTTGTCAGTGGTATTGAGGATTGAACTCTTTTTCAAGTAAGGGTTGTACTAGATGGGCTGTCAGGGCCCTTCCAAATCTGAGGTTCTGTAATCTGGCCAAATGGGATTAAAAGAGGTTGGGAA
This sequence comes from Phalanger gymnotis, assembly GCA_028646595.1. NCBI lineage: Eukaryota > Metazoa > Chordata > Mammalia > Diprotodontia > Phalangeridae > Phalanger > Phalanger gymnotis. The sequence goes on along the minus strand of CM053623.1, from coordinate 90,481,981 downwards.
AAAAAAATATGGGTCAGTATTTCTTCTTGCCTCTACTTCTTCCTCCAGTCTTACTAGGAAATACCAACAGATGCCATTTTACTCAGTTTCCTGCAAGGCATCAATTGCTTCCTCAATAAGCAAACATTGCCCCTGATCTGTGTCTTGTCTGCTCAGAGAAGGGCAGTCTTTCAGTTTAACAAAGTTTCTTTCTGTTATTGACTGGGCTAAAGAAGGAGCTGGTAAGGCAGCTTTTTTGTGGAATTTTTCCTTGTTTGCTTTTTTTCTTTTTTCTCTCTTCTTTCTTCTTTTATTCCTTTACACACTGAGGTCTCTCCTAGTCCTGAGAGCAGATTTGAAAACTTATGTTAAATGGGTCCCCTCGAGTTAGAGATGACAACATCAACCTGGATATGTCATTTTAGACAGATGAAGTCAACATAGTATAAGCTTTAGGGAATAAGTGGTGTATGTTTGAAAGAAACCACTCAGCTAAAGTTGGCAGGAGGCACTCCATCAGTGCTACTCAAAGAAGTTTTGTATTCTAGAGACACCAAAGGCAAACAAGGAACTGGGAAGGAAAAAAAAAATTGCAGAGAAAATTAAGAGCATCATATTGATCTGTTTAGGGGCATGATGACCAGTAAAGGAAAAAAAAATCTCTCCAATGTTACAAGCTTTTGAAATGTCAGAAGCACTTGATGTTCAAAAAGTATCTGTTCAAAAGACACTTTTTTCCAACCATTCTTTTGAAAAGAGTAAATCAGTTAATTGTAATTCTGATATTTGATCCCAATAATCACATTTCCCTTTTTGAAAAAAAAGCTTTGGTAGAGTCCATTGTCATATTCGTAAAGGTAATTTGCTTTCAAAAGTGAGGCAAAGTAGAAAAGAGATTTCACTGCAGGCTGGCTGAGACTAGAGAGGTTAGGTGTACTGGGAAATGGGGATTGCAGACTCAGAAGGAACAATAATCTCACCAGCGTCCTCTAACCAGTGACGAGAGGCTGCTTTCCCTCTTAACTATCCAGCTTGCTTCTCCATTTTCTTCACCAACTTTTCAAGCTTCCCTTAAGTATTTTTTTTGCTATCTTACAGTTGAACTAGTTACCCTAACTACTTTCTTCTGGATCTTTGTTGGTATTAATGATATAAGCTGAGATGCTTTAAAAAGATTTCTCTTCATCTGCCCAGTACCATTTTGTCTGGTCACCTTCTCAAATTGGAAAAAAAAAGTCCAGTGATGGCGATGGCTGTAGTCAGTCCTCAGTCAAGCCTTTATTAAGTGCTCAATATATGTCACACAAGGTACAATGGAGAGAGAAAGGCAAAAGAAATTGTCCTTGATCTCAAGGACATCATCATATTCTAATGGAAGAGACAACATGCGGAATAACAGTTCATACAAGATATGTCTCGTAGCCTTCTGTCCTCAAGAATTCCACCTAGAAAATCGACATTCTGGGAATTTCTCCAATGTGCGCTATAGAAGTGCCCCAAGTCTGGTGATACTTCGAAAGAATTGCAGAGCATTTTTATAATTGACTCCTCTATTCAATGAGTTTATTACATATAATTTCTCTCCTCTATTCTCCTAGGTTTATTCAAGAGATCGAGCATGCCCTGGGACTTGGCCCAGCCAAACAGTGTCCTCTTCGAGAGTTTCTCACTATGTATATCAAAAACATATTCCTCAACCAGGTCTTGACTGAAATCAACAAAGAGATTGAAGGCGTCACCAAAACGTCTGACCCCTTAAAGATCCTGGCTAATGCAGATACCATGAAAGTACTGGGAGTGCAGCGGCCTCTTCTACAGGTAACGATTAGCGTATTTTTGCTCTTATTCCAATGATTTTCAAACATAAATCACACAAAGATTTTGAACTGAGTCGAAAACCCTGGATTTGAGTCCTAGCACTGGTACTTTTTTTGATTTTGAAAATTCACTGAAATATTTTATCAGCTCTTAAATGAAGGGTACATTTCCATTATACATTTATATGTATGCCCTATCTACCTCATAACAAGCAGTGTGGTGTAGTGAATAGAGGCCTGTTCTTAGAGCCAAGAAAACCCAAGGTCAAGTTTTGTCTGTGGTGCCTATTGACTACATAACACTGGGCAAATGACTTAGTAAACATTCATTATGCACCTGCTGTGTGCATGGCACTGGGGATACAAAAAGAGGCAAAAAAGAGTCCCTGTAGTAAGGGGGACGCTACAAGCAAACAGATATGTGCAAATGACCTATATATAGGATAAATAATTAAGAGAGGAAAGAAACTAGAATTAAGAAGGGTTAGGAAAAGTTCCCTCTAAAAGATGGAGTTTTATTTGGGATTTAAAGGAAGCCAAAAAAGCCACTAGGTAAAGATGAACAAGGAAATCATTCCAGGCATGGAGGAGAACATCCGGAGAAAATGCCCAGAGTTAAAAGATGGAGGAGTGCCTTGTTCCTAGAACGGCTAAGAGGCCAGTGTCACTGGATTAAAGAGTAGGTGACAGGGGATAAGGTGCAAGAAGAATGGAAAGTCAGGAGGTTAGGCCTCAAAGGTCTTTGAATGCCAAACAGAGCATTTTGTTTTTGATCCTGGAGGCCATAGAGAGCCCATGGAGTATATCGTGTGGGGGGAAAGGGTGACATGGTCAAACTCGTGCTTTAGGAAAGTCCCTTTGTTGGCCGAATGGAGGATGGATTGGAGTGGGGAGAGACCAGGCAGGCAGACCCACCAGCAGGCTGTTACAATAATTGAGGTGTGAGGTGATGAGGGGATTGCACAAGAGTGGTGACAGTGTCAGAGGAGAGAAGTTGGCACATGTTACAAAGGTGAAACCGACAGGCCTTCTCAACAGCTTAGATATGGGGGTTGAGGGATAGTGAGGAATGCAGGATGACTCCTAGATTGTGAGCCTGAGCAACTATGAACATGGCGTCACCCTCGAGAATAATAGGAAAAATTTGTGGGGCTGAGAGAAGAGGGACATTATTTGTTTATTTAGTTATTTATGTATCTTGGATACCAAATGCATATCAAAGAAATTTGATACAAAGATTTTTTTCCCCATTCAACCACTTCCCTGCTTTTCCTAGATGCACTAATTTTGTCTATACAGGAGCTTTTAGTTTTCAAGTAATCAAAGTTATCTATTTTATTAGGTTTTGTAATTGCCTCTTTCTCTTGTTTAATTAAGACTATATCTCCTAGCCATAGTCGTGAGAGGTCTGTGATAATTTTTTAATAGTATAATCTTTAATACTAAGGGTACATCTGTTTAGAATGTTTTGTAGAACATATTGTAGGGCGTTGGTCTAGCCCTAATTCTGCTAGACTGCTTTCCAGTTTTCCTAACAGTTTTTATTATATCAGGAATTTTCCCCCCCAGGTAATTTATGTTTCCTACTTTTTTCAACACCCAGTGGTTATTGAGTTCTGTTGTTTCTGAGTCTCCTTTGTCTAGTCTGTTGTATCGATTTAACTCTATTTCTGAATCAATGTGAGATGGTTTTAATGATTGCTATTTTATAATGTAATTTAAAGTATGGGAGTACTATTCTTTGGGCAAATTTTTTTAACTGAACTGAACCTCAGTTTCCTCATATGTAAAATGAAGATATAACTACCATTTCACTACCCACTTCACAGAATTGTTGTTAGGAAAGGGTTTTGTAAACTTCGAAGTGCTATATAAATAGTGGTTTCTTTCTGTTGCTTTAGTGGAATACCAGTAATTCATCTGGTTAAGCCCCCACTCTCAAACAGGATTGAATCTAAACCAATTCAGGGCTATACTGGCAATCACTCAGCTGGCTCAGAATGAATCTGAACCCAGATGCAAACTGGGTTATTTTTAATGAAATTGTTTTATTTAGAAAATGCGCTTGTTTGGAAATTAAAATTTCATTTTCTCTGTTGATATGTGACCTCATTGGTGTAGATCTAAGTAAGAATTCAAGTAAATGGGTTCAAGATATTTTTCATAGGCCTCTTGGCTTAGCAAGATGGTGGTTTATTTCTCTTAAAACTTAAGAGACAAGGAGTGTATTAAAGTATGATTATGTATTGAATAGGCTTACATACCGTTATGGAGTCTCTTTTTTGTCTTTCTCTAAGAAATTGTTGTACACAGCCCAGTGATACCCGGGTATCTCAAGAGAGAGAAGAATCTGAAGTGCTTTGATTGTCATGGAATCCTCCAGTGTCCGAACTAGAAGGGACTTAGGAGATCATCTAGTCTAGTCTTGAATTTGTTTTACAAGTGAGGAAACAGGATTGGAGAACTTCAGTATTTTACTCAAGTCCCCTAGCAGCAATGCCATGACTAGAACCAGACCCCCTCAGCTCTTACTCTAGGACATGTCCCACTCTCCTGTGCTACCTTCTGCCATTCTCTGGTTTCCTAGATGAGGGATTCTCAACATTTTTTTGAATTGTGATACTATCTTCATCTTAATGATAACTACTTCTTTTTTTTTTTACTGATTCTTCATATTTTATTATTTAATATTTTTAGTTTTCAACATTGATTTCCACAAGATTTTGAGTTACAAATTTTCTCCCCATTTCTCCCCACGCCAAGATGGCATGTATTCTGATTGCCCCGTTCCCCAGTCAGCCCTCCTTTCTGTCACCCCACTCCCCGCCCAATCCCCTTTCCCCTTTCCTGTAGGGCAAGATATATTTCTATGCCCCATTGCCTGTGTATCTGATAACTACTTCTTGGAGTGCTAGGTATCACATATGTGAATCTCACAGTAGTTTTCCTTCATTCTTTTACCTTTTAAGCCCTACTTTGTTCTTATTATCTCCAAACCTAAGATAATTTATTGCAATGATATAGCTTTAAAATATGAGTCTCGTGGACCACAAAATTGTAGGTTTTTCTATTTCTAGAAAAATAGTTTATCTTTTTATTATTGGAAAAATGGGTTTTATCTTTTCGGGGCCCTAGAGACTTGAAAAACAGTATAAACTTGTATGGAGTGCCCACTTAGACTGTCTAATACCATATTATTAACACCCACATTCATTCTAACTCTGATTCATTTCTCCTTAGGATATACTCAACATGGAGGGCAAAGGTGGCAGAGTTGTAGATCAGAAGGACTCTAAGTTAAATGTATAGTAGTCAAGCTAACACAGGACTTGTGTGGTGGCAAGGGAAAGTAATCATTTTTCAAGACTTGAGAGGAAGACAAGCCGAATAATACAAACAGTATCAGTCCATATTTTTCCCCTCATCATCAAAGAACCTTTAAGCCTCTCTCCACATGTAGCCTTCTTTGTGAATGTTGTATCAAAATAATTAACCAGACGGATTGAGAACCACTGGGTTTGGAAGAAGAAAAGGAAAATTTTGGGCCATGTGTAGAAATCATCTAGAGGGCATTAGTACAACTGTGATCATCATTGTTTTATTGTCTAAACACTTCAAGACATAAAGGAGCTATCATTTTATCAGTCTGGGTACTCCTATGTTAGGATATTCTCCTTAGCAGGTGCCCAGCTTGGTAATGAGCTTCTCTATCCTTACATAGATCAGACCTCAGACAACAGACATACGGCTTATTGTGAGGCCTAGACTCAGGGCCTTTCCAGTCGAGGCACATTTGCTCGGGGCCGGCCTTTGGGAACTCAGGTCACCCCCATACCATGATAAGGCAGTAAAGTTAGACTGGAATATTTAAAAAAGTGATGTTAAAAGTTGTTACAACCTGAAATATAATCTGAACATACAGGAGTCATAGGACTGATCGATCAACAAGTATTTATTAAGTGCTTACATTTACTTAAGCCCTGTACTGAACTCTGAGGAGCCAAAGAATCAAAGCCACAACAGTCACTGCCCTCAGGGAGCTTCTATTCTAAAGGAGGAGACAATATATGTATGTGAAAAAGTAGATACAAGATAGATAACAGATAGATTTAGAACTGAAAAGGGCCTTGGAAATCATTTAAGGCACCCTTCCCCCCCAGCCCCCATCTCATTTTATTGATGAGTAACCGGGGGCTCAGAGGTAAAGGGCCCCATCTGTGGTCTGATAGTCAGTACAAAGCAGAGCCGCTACGGCAGAATGCAGAGTCCGACAATCAGTGCATAGCAAAGGTAGCGTCCGAGCCCAGGGTTCTAGATTCCAAAGGCAACGCTACCTGCACCTTTCAAGTCCGGCCAACTGAAATAACATCCCTGAGCAGATCTAGTGAGTATGCATATCAAATCACCCATAACATTGTCTGGGGCCATTTCTAACCATCTTCTTCTTGTCCTTTAAATTAATTATTCCATCCTGAGAGAGCATAAGAGCTGTGAGTTGACCTCCCCATTTGGGTGACCTTGTCAGGGTCAGATAATTATATTGCAATATGTGACTGTGTTAACCTTGAATCCAAGGCCATTCCAGTTATTAACCTCACAAATTTGTTTCTGGAAGCTAAAAATGCTGTTGTGTTATTTGGCCGTTTAGCTGCCCTCTCTCCCAGTTCCTTTTTATGGGTATGCAAATTGGATAAACCATATCAATAAATTTGTTTAATATTCTCAAAGTGTTGTGAGGCCAAAAAAAGCAAACTGGATGTTGCCGAATTTTTTTGCCCGTATTGAGAATTCTTGCTTAGTAATGAATGTAAATCATTTCCTGAAGCAATTATTCATGGTCAAGATTCTGTGTTTCTTAAATGTGTTTATGTGACCCTTTGATATGATTATTCCTAGGTTTTTATAAGTGCCTAATCTAAAAGAAGAATAAATAATTGACTACATGTATTTTGCCTGAAGACTCCAAGCAGAAGGGGGGGAGGGGTAACAGGAAGGGGAGTATTAAGTATGTGAATATTGAGTTTGTTTTAAAGCCTTAAAATTTATTTTTTCTATCACATTGACCATATTTAGTCACAACAGCAACAAAATAATGTAGCATCAGCTTCTCCTGTGGTAACACCTTCTGTCACGTAGCATTGATTAAGTTCAATTAAACAAATATTGAATACCAACTGGGTACAGAGCACCATGCTAAGCATTGGGAGTCTCAAATAAGGGGGAAGGAAAACTATGGATTTAGCAATGTGGACATCATGCTTAGGAGGTGAGGCTGCTGTCACTGAATCACAGTATCCTAGAGTTGAAAAAAGGGCAGCTAGGAGGCCCACTGTAGAGAGCACTAAGCCTGGAGTCAAAAAGACCCAAGTTCAAATCTAGCTTCAGACACTTAGTAGCCATGCAAGCCTGGGCAAGTCACTTAACCCTGCTTGCCTCAATTTCCTCACCTGTAAAATGAGCCAGAGAAGGAAATGGCAAACTGCTGCAGTATCATTGTCAAGAAAACCCCAAATGGAGTCACGACACAATCAAAATGCCTGAACAACAGCAAAAAGAGCTGAAAAGGACCTTACAGATCACCTAGTGTAACCCATATTTGCACAAGAAGCCTCTTTTTTTACAACCACCAGTGAGTGATTATTTAGCCTTGTCTTCAAAACAGCGAAGGTGAGCCCACTACCCCCTAATGCAGTTCTCATGGAGGTTCCCATTCATTAGGACGTTTTTCCTTATATTAGGCTAAAGTACGCCTCTGCAATTCTCTACCCATTGTTCCTAGTTCTGTCCTCTGAGGTGAAGCAAAACAGATCCAGTCCTTCTTTTCATAATAACCTTTCATGGAATTGAAGATGATTAGCATCTGCCCCCCTAAAGTTTTCCTTCTCCAGGCCAAACGTCTCCAGCTCCTACAACCAAGTGTCATGTCACCTGGTGATCAGCTGGTCTTCTCCCTTCGCTTCTCCCTCTTCTTACCTTGCTGTACTTTCCCTTTCCTAAATGTGGCACTCAAAGTAGAAGACAGCAATCCAGATCTTGTCTGGCTGGAATAGGGTACAGCAGGAATGCCCTCATCCTGTATGAATGGTTGAATATTTGCGGGGAGGGGAAGCATTTATTAAGTATCTTATTAGGTACTTAATTAGGCACTGGGAATGGAGATGTCAAAGTGTTGAAAGCCCCTAACCTCAGGAAATTCACATTTGAATAGTTGGAGAAGACAGATTAGGGAAGTAGCAGCCAGGGAAGGGAGTCATAGCAATGGTGAGTGGAGCCAAGGGCTTTCCCAGTGATGCTGTCAGAGGCAGTAGGTTACCTGAGTTTGTACTCACTCACCCCCCAGTATAACTCAGCCTGCCCTAGTATTCTGGAGATGGAGGACACTATGCCTTCTTTAATATAAGCTAGAATGAGATTCACTTTTTTGGCCGATAGATCATAGTTGACATTTTCTGAGACCACTAAAACCCTTAGATATCTTTTTTACAAGGAACTAATGTCTCGTCACACTTGTGCTTATTAGGTTGATTACTTGAACACAATGTTGGACTTAAATTATAGTGCCTGGCATGGTGATGCTTATTGAATTGAATTTATAACTGTTAAATCTCATTAAATCCCGCTCTTCATTTTAGTCTGTTAATTTACTGTATTAGGTTTGGCCCTGTATGAACCTGTTGAGATTTCTTTGGATCCAAACTCTCATCCAGCACATTAGCAATTCTTCTCAGCATTGTGTGATCTCCACATTTGATGAACATGGCTTCCAGGCCACTGCTTAAAACACTGAACAGCCCAGAACCAAGTCATCTCTACAGTAGTCTTAGTAAGCTGTCATCTAACCCCAACTTTGATACCTTTAATGATAGGAAACTCCCCAACTAAAAAATTAGGCCATTCCATGTCTGCCCAGCTTTAATTTTTAGAAAGTTTTCCTTATATGGTGCTATAACTTTTACCTTTCAGCCCACAGATTCTTTGGAACTTATCCCAGGACTTTTATCCTTAGCCCTCTTGAATTCAATCCACAGCAGTGTAGGGTTACATGGGAGTGTTTTGATGGAAGCCTGTTCATTGTTTCAGAAATATCTCCACATCTATGTATCACACATATATACAATGTATAATATACAGTACTGATATCCTGTGAACCACCATTGTACAAAGTCCACATGATACCAGCTGTGGAGCCACTCTTAAAATTGAGGCTTAAGTCTATTTAATATTCATCCATCCATCTTGTAAGGGAGAATTCTCAGTAACTTGGGGTCGGATACATATGTGTGGCCTTGAGAGAAAAGTGTCATTTCTAGTGACCAAGCTCTTAAATCATTTGTCTCTCCCCTCCAATGCAAATGATTACACCGAAGGGTAGGAGGAAAGCTTTTGATTTAACATAAATTTTTGAGCATCTTCCTGACCTTTCTTCAGAAGTGTAAAGCAGTTTTTATCCTGCTGAGATCTTGGTTTAAGAATCACAACAAGAACTTCAGGGATTAAAAAGGAAGCTTAAAAAATGGTGGGTTTCTGACTTCAACTAGTATGAAAAGTGAAAGAAATTAGCATTAACACTTCTTTCTCTTTGTTTTTTGTATAGCTGCCATGGCTCTGTCCAATGGTCTACACCAGCTCTAAGGCTAAAACATACTGATTTGAAATGAGAGGAAACCTTCAAAGTCTCCTCTTTTACTTTAGTGAGAAATGTGTCTCGTCTTTTGCATTTTGAAACTATAGGCCTAGAGTTAAAAATGGACCAATGTGGATATCCCTTCATGTCCTGCTAATGAATAGTTAGTTCATGGTCTACTGGAGGGTATCGAAGGCTTAAGGTCTCTTCATCACCATTTTGCTGGTTTATTATTGATCTGGGAGATATAATTTAGCATCTTGGCTCTTCATTTTCTGTTTAAATATGAGAATAATGTCAGGTCCTGCTTATCAAGCATCTAGTCAAAGAGATTGTGTGTGTGTGTGTGCGTGTGTGTGTGTGTGTGTGTGTGTGTGTGTGAGAGAGAGAGAGAGAGAGAGAGAGAGAGAGAGAGAGACAGAGACAGACAGGGAGAGGGAGAGGGAGAGGGAGAATATGAGTCAGTCTTTGTGAGACCAGGGACATAGGAGAGATATGTGGTATGAATGATTTCTGCTCTCCTGTGGAACACTAAGCATTTTAGTACTCTGCTCAACCCCTAATTTCCAGTTCAGTTGTTCAGCATCCTTCAGTGGCTCCCCCTTGCCTAGAGGATTTGACACAAACTCATCAGCCTGACATTTCAGGCCCTCCATTTGGGCCCTGACTTATCATTCCAAACATCTCTCTCTCTCTCTCTCTCTCTCTCTCTCTCTCTCACACACACACACACACACACACACGCGCGCGCGCGCACGCGTCTCCTTCATATATCTTGTGTTCCAGCTGAAGGAGAACATTTTTTTTTGTTCTCTAACCATACTCATTGTTTGCCTAGCACCATGCCTTGGCTCTTGCCATTCCCTCTACTGGGAATGACCTCCCCTCCATCTTTACCTTTCCAAATTCCACCCATCTTTCAAAGCTTAAATATGGCCACTTTCATGAGATCTATTCAAGCCTCCTTCAGTTGGATGTGGTGTCTGTCTCATCTAACCCTGCCCCAACTCTAACATCTTATTACAGTTGTTTTTAGATTCTTATCGCCTCTCTCCCACCCCCATTTAAAGCTCCTTGAAGTCAAGACTTAGACCTTCCACAGTAGCTGATAATAGTCCCTTATGTAAAATAAAGGATCAGCTACTGTGCATGAATTTGAATTTCTTGATTGAGGACCTAAAGGTGCCCGAATGGTGGCACAGAAACCTGAAGGTTAATGTTTGTATTTGAATTTCCTCTGCTAAAACGTTCCCCGGAAATGGTGGTGTTATTACACTGTACCCAAGCCTACCCGCCTTCTACAGGCTTACAGGGCTTACCCAGCGAGCTGTAAGAGAGCTTTGGAGCAATTGCTGATGCTCTAGTCAAAGCCTTATGAAGAATTCTGGCTACATAGCTCCTGGCGTTGACGTTACTCTCTGGCAATAAGTCTGAAGTTCTCCAGACGGATTATCTCACACCCCAAACTAAGAAACTGCCAGAGACCACTTGCAACTTTCCCAAGGAAACATGGCCAGCAGAAGCAGCATATTGTTTCCATCAAATCAAATTATGTTCATAAGAAAGAATGACTGAAGTGAGTGCCGTTTGAGTGGTGACCGGTTGTTGTCGTTCCTCTGCCTGGTACTAAATAGATCTAGCTTTTATTAACTTCAGCACATTAGTCCCATTTAAGGTCTGCTAGAAGTCTTCAAGAAAATCATTAAGTTGAGATGAGGCCTGATCAATTGGATTTTTTTTTAATTATTTTTCTCTGCAAAGTGTATATGACTGAAACATTCAAAGGATGTGGTTATAATAGTCTAAAGGCAATAATGAAACACATAACCAAGAAGTCCCTAGACTCCTACCTTATTCTTACAGAGTTAACCACCACAATGGAAAGCCTAAGCACAAATTCACCATGATTCTAATTTTCTCTCTGTTTAAAAATTTTACAGTAATTAGCATTTTTATATTATTCATCACTAGATTCGCTCCCTCCATGATAATTTAGTATTCTCATGTAGCCAACAAGAGAGGGGTCGTATGTTCTCTAATTCCTGGTAATCTGGTCTTGGGGCAGGAGACTGGGGAATTTAGAATTGGGGAAATTAGAATGAGACTCAGTGGCACCATATTCCTGCTGGTTTTTCTTATTTAAATGTTCTTGGTTTCTGGGGTTTGGTTTGGTTGGTTTGCTTAGAATATCACTTAGCCACCTTCTATGGAATGTGAAATTATATCAGCTCTATCCAGCTGAGCTTCTTTATGTGGATGTCAGTGTCCAAGTAGCTTATGATCTTAAATGTGCATGATCAGACACCCCTTTTCACTTGTATTATTAGTTATATTACTCAGGTTAGTTAATAATTACATTTTGTAGTTCTTAAGCGCTGTCCTCACCAATATTAGCCATTGACAAGTATTTCCTACTTGTTTACCTTCCAGTATCTGTTCTTTTCCCATTTCATAGCCTCATGAAGCTGATCCTACAGAAATCTCCCTTTAGCATTAGAAGGAATTCCATGAAGGAATTAAGAAAGCATAGAAATGTTCTACAGCGTATAACCATCTTTTCCATAAAATGCATACCTTCTACTAGTCACTAATCTAATATCCCCCATTTTGGTTCACATTGACTGTTCTTCAACTGCCTCCCCATTGAATCCTTGGTAATGTCCTAAGCACTTTCTCTTGCTAGGTTAAAGAAATCTCATATTTAAAAATCTGAGTTTTCAAACAGATAATATAAGGAGTTGCCTTATAAAAGAATTTTTCAATTTATAAAAAGTTATAATAGGTTTCTTTTTTGTTGTTAAATCATCTTTATTCTAACATCTTATTTCATTTTGCAGTTGATTCAGTAAACATTTATTAAGCACCTACTATGTGTCAGGCGCTTTGCTAAGCACTGGTTTCAATTTTTTTTAATCATTGCAACCTCCCAATGGACACTTTACTCTAGCAGAATACTTCCTTTTAACAAAGGATATTAGTTAAGCAAAGTAAACCAACATATCAACCATGGCTGAAAACATGCACCTTATTCAATCCTTGTATTCCACCCTTTTTTCTGCCAAAAAGAGGAAGGTATGTTTTACCATCTGTCCTCTGAAATCGAAATTGTTCATGACATTCATTAGTTCTTATCTTTAAATGTTTTCCTTTACATTATTGTAGCTATTGTGTAAGTTCAATAAATCGACACCTACTAAGTACCTACTATCTTCCAGACACTATTTTAGGCCCTGTGATACAATTAAAATAAATGAAACAATCCATACTTGCAAGAAGCTCGTATTCTAACAGGAGAAAGAAGTACATATATAAATTTGTACTATATAAATGTAAAGCAAAAAATACACATATGTACAAAATAGTTAAATACGGGTTAGTTTGGTAAGGAAGAAAGGCACTAGTAGTGGTGGGGATCAGGAAGGGATTTATATAGAACGTGGTCCTTGCACTGTATCTTCAAGGAAAAGACAGACTGTTAGACCGAGATGAGGAAGGAGTAGATTTTGTGCATGTGAAACAGCAAATGCAGAGGCATGGAGACAGGAGATGGAGTATTATGTGTAAGGAACAAAGAGAATCCAGTTTGGTTGGATTCCAGACTGTAGGAGGGGGAGTAATGTCCAGTAAGGCTAGAAAGGCAGGTTGAGGCCAAGTGGTTATAAAACTGTAAATGCTAAACAAAAGTTTATATTTCATCTTAGAGTCAATAGAAAGCCGCTGAATTTGAATGAGTAGGTGGGTTACATGATCATAAGATGCTTAAGAAAAAGAATTTTGGCAGCCACGTGTAGGGTGGACTGGAGTAGGGAAAGACTTGGAGCATACAGTTTTAAATAAGTCCAGTAGGCAATTTATGGTGCAGTAAAGATTAGACAGGGGAGATATACATACATACACATGTGTGTTTTATGTATGTTTTTTACGTGTGTGACAGTGGGGTTATGGGTTTTGGAGGTGGGGGCGAGCTACATAGAGATGATTCTTAAACTGGTGGGAGCCGATGAGATTACAAAGAAAGAGTGTAGAAGTAAATTGCTCTGGTATTACAGTCCACTAAGACTCCCTTCCTTCAGATCTTTTTCAAAATGATTGCTGTTCAACCATACTTCCCCTTCCTAGTCCCTGTGAAGCTAGGGCTTGTGTACCCAATTTCACATTCATCCCTATTGAACTTCATCGTATTGGATTCACCCCAATGTTCTACCCCATGAGGATCTTTTTGGATTCTGATTAACTATGACTTCCAGCCTTGTGTCACCTGCAAATTTGAAAAGTATGCCATCTATACCTTTATCCAAGTCACTGATAAAAATATTGAACATGACAGAGCCAAATATAAATTATCCTTGGGACACTCACTAAAGGCCTTCTCCCATGTTGAAATTGTCTAATAATTGACAGAATACTGGATTAGTCATCGAAAGAAATAGCTTCTAGTGGTGGTTCCACTGCGACGTTATTGCACGCCTCTAGACAAGTCACACTATAGGCCTCATTTTCCTCATCTGTAAAATGAGAGTGTTGAATAAATTAACTACACACTCCCAGTTGTCCAGGGCTATGATTCTGTACAGATATCTGTACTAATGGCTTTCTTGGTTGTCACTTAGAGCATTCTGTTGGAATTGAGTCCATTTGGGCATTTTCAGGAAGTGGTTTACCTCAGGCTGTTGATTGATTGGCCACTTGTCTATTTTGATCTTACTGCAGTGGATTCCTTGGCGGTTAAGTAAGAGAGATGGGTAATGACTTATGACAGATCTGCTGACAAGGACTGAACTACATTAGTACTCTGTCAGTCAGATCTCTGGAGAGGTGCTTTTGCTTAAAGTGTATATGACTTTACTTGTTAACAAAGGCATCTTCAAATCCATCCCCTGGCTCCTGGCAGTGTGTTAGAGAAGCAGGAGCCAATCAAGAGATACCACGAGTAGCGAGAGGAAGAGCTGGAGCCAGAGACTGAGCAAATGATTGCTGTCATTCCACTCAGGAGGAGCAAAGTGCTGAGCCACTAAGACTCAGTGTGAGGAGCCGACCGAGTGTGTCCACAGAACTGCAGCTGTTGGGAAAATTTTGAGCTTAGTCTCGTCCTAAGTAATTTGCGCCCTGACAAATATTTTAACCCAGGTGAAAAGCAGCTTTAGTGAGAAAAAGAGAAGAGGAAAAAACACAGGACATGTAGACTTAATTGTTAATATTAGCTATGCAAAGACACTGGCTTCCACTCTGACCTACTCAAGAAACTCAGGAACATTTATGCCTTTGCACCAACAAGATGGGACTTTTAAGAAAGACTGACTCAAGTCCTGCTGTAGCAGCAGAGACAGCTATTTCATTATTCATTTGTTTCAGTTTTGTTTGACTCTTCATGACCCTATTTGGAATTTTCAGGAAGATGAGTCTTCCTAATTCCAGGCCCAGTACTCTATCCACAGTACCACCTAACTACCTCAGATCACATATTTAGTCATTCACTAGATTAGTAAGGGACAGCTAGGTGGCACAGTGGATAGACCGCCAGGCCTGGAGTCAGGAAGACCAGAGATCAAATCAGGCTCAGACACTTACTAGCTGGGTGACTCTGGGCAAGTCATTTAACCCTGCTTGCCTCAGTTCTTCATCTGTGGAATGAGCTAGAGAAGGAAATGGCAAGCCACTTCAGTATCTTTGCCAAGAAAACCCCAAATGAAGTCTTGAATGTAAGTGAAAAATGACTAAAAAACAGAAAAAGAGAAGTGAAGTCTGTCAGGCAGCATGTATCAAGCACCTCCTAAGCGCCTACCACTGTGCCAGATACCGTAGGGGTACAGAAGCATAGTTCCTGCCTTTATGGAGCTTATAGTCTAGTTGGGGAAACAAGATGAACACAGGACATTAGAGGGTAGAGTTCAGGGCTAAAAGCCCAAGTGCTGTGTCTTTTACATTTATATATTCTCCGAATGTAGCATATAATTGCTCAGTAAATATTTATTAAATAATGAATAGCCTAAACCAAAAGGGCTGTAATAGAGTCAGATAAATGAGGATTGGAAGAAAGAGTCGGGAGAGGTTTAATTGAGGTTATGGGTCTTCATCTTGAAGGACTGGTAAGCTTTGGATAAGTAGAGAGGAGAGAAGAAGGCATAAGAAACAAGAAGACAAGACGAGAGAAGACACTCCACAAGGCCTGAAGGGGCCTGCTCACGTGACAGTGAGGAGATCAGCCTGACTGAGGCAGATTGTATGGGGGTATAATAGATAGAAGTTTGCCTAGATTGAATGGGCCCAGACTGCAGAGGACTTGGAAGCCAAACAGTCATATGCAGAATGGATTACAAGTTGGAGGAGGGGCTGAATCTGAGTGTTAGGGAGGACAGTGAGAAGTATGTTACAGTAATTGAGGTGCGAGGTGAAGACAAGAAGGTTCTAGTCCATCTTTTTTCTCCACAGCTGGAAGCTTTGGCTGATGTCATGATAGCTGCCTGACATTTGGCGATTGCCAGCATTTTACCTGGTTCCGTCCTGGAAACCAGTCTTGATTGATTATTTTAATTAGCCAAACAGCCCAAACAAGCTGCCTTCCTGGGATAAGTATTGCATTCATAAATCTTCATTCAGCTTCCCTTGCTGAGCCCTCATAGCCCACGTCTGGATAGGGTTCTCCGTCATCTCTATGTCCACAGGAGTAGCCATTTGGCTGGTGCTTGTTCATATTTGTCTAAAGATTAAGCCATATAGTTCTCATTTATTACCTTGTTAGGCACACAAGAGCCCTGTCAGTAAATGTCCTGATTTGGGGGGAAAGACGGCATGGCTAGCTCATTAACAGCTTATCTGTGTCATTCCTCCTTCTTTGGTTATTACATATTGGAAATTTTTTTTTTGGAAAAAAAATCCATCTATCCTTCTTAGTTTCCTCTTTTTCTTTTCTTTTTCTTTTTCACTTTTAATCTTCTTTTTCCTCCCCCAGTTACTGCTGCTTCTGTGATGGATGGCCATATCTGTAGGGTGCAGAACACTCTGAGCATTCACTTGCAAATAGCTACAAAGGCTAATTCAGATAAACTGCCACTAAAAGAGAGACCAGCCTTACCTCTCTTGATTGGCTATATAGTACCTCTCTTTATCCAGTTTTTAGTCAGGGAGCTTAATTCCATCTTCCTTTTGAAGTGTTTCTGAATGCGTTGTCCCCTTGGTCAGTCCAAGGTCAAGACTGCCTATCGTACCATTGCAGAAATCCTCTTATGACCTCATTTTTCAGTGTCACAGGGCTGGGGATGGGGGGTAGTAGGTAGTAGTAGGCCTTGGGCTATTTACTAGTAGAGAGGGGCAGTTTGCTACAAAGAAGAATGAGTGCCTGACTATGTAACTTGGCATTTTCCCCACAGTGAGTGATGTCCTGTAATTTCATGATTATGCTTTAAAAGTGGAAGAAGTGAGTCTGGCAAACAAGAAGTTATATTCTAGTATAGACTCTGCCTAATTCTCTGTGTGAGGGGAAGAACTTTTTTTTTCCAGATTAGGGAGAAAAACGTTCCCTATGAGTCTGCTTCCAAACTCCCTCCTATGGCTATTGTAAAGGTTATATATAATTGGGGCTATCGCCCAGCTTCAGCTTATGGTACTGTGAGGGGAAAAGGAAAGATCCAGAAGAGCCTTGTATAGGCATCCTCCTGCCTAATATTATTAATTGGTTCTGAAAAGGTATTTTATTTGGGAAAGTGATGGCACACGAGTCAGTCCCATAGGACCAGTATTACAAGTGGATGCACATACAACAACATTTCAGTTGGCTTTCGTTAAATTATTTAGTTATTATTAATTTAATTATTTAGTTAAATATTTTTGCAAAATATCATTGTTCAGGGACTGTTGGGCAGGATGTGTCTGTGTAGAGCACCATAGTATCTTACATGACAAAAGTTTGTACTTTTGGAAAGCAGATACTGACCCTGATAGAGAAAGGAAAGAAACCAGTTTGTGGGCTCCATCCCCAGTGGATTCCAATCTAATATTTAGCATCAGTTTTAAAGTCAAGTTAAACCTAGAAGGTCCACCAAAAACGTCATTCAGCTAAAAAAAAAAAAGTCAGCAGTTATTCTAAACACTTTGTTGTGGTACAGTGGAGAGAGCATCTTGTTTGGTAGAAGACTTCAGTTAGAAGCCTGGCTCTTACAAACCCACTTACTACCTATGACATTTAGGCAAGTCCTTTAACCTCTCTAGAATTCATTTCCTCATGTCCTAATTGGGAAAATATAATCATGAGGAATATACATTGAGACTATCAAGGACGTACATCCTTAACTTCTGCTTTGGGTGCAGAGGAAAGGGGCTTGGAAGTCTCTAGTAGGAGGAGGGCCCAGTTGTGGGTATGTTTTTACCAGGTCATTTAGAGACAGTTAAGAGCAAAACTGGCATCAGCTACAAGAGGTTAAGTGGTAGGGTGCCACGTATGGGCCTTTGGATGCCAAAAACATAAGTGAGATTTAAAGACGTCTCCTTAAATTAAATTGCACAGGGATTATAACTAGATTCTCGCCTAATGACTAATAGGATGTAGAATGCTAGATTCAGTGTTAGAGGACCTCATTTCAAATCCTAATCCAGCCACTATGACCCTTGTGGCCTTAGAGAAGGCACTTCAGTTGTCTAGGCCTCAGTTTCCTCATTTGTAAGATGAGAGGACAATTAGACATCTGCATCCCAACATCTTTAAGGCCCTGAATATGGAAAAATGTATGTGCTCATTGTCTAACTTTTTGAAACTATGTTTTACAAACCCCTTCCTTCCCTTCTCTCTCTAAAGGCAAAGCGTATTTCATTCCAAAACCAAAAGGAAGATCCTGGCCCAACACACGTTAATTCGTAGTTTTCAAATTCTTAAAAATGTTTTCCCCCACTTGGGGTCCAGAATGCTGTCTGCACAGTCACAATGGTTTAAATAATTGATGGCTACTTTATGAAATTGTCAGCCTAGATCCATCCTTCTCCCTCCCACAACCCCAAGTCCTTCAGCAGCTAATCCTTTTATGTCATATTACATTTTTTAAATGTTTCATTTAAATAATTGTATTATTCACCCTGGAATATAATTGCCAATATATAGTGATAGGAAGGAAAGGGGGGGTAGTCAGGTGGGAGCTGCCTGCTACTGGCTTCTGCAGGTCCCGATGTGTCTGTTATGTTCTAGCCTCTAATTTCATTGCCAATGCACCGTTTAAAGGTTTAATTATGCTGGTGTAAAGGTATAATTTGAAATGTGACTTATAATTCTTGTAAAAGATAAAAGATGCAGTAATCCATTGTTAAAAATCAAGGAGTCATAATGGTATGGTGGGAATTACTGAAGTCCTGAATTTCAGGAGACCTGAGTTCCAGTCTTAGTACTGGCACTCCATCACTGCAGGACCTCCTAGACATCAACTAACCCTCCCGGGGCTTCACTGCCCTCTTCTGAAGTATGAGGGAGGTTGCCTAGTGATTAGGCCCTAGTTGATATCAGACCCCTCTCCTGTGCTAAAATTCTCTGGTTTTAAGAAAAAGTACTATAATATGGCCACTGCCATACACTGGATCATATAACTAAGAGAAGAAAAAAAATGTAGCTCACCTGTGGTCAATTTGCTCTCTGAAAAATCAAGTCAACCACATAGGACATCTCATGCTCAAAGGCTTTATTTGTTCCCTTCTCCTCTTCTAAGTCTGCTTTACCCACAGGACAGGGTGTACAGGTACAAAAATGAGAACATCTCTTAGCTGTTGAGAGGTGTTTTCTGAGGAACAATAGATCCACTTGTCCCCCAGTGACCGGCTCCTGAAGCTTTTTTCCAAGTTGAGTATTGGAGTCTAAATTGATGATTTACACAGATGTAAACATCATTGAGTCACTTCCTAGGATCACTCTCTGTTTCCTGGGATAGAGGATCAAACAGGGGTCAGTAAATACATTCTAGTTTCAGCAGGTTCTAGATCTGTAGTGGCTGCAGCACCCTTAGGTGATCTCCGGGGCACTGAGACAGAGTGTGTATGTGGCAGGGGTGGAGATGGGAGGTTCCTGCTCCTAGCTTTTAAGGCTTACCCTACACATGCAACCTTCAGTTTGCTGGCCTAATGATTCGACGTGGCTTCTGGAGTTAAGAAAGCAGAAGTGTTGGGGAGAGTTTCGTTCTGACTCCCAGGCTTCATCAGAGCCTCCAGGCCATCCAAAGAAAAATGTCCTACTCCAGGGGGGAAATATAGTTGTTCTTCATTTGTAATCCTGGGAGCCATTAGGCACAGGGCCCTAATGCCCGTTGAAGAGTCAAGCACCCGTCTGGATTGGATGTAGAGAAACAGAACTACAGAACTGAGAAAGGAAGAAGAAGGGGAGCACAGGCTAAGCAGGGGTTTTGTAGCTTTAAGGGAATAGGAAGGAATGATACTCAGCTCTGTCAGATCCTTATATGTCTGAAGAGTGTCAACCCCAAATGACAGCATGTTGCCTGCTACAAATGGAAAGCAAATAACACATGAAAGGGGGAAAAATGGATTTAGAGTGGATTTTACAGTGTGTTTATTTTCAGGGAGCAAATCATAACCCATTTGCCTTATTGGAAAAACAATTTTCCTGTTACACTAGGGAAAAAATGGAGTATTTAAAAAGGAAATGAATGTGACAATCAAATGGACCTGGTTGAATTTAGCATTTTTCTCTCCTTTGTGTTTGGTAGTTATTGGTAGTCGGGGGACTGAGACATGCCCTTGACCTGCTTCTGGCAGTAATCACTTTTCAATGGAAAACCCAGGTATCTGGGCATAATAGGGCAGTGAACACACTATGATAGAAGCCCCCTGGCACATAACCCAGCATCTAGCTGAGACTAAGCAAGACTTTTCTCCCTTCTGATGAAGAACTATGCTAAAATCTTCCTCATTTTGTCCTTTCCCTCTTCTCTTCTTCCATTCGCCTTTCCTCTTCTCCGCCCACCCCACTCCCACCACACTCCCACCTGTTTTAGGTGCCTATTGATATGTTCGATTTTTTATTTTGTGAAACTACATTGTCTCCCTACTTCTGTGGCCTATTCACAAGGCTGAGAGTAAGAGTGCTTTTCTAAAAGTTAAATTGGTATTTCAGAGAGACAGAGAGTGAATGAAACTCTAGACTTGGTGTCTCTAAGACCTGGGCTAAAAATCTGCCTCTGACCTTTAAGTCATTTAACATTTTAGCTTCAAGATAGTCTTAAGACCGACCTGCTAAGGTACTGAAGGGTTGAGGCTTGGTCTTCTACATCACAGATCCTGAGGTTTTGACATATATATGTGAATATAGACCCAGCACCTTGGATCTAACATGTGGGTATCACTGATGATATTAAAATGATCCTTGATGTCTATATCGTTCTTTATGGTTTACAGAGCACTTTCATGTTCATCACCTAATTTAATCCTCACAGCAATCCCATGAAGTATGAGGATGGGGATCACGTTTCCATTTTACGCATGAGTAAATTCAAGTCCAAAGAGTGAGTGATTTGCTTCAGGTCACACACACAACTAGTTAGTGGCAGAACTGTTCCCAATCCGCATATTCTGGGGTTTTGTGCTACCCTACCCTGCCTCACGTCTAGTCATGGTAGTACCCAAGTACTTTAAAAAAGGGGGAAGGCAGGGCATGTTTTATCAGTACGAATAACAGTGGCATGGCCCCTCTTTCTACTTGAGTTAGATATAAAATAATCAACTTCCCAACTACTAGATGGAGAAATCATGGCTAGAAAACACTTCGTTTTAAAAAAAAAAAAGCCCAATGCTTGTGGTTTTTAGTGACTATGTGCTCAATATGAACTGACAAGAGGTATACTGCATCCAAGAAAGCTTTCATGAACTTTCTTAGGAGAGGCACAGCGTCCAGAAAGAGAGGAGGAAGGGATGCCCCAGCCTGCTCCGCTCTCCTCAGAAGGAGCTAGAGTATTGTGCTCGGTTCTAGGATGTGCATTTTGGACGTTGGTAAGGACACTGATGAATTGGAAGATGGCCAGAGGAAGACAGGCAGGATGGTGAATGGTCTCTTATTTCCTGCCAAAGAAGGATGAATGAAAAGAGCTGAGGATATTTTACCTGGGGAAAAGGAACTTTGAAGGCAAGGGAATATGATAACTGGGCTTTATCAGAAGGGCAGTTACATGAGTGTCACATGAAAGAAGCAAGTTGTTCTCCTTGGCCCCAGAGGGAATAACTAGCAGCCGAGAGCAGAAAGTACAAAGAAGCAAATTTAGGCTGTACATAAGAACTCCCTAACACAGATGGCTATCCCAAAGTAGAACAGGCTGCCTGCCTCCAGAGACCATGGGTTTCCTTTCCCTAGAAGTTTTCAAGCAAAAACTGGATGACTGCTTGTTGGGTAAATCATGGAGGAGAATTCTTGTTTGGGTTGGATTAGATGCCCTCTGAGATCCCTTCTGACTCTGAGATTCTGTGATTCTGCTAATCCATGTTCCTCCTCGATATGGTGGAGGCTGGATTGGAAGAGATGGTGACCTGGCCCTGCTTCAGCACAATGACACCACTTGTTTTCAGGTGTCTCCTGGGTGGGCAGAAGTTGCTAGCACCATGTTCTGTGTACACATCTCTTCCTGAACTCCGGGTTCTCCTTTGTATATGCATATTTCTTTTATGACATTTCTTGCCATGTCATCTGGCACTAATCCATATTTGGGTAATGAGCAAGTTTGTTGTGCCTGCAATGAAGAAAATGATTTAAAATGTTTTTTAATAAGTTAACAGGAGCAAGTGTTGAAATTACTGTAATGAGATAATGACAGTGCAGCATATTGCTTTGAAGATTGTGCTTTGGTGAAAAATGGAGACCGTTAATAAATTCGTCTTCACTTTATTTTCCTGTCCCTTGTTGTTCAGTTTGCCTGTTTATCTGCTATTAATAGTGAAATGGGCAAATGGTCTGGGAGGAAAGAAGACTAAATAGAATTTAGTTCAAAAGTACAGCAGAGCGACTGAAGATGTGTTGGGAATACTTGAATCACAGCCAGCCATAGGTGTTCTGTCCCACGGGATCCTGCCCAGAATGCCCTCTGTGGTGGGCTCTGCTTGAGTAAGAGGCTTGTCGAAAGTTCCAAACGGGCAGAGACAGAAGGCACATCCATGCATTGAACCATGGGTGCAATAGCTCAAGATCAGCCAAGGTTCCAAGGGCAGAGGGAACAAACCACGCTCCAACACAGGTTTAGCTCCTAGAGTTTCCTTATGTTAAGTTCTAGGGCAGCCACAAAGATGTCTCGGCCCTCATCACCTTTGCCTTCTCTCTCTGCCTCCAGCCTCTCCTCAGCTGTCACTCCTCCTTACGTCAATGGACATGAGCACGCTCCCACCAACGTGCCCTAAACCTTTTCCCATCTTCTCCTTCCCCAGGCACAGAAGCCCCTTCCCCATGCCATTCACCCATGTTCCTCACTTCCAGTTTAGAACCCTGCTCATCCAGAGCTAGTCAATTCCACTGAACTCAAGAAGCAAAAACCCTGGGTGCTTACCTTAGTGGATCAATGGCTCACTTTATTAAACATGTCATGAGAGTTCAGGCCAAGATAACCCTGTCATCTTGCTACAGTGGAGTCAGGGTGCTGACTGTGCAGTCTCGGCACTTCCTCAGGACATAATGTGTCTCTGGCTGACTGCCTCAAGTTGTCAGTTTGGTAGGATTTAAAAGAACAGAAAAAAAGGACATATTCTGCAGTAAACCAGCAGCATTTACAAGGCTTCCTGTGAGAACTGTCTACTACTGCCCAAGACAGGATTTAATTCCCAGTAAAGGAAAGCAAAATACCATGTTCCTTTTTATAAAGACAAAGGGGAGCTTTGATCACAGACGGCTGTCAGAAGAGGGGAATAAAGCTGATGGAACTGATAAGAAAAGACATCAGTGCAGTAAGGCAGATTGAAGTATAGACAGGGGCTATAGTGGATCTTAAATTCCAGCTTTGGTTCTTTTAGACACATGCACAATCTGTAGCACAATTTAGTCTTGTTCTTGTGCTTCTCACACGGACATGACCACAAAGTTGCCACCCAAAGCATCTTTGTATCAGTGGTTGCTTCGCATACCATAGACATTGAGCAAATGTGCTGAATTGAGATTGAAGACGTCTCAGTCTACCCTTAAGTCTAGTTGAAAGTCACCTAGTTATAGGGCGTTTGCTACCAGCAGCCCAAAGGATGACAGATGAACCTAATACATTGTATCCTGAAGTTTGTAGCAGTTTCAGGAAGCCTTAACATTTAAGAGCTGAAATAGGCTATATCATGGACGCTAGTGGACCTCAATTCATCTTGTAACAACCTGTGGTGGTCTACTGTGGGTTGAGTGGGGCTTTCAGGTGGGAAGGGTCATGTTCATTCTGCCCATTGTTGATGAATTCCCAGGGTAAACTGAATTGTGCCTTATTAATAACAGAGAGGTTCATAGCCTATTGACTAGACCCTAGATCTGTCTCTGCCTGCCAAAGCCTCTCTGGAAGCTATTCTGAAGCTATTCCCCCCAGGTTGCTGTAGTTATATAGACAGTCTGAGCTTAGGATTGTTGTCAGGAATGGCAAATACTTCTATAACTAAAGAATACTTTCCAGGAGGGATTTGGTGCCCTGAGAGGGACATCACACTGAAGTCTTCTCAGTTCCCCAATTTGTAAGATAAGTGAGGACATCATGCTAATCTCCCTCATTTGGGGAGATATGAGGGAAAATAATTAATGAAATTTATTTTTAATGTAATTGTCTACATTCCAAATTGGGCAGTTAGGTGGCATGGTGGATAGTGCCAGGCCTGGAGTCCAGACTCATCTTCCTGAGTTCAAATCTGGCCCCAACACTTACTGTTTGACCCTGAGAACCTGTTGGTCTCAGTTTCTTCATCTGTATTTCCTTTTCCTGGAAAAGAAAAAGGAAAACCACTCCAGTATCTTTGCCAATAAAACCCTAAATGGGGTCATGAAGAGTCAGGCACAACTGAATAACAAAAAACATTCTAAATCACAAGTTGTCCGTTCCAGCAAGTGGTCTACTCATAGTTTTCCCTGAATGTATCTTACACTTCCCTGCCACAGGGTGGTTTTTTTATACTCTTTCAACTCCCCCTTTCCAACTTTGGAAGCCTTCCTCACTTCTCTCTACCTGTTACCTCTTGCCCATCATTTTTTGTATATGTCTTAAAAAAAAGTTTATTTAACCAAATTTAAATTTTTACTGCCACTGTGTGCTAAATTTTAGTATTAGTGGCTTCCCATTCTTCATAGCCTAACTCTTCCTCTTCCTCAATAATAATAGTTAATATTTATACCAGAGACAATATGTTGCGCTGGAAAGACAATCAGCTTTACAGGTAGGTAGGCCTGGGTTCAACATACACTGGCTGTCATCTCTAGGCAAAATCACTTAACCTTTCAGTGCCTGAGGCAACTCCCCATGACTAGAGAGATATGGGGAGATATGTGTGAGCACATAAAAACATACAAATAGATATTAGTTTAGATTAAAAATAAACATAAATTGAAGAGAAGGTGCTAGTCTACATTGGTAGGGGTAATTTCTTTACTAGAAATTGCCTATACCAACACAGTCATAGGCCTGAGAGGAAGAGCTAAAATGTTTATATAGTTTTAAGGTTGGAAAAATGCTTTAGATACATAAATCCACTTACTCTCCCTGAGCACCCTGTTAGTTACTACAGATGCTATTTATTGAGCCTCCCCTTTACTGCTGCCTCTGAAGTGACCCATCCTCCTCAGCCCAATCATGTGACATTTAAGATTTCCTATCTTACATTGTTAAGTACCTTCTTAGTGCAGATAGATTATCTTCCCCAGAGAGAATGTAAGTTCCTTTTTGTCAGGGACTAATTTTTTTACCTGTCTTCGTAGCTCTCCCAGGGCCTTATACATAGGAGGTATTCAGGTTGGCACTTTTTTTTTTAAGTCCTTAACACATAGTAGGTATTCAGGTAGGCAGTCTTAATCTCTTGGAGTCCTTAACAGCCTTGTTAAATGTACAGGGAGGTAAGATCAAGACAGGAATACAAAGTACCTTGAACTATAGCTTTTTTTTTTTTTAATGGGCAACATAAGGTATTTTCTATATTACACTTTAGCTTTCAAACCTTTCTAGAATCCATACTCTTCAGAACAGGGAAGCAAAAGGTTAAGATTTTATTTTGTTTTGGTTTGTTTTTAGCAATCTGATTTTCTTTTTCCTTTTGATCAACTTTGGAAATGTGCTGTAAACATCCATATTCAAGCACTTACACATATGAAATATTAATGTTCTCAATATATTGCAGCCAGCATATGTAACATATCCCTAGGCAGAGCAATTGAAGAAGCAACTATTATTATAACCATGTTAAGGGATTGCTGCTTTTCACATGCACTGAACCAACAGAAGATTGCCAATTTCTTGTTGCTGTGGATTGTCTATGTAAAATACTGGGAAATTTTACATTTGTGCCAGTTAGAACACTGACAGTGTGCTGTGTTGTGTTGACAGTGTACACCTATAGCTTTTGGCTATCTAGAATGGGAATGTAAAACCTTTAGAAGTAGAGGCAATCCTAAAGAGAAGAGAGCATTGCTCTGCAGGCTACAACACTGCTTTCACTTCTCCCAATGTGATATCTTTATACTGAGACAGTTTAGTAAAAAATTAGCATCAGAAGAGACTCGAAAGGTCCTCTTATCAAGTACCGGAATCCCTTCTGAAGGCACCTCTGACAGATGGTCTCTTAGTATCTGCTTGAATATTTCCAGTGATGGGAGAATTTGCTTCTGTAGAAAGCAGGATGTATAAGTTAGACAACTTTGTTAGAATACATGTACAGTATTTGGTAAAATATGCCTCTCTGTAATTTCTGCTCTTTGGTCCACTTAAATCCTGTGGCACAGTAAAGAACAAGTCTCTTCCCTTTCCCATAAAGCAGTCCTTCAGATATTTGAATATCTCTCATGTTTCCCCGTTAGTCTTCTCAGGATCAATGTGGTCACCTCCTTCAACTGTTCTTCCTGTGACATGGCTTCTGGTCCCTTTGCCATTTCTCTGGTTCACTTCTCACTGAACACATTCTGTTTTGTCATTGTCCCTCTTAAAACATGATGCCTACAATTGCAGACGATGGTCCACATCTTATGTCCTACCAGCCCAATGTACAGTGAATACCGTCATTGTTACCTTCTTCGAAACACAAAAGCTCTAGATAAATGGCTGTGTCAGAGATAAGAATGATGACATGTGCTGTAATCTCTCAGTGCAGCCTAATGGCTGCTTTTTTGGCAGCTGTGTTCAATTCAGTTCAGTTCAGCAAAACATTTATTAAACACTTGCTGCATGCAAGGCACTGTCTGAACTAGGGGATGGGGAACAAAGAGAGAAATGACAGTTTTTGCTCTAAAGGGGTTTACATTCTGCTGAGGGGATAGATCACACACACAGACAAAGACAGTGCAAGGATAATTTGGGAAGGAAAGAACACTAAAACTACCCGGATCATAGAAGTGTTCCTGAGAGTGGTACCTGAGCTGAGCCTTGAAGAGAGGCAAGGATTCTGAAAGGAGAGACCGAAATAAGGAAAGAGGCTATTCCTGCCATCTCGTGCTAGTGCCTTGTGACCAGCTAAAGTCCCCAAGAACTGTTTGTTTGTTTTGGTTTTTGAAGCACAGCTATATGGTGAGAAGATAGATTAGAGCTCTGATCTTAGGGTCAGAAGATCTGGGTTCAAATTCCCACATCAGACATTTACTAGCTTCGTGACCCCTGGGCAAATCACTTCACCTCTGCCTTTCTCATTTTGCTTCACTGTAAAATGGGGATGATAATAACACCTGCTTCTCAGGGCTGTGGTGAGGATTAAATGAAATACTATTTGTAAAACTTTTTGCAAGCCTTAAAGTGCTATGAAAACGCTAGTTATTATTATTCGTGTCACCTGCTGGCCGCCAGACTTGCCCCATTCTATATTTGTACAGCTTTAAGTTTTGGACCTAAATGCTATACTCTAGGTTCCCCCATGTAATCCAGGTGAGGCAACACTGACTCTAAGGTCAGAGGCTGGGGAATCACATGCTGCCTGAGCCCAAGCAAGTCCCTAACTTCCCTGGCCCCAGTTTTGTCTTGTATAAAATGAGAGGTTGCACTTAATTGTTTTTTTAACTTCCTTCCAGGTCTGGCTGTCTGATCCCAGAATCCTACATTTCTTCTCTTTGGTTCCCCCCCAGTATTCCAGCTTGTCAAGAAAATTGTTCATCTTGATTCTTTCATCTATAATATTTGATATCCTCATGAGCTTTGCGTTATCTGCATGCCTGATATGGGTATACCTCACTTAATATCATTTATCATTTTTTACACAAATTGACTGGTTTTAAATTTTGAAAATGTTACATGGGGCTTTTAGTTTCATACAGGTAGAGAAGAGCTAACAGGTCAGGGAAATACTAGGTCTGTGATAGTAGTTGAGCATACCAATGATAGCATAGCTAGACGTCTAGAAATCTAGGTGATTTCATAATAGTTTGTGAGTATATATGTGTATTTTTTTTTTCAGAAAAACCTTTGTAAGGCCAGTATTTGAAGGTTTGTACCTACACTTTTGCTATTTGTGTCCTTATGTAAAATTACCAACAGAATTTTAAACAAAACACAGCCAAGGACAGAATCTTGAAACATCTCACTAGAGACCTCACTCTAAGCAGATAAGTACAAAAATCCTTTAGTGATAGTTGTTTAACCAGATGAAAATCTAAATTCAGTTTATTTTTTACCATCCTATCCACAAAGATATTTTGAGAGGCTTTGTCAACTGTTTTTGCCAAAATCAAGCATATACCATTATCCTGAATTATTAGACTACTAAAGCCATTTAAAAGTGAAATGAAGTTTGTTTGGCTATTTAGTATTTTTTTTAAAGTTTTATTTACATCTTTTGTTTTTATGTTAGTAATTTCTGAATAGACGCTCCTCTCAAGATCTCTACCTCCCATAGTGAATCTTCTCTTGTGATGGAGAAAAATGATTCAGCCAAAGTTGACAAGGGCTTCAGAGGCCATCTCTTCTAGCTTCCTCATTTTATAGATGAGAAAACAGACCTGAAGAAGTTCGGTGACTAGCCTAAGGTCACACAGATAGCAAGTATACCAATGGCGGCCTTCCTCTCCAGGGGAAGTCTCTTTTCTAGGGCCAAGATCGGTCATATACTAACACAGTGTTCAGCTTTACTTTGTTGTTCTTTTCATTTACATCAGTCTAGTCGTTGTATGTATCGTTTCTCTTGTTTTGCTCGTCTTTTAGGTTGATTTACTCCTAGAGAATCCATATTGTGCCGAGTGATAATTAAACCTTTCTGAGAATCTAAATTCACTTTATGTTCCTATCTCTGTGTTTAAAAACCTTCTGGATGATCCATTTTAAACTTTTTCCTGGTATAAGAGTGAGGTTGTCACAAATCCTTTTGAGAATATGCCTTTCTCTAACATTACAACAGAAATTACCTATGTTCTCATCAACTGGAACACCTCCATGTAAGAAACAAACTTTCATAATTTCAGTTCATTTCTATATGGATTTTTGAACATCGTCCTTCAGAGGCCTAGTATCACTGTCGTTACCACCGGTGGTCAGATTACAGCCGTGGGCAGTTCATGTTTCTGTATCTATTAAGTATCGTATGCATGTTGTACTCATTAAAATGGCGTTCCTTTGACAGCTAGCGCCTGAGAAGCCTTCGTTCCTTCCTAGCGGAGAGCACCAGCCTCCAAATGTATTTTGTTGTTGGCATGTCTGTTAGCATGGAGATGCTCTTGAAAAGGTTCTGGCACTTCACATTCCCTAGTGGGTGATGTTTACTGTGTTTACATTTGCCTTCCAGAGGTAGAGCATTTAACCATCAAGAAGATGAGGCACATCGAGAATTAACCAGTAGCTGGTACACAGCTGCCTCCTCATGCAGGGTGATGTGCAAATGGTCCAGCCAGCTTGATGATGGGAACAGTGCTCATAATGACTCAACAACAACAGCCATTCTGTATATCCCCTAACCTAGTTGCAGCTCTTTACTCTTAGACGTGTCAGAACAAGGAGAGGGTAGAACCATGATTGTTAAGTGAGAGAACATATGGGTAAAGGAACCCTGGAGACCAACAGGAGGGTAGGTGAGAGATTTGTTTCAGAGCCAGTCATAAGTTTAATGCTTTCTCTTCCCCATTGGTCTGGGAGTTCCCAGGTGTTTTTCTTCAGCATTATTTAGCTTTGGCTCCCCTGGGCTAAGCTTTTAAAATTTATCTTTCACACGGTCTGACGCTGAGAAGAGTGTATAAGAGAAGAAATTTAGATCTGACAGTTTCTTTGATCACGCGGTGTGTGTGTGTGTGTGCGTATGTGTATGTGCTCACACATGTATGCACACCCTAGGAATTCAGCTCACTCCTTTAATCCATTTGGCAGATATTTTATTATGAAAACACTACCACTATCATCAGTATAATCCAGAAACTGGGAGACCTGGAAGCATTCTAAATTTGGGAGTTCTCTTAACTCCCACCCCACTCCTTACTCTTAAACAGTCTTTTTTATCCTTTGGGGCTTCATTGTCTCTCTTCCCTCCTTTACTTTCTTTTTCTTCCCTTCACCCCTAACAACCAACACAAAAAGTGAGTTGCCTTTTGATATTATTCAAAGGAGAACGATTAAAGGAGAAGCCAGACTTTGTGCTGGAGATGTGGGCTACAAACTGTGATGCTCATTGCGGTTCTTGTTTGCAGAAAAATATGTAACATGATGCTGGCTTTTGTAATAGTGCAGTATTACAAATGCTTCCTGCCTGCTACTCTTCAGGTACTACCATTTGGGCTGATTTTGCCACTAAGAGAACTACATGAAGTTGTTCTTCAAGGGTTCTATCTTCCCAGACACTATGCAGAATATATCTGCTGCTCTTCATTCCTTTAAATGAATTTATATGCCTTTTATTTTAGGAGCCATGAAAACCAAATAACAAACTTGGTTTCACCTGATAATTTCAATGCCCATCTTCCCATTGTGGCAGGTTGCTGGCATGAAGTGACAGATCCTGAGAGCACATATCATCTCCCATCTCTGGGACATATAAAATTGATTCTTTATCACTGTATTTATCTTATGTTTTGAGGTAAGGAGCTTTAGTCCACATTCTTGCCTTTAATCCTTAAAATATCCCAGTTTCCAAGTAGTGATGTATTGGTACTGCTTTGAAAATGCAATAGAATGTAATTCCTTTTAAGAATGGCCAGTACTATAAAAAGTGATAGCAAGCAAAGTAGAGGAACATGGAATAAATTACCTGTCAGATATGTGGAGAAAAGGAGAGTTCATGAATGGGCAAGAGATAGGTTAAAAGGAGGCAAATTTGACAATTTTGATTATATAAAATTTAAAAGGTTTTGCACAAACAAAAGCAATGCAACAAAAAAATTAGAAGAGACGTAGAAAATTGAGGGGAGGGAGAATCTTTGCAGCAAGTTTCTCTGATAAAGGTCCCATTTTTAAGATATATAGAGAATTGATTCAAATTTATAAGAATAAAAGCCATTCCCCAATTGGAAAATGGTCAAAGGATCTGAATAGGCAGCTTTCAGAGCAAGAAATCCAAGCTGCCAATAACTATGTGAAAAAATGTTCAAAATCATTAATAATTAGACAAATACAAGATAAAACAACTTTGAAGTAGCACCTCATACCCATCAGACTGACAAAATTGACAAAAAGGAAAATATCAAATGTTAAAGGGGCTGTGGGAAAACAGGTACATCAGTGTGCATTTGGTGCATTTCCAACCATTCTGGAAAGCAATTTGGAACTTTGCCTAAAAACCATTAAACTCTGAGGAGGTGGAGCCAAGGTGGCAGAGAAAAGGCTGGGACTTGTCTCAGCTCTTCATAAAACCCTTTCAAATGACTTTATGTAATGCCTCAAAACAAATCCTGGAGGAGCGGAACCCACAAAAGGATAGAATGAAACAATTTTCCAGCCTAAGAAAACTTGAAAGGTTGGTTGCACCAGGATAAGAGTGGTGCACAGTCCAACATAGGCAGTAGTAATCTTTGGGGGGTGACTGAACCAATAGCAACAGTACAAGTTTCCAGACTTCTCAGTCCAGGAATAGTAAGGGGGTCAGGACAATTGGTCAGAAGGAAATTCCAGGGGTCCCTTTGCTGGCATCAAAGGCAGAACCATGTTGCGTTGTCCATACTTGCTGGGTCATAGACCTGGGGGTCTCAGTCCCAGGGTGAGGAGGAGAACTAGCACAGCACCCTGGTCACAGTTTCAGAGTGGAAGAGAGTGCTTATGGTTGCTCACAGACCAAAGGACAGAACAAAAGAGTAGTAAACATATCTCTCCTTAGATCATACCACCTTGGAAAAACAAAAGAACTTACAGGCCCTCAAAATTACCTTTGAAAACAGCTGCACGAAAAACCTAAAGGTTGGGACAATTCCCCTTCCCCTTGAGAAACAGAACCCTACATTTAGCATAGAGTTAAAAGTTAAGAAACAGGATGAAAAAATGGGCAAGCAGTAAAAAAAGATCCTGACTACAGAAAGTTACTATGGTGACAGGGAAGATCAAAATATAAACTTAGAAGAATACTACAAAATCAAAACTCCTCCATCCAAAGCCTCAAAGAAATATATGAATTGGCCTCAGGCCATGGAAGAGCTCAAAAAGAATTTTAAAAATCAAGCAAGAGAGGTAGAGGAAAAATTGGGAAGAGAAATAAGAGTGATGCAAGAAAATTATGGGAAAAAAGTCAACAGCTTGGTAAAGGAAGCACAAAAAAATGCTAAAGAAAATAATCCCTTAAAAAACAGAATAGGCCAAAAGGTAGAAAAGACACAAAAATTCAATGAAGAGAAGAATGCCTTGAAAATCAGAATTGGCCAAATAGGAAAAGGTATAGAAAAATTCACTGAAGAACTCCTTAAAAAGCAGAATTGGCCAAATGGAAAAGGAAGCATAAAAGATCACTGAAGAAAATAATTCCATAAAAATTAGAATTGGGCAAGTGGAAGCTAATGACTTAATGAGACATCAAGAAACAATCAAACAAAATCAAAAGAATGAAAAGAATGGGGAAAAATGTGAATTATTGAAAAAACAAGTGACTTGGAAAATAGATCCAGGAGAGATCATTTAATAATTATTGGACTACCTGAAAGCCATGATCAAACGAAGAGCCTAGATGTCATCTTTTAAGAAATGATCAAGGAAAACTCCTCTGATATCTTAGATCCAGAAGGTAAAATAGAAATGGAAAGAATCTACTGATCACATCATAAAAGAATTCCCAAAATGAAAACCAGAAATATTATAGTGAAATTCCAAAGCTTCCATGTCAAGGAGAAAATATTGCAAGCAACCAAAAAGAAACATTTCGAATCATGCAGCCACAGTCTGATTAACAAAAGATTTATACGTTTGTACATTAAAGGATTGGAGGGCTTGGAATATTATATTCCAGAAGGCAAAAAGCTAGGATTACAACCAAGAATCACCTACCCAGCAAGTATAATCCTTCAGGAGAAAAAAAAAATGGACATTCAATGAAGTAGAGGACTTTCAAACATTGCCTATGAAAAGACCAGAGCCAAATAGAAAAGCTGACTGTCAAATACAAGATTAAAGAGATGCATAAAAAGGTAAACAGGAAAGAGCAAGACTCAAGAGAAGCTTAAAAAGATAAAAAGGGGGAGTGGAGCCAAGATGGTGGCTGGAAAGCAGGGACTAGAGTGAGCACCCCGCCAAGTCCCTCCAAAAACCTATAAAAATGGCTCTGAACCAATTCTAGAACTGCAGAACCCACAAAATAGCAGAGGGAAGCAGGGCTGCAGGCCAGGACAGCATGGATGGTTGCTGGGTGAGGTCTTTCATGCACAGAGCTCGGAGCCGAGCAGAGCCCAGCGTGGGCGGTGCAGACCAACGAGACCAGGATCCAGGCAGAGCATGCCCTAGAGCCTAGAATCAGTGAGCTGCAGCAGTTACCAGACTGCTGAACCCCAAACATCAAAGACAACAGAGAAAGTTAGTGGGAAAAGCTGCTGGGGACAGAGTGAAAAAAGGAGTTCGTGGTTCGGCCACCACCACAGGGGCAAAATAGACTAACTCAAATGGCAAAAGACCTCCAAAAAGCCAATGAGGAGAAGAATGCCTTGAAAGGCAGAATTAGCCAAATGGAAAAGGAAGTCCAAAAGACCCCTGAAGAAAATACTACCTTAAAAATTAGATTGGAGCAAGTGGAAGCTAGTGACTTGATGAGAAATCCAGATTTTATAAAACAGAACCAAAGGAATGAAAAAATGGAAGACAATGTGAAATATCTCATTGGAAAAACCACTGACCTGGAAAATAGATCCAGGAGAGATCATTTTAAAATTATTGGACTCCCTGAAAGCCAT
>CM053623.1:90424090-90447619 GCA_028646595.1 Phalanger gymnotis | reverse complement strand
GGTGACAGAAGGGAGGGCTGACTGGGGAACAGGACAACCAGAATATACACCATCTTAGAATGGGGTGGAGGGTAGAAATGGGGAGAAAATTTGTAATTCAAACTCCTGTGAAAATCAATGCTGAAAACTAAATATATTAAATAATAAAATAATTAAAAGAAAAAAAAGAAAATGAAGGACAATTAATCTCCAAAGGGTCTGAATATGGGGTAGAGGACCCATTATTTAAAAAACAAAAAGACACAATTAAACAGAATTAAGTGGGCATAAAAAATTCCCCTTTGCCACATGCGTATTTGGGATATACTTTCTCATAAGTTACCATGCTACCCATAAGGGAAAGGCACACAGAGAACATATTTGATCATGGTCAAATGGAAGGTGGAGGCAATTCATTTCTCTGGCACTTGGGAGCTGCTGACATCCACTGGTAATGTCATTGAGCTGATTTCTGCTGCTGGTTTTATCATACTTGATGGCCTTGTGATTACCAAACTATTTTCTGCAACTATTCACGGGACTCTAGCTCTTCAGGGTCGTTTACTGGGTTCTTTACTGCCATCTACAAAGGTGCAGTGGCTAGATTAGGGCAGTCTATACCTGAGGTTAAAAGCAGCTACCATACCCAGCTAGGAGAACCAATAAAAGCCAGCAGAAAGCCACCACGCTAAGATTAAGTCAAATCTCCTTAATGCCTTTTGTGTGATGCTGAGTGTTTTAGAAGCTCAAGGTCTAATAAAGAATTCTTTAAAAAAAAAAAAAAGCAAAAGCCCAGTATGTAGGCCAGTGCCTAACACGTTGTAGGTACTAAATATATGTTTATCGATTGATTGATGAAAACCATGGCCCCATAGCCCCAGTACTACAAAGCTCTGAACTGCTACTACTCAGGTGGACAGCTTTGTAACACTAATGCCACAAAGTTTCAAACTGCCTATGGTGGAGTGAAGAAATAAGGAACAGAGGGATCAGGGCACCAAGACAGAATACCCTGGCAAGGAATGAGGAGGTCTGCTACAAAGCACTTCACTAAACCTGAAGGAAAGAGGACAATTTCCATCTGGGACCAGTTCTCATCACCCAAAAGTCACTTGTGACACAAACCTACGCTGGGAAAGTGAATTGACCAGTGTGGGAAGGTAGTGAGAAGCGTTGAGATCTAGCCCCACCAAGGATATTACAGTCAAAAGGGAAGGAGTCAGAAAGTGAGTGGCAGGGGAAAAATAAAGGAAGGAAAGACTGAAGTTACCAAAGATTTCCGAAAGAAGAAAATGCAAAGATCTTCATTGTAAGCAGATAAATCAACCTGAAAAAGAATAACAACAATAGGAAATATGACCTCCAGATTGACTTCATGCAATTATGTATAAATATTGCTAAACAAAGGAAAATGATCTAACATTTGATGAGACAGAGGACCCTGTAGAATTTGAGAACATGGAACCACACACAGCACACTGTACTTGAATGGTTCAAAAGAGAAACAAGAACTATGAGAGCAGAATTTATGACTTGCACAGCAAAAATAATGGGTAGAACAGAGATGTCGTAGAGATAAATCCTATAAGACTTGACAGCCGATTAAATTGAGAGGCATCAGGAAGAGTGAGTGAGAAGCAACTCCAGAGTTGCAAACCTGACCATTTGCGACCTAATTGTGTTAAAGAAGTACAGGTCAAATACTACTACAATAAGGCCTTATTTATCTTATATATCTCTGTATTATATAGGAACCCAGAAGTCCATAAAAGTATAACTGTCACAGAGTCCATACAGTTTATAAGAGAGATCCTCAGGCCCTCACTCTGAACTTATATGTTCTGCATGCAATCCTAACAGACTTGCTTATCTGGTTTTCTGGTTCACAGCAAATTAAAAGTAGCACATTAAATATGGAAAACAATTGATGGCAAGGAGTGACAGGATAATTTTTCTGAGACGACAGCTCTCAATCTGACGATGAGAAATCATACAGAAAAATTATAAAACTGGATACTAGAACTAAAAGCACAGCAATTTGAAGCCATTTCATATTAAATAGCTTGACAGAAAAGGGGAAACTCCCACACACACCATCTTCTACCAGAGGTTGTCTGTTGACCCTCCGCACATCTGCTCATATTCAGTACTCTTGGAATTTTCTTAGGTATTGCTCATAGATTGCTGACAAAGCTGAACACCACAAAATAACTGCAATTTTGCTTGAGAAAATGATCTAATGAGGATATTAGCATAAAACGTATTGGGGGAATTCTTAGTTCAGTAAGGGACATACCAATTTTATGTAAGTTGAACTACCAAGCACATAGGAGATAAAATATTAATGTAATAAAACTAGAATATTTAACAATCATCCCAAGCACATAAAACGTGAAGATATTCCTGGAAATAGGATTATGGTCGAGCGATACTTCTTCTAGTGTCTGAGGGACTAGCCTGAACAAGCTGCCATGCAGATTTTCCATCTTCAGGCTGGGACAGAGGAAGAGAAGAAGGAGAGGAATGGGGAAGGGGAGGCTAAGGGAAGAACAAAGAACAACCCCCAGAGGCATCTGCTAGGGTCATCAGCCATAATGGAAAAAAGATAGAAAGAAAGCAAAGTCAAGAGCAAGTAATACAGAAGCCCTGGCCATGACCCTCTTCCACTACATTTAATCCAGCTAGTCTCATACTTCCAACCACTTCAGTTTCCTTTCCCACAGCTGATATAATATTTGTTAACATCGAAAACTCTACTAGGAAGATTTCGTTTATGAATCTGTTTATGATTATCTGTCTCGATATACCGAAAGCCACCACCTTCCTCAGTTCAGTCCCTATGATTCCTCAGTGACCATATCTCTGGAACAAAGGATTTCTGTTGAGCAGCTCTCTCAATCTGGTGGCTCAGTGTGTGAAATTCCTGTAGTGGCTGGAGCCAAGTGGAGAAGAGGCAGGCTTAGGCACACACTCATTGACAGCTAAAGAAATCAGGTGCCAACCATAATATATCCAAGAATGAGAAGAACTAAGAATACACCTTAATTTTTGTCTAGGTGCAAGCAACTCTTTAATCTCTGTAGAGTTGGTACATAATTGTTATTAAGAATGATAAACTTAAATCATGAAGGAAATATTCCTGTACTGTTTACAAAGGCAGGAAAGTTTCTAATACATTTTATTTCCTCATTAGAATGTAAGCTCCCTGTGAGTAGGGATTGTTTGTTTTCCTTGCATTTGTATCATTGTGTCATTATCACCTAGCCTAGTGACTCACACTGGCACATAATTAGTCTTTGATAAATGCTTATTAATTGACAGGTTGATTTGAGAACCATTTAAACCAAAACGGTTTAAATTTTTTAAAAAATTGTGTCATTAACATACTATACTCTACAAGAATTTGTTATCTCTTTTTATTAAATATTGCTTTGAAATAGGTAATGCCTGTAGGAATTGTCAGTCTTTTAGTTATAGGTTTTTGTTGTAATGGGATTTTTTCTTTTCTGCAGAACCTCTGCCTGAAAAAGGGAAGTCAGGATAATCGGCATTTAATTAAAAGGCAATTATCATGGTGTAGGCCTTTTGTTTTTCCATAGGTAAATTCCATGGGACAGAGCTATTCTTTTTCATAATTTTCATTTTCTAGTCAGAAACTCTCAAGGGAGCTGGAGTGGGTTTTATTTTTTGCTGAAGTTCTTGTTTTCTTTCCCTTCTAAAAAATTGAAGCCTTATATCTGGAATAATGAAGATTAAGAACCTCAGTGGGCAAGAAATTGAAACAAACAGCTGGAAGGTATGGTTGCTGATGACCTTATCCTCCAGGGCCCCTCTCCTGAAGCATGCTCAGAAATGATGATATGTTCAGTAGATGCCAACAATTATTCCAAATAGTGATAAATGGTCTCTAATGGTTTAGTTAGAAAGCTTCTTTTGCTCTTGAAATACTACTAAACCACATTTTCTCCCCATATCATGAGTTTCAAGTTTGAATTTTAGTCAGTACCATATGGAAATGCCTGTATATCCAAGGATGTTGTTACCTTTTCTCCTTAGGGTACTTCTGTCCCTGACTTCTGACTTGATCTTGGACAAATCTTTCTTGTTTAAGTTTAATTTCTCTAACTATAAGGCAGTAAACTTTGTGTTCATCCGTCATACTTAAGGGATTCAAGAGATTATGAGGAGTTAATTTGCAAAGCGCTTTGAGCTCTTTTTATGAAATACATTATTATCATAACATCTTGCTTTTTCCAATATTTTTCATTTTTTGGTCTTGATTTACGATTTCATGTACATAAGGGAACAAAAGGAACAAAACAACAAACATTAAGTCCCCAACTCTTAAGCATTGCGGACACAAAGACAGTGTCTGCCCTCAACAAGCTCATAGTCTAATAGGAAAGATAACAAGTAAACAACTATGTACAAACAAGCTATGTATATTATATATGTATTATATATGTGTACATATACGTGTATTATATATGTATTATATGTATATATGTGCGTATTATAAATAATAAATAATTAAGAGCAAAAGCACTAAAATGAATAGGAGCTGGGAAAGGCTTCCTGCAGAAAATGAGATTTTAGTTAGGACTTGAAGCCAGGGAAGCCAAGAGGCAGAGGTGAGGAAAGAACATATTCTAGGCATGAAGAACAGCCAGAGAAAATACCTGGAACTGAGGGATAAGTGTGTTGTCAAGGAACAGCCCGGAGATCAGTGCCACTGGATTGAAGAGGACAATCATCCCTCAACTTCTGCAGATTTCACACTCACGGCTTTGCTTATTTGTAGGTTGGCCATCAATAGCTAAATGGGAATTTTTGGAGATTTGCGGCATATTGTGCAGAAAATTGCAGATGATGTATTTATGTAAAGTAAAATTTTATCCATAAATGCATAAATACTGCATATTATTAATCAGTTTTATCATTTACTATCGTATGCATACATATATACATTTATTATAAACAGTTAAATTTTGTTAAAAATTTCAGCGCCCAAAAGAACTACAAGCTACCCAGTCTCTTTGGGAACATACCCGTCTTGCCTTTGTGCCATCCAGACTCAGTCACATGATTTTCTCTCACAATGATTATTATATCTTCCTTAAAAGAAAAAGATCCATGAAGCAGTTGCTGCAGCTATGCCAGTGGCTGTGAAGACTCTGTATAGTGTAGGAGAAATCTATCAAGTAGGAACTGTGATTCTTTTTGTGGGTATAGTGTTATTTTATTTGTTTTTTCTGTTAAATAACTATGATCAGGATTGTTAAAAATAAAGATTCGGGGTAAGGCCTAGAATTACTCATAGTTTTTCACATTCACTGGGATCCTGTACTCCCCCACCACCACACACACACACACACAGATATCAAAAAATAACTATCCTTTTGGGGAATAAGGTGCAAGAAACCTGGAAAGGCAGGAGGGGACTGGGTTATGAAGGGCTTTGAATGTCAGAGAATTTTGTATTTGATGCTGGGGGTGATAGGGAGCCAATGAAGCTTATAAAGTAGGGGGCTGACATGACTGGGTCTGTACTTTAATAAAATCACTTTGGTAGCTGAATGGAGGATGGATTGAAGTGAGGGGAGTTTTGAGGGAGGTAGACCCACCAACAGACCATTGCAACAATGTAGGCATGAGGACATGAGGGCCTGCACCAGGAGCAGTGTCAGAGGAGAGAAGGGAGCAAATTTATGAGATGCTGCAAAGGTGAAATCAACAGGCCTTGGCGACAGCTTGGATATAGGCGGGGGGTGGGGGGGAGACAGAATAAGGGATAGTGAGGAGTTTAGGATGCCTCCTAAATTTTGAACTGGAGGGGCTGGGAGGATGGTAATAAGGAAATTAGGAGGTCAAGAGACTGTTTTAGGGGGAAAGATAGTGAGTTCAGCTTTGAATGTGTAGAGTTCAAGGTGTCTACTAGATATCCAATTCAAGATGTCTAAAGGGCAGATTGGAGATCAACAAAGAGGGTGGAACTGGATAGGTAGACTTAAGAATCAGCAGCATAGAGATAGTAATTAAATCCATGGGGGCAGGTATTTTATGTGCTTTGGGAAATTGATCCCCAGGTACTTTATGAATGTTGTCTATTATTCTATTATTACCTCTTGGATTTTGTTGTTATTATTTTGAAATA
This sequence comes from Phalanger gymnotis, assembly GCA_028646595.1. Lineage (NCBI taxonomy): Eukaryota > Metazoa > Chordata > Mammalia > Diprotodontia > Phalangeridae > Phalanger > Phalanger gymnotis. Next base: position 90,441,486 of record CM053623.1, on the reverse strand, counting down.
CTGCTGATTTGGAGGATTGGGGTTTTCTTAGAAGTTGTTTTGTAGCTAGCAACTTTATTGAAGCTGTAAAATATCTTAATTAGTATCTTAGCTGAATCTCTTGAGTTTTCTAAGTAAACCATCATATCGTGAACAAATAGGGATAGTTTTATCTCTGCTATACTCATCTTTGTACCTTTGATTTCCTTCATTTGTCTTATTACTATGACTAGCATTTCCAGAATTATATAAAACAACAGTGAGGAGAGTTAATATATTGAATTAGTCTTGTATTTATTGGGAAAGCTTATAGTGTATGCCTATTGAGTATGATGCTTGCTTTTGGTTTTAGATAGATACATTTTAATGATATTTTAAAAGGTCCCTCTGTGCCTAAACTTTGTAGGGTTTTTAGCATAAGTGAGTGTTGTATTTTGTCAAAGACTTTTCCCATATCTATTGAGATAGCTTTGTGGCATTGAATCTTACAATGTTTAATATGATTAGTTATGTTAATTATTTACCTAATGTTGCATCATCCTTGAATCTCTGGTATAAATCCAACTTGGTTATGATCAGTTTTTTTTCTTGGATGAATTTCTGTAATCTGTTTGTCAGGTTTTATTTAAAATTCTTTAATCAGTATTCATTAATCATAATGTTGTGCTTCATCCTTCTATTGTTTAGACATTAGGACTACATTTGTCTCATAAAAGATGTACAATAGAGTGGTTTTTTTTCTGAAATTTTCAGAATAATCTGTGTAATGTTGGTAATAATATGTCTTTACATTTATGTATGGGATATGCATATGTATTCTTGGATTTTGGGTTTTGGGGGTTTTAGTTTCATTGATATGTTTTGTTTTTAGATTAGAGATGTTTACAAATTATAACCACTCCTTGAAATGTCTCTTCTAACAAAGTAAACAATAAATAAAACTAACAAAATAGTGATTTCATCTGAAAGTGCTTGTGTAACATTCCACATCTATAGTACCTCTCCTCCAGACTATTTTAATTGCCTTTTTAATTAGCAGAAATCTACTTTTTCTCCTCCCTACCTCCTACCCCATTGAAAAAAAGGAAAAGGAAAAACAAATTCCCTGTAACAAATATACATATGGAAGCAAAACAAAGTCTCTTATTAGCTGTATACAAAAATATATCTCATTCTGTACCCTAAATCTATCACCCCTCAATCAGGGGGTGATTAGGATGTTTCATCATCAGTCTTCTATGATCATGGGTAGTCGTATTTGTTGTCATAGCTCTTATACCTTTCAAAAGTGTTTGTCTTTACAATGTTGTTATTGTGTAACTTGTTCTCTTGGTTCTGCTCATTTCATTCTTCATCAGTTTATAAAGTTCTTTAAAATTGTTTGTTTTTATAATATTGCTGTTATAGTATAAATTTTTCTTCTGATTCTGCTTGCTTCACTCTATATCAGCTCATTTTTGTCTTTCTACATCTCTATGAAATCATGTTTCCTTATTGATTAAATGATAGTACTATTCTGTCATATTCATATATCACAAATTATTAAGCCAGTTTTCAATTGATGTGTTCCCTTTAGTTTCCAGGGTTTGTTGGTTTGGTTTTTTGCCACCACAAAAAGAGCTGCCATAATTTTTGTACATATAGGACCTTTTCCTGTTTCTTTGATCTTTGGGAGTGAGGGTTATAGGGCTAAATTAATCACAGGGCTTAGACTGTTTAGTATGAGGATAATTCTGAACTGCTTTCCAGAGTGGTTGTATCCTTTCTTAAGTCTACCAGTAGTGCATCATTATGCCTGTTTTCCCACAGCCCCTCCCACATTTATCATTTTTCTTTTTTGTCATCTTTGCTACGCTGTTGGGTATGAGGTAGAATCTCAGAATTGCTTTTATTTGCACTTTGCTAGTTAGTAGATATTTGGAAGATTTTTTCATTTCATTGTGGCTAGTGATAGCCTGGTTTTCTTCCTTAAAGAATTGTGAGTTCACTTCCTTAGAAAGTTTGTCAGTTGAAAGTAGCTCTTATTCTTATCAGTTTCTCTTACCAACAAATCATAAGCTTCTTGAGACCACAGACAATATACTATATATTCCCATTTGACACATCATAGATGTACTACTCTATTTCTGAACATCTGTCAATCCCTAATAGAAGTAGCATTTATAAGGCAGATGGGACCTCCAGAAGTCAGCTTCTAGACTTAATTGCATCAACAGTGTCATCAAGGGGGGATCCTTTTCTTAAAGACTTTTAATAGGAAATTCTAGTCTCCTGCATCCTAGTCAGAAAATAAGAGAAATTTTATATTTTTATTTAACTTTGTAATATATTTTAAAACATTCTCAAGATTCAACACTTTAAATACACCAGCCCACAAAGGAAAAATTGTTCCTCTAATGAATTAACTAATCTGGCTCTTCACATGACCCATGGCACCTCACATAACTCATACCTTCTACAAGGGGCAAAAAAGGTCATTGTTGGTCTCTTCTCCATGAATGCTACTGTCAGGCCTCCTAGACTAGCCAATGCTGAACAATTACAATTACATTTACAACTAGCAGGCTGTACAGAGCAGCATCATAGGTCAACCAAGGATAGCTTTTCAGTTCCCAGGTGACAAATGGTAGGTTGTAGTTGAGCCAAAGTTGAAAAGAATTCACTTTTTAACTGAAAAAGAGAAGCAAAGCTATTATTAACCTCTGCTAAAGTTTGGGCAGAATTTATGCTGAAACTCAGGCTTCTTTGGTTTCAGTTAATATAACATATAATATTAGTCAGACTTTGACTACTAGAAAAATTAATGTGGGAATAAATATGTAGCGTATTGGGTTTTTTGGTTTTTTTAATTAAGATTTTTTTATTTTTAGTTTACAATACTCAGTTTCTCATGATTTTGAGTTCCAGATTTTCTCCAACCCCTCCCCTCTTGCTAGCTCTCGGTACCTCTAGTGAGGGTCTCAGGCGATTGGGGAGACCCTTGGTCATTGCACGGAAGGAAGGGGCGGGAGCCAAAGATGAAAGCAACTCCTTTTACTGTTACAGCAAGCAGAATTTTTATGCAATACTAGCCTTCGTTTCCGGGTGCAAGCAAGCTCGTGCACGATCCTCTAAGCCTATCAGGAGCCCCAGGGCAGTGCATCACAGCTCGTGCACAACTTGTGTCCTAGTGCTTATTTGGAAGAGGACATGTGCTGTTCACAGCCTGCCTTATCAGAGGAGGAAGTTGCCGAGCCAGACTGTGTAGCCCTGGATAATTCCTCTTTCCCATGGGACTGTCCTTGGGCCTCAACTCCCAAGCTCATCAGGCTCCTTACACCCTCCCTCCCCAAGATGGCATGGAAACCAATATGTCTTCTATGTATAAATTCACATTGAACTTATTTACACAATAGCCAAGTTGTAAAGAATTATGACCAATGGAATGAATCACAAGAAAGAAGAAACAAAAATAAAAACAAAAGAGAAAAAAAACAAAAGGAAAAAAAAAGGAGAGCAGTGTGCCTCAATCTGCATTCAGACTCTGTAGTTCTTTCTCTGGATGTAGATAGCGCCCCCTATCATGAGTCCTTTGGAGTTGTCTTTGAACCTTGAAGAAGAGCAAAGTCTACAAAGGTTAGTCATCACAGAATCAATATATTTGTGGTTGTGTATAATGTTCTCCTAGTTCTGCTCCGCTCACTCAGCATTATATTGTGTAGGTTTTTCCAGGTTATTATGAAGTCCATATCTTTCCCATTTCTTATCGCACAATAGTATTCCATTATCTTCATATACCACAGCTTGTTCAGCCATTCCCCAATTGAAGGGCATCCCCTTGATTTCCAAGTCTTAGCTACTACAAAGAGAGCCGCTATAAATATTTTTGTACATATGGGTCCTTTCCCCACTTGTGTGATCTCTTTGGGATACAACCCTAGAAGTGGTATTGCTGGGTCAAAGGATATGAACATTTTTATAGCCCTTTGGGCATAGTTGCAAATTGCTTTCCAGAATGGCTGGATCAGTTCACAACTCCACCAGCATTGTAACAATGTTCCAATTTTCCCACATCCTCTCCAGCGTTTATCATTTTCTTGTTTTGTCATTTTAGCCAATCTAACAGGAGAAATGTGGTACCTAAGAGTTGTTTTGATTTGCATTTCTCTAGTCAGTAGTGATTTCAAGCATTTTTTCATATGCCTATAGATATCTTTAATTTCTTCCTCTGAAAACTGCCTGTTCATATCCTTTGACCATTTCTCAATTGGGGAATGACTTGTATTCCTATAAATTTAGCTCAGTTCCCTGTATATTTTAGAGGTAAAGTCTTTATCAGAGACACTAGTTGTAAAGATTTTCTCCCGATTTTCTGCTTTCCTCCTAGTCTTTGTTGCGTTGGATTTTTTTATACAAAACTTTTCAATTTAACATAATCAAAATTATCCATTTTGTATTCTGTAATGCTCTCTATCTCTTGTTGTGTCATGAATTCTTTGCTTTCCCATAAATCTGATAGCTAAACTATTCCTTGCTCTCCCAAATTGCTTATAGTATCAGCCTTTAATCCTAAATCATGAGCCCATTCTGACTTTATTTTGGTATATGGTGTAAGATATTGGTCTGTGCCCAGTTTCTTCCCTACCATTTAGTGTATTGTTTTCTAACAATTGAAATAACATTTCATTTTATAAGATTTTAGAATTCAGTTCTCTTCTGCAGTCACTTATTAAGTACCTAGTACTGTGCAAGGTGTTATTGTGAAACAAGCATAAAAATAAAGCAGTTCTGGCCCAGGGTGGGGGGTTGGGGGGTAGGATGTTTTACATTCTACTAAGGCTGAGTGTATTCAAGAATATAATTTGTAAACTGATAATGAGCCTTGAAGGAAGGGAGGAACTCCCAGAGAAGGAAGTGAACATGGAGGGCATTCAGGTGATGGGAGGCTTAGAGAGAAATAGAACCCTAATTTAAAATTAGAGAGTAATTTAGGACCTAGGTAGCCCCACTTCTTCATCTTGTAGCTGAGGACATGGAGGTCTAGAAACTTTAAAATGACTTAAGTAAGGTCACACAGGTTAATGACAGAACCAGGACAAGAAGCTAGATCTCCTGACTCCCAGACCCCACTCTATCCATTACCTTTCTTTCTTTTAAAGAAATGACAAAAAAGTGACTTATTCCACTAAGTCAGGGTTGATGTGGGCACTTTTGAGGTGACCTGCATTTCAGACATTTCCCATAAGACTCACAAACAAGAAGGAGTATAGGATTTTTTAAAACCTATGAAGTTGCCCAGTGTTTATGCAGATGGTCATTTTTTAAAAAAATTATGGATCTGATGGGCAACTGATAAAAATCAAACAGATGCATAAAACAATAGCATTAACTAACTGGACAGGGAAAGTGGTGGACAGATAGGATTAGCTGAGATCTGGTTTCTGGAAGCAGTGAATTGGTCTAATGTAAAGTAGTTTGAGTTGATTATAATGAGCTTATTATATGCCAACGATTAGGAGAAAGCACCGCCAGCTTGGTATATTGTGAGTGTCTCTCCAAACCCAATCTGCCCCTTCCAGATATGTCAGCAATTTTTCTCCATTACAGAACTCATACTGTACCATATAAAATAATGTATGAGAAAGTGTTTATAAACTGCTAAGCACTACATAAATGTATGGTACTATACCCCATTGAGGATAGAAATTGTTGTGAGACTGTGGCGTAGTAGGAAGAACGTGGGATTAGGAGATCAGGGGTTCTATTTCTGGTCCTAATTAGCTGTGTGTTGAGCAAGTCACTCTCTGGGACTCAGTTTCATTATTTGTCAAATGAGATGATTGAAACAAATGATCTCTATTGTCTCTTCCAATTCCTAACACTACGATTAGAAATTTCAGTATTACAAATGTTATCTCACGTCCCTTGAATCTCTGAAATGCTATGATTCAAAACCTTTAACGTGTTTCCAGAAATTGTTAATAACTAATGCAATGGTGTATGTTTTGCAGTTTGGAAAAATATTCAGGGTAGGGAGAAATCTAATAGCTTAAAAATTAGAATTTCTCTGGGTTTCTGCTAGAAGGGTTACTCCTGTATATTTGCTTCACAAAAGGGTCACATCCATGTAACTCCTGAGTGAAGCATTTCACTCGCAAGGAGCTCTTCCATCAACTCTTTGCGAAACCTTCCACCCATCAAGCAGGCAGCTATTCCCTAATGCAAAGTGAACAGCACAAATTAATACTGAAAATAATAGCATTTCAGGGCACTAAGAGGCCTTAGGGATTGTGGCACACAACTGCTTCCTTTTGCAGTAAGAAAACAGAGACCCCATAAGGGCTTAATGATTTGCCCAACATTACGTAGTTGGTTAGTGGCAGAGATGGGACTAGAACCCAGGGCTCCTGACTCCCCAGGCAGTATTCCGGTTCCACTGCACTGCCCATCTAATCCTTCTGACAAGTGATAGAAGACTGAGACTTCTGGGGAATTCAGATGTTGGCTCCCAAGGAAAGGGGTTGATGATCAAATATCACAAGTTCAACTAGTTGCTAGCACTTAATTTCCTAAGAGGGGGGAGAGTTTCTCAGTTTGATTGACTTTACAATCAGGGATTCAAAAAGTAAAAAACTTGAACCTTATCTGCCAAGGCATCTTGTTACATTAAAGTATAATCAAAAGCCTGACTTTCAAGAGAATTAAAAGTTCTTTCATGGAAAGTGAGGCTAAAAAAAAAAAAAAACCTCCATTCAGGGTTGCACAGCTCATAAAAATGATACAGAATTTTTCTGGCTTTGAGGATTTAGGTCATCAAATCAGACCCTTTCAAAGGGCATACACATAAAAGCAAGCCTGCGCTACCCTGGAAGTAGGGGAAAGGGAGGGAGAGAGAAGAGATACAGTCATGAAAATGACTGCATTACTGAGGCATTATTTCTATTTAATCTCATCAGTAGTCAGGCACAGGGTGAAGAGATCCCCTCCAAGTGTGGCCCTCATTCCTTCATATCTACCTTACAGTTAACGCAGAGGATACTCTCCAGCAGAGTATGTCTTAAAAGGACTTATGCCTCTCACAGGTAATGGAAAAATGGCTTTTTGTTGCATTTTTGACCTTAGAATTTGTACTTAAGTGCAATCCAGTTATCTGGGTATGATTCTAACTTGTCATATAAAGAAGTACCAGAAAGAGCTAAACTTTCAATATGTTTCAAGATCCACAGGGAGAGTATAAGGAGAGAATGAGAACTGAGCCTATGGAATAAATAAAAAAACAGATTTCTTCTAGCTCTAAAAGTCTGTGATTCTATGATTTTTTTCTTCTTCTCTCTAAAGTATTCTTCACCAAGGTTTCTCTTATTTTACTTATTCACTATTAGAGCTGTGCATCATTTGCATGTGCTAAATATTTAGATTATGTGCCCCAGTCTTGGATGATTTGGGCTTAAATTCCATTTTTATAGGTGCTTTCTTAGTTTCCCCATTTTGGCTTTCCCTCTATTTATCAGAGTAATTCAATTTAAAACAACATTTATTATACTCCTTTTGTTTACCAAACCTTGTGCTACAGATACAATGAAAAAAAAATCAAGCAGCTCCCTCCTTTCAAAGAGCTTATTGCATTCTACTGTAGAGAAATAACATGTCCATCCATTAAGTAGACATACAAAATATACAAAGTAAATGCTTTGCACTGGGGCAGGGGGAGAGAAGACTAAGAAAGGAAGGGGGAGGGGCCGGAATCAAGAAGGCTCTCAGGAGCTGATGGTACTTCAGCTGAGCCTTGATAGGGACAGGGGATTCCAAATGGCAGAGATAAGGAGGAAAAGCTTTCCAGCTAGAAGAAACAAGCTGTACAAAGGCAGAGACAGAAAATGGAATGTCATTTAAAGCGAACAGCAAGTAAACCAGTTGGGCCAGAACATAAGTGCTTGAGGTAGAGTAATATGAAGCCAGCCTAGAAAGATAGGTTGAAGCCAGAATGTCAGGAGCTTTAAATGCCAAACAGAAGAGTTTACATTTTATCTTAGTCACAGTAGGGAGTCACTGATGTTTTTTTTGAGGAGAATGACGCTCTCAACCCTATGCATTAGGAATGTTCATTTGAAAACTGTGTAGTGGATGGGTAGGAGAAGGGAGAAATTTTGCAAGGAGACCTTTTAGGAAGCTATTGCAGTAGCCCAGGCAAGAGGTGAGGAGGGCCTGAATGAACTAAGATGGTAGCTGTGTGAGTGCAAAGAAGGGGATGTATCTGAGCATTGTGGAGGTGAAATCGACACAACTTGGCCTCTGGAAATCAGATGGACATACATGAGAGGGAAGAATGAACGATGATTCTGAAGCTTTGAAGCAGGGTGATTTGAAGGATGGTGGAGCTCTCACCTCACCATAAAGAGATTGCGTTGTTGTCCTTCATGCTTGAAGAAGACCAAAATGACATCGCTGCATTGGGGTCAAGGTACAGAGTGTCCCACTATGGACAATTCAGGTAGGAGCTCAGAAGGCTCCACCACAGGTCTGGCGCAAATCATCCCTGTGAACATCTGGAGTGGAGATTTGTACATCTCACATTTCTTTTAAGCTACTGCAGCTCTGCTTTGTAAAGAGAGATATAGCAGAGAGATTAGGTAAATAGTCTAGGAAAAGTGACCAAGGATGGTGGGGGCACAGAAGCCCAAACAACGGAAAAGTGATCTCTTCCTTTCCTGAATCTGTTTCTCCATTGGCTTCTCTTTTTAATTGAATTCTGATGGCATTCATTACAGAGGCTTCTGATTTTCATAATTATAATTTTTGCTCTGAAGACCGTTTCTACAGCAAGTCACCAAACCACTAGCAGTTCATAGTTAAAAGCAACAGAATAACAAGTCATTTCTCTCTCTTGCTCCTGTACCCATTTCAGCCACCAAATACATCATTCCATGCATGTTCTTTTTGTTTGAAGATATTAAATTCCCTTTCCCTTCCTCCTTGGCTCCACTGCCCCCAAAGTGTTCTTAAATCCAATTCTTCTTGGTGCTGCCTTGCTCACTCCTATATTAGCTTCCCCTCTTCCCAGACGACCTCCCTGGAGTAGACTGATGAACAGAGACATGTTGTTGTGCTAGCTACGTTCCATCAGGAGCCCACTCCCAGGCTGGCTTGCCTGTGTAGTCTATGTAGTACAGAGCCAAAACAGATAGAGGTTAGAGAAGGATAAAAAGAAAGGAAGAATAAAGGGCGGAACACAAATAGGGTCATAAATTTAGAGTTAGAAAAAAACCTTAGAATACATCTAGTCCAAGCCCTCTCCCATTTTACACATAAGGAAATTGAGGTACAGAGAAGTAAAGCGACTGGCCCAGTATCACACAGCTATGTTTAAGGTAGGATTTACACCCAGGTCTTTATGACTCCAAGTCTAGGGAGCTTTAGGAAGTAAGAAAGGTGGTTATATTTATAACCAGCCTTGACTATGAATAAGAGATTGGAAGACAGAGAGTAAGAAAGAAAGGAACTCTAGGAGAGAAGGGATGGAAAGTGGGGGGGGGGGGGTAGAAAAAGGTGAATGTGAGAGAAGAAATAAAAACAAACACAGCCATAAGTTGCCAGGGGTTAAAATATATATAATGAATATTACATTTTCTATCTAAAGTATAAGCACCAGGGAAATAAAGAAATAGTTTTGAGAATCCACACACAAAAAATTCCATTTTGATTAGAGTAATTGAATCAGCCTTGATCTGGATTTTATGCAGTAATTTCATTGTCACACATTTAAAGCACTTTGGCTGAATGAAGTTTGTATTGAACAGACGAGCCATCGAGACCCCAGACAGATATGTATATCCATATCTATACAAAATGTCAGCTTAGGAACCCAAGTGCTCATTTGTCTGGCCATCTGGAAATCTCCAGTCATCTGAACACTTAATTTTACCCTCTTCTTTTTTTCTTTTAACAAAGGGGGAACAAAGCAAAAGAAAATGGTCAGTCCAGACATTCTATTCTTTATTCCTTAAAAAAAAAATAAATCTTAGTATTATAACAAGAAGAGAGATTAAAAGAAAAAAAAGATAGATAAACTCCATTAAAAGGATTTGAATGCTTGTCTTCATTTTCTGGAGAGCACCATTGTTTTCACTTACTTGGAAAGTGTGGTAATTTTATGAATCATTAGAGTTTTCTTCCAAGTAACATCCATGCACATGTAAAGTACTTCCCTCCTAGATTTCTTGCTAGAAGGGACTTTTGAATGGTTTTATTATTCTTTTGAGTCTTTTTGAGCTCAATTTTAATTTCCCATTTTTAAAAATGTTTAAAAATGTAATAGGCCAGACAAAGATAGAATCATAAGCAATGGATCTTTGGGTACTTCCATTTTTTTCTCTTTTTGTCCTTTACACATTATGTATTAGCCCTTCTCTGCACTCTCTGAAGTGGAATTGACAATGTTAAGCAGCAGTTTCCTGGGCCTCCAGCTTTTTGGACTAGAAAAATAAATGGTGATAGTGGAAGGATATGCACAGTGTACATTTTCCATTTAAAGACAAAAACCAAGGATAAAAAGCCTTTGAACATTGTCTTTTTTTCTGCCCCAGGATGGGTAAGAGGAATGTAGCTAGGAATGCTGAAGTCTTTGACTCTGCCAGCCTTTGGCCTTGAAAAACACCATAACTGGTAAGCTATACTGTGGAAGAAAAATTTTGTGTCAATGATATCTAATAAATCCTTGTATTTTTATATCCCCTACCCTAGAGAAACTTCAGTATTTTATAAGCATTAACTATTGCCTTCCTAGAGAATTAGCTGCTTCCTCCCCAAAGACAAATGTAATCCATGGGGGAAATTTACTGTTTTAGGCTTTGAGGGGAAAAAAAAAACTTTTTAGAACTAAAAGGACTTTAGAGTTCATTTACTCCCATTTCTGTCATTTGATAGATGAGAAAACTAAACCCAGAAAAAGGAAATGGCTTGCTCAAAATCGGATAGCTAGCTAGTATTAGTGCCAGGATTGTAATGGGATAGAAGTGGTGGTGATGGTAATCACCAACATTCATTGTATTTTTAAATCAACAAAACACTCTCTACATATATTATCTCACTTAATTCTCACACAACCTTAAGAGGTAGGTACTGTTATCATCCCCATTTTACAGCTGAGGGGCCTGAGGCCAAGAAGTTAAGAGGCTTACCCAGGGTCGTATAGCTAGTAAATACCTGATGCAGAATTTTAACTCAAGTCTTGGTGACTCCACATTCAGCTCTCGAGCCCCTTACACTACATGGCGGCTTCATATTTATGCTTTATGGTTCCGCTTAATACAAGAAACACCTATTAAGCCCTTCCTCTGTGCCTGGCTCCCTACTGCTGTGCATCAGGGATTTTAAAAAAGGGGGAAAAAATAGTCCTTTTTCTCAGGATGTTTACAGCATGTGCACAGATGAGCTTTTTTTTTTACAGATGAGGAAACTAAGTCAAACAGGGTTAAGTGACTTAGCCAGGGTCACACAGCTAGTAAGTGTCTGAGGTCAGATTTGAACCTGCAAAGGTGAAGTGGATTTATAGTGAAAGATCTTGAATGCCATGTTTGCTTTTTTATTTGCTTGTTTTTGTTTTAGAGGCGATAGGGAATCCCTGATGGTTTTTGAGCAGGGGACTGATGTCATGGGACCTGAAAGGTAATAAAAGTCTGGATCAGAAAGAAGTACAGATTCAATTTGTGTTGTAGAGACATTCAAGGTCTTTCACTATAAATCCACTTTACTTTTGCAGGTTCATTACATATTATTCCTCTGTGTGCTCTACGCTTCAGCCAAACTGTACCAACTACTGGTTCCCCAAACTCGGTATTGTCGATCTTGCAGCAATGCTGTACAGCTAGATGGTACCACAGATAGAGGGCCAGGCCTGAAGTCAGGAAGACTCGTTTTCCTGAATTAAAATCTGACCCCAGACACTTAATAGATGCGTGACGCCGGGCAAGTCACTTCACCCTGTTTGCTTCAGTTTCCTCATCTCTAAAGTGAGCTGGAAAGGGCGATGGCAAATCCCTCCAGGATCTCTGCCAAGAGGGTCCCAAATGGGGTCGCAAAGAGTCAGACACAACTAAAACTACTGAACAACAACGGCATCTCGCATCTATGTATTTACATAAGTGGGGGAAGGGAATGAGCATTTCTGCTTAATAATACTTGCTACGTGCCAGGAACTGTGCTAAGCACCTTACAGATATTTACTGTCTCACTTGATCCTCCCAGACACCTTGGGTGGTAGGTGCTGTTCCTGTCTCCGTTTTATTTATGAACAACAGTACATTAGAGCTGAGGAAAGGACAAGCCCCTTGACCACCGATGCCAAGTAAATAGAGCCAAAGCTGGGTTTAGGACACTAGTCTCATGACTCTCCTGCGGTTTTGCTTTGCCCCCTGGCCTTAGATTAGCCTATGGAATACTGCCAGGATTATGGGGAGTGCCTTGAAGAACAGTCAAGTTTGAACCTGCAGTGGCCAGAATCCTCTGGCAGATCCCAATTAGTTTTCTTGAACCTGAAAACCCTTTTCTTAGGATTTGGCAGTTTTCTGGTTTTTTGGCTCCCCGCTCCGAGGTCCAGCTCAGCGCTTTCCCCACCCCGGACGAAGGTCTATGCACGTGCACACATACACGTACGCACACGTATTCCTCGCCGACGGTTCCGTATGTTGCATTTTCCTGGAAGCGAGGCTCCTGCCCATGTGCCTCCTTGGAGTGTTCCACACCTCCCCTCAGAGGTACGTGAGTAACTGATGCTGGAAAGATTTGTACGGAAACTTGTCAACATAATTGATTATTATACGGCATATGCCACCAAAGACAGGTGAGCCGGCACAGAGCGGAACAGATCTGTGTGGGGCGTGCATTTCCCACTGGTTCAAGCTGGACTTCCTTCTCTGACATGGTGATTGATGTATTTGCAGCTCTTCCCTAATGAACAGTGCCCCAGCATGGGTCACTGGAGCCCCCTGCTGAACAGACCCTGACATTGCCAGTAAAGAGGAAGGTTTTCAAGGTTTTATGTTGTGAATTTTGTAGTTTTTTGGGCGCTGAGGGATATATCTAAGGATATGTGAGGGTTTTTTCTTTAATAATTCCAGCAAAATATATAATTCCTTAAGAATCACTACCTCGAGAAGAATTTCTGTACCCACAGAAAATTCACAGCATGACCCAAAACACGTATCTATAGAATAAGTTTTAGAGATTGAAAAAACTGAAATCATTTCAGTCTAGCCCTGATGCTCTAGAGCAACGTGAACACCTTTCTTAAGTCTTATGTTTGTCCCCGAAAACATCTTATTTAAACTGTTACGCTTGCTGTTACATGATGTAGTAATGATTCTCTCCTTTCCCTACAACCCGTTGGGAGATTAATTGAGATATTATTTGTGAAGCACTATGGATTCTTGAGAAGAAGAGTGCTGAATCACCGAACCTGTTGTTAAAAGGGTTGGAAAATTATGCTAAAAAAAACTACTTAGAGACAGAATGTTTGGGCTAGATGGACCGCTGATTTGAACCGGTATATGACTTCATTTGTTCTCATCAGAGATTAGAAAATCTCTTCTCTCGGACCCCCAGCTCTCGTGACTCTGGAGGAAGAAAGAGTCAGGAGGGTGAGACAGGAAGAGCTTTTGGCAGCCACACACTGATGTGTGCTTCTTACCTAACAATCAGTGAGAGGCATTTGGGGCTTTTGAAATTGTAATAGTGTGAACCAAAAGTTTTTTCCTGACTTAAAGAAATGTCATCATTGGTGCAAGTAATCCAGCCTTCACTTCCACTCTACTGGCTTCTCTAAATACTTTCTTATTTCTAGGTCCATAACAAGGAATTTTTGTGCACAGAATAACCAACACGAAGCACGGTCTTGGTTGGACAACAGTGGAGACGGAGACTCTAGGACACCAACTTTTTAAGGCTGTTGTTGAGGAGCACATCATATGATGGTGGAAGGAGGAAGTCACTGTAGCCTACCATCTGCTAGTTCTCTGTTTTAACTATTTATTCTTGCCAGTTGTTTCTAGTTGTCAAAGGACTGTAAGTTTTGTCAATACACTAAATTTTATGCAATACTGGTCACTCTGCCCTACTTACAGCACCATCAGATTTATCAAATACATAGTCTGTATGCCTGTTGCCTTTATTGCCTTATTATCTTTGTTTTCCCTAATACCAGGAAGTCTGTTTTACCCCATCATTCTCATTCTGCACAATTGATAATAAATGAGTCCATAGGAGTAGGTAAAATTAAAAGGTGAAACATGCCATTCACCTCTTGCAAAAAGGGCAACAGGAGACAGAAAGAGGTAGAGAGAGAGACAGAAATATATTTTCAGCCACAGCCAATGTAGGAATTGCTTCACTGAACTATCTTGTTTACGATAAGCAGTTTTGTGTTTTGTATATTTTGTTTTTGGTTTTGTGTGTGTTTTTACTTCTGTTTTTGTTCACTGAAGGAGAATATTGGGAGAATAGATTATAAATGCATGCTAAAATAAAGAAATTTTTAAAGAAGTAGATAAAGTCAAGGAAAAGGATATATATGCATATACACATATGTGTGTGTGTATATATATATGTGTGTGTATATATGTGTGTGTATATATATGTGCATGCGTATATATATACATATATATATGAGAAAATACCTAGGACAGACACTCAGGTAACACCCATATGTATATGGCAGGGGTAGGAAGATGAACCAATGAGGAAACTGAGAAAGAACAGCCTGTGAAGTTGGTAGAGAATGGAGATCAGTATCATGGAAATGAAAAGAAGAAAGAGGATCCAAAAAGGGGGAATGAGACATAGGGTCATACACTGTAGAAAAGTCAAGGAGGATAAAGACAGCAGAGATCATCGAATTTCCTAATTAAGAGGTCACTGATAACTATGGAAAGATAGATCTCAATAGAGTATTAGAGAAGAAAGCTCAGTTCTGAACCTTTGTAACTTTGGCCAAGTCACTTCTCTGGACCTTACTTCACTGTAGAGTGAGAGGGTTGGACCAGACTACCACTATGTTCTCTTATAGTTATGAATCTGTGATTCTGCAGAGAGATCAGCTATCAGCAAACACTTATTAAGTACCTCCTGTGTGCTAGGCAATGTATTACATGCAGGTTGATGTGGTTGTGGATGATATGATCAGGAGTGGAGATGAAAATGTGCCTGTAAAGTAAGAAAGATCTGACTTTATAAGCCAGTGAATACTAGAGACAACTTCTCTTGAGGACTGTTAAGATTTAAAACTTTCCCCCTGTTTTCAAATTTTGCTCCTTATATGTTCCCTCTGTTGGTTTGATTTTGTACTATTTGGGGTCTATGGTTTCATCACTATAAGAAACTCAATATGAGAAAACCCCACCAATATAAATCAACAATTTGTCTGTAATTTCCACTTTTAGAAAGTTTCCTGGGATCACCATGACAACTAGTACATGTCAGAAGCAGGACTGGAGCACTGCTATCTTGAATTGTTTATCTTAAACTCAACATGTCTAAAACTGGATTGTTCTCCAATACCCTCTGCCTTTTCTACCTTCCCTATTACTATTGAGGTCACTGCCATCTTCGTTGTCACCCAGGCTTATAACCTAGCTGTTATCCTCAACTCCTCCCTCTTTCTCTCCTCTCAAAATCCAATCTATTGCCAAATCCCATTGATTCTGCCTTCACCTCTCTTCCATGTTCCCCTTTCTCTCCTCTGATACTGTTAGCATCCTGGTGCAGGCCTTCATAACCTCATACCTGGGCAACCATTGTTATGTTTGTCCTTCGTTCTCAAAGAGGACCATGACATCAGGGAAGTGATGACATGACTTGCAATTGACTTTGATTTGAGTGAGGGAGGGCTGTGAAAGGTCACCAGTCTCACTTTCTCCTCCAGAACCATCTGGGTCCAGTGGCCTGATATTCATCAGGAGGACTGGAGATGGCCCAGGATGCATTGGGAGACCCTGGCCCTTTCAGGCTAATGTCTTTTCAGGTGCCATTCAGTGCCATTCAGTGAACAGGCCTTTTTAAGAAGTTAATCAGGGAGGCAGCTAGGTAGCGCAATGAGTAGAGCACCGACCCTGGAGTCAGGAGGACCTGAGTTCAAATTCGGCCTCAGACACTTGACACACTTACTAGTTGTGTGACTTTGGGCAAGTTAACTGCATGTCCTGTCTTCTCCCCTTCAAAAAAAAAAAAAGAAAAAAAAAAGAAAATGAAGGTCTGAGCACATCGCTCCTCTATTCAATAAACTTCTGTGGCTCCCTAATACTTCTAGGATGAAACATAAAATCCTCTGGCTCTTAAGTCCTTTTGTAACCTAGGCCTGTCCTATGTTTTTTGCTATTCTTTATATCAGTAGCACTTAGCACCATGCTTGGCACATAGTAGACATTTAATAAATGCTTGATGTCTTGGCTTGTTAATAGCCCATTCTCCCGGATGGCATGCTGCCTCACAGTTACTATAATAGTAAAACAAGAAAACCTCAAAGGGACTATGTTCTTGCTTCAAGTTCAGGAGGGTAAAGGAGAAGGTACAGGACATAGCAGGCCAAGGAAACAGAAATCATGGTCAGAAGAAATAGTTTTTAGTAATTATAAGAGAAGCAGAGAATCAATTTCCTGGTTCCCTGGAAGAAAGGAAAAGTAATGACCAAGAGACTCTTTACGGAGAAAACCCTCCTTGGAGATTTACACTTAGACACCCATCCCTGGCTGAAATACTTCTTTTGTTTTCTTAACAGATACAGCCTCATGTGAACATTTTAAATATTGTGCAGATCCACAGATTAATGAAGTAAAAGTGGTTTCTTTTCAGTTTCTGTCCTCATTTTCATTGCCCTAGTAATTATCATAGTTGTCTATAATTTGCCACAAATCATAGATGACTGTAGTTTTTTAGTGACATGGAATAGGTTGGGCAGTTAGGTGGTTCAGTGGATAGAGCACCAGGCCTAGGAGCAAGAAGATTATCTTCTTGAGTTCAAATCTTCAAGTTCATGTCTTCAGACACTTACTAGCTATGTGACCCTGGCAAATCACTTAATCCAGTTTGCCTCAGTTTCCTCATCTGTAAAATGATCTGGAGAAGGAGTTGGCATACCACCCCAGTATCTTTGCCAAGAAGACCCCAAATGGGGTCATGAAGAGTCAGACATCACTGAAAAACAACAAGGATGACACATTTTAGGTATTATGACTTCCACTGACCAATGTTCATAATATATTTTTGGTTACATCCCTGTTTCAGCAATCCAACTAGCAGCTTCTGTGGGAGTGAAAGATCCACCCACAGCCAGCACCCAGAAAGCTGCTGACAGCACAGGTTTTTTTGATCTGCTTAACTAAGGAAAGCAAGGTGAAGGGGTTGACAAGCTTACTTTAATTCAGCACATAAATATCATTCACTTAGTTCAG
>CM053623.1:90393940-90423590 GCA_028646595.1 Phalanger gymnotis | reverse complement strand
GAAAGAAAGTGAAAAGGGGACGGGAGGGGAGTGGGGTGACAGAAGGGAGGGCTGACTGGGGAACAGGATAACCAGAATATACACCATCTTGGAGTGGGGGGGAGGGTAGAAATGGGGAGAAAATTTGTAATTTAAACTCCTGTGAAAATCAATGCTGAAAACTAAATATATTAAATAATAATTTAAAAAAACTGAGGATACTACCTTCGTGAGAAAAGATAGATCATCAGTATGATCACAGATTTTTCTTTATTTTTCTTGGCAGGAGTGGGGGAGGGGAGAGGCAGAGCCAGGAAGGACTTTGACTTACCCCTCTGCCAAATGACAAAAACCTAACAGATAAGCAAGATAATATAGAAAGAAATTAATGATTTATAGCCTGACTACTAGGAAAGAAATTCTTTATTTGACAGAAGCTACTGAGAACACTGAAAAACAATTTGATGCTTAATGGGTTAGACTGACATTTTATTCTACATACCAGAATAAAATTCAAATAGTTAAAATGATGAATGTAAAAAGTCAAAATGTTTAAAAGTTAGAAAAGAATAGAAACTTTTATCTCTTAAAACTCTGAATGAGAAAAGAATTCATAAGTGACTATGACACAGAAAACATTATAAAAGACAAAAGAGAAAAATTTAAATTAGAGAAAATTTGAAAACTTTTGTACAGATAAAATTAATGAAAATTAAAAGATATGACTGATTAATGTCTGACATTCAAAATCTGTAAGAAGTTAACACAAATCTATAACATTAAAAACCATTCCTCCATATGTGTAGACTTAGGCTATGAACAGTTTTTAAAAGAGGAAATGCAGACTATGACCAACCATATGAAAATTTGTTCTAAGTGTCTGAAACTCAGAGAAATCCAAATTAAAACAATTCTCATGTGTCATATCAGTCCCCTCAAATTTGCAAATATAGTAAAAGACTGAAAAATTCAATGTTGGAAGGGCTGTGGAAAAACAGGTACACTAACCCACACAGAGCAGAACTGTGAATTAGTTTAACTATTCAAGAAAAGAATTGAATTATGTAAGAAAATGTGCTAAATGGTTCATTCCTTTTAACATAGCAATCCCCAGTATTAGATTTTATACCCGTACAAGCTTAGTCACAGCAAGAAAAGACTCAGGTACAAAAATATCTATAGCAACACTATTTTTAATTATAAAAACCTTAAAACTAGCTGTGTTCCCAACCATTACGAAGTAAGTTCCTTAATAAATCATGGAATGTAAATACATGTGTCATAATGATTATATGAAGAATGCAAATAAACATAAGGAGGCTTGTATGAAACCAGTGCAGACTGAGAAAAGCAGAACCAAATGAATGGTACACACCATAATTGCAAGTGAATAAATGGAGACAACATTAAAAGTCAAATTAACTCAGGTTCAGTGTAATGGACAATATTTATACCAAATTGCTGGGTTAAAGCAGAAATCTGTCCTTTCTGTTATAAAATAGTAAACTAAATGGTAAGCTTAAAAAGTGGAAAATGATATGTACTATCAGAATTATTCTTTTAGGAGCTATTGCTTAACTAAACAAGGGTTTGGGGAGGGTGGCCTGCAGCACAGCGGGCCATGTGGGTTGGGGTTACTTCGATGTTGAAATGTGTCCGCTGTGCCAAAACAAATCATTTTAAAAAAAATAATATAAAGTTACCTCATACACACACAGGTTTCAAATTCACCTATACTGTCTTTTGCTCATTCATATGACCTCATACAGTCAAATTTGATGAACTTAAAATTAATCGTTGATAACATTTTGTTAAGCCTGATCACAAGACAAAAAATTTCAGATCATTCTAATAGTCTGGAGCATCATGTTTTACTGTATATTTACATTTGTAGAGTGAACTGAATTCATGTCGATTATTTTTTAGTTTGATTAGTACCCTGATATAACTTTAACTATAATTTGCCGTGACATCTTCATTCCTTCTTTTTTCTTCCATATTGATCAGATTGTCCCCAAGAAGTTTGACCAAAATGGTGGCTGTCAATTGTCCATATTCTAGGGTGAAAGCAAAATATTTTTAAAGTTTTTATTTGAATACCCTTTCACATATTAAACCAAATTGTGCCCTCATAAACCTTCATAGTCCTCCACATTCCGCTTCATTTGTGGAGTTCTCTGTAGGAGATAGAGTACTCTATTAAGAATAATGCATAATATCTATAATGATGAGAGAAATTTACATGAGAGTGGAAGGGTATGCACCTACATATATACCCACATTAAAAAAAAATTGACTGACCTTAAAGGCAGTCATCAAAACATAGAGTCTGACCCTTTCACAGTTTTTGATATTCACAAATATTCGAATAAATCTGTCATCTCCATTTGGGATTTTCTTCAAATGATGTAGGTCAAAGGGATCAAACTCATGAAGGCTACTGCAGGCCACATGAGCCCCCAACATTCCTGAGTGCCCCAACCAGATTAAAATGTAATTGAGAAATACTTAACAAAGTGAAAATGTAATAAAACATAGTTGTTTAAGTCAACATATAGCATGCAGGGATCCATTTCTCTTTAAGTCTAATACTACCAATATTGGTCACAACTCATCCATGCCTGCCTGTGTGGCTCCCCAAATTCACTGTAGGGGTGAGCCCCTCAGAGGTGCCGGAGACCTTCCTTGTTCTCCCACGACATTACAAGAGAACCAGTGGACCACCCTGGCTGTTCACCTGCCCTCCGTCACTCTTGCCTCTTGACCCAGCCGTGTCTCCTTCCCATCATAAAATTCTTGATGACATGCTTGACTCTGGCTCTTCTGGGGAGTTCATTGTTAATTGTATGTTTCAGCCTACTCACATCCATCATGCCCTCACTGCTCTCTGTGTCACCCTCCTCTGTAGCTCTTTATATCCCACATCTCACTCACTGCCATGTAACAACTATGGTCAAATGTTAGTATTCAGAAGATGGGCCTTTGCTTTCATAGGAAGCTTGTGAAATAAAAGAGCTTTGCAATTTACACTTTCCCCAAAGCCATCGAGCCCCCTCTCATCTGTTGAACTCCAGGCCCTAATCATCCATCTGTACTGTCTGTTCCAAATTTAAGTACTGTTGGACAAGTTGTGTGGAGTGTCCATTCAGATGCATGTTGAAATCTGGGCAGTAGACATTCTTCATTCACAGCTTTTCATATTAAGTTTTCTGATTGGGTCATATGAATGTGTTTCTTCCCATTTTTCCACATGGCATTATTACATAGTATTGTATTGCATTTTATAATTAACAAAGACTTTTCAGGGACTTTTCTGCTGAAATGGGCTGCTCTGGGAAGTAGTTTGCTCCCTCTTTGGAGGTTTTCTGACAAAGGCTAGATGTCCTCATGTAGGATTTATTACAGAGGGGATTTTGGTTCAAGTATAGGATCACAGGATCATAAAGTTAGGCCCCTAGCAGGGACCGGAGAAGCCATTTAGTCCATTCCCCTCATTTTAGGGTGAAGAAACTGAAGTACAGGGAGGTTAGGTGACTTGCCTAGAGATGCACAGCCCAAGTTTCTGAGACAGGATTTTTCATTAGGTCTTCCTGACTCTAAGTTCAGTGTCCTACTCCATGCTGCTAGATGGCCTCTAAGGTTCCTAATTCTGAAATTCTGTGTTTAGTTAATTCTCACAGTCTTTTAGAGATGAAAGTTGAGATTTCTAGTCTTATTTCAAAGAGAAGAACTCCACAGTACTCCACGAGGTCATGGAAGGACCAGATTAGAATTCAAGGCCATGCTTTTCTAGATTATCCTTTAGCCGGTTGAGTCATACTATTTCCCAATCTTACCTTAAGTTCTAATAAATCTGTAATATTTATTTTAAGAAAATGGCAAGGGAAGTTAGTGACCTGTAGGTCTGCTCTGTTTTGTGTGGGTTTGATTTTGTCATCTTAACCTGTCACATACTCCATCGTGATTAAAATTTGAAAGCCAAGGTAAATACTAGAAGATTTTTCATTAATATTCCAGCATGATGGGGTTGACGACAACCTTTGATTAAGCACATTATAGGCCATGAAACTTGGCATGAGCCAAGAGGAGTGAGAAGGCAGGCTTCACTTCCTGTAATTAATTTTTAAAACTCTTACAGCTTCTTGGCACTTGTATAAATATGGAGGACAGTACTCTTTGAATAAAGGTTAGAGTGCTTCCATTACTAAGATGACGCCCTATTTTTTCTTGTTTTTAGCTTTGAAAATATGTGATTTCTAGACTAAATTTTGAATAGAAGGAAAAATATGTTTCAACAAGGATTTTAGTGATGTGAGAGGCTGTGTGGTACAGTGGTTAGAGAGCTGGCCTCAAAACCAATAAGGCCTGGGTCTGAGTCTGACCTTGCATCCTGACATGAACTGGCTAGGTGAGCCTGGACATGTCTTTCACAGTCCTCTAGCTCTGTGGTTTCAAACTCAAATAGAAACCAGAAGCTTTCATCCATATGTAAGGATCCCTGCAGGCTGCATGTTGACTTCATGTTAAAATGCAATATCATCTATGTTTTATTGTATTTTTATTTATTTTGTTAAATATTTCCCAATTACATTTTAATCTGGTGGGGGTCCACACGCAGGAGTGTTGTGAGCTTCAGTGCAGGCGCTGACTGAGTGTTTGATACATTGGTTCTAAAATCATATTGCAAAGACGGTGCTCACCTCTGTTGGTCGGCCTTTCCTCACTCCAGACATCCCTGTACCTGTGAAATCTCCAGTCCCCAGCCCTATCCTTTATTAGTATAAAAAGAACAGAATCAGATAACCGTCATTCTTGGAGAACCTAGTTTTCTTTTGCATTGCTTTTCTAGATCCTACTTGGGTTTCTTTTCATTCTAATAAAATCCCAGTGGTCCAGGTGCTCCAAAGACTGGGGTATGCTGGAACCAGCTCCAGAAATCAGAGCTGACTGCTAACTTCTCAGTGTGAACATTTACACCTCAGAAATAAGAAAAGGCTAGAAATCAATTTTTTGATTGTCTATCAAATAGGCATAGAAGCATATTTAAGAAAATATGAAATCCATTTGGTTTGAGAGAGAGAGAGCTCTATTTGTTCTATTCATAGAATAAGATGTATTTTTTTCTTAGAGCTAGCAATTCCTTAAGCAAAAGGATGCGTGACTGGTGGGACTAGATTTTTCTGCCTATGAGGTCTAAAGAACACATATGTACTGTGAATCAGAGAGCATTTTACTGCCTTATAGTCAGATGCATGATAAGAATTTAAGTCTGTTAAGGGATTAGAGAGGTTATGCAATCGACTAGAATAATAGTAATGGACCAGCATAATAATTGACAAGGAATTGAATGTGGTTGGGAATTAAAACTCATGCGCCATCAGCTGGTATCATCCTAAGCTCCACCACTGGTACTCTCAATTCAATGTTTTCTGTAGCTCACAGGGCTTTATCACTTGGCCTCTCGTACTACAGCTTTTGCCTTTTGTTATTATTGGTCTTTTGATGTATTAGGAAAGCACATTGGAAACCATAAAATGCTATAGAAATTGGAGCTACTATTCTTATATGTCATGGTTGCTATTCTAGGCAAGAGCCCTGGTGAATGTTTGAACACATTATTAGAATATATCTAGGAGAAACAATGTGATAGAATGCCTAAGAACCATTTATTTTTCTAACCCAAAGGCAATAAAAATGGAAAATCATTGTAGTAGGAAAGGGAAGGAAAAAAAAAGGTGGTTACTAAGAAACAAAGTAAGAGAAAGGCCCCAAACTAAGCATATTCAATTTGTTTTGGAGAATATGCAAAATTAATTGCAAAGAGAAATTGGAAGAAATTACAAAAAAATAATAAGACCTGGGAATATTTGGAGACTTTCTAAAATTTTTTTTGATTATGTGTGGGCTGTTGGATGAGTAGAAATTCTGTTGAGATTTATTTTTACTGGTTTATGAAACAATTAAATTAGCATGATTAAAAGACAACTAAAATATTCTCTTCCCAGTGAAGAAAGCCTGATAATTATCACTCCTAAACTTTTCTTTGGTATGGTGTTTAAAATTTTAATAAAGGAATAATAGAAGAAAAGCAAGAAAAAAACCTGAATTCTCACAAGACAATTTAACCACGTTTCAAGTAGAAAGAGAAGCAATATGAAGAAAAATAAGGAATAAAATACCCTGAACTAGGGGAGGAACAGGAGACTAATCCTGAAAATTTGGGGAGCAAACATGAAAGCCATCTTCTGTGCTGGCTTAGACAAGTCCTGTCAGCTCCGAGAGCTTTGGCTTCCTCATTTGCAAAATGGAGTTGGGTGAGATCATTTGTAAGATCTCTTTCAATACTTAAAAAAAAAAAAGAAAAAAAAAAGCAGAAGCTTGTAAGGCCCTACAGTGACTTTAGATCAAGAAACCTTGCTTTAACAGCATGAGTTCAATCAGAAAGGTGCCAGGGGAAAAGTCTAGAGAGGCTAAATGGCAATAAAAAGAAGAGAACCAGTGTTTAAAAGGACCCAAAGAAGACCAGTAGGAGGAGAGTCTTTAGATATACTTGAAGGAGGAAGTAAAGGATTGGGCCGATGGAATAATTTGGACTTCTTTTGGCAGGTTCAAAATGCTTCCTGGAATGGAGACATTTATTTTACTATATCAAAGCACCTAATGTGATTTTTTTAAAATGTAATTATAAAAAAGATGCACAAGAAAACGTAAATATATTAAATTAGGACAAAAGAAGAAAACAGCTCTACTAAAATATTTTTTTTGCTTGATTAAATGAAGGTCAGAGATGGATATAGGAGCACTGCCAATCAGACCTGAATGAGAAAGAGACCTAAATATCAAAATTAAATGTAGAAGACTGGCAAGTAACTGGGCATCAACTAAAAACATATCCATTAATATTCAAACTGATTAGATTAGGAAAGTTGATATTATTATTATACCACAGTTGTATGGCTCTTGTTAACGTAAGATTGGCAGTAAATGAAAAAAAATCATAAAATCTGACCTAGACATTACATAAACACTAATCTAGTGAGACATTTATTTGGGGATCATACTGATTATATTGTTAAAAGTTCAGTGACTTGGTTTCCCCATACACGACATTCTTTCTCCCACCTCCACACCTTTGCACACACAGGTAGTATCCCCATGCTTGGAATGCATTTTCTTATCACCTCTAGTTTCCTTCAAAGCTGTGCTCAAGTATCACCTTCTTCAGGAGGCCCACTCGGAGGCTATAACCTCCCTTCCCTGGAAATTACTTTGTGGATACCTTGTACATATTTTAAATTTATTTCATAGGATCACAGATGGAGAGTGGGAAGAGCCCTCAGAGAGCATCTAGTCCAACCTCTTCATTTTAAGGTCCTCTTCCTGTCAATCTTTGTTTTCCTGGTGCCCAGCACAGCACCTGGCATACAGTTATTGCTGTGTGGTCATTTCAGTCATGTCTGACTCTTCATAATTGCATTTGGGGTTTTCTTGGCAAACATCCTGGACTGGTTTGCCATTTCTTTTTCCAGTTCATTTTATAGATGAGCAAACTGAGGCAAACAGCGTTAAATGACTTGGCTAGGTTTGCACAGCTACTAAATGTCTGAGGCCAGATTTGAACTTAGGACTTCCTGACTCTAAACCCAGCACTCTATCTACTGTACCACCTAGCTGCCCTGGCATACAGTAAGTACCTAACAAATGATTATTTAATGAAGGCATTCATGGGCCTTCTCTAGAGAATATTTACAACTTTTATTTTAAGAGAAGTTCAATCTTACCTTCTTACCATGAGAGGCAGTGTGATGGAGGCCTGATCTTGGAGTCCAGATGACTTGGGTTCAAGTCCTCCCTCTCATACCTCCTAGGCATGAGGCCATGGGTCTCACCCTCTCAGTGCCACAGGCAGTTCTCCGAGAGTATAAATTACTGAAGAGTTGCTCATCTGCATTGATTGAGAATTGGAAGTCTCTTACACTGAAGAAATCCTAGGTCCAGAAACTTTTCGCCCCTAAAAAAAATTCTTATCATCTCTCAACTTAAGTGTTATTCCTGGAAAATGTCTACATCTATCTTGATGATTGTGGGGAGATAATGTATTTCTGAAAATCTCTGCACCACTAACACCTGAAGAAATAGGAATCACAACCATGTTCCAGCACCCTGATTTTATTTTTGAGCTCTTGTTACATGACAACACCCTATAAAGCAGTTTTGCTTCATCACAGTTGGCCAGGGTACTTAGTTCTGTTTTGAAAGAGAGGATCATAAGGTGACATAGCACTCTGGTCCACCCACATAATTTGGGCTACAACTTAAATCGGTGTGGCCTCTGGCAAATGAAAATGCATGCATTGTCAACCCCAGGACTCTGTGGAACAGAGGTGGTCCTTACCTTTTGCCACCTAGAGTTCACCACGCTGTTCCTTGATGGTTGACTCCTCTAAAACTGCTTTTCATTATTAACCCAACCACTCCACAGACACTAATTTATGGCTACAATATCATGGTAAAAGAGGACAACTAAAGGCTATTCCTGAAAGGTGTGATCCCATCTCAGAAACCATATTTAAGGTCAAGGGAACGATTCTAAATGCCTCTGCTTATTGCAGGGAAAAGTAGCTCGGGAAAAATAAGGCAGCCACTAATTCTTCAGTTCCAGAACCTTAATTCTGCAAATCTTTGTTAAATGCCCATTATGGGCATGGCACATGATAGGTGTGAGAGATGCAGATAAAAAAATAAGTCTCTGGCCTCAAAGAGTTTATGATGGGGGCTGTATGTATATAAATAAGCATGATACAAGGTAGAGTGTTTTAGGGATAAAGGAAAACCAGACAGAGTAGCATGGGAAATTTGAGAAGGTATAGATCATACTTACCTGGGGGACAGGATTAGGGAATGTTTCAAGCTTTAATTCCACAAAAACTCTCCCAAATCCTAAGAATGCCAGTAAATGTATTGCTCATTAAATGCTTACTCATATTTTGTATAGCTAGCACATTTGTTTTTAGGTCAGAGGCTTATAGGAGTACAGATTTTGAGCCACGTGCGATCCAGAGATCATATAATCAAAGCCCCTTATTTTGCTGATGACAAATGGTGCTTAAGTGGTTTAAAAACTTGCCTAGGTAGGAAGCACCAGATGTGTGGCTAGAACCCATGTCCTCTGATTCTAAAACCATCTCTTCTTCCATTAGTGGTACCATGTTGCCAAATTTGTGATGTTGTAGAATCACAACATTAGGGATGACGCCGCAGAGAGACTAGCAATAAGAATAATAATGGCTGATGTGTATATTTTGCTTTAACATTTGCAAAATACTTTACAAGTGAAAGGTACATACAGGAAGTGGAACATGTGAAAGGAAAAGGAGAAAAATGTGCCCATTTCCATTCAAGGCATTCATCTGCCTAGACCAGAAATTAGAATTGTGGGTAGGCTAGGAAGAAGACTGGAAGTGATGCAGATTTCCAATTTCAGAAGTATATTACTGCCATCCAAGTTCTGAATTTGGTTTATTAATACACAGAAACATGGGAATGTATAACACTCATCTGAGAAAGACAGTTTCTAGAGACTCAATGCCATATAAGTAGGAAGGTGCCATTTCCAAGAACTTACTGTCTTTAGAACTCCCTTTTGGAATACATAATTAGGTTAAGGAAAGTCCATCAGTTGTCCCTCTTTGGTCCCATTTTCCTAGTAATTACCCCAGATTCATTATTGGCCTAGTAGAAATTAAAGGGAATACCTAATGTTGAAAGGAGAACATAGCACTGAGTGATTTTAAAACTATTACCCAGGAACCATCAGAGGCCACATTCTCAATAGCTTTCTAGAATTTATGTGGACACTTGGCTATGTTCACTCTTGGGTAAACTAAAATGAAGTCACTGTGTGAAGGTAATCTTAATTTATCACAAATGCTTCCATTAGTCATCTTGTTTCCTTTGTATTACTTCTGGAAATGTTAGCATCAGGGAGCAAGATGGGTAGTTATATTTTTTCTTCAAGATGTTTCACAGATAGTGATAAATTTCAACATTTTCAGAGTGTGAGCCTGTTAAAACACATTTGTTTTTCTATGGTCTGTGTATTTAGCCTATGTATTAAGCACATGTGTTTCCTGTTACAAGCAGCTCGCCCACTAGGTAGATACCATAGGATTTTAGTTTTTAAACTAAAAAAAAAAAACCTTCCTCAGATAAGAGCAAAGGACAGGTAGTGTAGTGAATTTTATCTCAGTTAAGGCTACTGACCTTCAATGTTATTCTTGCCTCCTTTAACCTTGATAAGAGTCTCTCAGTCAGCCAACATTCCCCTGAACCAAATGCCTGTGATATGTACTGAGGCTCAAAGAAAAGAATAGATTAAAAGTAGAACGAGTGCTTTTCTAATGCAAAACAAATGCTTAGAATGAAGGAGATACAAATACTTATTTGTGATGACTAAGATGGGCTCAGTGGTAGAAAGTCTCCGAGGTATTTGTCAGTAACCCAACTGATGAAACATGGTGACTCTGTGCACAGAACTTACATTGTTAACCCCCAAGCAAGACAAACCATTAAAGATAAACCAGAAAATATGCCAAATGTCTGAGGTATTTAAGTGAACAATGGAATCATAGATCTAGAGATTGAAGTGACCCTAGAGATTCACTAGTCCAGTAGGGGCAGAATTTGAATGTGGCTCCTATGATTCCAAACTCAGTTTTCTTTCCACTGTATCAGGTACTTTCCCCAGTGTCTCCTCTTGGGTCACGTTCATTCCTAACCTTAGACCTTCTCCACCTCGTGCAGATTTCGTGTATGTTGAACCCGAGGTTTTTGTCTCCTTGGCCTCTTTCTTTCCCATCCTGCCCCATCTGCTTCCTTTCTAGCCACCTCATCCCATCTGTCCCTCTCCATCTCCAAACTTTTAAAATAGTTATTTGACTCTGGACATGTTCAGCGGCTCCATCAAGTTTTGTTTATGCATGGGAAGCGTTAGTACTACACCGTAGTTAGGCAGTTTTCTGTCAGTCAAGCAAGTTGTTCTGGAAAGGTGGGTGAGGGCAGAGAGTATGCGGTTTGTTTGATAAAGGTTTCTATTATCTGTGGTTTGACAGATATGTTATGTCTTTCTTCTCTTAATGCTATTAGAGTTGATTGTTCAGTCAAGGCCATTCCTATGCCTAGAAGTGATTTATGGATGACTTGAAGTGGGTAGATCTGAATTACTGAGAGAGGACAAGAGGGAAAAGGATTGATTCAAGTCATTGCAACTCTTTTTCAAGAGGCTATGACCCGGTATCTTAATATGATCTAATGCACAGAGCAGGAGGCAAGAAACAAGAAACTTGTCTTCTGCTTTTACTTTTACTATTGATTGTTTAAGCTGTGTCACTAAGTACATTGGGCAGCTAGGTGGTTCAGTGGCTAGAGCACCAGGCCTGGAGTCAAGAAGATGTGAGTTCAAATCTAGCTTCAGACACTTAGTAGCTGTGTGACCCTGGGCAAGTTACTTAATCCCATTGGCCTCAGTTCCTCATCTGTAAAATGGGAGCAGTTGGAGAAGAAAATGGCAAACCAGTCCATTATCTTTGCCAAGAAAACCCTACGGACAGAGTCCATGAGGTCACATAGAGTTGGACACAACCGAAAGACAACAACAACCAGGTACATCACCTTCTGCCTTTGCTCTTAATTTTTTCTGTCTTCAAAATGTTATACAAATATTTGTCATTAGCGTGCCTCAAAGCAATATAGTGAGAGAATTAGGTGGAATAATTATTATGGAGGAGCTAAAGCTAAGTTCACTGAGAAGGAAGAGATGGGATAGAAACTCAAAAAGTCAATAGCACAGACCAAGGTGTGAGACTAGAAACAAGGGCGGGAACTGGAGCTAGAATACAAGACCAGGTTGAGGAAGGTTCAAACAGTGAGAATATAACAACTCAACTATGGTTATAATCAGGCAACAAAGTTAACCAAACTAAATTAGCAGAGCCAGGCAGATACTGGGCACCAGATACTGGGCCAGAGCAAAGATAAACTAGTCAGTGTCCAAATCTTAGTCACAACCTAGAACAAGATTCAAGTCAAACAAGCTATGTATAGTAGAAGACATAATACCAGGATAATACAGACAGGCAGGTGCTGAAATGGTTTTATAGCAGTCTGCTCAAGCTTATAGACACTGCTGATTCAAGACCTGGCCCACTGGGGGAAAATGAGGCTGAAGAAAGACTAAAGTTCTGCACCTACTAATGACACACCAAGCATAAGAGATACTACTTGGTGGAGGATCTAATTTAAAAAACCATAAAAATCCTAAACCATTTTAAGTAGGAAAACTTGTAATCAAACCAAAGTCTTCTAATTCTAAATCTTATTCTCTTTCTACTAAACCACTCAGAATCTAAAATGATAACAAACCATTCTCTTGGAGAACTTCTGTGGGCAGCTGGACATAAAAGAATGGGGTCAGGTATAGTTAGAGAGGTGGTAATGGACCTTATGAAGTAGAAAGACTTGTGGTTGAATGTATTATAAAGATGTGACAACATCTTTACTTGAGCAATGGATTCTTTGACCATGGAAATTTATGAAACAAAGAAAACTCCAAAATGGTCTATTCTTTTGCAAAATGACCATCTTCTACTTCTGCAGTGATAATGGCAGAAAGTGGGGCAGAGGCTGCTAAGAATCACAGTTTTTAGACTGTCTATAAATACTAGTTTAGCTATTGGCATCCTAATGTGAAGTCCTTATCCAGTGACCAGTGTTGACATACTAGTAGAGAAACTGGATTATTCTTGTTATTCCCCCTACAAACAAAACCAAAAGATAAAAAGAAGTTACAGCTAAATCGATAGATAACAAGCTCTTCTTGATGAAGCAAATAAAGGAGTTGGCAGAGCTAATTTTATTGTGTCCAAAGACACATGAAGCATTTCATGACACATTTAGTCATCTCTTAGTGCATTGCCCATGATTAGCATTTACAAAAAGATAACCATGAAAATAATTGCGGGTTATACATTATCATCTTTGTGAAGGATGAAGATGTTAAAAAAATTCTTGAAGAACTCGACAAGACCCTCAGAATTAAATCAACACCTAAGATGTATCAACAGAGAGAATTTTTTTGTCCTCTGATTATTCATATTAAGCAAACCCTAAAACAAGGAGACTTAGAATGGTTTTTAATGTTATAGATTTGTGTTAACTTCTTATAGATTTTGAATGTCAGACATTAATCAGTCATATCTTTTAATCTTCATTAATTTTGTCTGTACAAAAGTTTTGAAATTTTCTCTAATTTAAATTTTTCTCTTTTGTCTTTTATAATGTTTTCTGTGTCATAGTCACTTATGAATTCTTTTCTCATTCAGAGTTTTAAGAGATAAAAGTTTCTATTCTTTTCTAACTTTTAAACATTTTGACTTAGAAAAACACGTTAACATTATCTATGTTCTATTGCATTTTTAACTGTATTGTTCAATATTTCACAATTACGTTTTAATCTGGTCCTGGCAGCACTTGAGAGCTTGCAGGCCACATCTTTGGCACCTCTGCTGAAGAAGATAAGATACTTGAGATGCCCCTGTTTTAGATTGACGTGGTACTGGTTGTATCAAGCCACAGAACACTGCAGATTGAGATCCACAGTCTGAGTGATATCCATGATGATAAAAGAGTTCAACCTAACAATCCACATAGGAAAAGCCAAGTGGATGGAGAGTTCTAAATGCATTTGAATGTCCCTGAATATTAAGAAATCTTCACTTGGCCCTGTGCAGTCCCTGCAGAATATCATCCCACACCTCGCCCTATTTCCACAGCAAAACGTGTAGAAAAAGATGTCAATGCATTTTGCTTCAATTTCTTCTTCTCTCATTTCTCAGCATTTAGCAGTCTGAATTCTGATCTCACCATTGAGCTGAAAGTGCTCTGTCCAGTTGCCAGGGATCTCCTAATTGCCAAACCCAGTGGCTCTTAGTCATTATCCTTCTTGATCCCTCCACCCTTTCCTCGTAGATACTCTTTCCTCAAGGGGATTTTTGACACTATTCTCTCGATTCTCTTCCTACCTGTCTAAAAACTCTCAATTTCCTTTGCTCAATCATTATCCATTGTTGTTCAGTCATTTCAGTCATATCTGATTCTTCATGACCCCGTTTCTTGAGTTTTCTTTTTCTTTCTTTTTTTTCTTTTGTGAGGCAGTTAGGGTGAAGTGACTTGTCCAAGGTCACATAGCTAGTAAGTGTCAAGTGTTTGAGCCCAGGTTTCAACCCGGGTCCTCCTGACTCCAGGACCAATGCTCTATGCACTGTGCCACCTAGCTTCCCCTTGGGGTTTTCTTGGCAAAGATACTGGAGTGGTTTGCCATTTCCTTCTCCAGCTCATTTTACAGATGAGAAAACTGAGGCAAACAGGGTGAAGTGACTTGACCAGCATCACACAGCTAGTAGGTGTCTTCGGCTGGATTTAAAATGAGGAAGATGAGTTTTCCTGATTCCAAGCCTAGTGCTCTATCCACTGCTCCATGTAGAACTGTTTTCCATATTTCCACATTCTAATTGTGAATGTCCCACAGGCTTTATCCTTGGGCCTTTTTTTTTTCTTTATATTCCCTCTCAATAATCTCGTTCAGCTCCCTTCAGTTACTGAACTCATCATCTCTCTGAAAATGACTGCTAAATCTGTCCATCCAGCCTGCCCTCTCTCCCCTGTTCCCACATCACCAACTACCTAGTGGATATTATCAGCCAGCTATCCTGCAGAGCCCAAAACAGAGCTGATGATGTTTCCTCTGAAACCTACTCCTTTGCTAGTTTTCCCTACCTCTGCCAAGGGGAACATCATCCTTCCAGTACCACATGTTCACAGCTTCGGAATCATCCTTACCTCCTCATTCCCTCTCACCCTGCATAGCCAATAAGTTACCAGGTCAAATTGATTCTACTTCCACAATATCCTCCTACCTGTACCTTTCTTTCCATTCACAGCCACCGCCCTAATTCCAGGAGGCCCTTAGGCACCTCTCACCTCTAATGTTGTTGTTGCTCGGTCATTTTAGTTGCGTCCAACTCTGTGACCCCATTTGGTACTGTTACAGTGGCTTCCTGATTGGTCTGCCTTCTTCTTCCCCCCCCCCCCCCCAGTTCATCCTCCATGCAGGTGCCAAAGCGATATTCCTGAAATACGTTCCTAAAAGTTCTGGCTGTGTCATTCTCCTGTTTGGTAAACTCCAATGGCATCCTATTATCTCTAGGATCAAATTCAGACTCTTCTGTTTGGTATTTAAAAGCCTTCACAACATAGCTTCCAGCCTCTTCATGAACTCTTTTGGCCCAGCCAAACTGGCCTTTGTACTGTTTGTCATCCCATCTGTTCATCTCCTATCACTGTGCTTTTACTGAAGCTGTTCCCCATGCATAGAATGCATACTTTCCTCCCTGCTGCCTCTTAGAATTCCTATTTTACTTCAGAGCTCTGCTCACATGATACTCACTTGAGACCTTTTTTGAACATCCCACTTACTAGTGCCTGCCCCCAAGAAAACTATGTATTTTATCTTGTATAATTTCACGCGTATTTATTTTCCATATACACTTAAGTGCACATATTATCTCCAAAAATAGTTAACATTCATAAAATGCGTTTCTGATAAGCAGAAGACATCCCATAAAAGGAGATAAGATTGGTTCAGATGCTGACTGTTGGCCATTTGGGAAGCATGCTGCCATTCTAGTGGACTGATGAACACGTCTTCCACAGGCCTTAGCTACATATCCTACCATCTCTTCCTTCAGTCCAACCACAGAACCTTTCTAATATTGTGCTGAATTAATAGCTATCCTCTTTCTCTCACTGAGCTTTTATTGCTATTTTCCTATCTTGTAGACTCCTGAAGTACAAGGTTCTGCAATTCCTTTTAAAAAAAATTGGCAGCAAAACAGCAAGAAGTAAACCATTTCAGAATTCTGTGGGTGTAAAACCACCAGCACCTTGCATGCACACAGATCCTTGAAGGAATGGGTTTTCTGAGTATCTGTCTACAGCTGTCGATCAATTACTCTCAATGTCATGATTCCTGTGCTCTTTCCAGGTTGTTAGGGGTGATTACAGATTCCTGTCAAATGAGATGTCTACTATATATTCAACATGAGGCATTTTGTATTTTCTCAGTCTATGGCTCTCAAGGCTTAGGAGGTTAAGCAAATTTTAGCAAGCCAAATGGAACACAGACTAGGAATGCCATGCTAGAAGCATGCACAACAGACATGCCAAAAGCTTGAAGATGGCTGCGCAAGCAGATTAAAATTTTATATAAATACACTCATCTTGATTGTCACATTTCACCTGGCATTCCCCATACATGCATAAAAATGACCCTGGGCCTAATTTTCAAAGACATTTGCCTTCTTATTTCAGCTTTTGGCTGTCAAACATGAAAAGTATTTTGTGTGTTCTGTCTATCAGAAATGATTAAGGAACTAGAAGGATTGATTAGGATGAGGATAGAGTAAGAAACCTCATTCTTTACAACTCAGCTGAATGACAGCAAAAATGAGAAATAGGAGAAGCATTTCTCGGGTTCGAGGACTACAATGAGGGATGGGGAATTTGGTCATCATGATCCCAGCAAGCTGCTCTAGAAAGTATCAAACTCAGAGAAAGCTTACTGAATACCAAGGAACAGCTTCTTTGAGGTAAAATTGTCTGTGCTGATTATCTAGTTAGCCTCCCCAGGAAATGAGAAGTCTCCAGAGTTCGAGGTGCTTTTGAATGTCTGGCAGGGATTTCTAAGTTTGGGTTGGTAAGGCTAGCTGTTTATGAAGAGCTTTTTATGTATGAGGCCTAGGTTGCCTGTGCATGGACCAACCATTTAGAATATCTCCTTATGTGGATACCTACCGGCATTTAATCAAGGCAGTTATTCTTTTTCTTACAGAAATACATATTTAAAAGGGTAGTTTGCAAGGAGAAAGCAGGGTTGGGGGGGGAGGGAGGAGGGTCAAGACCTGTCATGACATTAATATAGGGAATTCCTAGTGTGGAAATTTCCTCTATGGATGCGTATGTGCCACTTATCTGTAATTTATATTCTTGAAGAATTGCCTTGACCACTGAGAGGTTAAATGACTAGCCCAGGACCTTAGAGCAAGTTTGTGTCAGAAGCAGGACTGGAATCTCTCTGACTCTAGAGCTAACTACTCAGGACACCATGCTGCCTCTCCTAAAGAAGTGTAGAGTATATAAGATTTAAAGACAAATGCCTAGCTAGAAATCATAGGATTGTAGATACAGAGCTGGAAGACAGTGGAGGCCATTGAGTTCAACCCCCTCATTTTTCATATGAGAAAAAATTAGACATAGGGTAGGTGATTAGCTCACGATGATACAGATAGTGTTTGAGGTAGGATTTGAATTCAAGTCTTTCTAATTTTAAGCCTAATACTCTATTCCACTCTGACAACTAGGTACCTTTCTAACATCATTTATTACTTACTACTGCTTAATATAACCTCGAATTTCCTTATTCTACTTTAAGGAGAACACTTCTTTTCTTCTCACTTCTGGTGCTTTAACTATTGAAAATTAATGGCATGGTATAATTGAAAGAGCATTGGACTTAGGATGAGAAGACGACTTTGAGCCATTACTCAGTCACTTATTAGTTATGTTTCATAAGGCATCATTTAATCTCTCCAATTCTCATTTTCTTCATGGTAAAGTGGGGATAGCTCCAACTGATTATCCCTTGGACATCTCAAATTTACCGTGTCCAAACACATCTCATTATTGCCTTCATTTCTTCCATGAACCTTAATCTTTTTTCCATTTTTCTTTCTCTGTTTCTATTGAGGATTTGCACAGATTTGCAATCTCAGAATCAAAATGAACTCCTTTCCTGTCTCCTATCCCTACTATGTATCCTTACTTTCTGAGTCTTTTACCACATAACCCACATCCATCCCCTTCTTGCCATTCACATGGGAGCCACCCTAGTTCAGACCTTTAACATCTCTTACCTAGGCTATTGAAACAGTCTTTTAAATGGGCTCCCTGATTCTAGTCTCTCTTCCCTTCAGTCTTTTCACTCAAGTGAAAAAATTCTTAAAAAACAGGTGTGATCATGTCACTCCCCTTGTTAGAGAACCATCAGTGGCTCCCTATTGCTTCTGGGATAAAAGACAACCTGCCAAGGTCAGCTTTCAAAGACCTTCACAATTGGGCTCCATAATTTTTCAGCCTATTTCACATTATTCTTCAAACAGCCTACTTCCAGCCAAACTGTCCTGTGCACTATTCTCCAAACTAGTTTTTCATCTCCTGCTTCCACACCTTTCCAAAGGCTACCCCCTCCATGCCATCTCACTTTCCTTTTCATCTTCACCTCCTTCTTTCTTCAAGACTCAACCCATACAGGTCATCACAGGGAAAGCCTTTTCCTACTGTCCCTAGCTGTTAATGTTCTCTCCTTCAAATTCCTTTGTATGTACTTGCACGTTTATAGATCGTCTACCCCCTATGCTCATGCCTTGTAAAATGTAGTTACCTTTGGGCAGGGACTATTTCCAATTTTGCCTTTGTAACTCCAGCAGTAAGTAATAAATGCTTATGATTGTATTTAATAGGGGATTCTGATACTGTGTTGGCAATCAAAATGGGTTCTTAGCACTTAGTTCAACCAAGTGCCTTTGAAGAGTTTGGCCTTTATTTCCTTGATTAAATTAGGAATCCTTGATGACCTCCTTGCCTCAAGGGAAAGCCTAGTTCACATGGGTTTGAGTGATATGTTTGTGACATCAGAGGCTTTTAGACCACGTGGGTTTAAGCTGCCTCTTTGTGACCATTTTAGGCCACATGGGTGAGTCGCATGCATGACTCACCCTTGACCCTGAAAAAGATATAAAACCAGGGCTTGGCTTTCTCTTTTCCGGAGCTCTGACCCTTAGCCGTGGTGGCACACCTAACTCTGGGCCAGCCCTTGTTATGAGCTCCCAGGCTGAACTTAGATGTTGGTAACTATGAATTGTATTTGGCCTCTCTGTCAATGTTTGTAATTTGCTTGTATTTGCTCTGAAGTTCAGGGTGCTGGCTTTTCCCCCTGAACTAAGTGAATGGTATTTGTATGCTGAATTAGAGCAAGCTTGCCAACCCATTAACATTGCTTTCCTTAGTAAAGTAGATCAAAAGAACCTGGGCTTCTGCAATGTCCTGTGAGGCTGGTTGTTGATTTTACACCCCCCACAGCAGCTGCTAGCTGGATTGTTGAAACAGATACTTAAAAATATTCATCTAGCAAAATTTGTCAAGGGTCCTAACCATTGCCTAGGGAAGAAAAAAGTATGAATCTCAGAGTTTAAGTGACCTTGCAGGATGAAGAGGTTCCTGGGGCATGATGGAGAAGTCCAGAGGAGGGCAGTTGGGTGAGAAATGTTGTGCCATCCAAAACCTTTAACTATTGTATCAGAAAAAGATGGATAGATAGGTAGATAGATAGATAGGTATGAATTTGTCTTACCACTCTTACTGAATTCTGGATGCCCTCGTCTGTCATTATAGCCCGTTTCTGTCCCATTTGTGAGAACAAAATGACTCTCTTTTCTTTGTAATTTTGTTTTCCAGCCTAAAATGGGGAGGGGGAGGATTATGATGATACTATATGTACATATATATGTATATATAATACATATATATATATAGGTATGTGTGTATGTACATACATATATTTATGTATATGTGTGTGTATATATATACATACACATGTGCATGTGCACACATATATACACATACATACACACACAGAGCAGTATAAATCTCTCAATGCTGTCTTCTTCCAATTAGGAAAAACAACTGTTTTTGTTAACTCATCTTATCAATTGATCACTTCCCAATTTCATTTTAATCTGTTTTTGCTGACAGCTAATGGCCTTACAGTCTATCTCAGACCTTTGGTACAAACTGATATTTTCTTATTAGGACCATTCACTTCTGAATATTTGAACCCTAAACAAGAGCTTTTAAACAGAAATATTTAGTGGTATCCTTACATTGAAAATTGGAGGCAGTGATACATAGTAGGAGAATGATAATAGCTCCTGGCCTGCTGTAAGACCAGCATGTTAGATTTGAACTAAATGAGCTTTCCTCATTTCTAAAGTTCTCATACTATTTTGTGATGTATGTTTTCAATTTGTGTTGCAGGGCAGCCTTTGGCAAGGAGTCTGAAGTTCTAATTGGGAACCTGGGTGATAAATTAATCCCACAACAAGAGATCCTACGTGATGTCAGTGACCTAAAGGCTTTGGCCAACATGCATGAAAGCTTGGAGTGGTTGGCAGGACGAACAAAGTCAGCTTTTTCCAATCTTTCAACATCTCAAAGTAAGTGCCTAATACAGATGGTCTCATTTAGGCGATGGCTAAAAGGCCGAATAGGGTAATTTTGTTTAGATGTGCTGATTGCAGGTAACATTGCACTGCCCACTGATCTGTTCTGTTTGTTAGAAGCGACTCCACTTCATAGAATTCCTCACTTTCTTCAAAGTGTAACTCATATATCACTACATGAAGTCTTTCTTGGTTTCCTCCAAGGGGTTAGTGCTCTCTCCCTCTTGAAATTACTTTGAATCATTCTATTTATCTATCACTATGTCTGTCTAGATTTCTAGTCCTCTTTACATACATACACACAGAAATAGTACTTTCTACGTAGTAGGTACTTAATAAATGTTAAATTGAAGTACAATTCTGTCTTCGTTCTCAGACTTCTTTATGATCTTAGGAAATTAACTCATCTCTCTATTCCCTTATATAACATGGAAAGCCAAAGAAACCTGTTTTAACCCAGCTTTTATGCTAAACCTCAGAAATATGTACTGTGTGTAGCATCTCACAGAAATAAATTCTTGTTAAGGAGTAGAAAACTATATTCTTTGTCCTTGCCACGATAACTTTAAAAAAAAAACTTGAGCAAAGGTGCTGTATGTAAGCTCTTAATATAGGATTATATGTGTAGTTGGAAAAAGGGGGGGATCAAAGAGAGAAGAGAATTGAGGTTGGAAAATAAGGATAAAGAGTAATTATTTTGGACAAGAAATGAAAGAGTTAACCAAAGAAGACAACCACAAGGTTGTTCCTTAGGGAGAAGAGAGAGAAAGCAAGGGGAAACAGAGGAGACAAAGAAAGTAGGTTCTGAGGTGAATGTTAGTATAAACTGTTAAATGAGTGTTAGAAGTAAAGTGTTTTGGTTATACCTTGCTATTTCCTTGGAATGTAGATTTCACAGTAAATTATCATACTAGTAATATGGTAATAATAAGAGATGACATTTTATAGACTTTGACAATTCACATGTGTATATCATGTCTTTCAAATTCCATAACAACTCTGTTAGGTGAATAGTAAAGGTATCATTGTCATAGCCAGGAAGCTGGTAGATTTAGGAGTCAAGCACCAGCCTTCTGATTCGAGACAACAGTCGTTTACTACAACACATTTGCCTAGCCACTTATAACTTTCCTTTGAAATTATGGTCAGCTGATTAAGCACAGTTCAAGAGGTTCCTCCTTTCAATGAGATAGTCATAGAAGCTGACCAAAGAAAAATAATTCGTGGGCTGCAATAGCATTAGATAGAGAAATTTCTCAGAATGGAATACTTTCTGAAAACCAGTTATATCTAGCCTTTGGGCCTGCAGCTCTCCACTTCTTCAGTGAGGGATGCCAGACAGACCAAAGTAAACAGCTTAAATTTCAGTAGAAAAAAAGGTATATAAGAGATGAGATTTCCAAGGCTATGAGATTCTAAAAATGACTTCTGAAGGAAATCATGTAATCTTCCCTGCATGACCCTTAAGAAAAGAAGACATCTATTTCAGGCTGTCCAAAAGTATTGCTTAAAAGTTGGATATTTGCTAGGTGACTTCTCAAGGACTGCTTTATGGTTCTATTATATCGGAAACTACATTGCAATATAGCAAAGAGTTAAATCTGGACGCTGAAGTACAAATTTCAGAAAAGGCCCTGTGACCCTTTATTAATTGTGAAATAAACACTTAATGTCAACCTCCCTGTCATCTCTCCTGCTTCAATGCTAGGGCAGCTTGGGTGTTTTAACATCAGTAATTGTAAGAGCTCATCTTATCTGTAGGCCTTCTGCCCTGAGGAGACAGTTTCCTAGTGTTTTCAATAATATAGCATTCCAAATTTGATATGTTCTGGCCTAGAACTGTTCCGCAAAGCAATATAATAGATAACCTCTATAGCTAACTGCTGAGTGATTCACTCATGCTAACCTAGAATCAACTGTTTTCAAATGGCAAGAGATGCTCTCTGAGCTAATGCTCAACTTTGTAATTGCACAATTTTGCCTGTTGTCTTCATGTCAGTAAGAGCACCCTAGTGCAGTAGACGTCCAATTCATGTCTTTAATCACCTGCGTGATTCTGACAGAGACCTATTCTACCAAACCTGTTAACACTTCTGATGTGCTCAATTCCATCTCATAATATAAGTAGTATGCTCTCAGTTGTTCATTTCAAGGTAATTATTCCACTCAGTGACTGGTTTAAGTAACTGTCATCATTCTGATGTTCACTGTGGAACACCCCAAGTGAATTGTAATAACTTCTTTTATTGTCTTTGCTAAACTAAAGCTTCAAGTGATCTGGTGTATCGTGCTCATAAGTCTAGCCCATGCTCTCTCCTCTATCCTTTGGCATCCTAGCAGTTTATAGGCAGAAAAGAGCAATGGATGTGGACCCCCAAGGACCTGGATCTGAAGCCAGTCTTTTCTACTTGCTCTGTGATCTTAGGCCATTGACTTGAACCTCTCTGAGCCTCAGAGAGAGTAGGACTTGATAACCACTCCGGTCCCCTCCAGCAGTAAACTGATGATTCTGTGTAGGTGTGACTACAGTAGGGGGACACATTATGACCGCACTTTCATCCTTCAATAGGGAAAATTTACAACCAGAGAAATCACTTTGGATAGTCAAACCTCCCCTCAGAGAAAGGATTCTCACTCACCTGAAACATTTCATGTTAACCTGGACCAAGTATAGACTTTGTAAGAAATGGACAGCTTGAGATGAGCAAACTGTATGAGCCGTGCCAAAAGTCTACCAATTCCTGGGCCACATTTTGTAGAAACCTCATATGAATTCACAGACAGAGTTCTTTCCCTGGTTTCCTCTGTTAATGTATTTACATGCATGTAATTCTGCATACTAATGTATATGTATGTCTGTATGTATACATACATATAGAATCAGACTGCCCAAATGAAGAGTTCTTAAACTGGTGTCTCTGGACTTTTTAAGTATTGAGATGACTATATTGCAATGTAATTGGTTTTCTTCGTAATCCTTTGTGTTTTATTCGATGCATTTAAAAACATTCTTCAAATGGAAGCATCCATAGGCTTCCCTAGACTCTTAAAGGGGCCCATGGCACCAAAAACATGAAAAGTCTTGGGGTCTTGATGATCAGAAAAGTGCCTACCAGTCATGCTATTGATGTAAAGTAGTCAAGTAAAAACCCAAATTTATGCAATATTTTTCCCCTTAGGAAGTTTACAAATTTCGTTAGGAAGGGAACAAATAATTCTATATACTTTTTAAGAATTCCTAGAAACTACACTGAACTTAAAGTTTTTCATTAGGAAATTTTTCAAGAGCATAAATGTGACCTCCATAGAAATTTTTCAAGAGCATAAATGTGACCTCCATAGAAATGTGACCTCCATAGTTGGGAGAACACCTTCCAGTAAAAATTTTTCACATTTTAAAATTTTCTGTTTTATGTTATACTTTTGTTTAAAGGCTTTCACTTGCTTAAAAATGGATGTCATAGAAACCTATTCCTGAACTCAGTCTTGAATTCATCTAGTCCACCTTTCTTCTGCAGGCAGGACCACACTTTACTACTGATCTGTTTTGGATAATTTGTTTAAACCTCATCAGGAGTAGAGATTCCGTAACCTTCCTTGACAGCCTGTTCTGATATTTAATCTTTCTCACCATCTAGAAGGTTATCTTTATAATTTCTTTATGACTAATGTTTTTGTGCTTCCTGCTAAACCTATTTCTTCTATTTAGTCTTCTTCGGAAATGGAAAACAATTGATGAGTATTCTCCCAATTATAACTTATTGTAAGTTATTTAGTCCCAGAATCTCAGAGTTGGAAAGAGCTTTCAGAAGCCTTGTAGTCCAACCCGTACTTGAAAAAGGATCCTGTCTACAGTATATCTACCAAGTACTCATCCAGCCTTTATTTGAAACATTTCAATGAATAGGAGCCCATCACTTCCCAAGGCAGCCCATTCCACTAGGAACCACAATAATCATTAGGAAGTAACTTCTGCCATTGCTCTTAGCTATATCCCCTGGGGCCAAATACAGCTTGTTACCCCCCTCCCCCCCATATAGTCTTCTAGCATCCAAGCTAGAATTCTCCCATCTTCTATACAAAGTTTATTTTCAATCTTAATTACTCTCTCCCACCCTTGTCTCTTAAATTCCACCTTCATATAATTTAGATTGTCAAATTTCATTATGTTCCTATCTTCTAGGTTTAGAAGCCTACCTCCTTCTGTATCACCTTAATAATTCATTTACAAGTCTGTTACAAGACATCGATGAGGATTTTAAATAACACCAGCCCCTACGCTGGGCCCTTTAAAACATTATATAATATATACACCTAAGATTGTGCTGAACAGGTGATGACCACTTTGATTGTGTCTCTCCAAGCAATATGATTCCTGTATCATGGGACTTTGTTCTTTGACTTCGTGGCTTGTTCAAGATGTATTATTTTCTTACACAGTCAGGTACTGCAAAGCCAGTTACTCTACTGTTGAATTAAATTAGCCTCACGATTAGGATCATAGATTTGGGGCCCGAGGGACCAAGAGGTTGAGTGAATTGCCCAGAGTTACATGTTGCTGAACTAGGATTTAAAACTGAGTCCAAGGACTCCAAACCCACTGACCTTTCATGGTATTATGTTAGAAAAAAGCCATTTGGGGAGCCTTCTTCTCTCCTGGGTGACCATAGTTGCGGTTTTATTATGTGATTTATCCTAATACCTTCTCAGGTGGTCAGGTGGACTAGTTGTACAGTCTTTGATTTCCAGAGTTTGTTATTTTGTGACTATCATGCCTGTTTTTTTTTTCCAATTTTGAGAACTCTCCAAAAAACTAGCTACTAACGATGGTAACAGGTATCAGCAGCTTAAGTAACTATACTAGGTTCTGTATTATTGGGCCCTTCTGATACCCCCAAATACGAAATCTAACTTAGTGAATTTTTCGCAAGCATTTTCTTCCATTTTCCGGTTGGGCCTTCCCCCGTCTCATAACTGATAACCCTTGTCCAGGTACCTCTTTCAACAACTTATTTTTTTTACTAGATCTGTATATGATTCCATTGATATCAAGAACTCCATATGAGTAAACTCCCTCTTCTAACATTAGTCAGTACCTGCCCTACACCTAATAGCCTTAGAGAATTTCTTGGGTTCCTGAGAGGTTAAGCCCAGGAACACCCTGCCAACATGCATCAAAGGGACTGGAAAATCCATAGCTTTCTGACTCCAAGGCCAGTTCTTTATTCACTATGAACATCTATAATTGCTTTCATATGAAGTATGGCATTTTCTTCAGAAAGAGAACTTTAGTAACCTCAGTGAGATGTATTGCTCTGAGAGATGCTGGCATCATTTTACAAATTGTATGTTAATCTCTTCCTCCTGGCAAGTGATGCTGGTGATGGTGAATACAGTCTAACTGTAGGTGGAGTTGGCTACAAATATCAGTGCGATGACAGCCATGTTTATTTCATGAGCCTGTGGGAAAGT
Source organism: Phalanger gymnotis (assembly GCA_028646595.1). NCBI lineage: Eukaryota > Metazoa > Chordata > Mammalia > Diprotodontia > Phalangeridae > Phalanger > Phalanger gymnotis. The sequence continues at coordinate 90,397,749 of CM053623.1, read as the reverse complement.
TGTCCCTTCCTAGGCACCCCTAATTGTTCTCCCATGAGCTTATTTACAGTTCTGCCTCTTGGTAGTCATATTCTCTAAGAAAGCACTAATAAAGTCAACCATACACTAGTACCTTCAAATATAGCCAAATTAATATAAAAAGAACTGTGTCTGTTATTTTCTCAAATCAAAATGCTGTGAAGTTTAGCCAGTTTCCATTAGGTTTTTACACAGAATTATAAATCAGCAGCTAATTTTAAAAGTTAAACTTTTACTGGGAAATGTCACTTTATAGCCTCCAAAATGATCTAGCTTTTTGCCCTCCTATATTTCTTTGTAATTGGAAATTGCTTTGTAGTTATTTTACTTCTTGTTTCTCCATTCTTGGAGGAGTAGATTTGTATTGTCTCCCCTATTATACACACAGGGCACAAAAATGTTAAAATGGTGTTATGAAAAGAGTCCTGGGTTGGAACCCTGAGGAATTTTAGATTTTGATCTTCTGATCTTGGTTGTCTCTCCCTTCACATATCCCTCTCCTCCCTAACCTGCACTAACCAATTGAATGAAATTGGGCAAGTCACGTCTCACCTCCCTCTGTTTTTTCACTTGTAAAATGAGAGAGCTATACTCTAATGATGCAAGTCCTTCTTGAACTCTGGCTGGAAATTTAGAAAGCCACGCAGGAATGATAACCCACCTTTTCCTGGTGCTGCTTAGAATTATTCTCACGCGAATCTGATTAAAAGCAAAATGACTTCTTACCCCTCCCCAGTCTGTTATCGGTTAGGCATAAAGTCTTTCTTGATATTAAGGTCTGAGAATGCCAAACCAGTCAGGTGAAAGTGAAACTTTATACAAAATATCACCCTAGAAGTAAGAGAGAGAAAAAACCCAACTGGGCTGATCACTCCTGATCAAGACACTATATGACTTCCTGTTTCATCTGACCTAAGGTTTCCTAAAAGACAAAGTGTGAGCTCCACCTTAGAATTCAGTGTCAGAGCTTTCATTGTATTTTAATGATTAATGAATTCTAAAATACAAACTTATTGATGTGTTTCTACACAGCTACACAATTGACAGCAAGAATTTACCTAACCAAGATCCCATGAGGTATTACCCAGTTTCAGCTTTGTGTTTTTCCTGAACCATTAGACAAAATTTTCCCTCTCCTAATTCCATTTGATTATTATTAATTAAAGCCCCCTGTAAGGTAATTCCTTTCCTGCTCAGGTATTTACAAGTTTCAAATATTTGTAGACTATTATCAGATCCTCTTTAGTCATTGCTCAGCCTAGCTGTGCATATTTAGCTTCTGTAATCTTCTTTCCTTTCCGAAGTTATGTTTTCTGTGCCTTTAATCATTTTCTCCTCTATTCTTTTTCATTTTCTCAAGCTGACTCATTTAGCAATTTCTTCTTCTTATGCCTAACCTCTCCAGGTCTGTTTTTATTATTTCTCTGTTCTTACTGCTCTTGGCCATACCTTCTAATTCAGTGTCATCTGCTAATTCCATTATCTTTCTGCTTGCTGAGAAAATCACCATTTAGCATGATACTTTTGTTTATGAGTTTTCAGCCCATTGTCAAGCTGAATGACTTTGTCCTCATCCAAGCTAATTGGAGCCAATTTTACTTGTAAATTTTTATGAGTCTTTATCAAATGCTTTTCTAAAGTCCAAATATATATATATCTATGTTGTCTTTCCTTTCAGAGCTAATCGTATTATTTTGTGGGGGAAAGAAGCATTGAGTGGTAATTGTATGAAGATTCATCCTTATTATTCTTCAGGCTTAACTGAAGTTTGTTCAAATATAAAACCTCAATGAAATGTATATTAAGGAAAAATGAATGTGTGGTATTCCTGCATTCAGTGTGCTGACCATTCTGAGCACTCTTATAAAAATGTTGTTGCCACTGACAACAGAAATAATGGTTATTCTCTTGTTAGTTTTCTAAGTAGAAACATCTGGGGTCCTCTATTTCCTTCTCCTTGGCTGACATTATTATTGATTATCGGCTAAGCCTCAGCCGGACGTGAGTGGATTTTTCTGGCTTTGAGTCTTAAGCATCTCTGTTTTTTCCCATAGAACAGTGTTCTGTCTGGGTGCCCAAACGCCCTGGCTTCCACACCTTGTACCGACCAGTTCCTTCTAGGAGTCTTCCTAAGTTCTAAGTTCCCATCTCCTCTGCTTCTTGCTCTTTCCAAAACCACTTTTTTTTCTAACTCTCAGCCACTTTATACTTTCAACGCTTTGTTGCTGTTCAGTCACCGTAGCACACCAACACCGTCCGTGGGGTTTTCTTGACAAAGATACTAGAATGGTTTGCCATTTCTTCCTCCAGTGGATCCACCGATCCATAGGCAGACAGAGGTTGTGACTTGCCCAAAGTCACACAGCTAGGATGTTTCTGAGGCTGAATTTGAACTGAAGTCTTCCTGACTCTGAGCCTAGTGCTCTATCCACAATGCCACCTAGCTGTCTATAATTAGATTTGAAGTTTTTTTTTTCCCATGCTTTTGTTTTTCTTCACTCTTTAAGACATCGTTGTTACTCTTGTTCAGTCATTTCCAGCTATTCATGACCCCATATAGGGTCATATAGGATTTTCTTGGCAAAGATACTGGAGTGATTTGCCATTTCTTCTTCAATGGATTAAACAAACAGAGGTTAAGTGTCTTGTCCAGGGTTACATAGCTGGTGAGTGTCTGAAGCTAGATTTGAACTCAAGGCCTTGCTGAGTCCAGACCTAGCACTCTATCCACAGAGTCACTTAACTGCCTCATCATAATTTAATATTTGTTTTTGTTGTAGTATTTCAGGTGTTCAGTTGTGTTTGAGTCTTTGTTACTCTTTATGGGGTTTTCTTAGCAAAGATACTGTAGTGAATTCACTTTTCCAGTGAATTAAGACAAACCAAGGTCAAGTGACTTGGCCAGGGTCACACAGCTTGTGAGTGTCTGAGGCCATATTTGAACTCAGGCCTTTCTGACACCAGGCCCAGTACTCTATCCACTGAGCCAGCTAGTTGCCTATCACTTCAACACTTTACAACCCTTTCAATCCTCTTTCATCTCCTACATGGCTCGCTATTGATTTTATTCATGTCTCCATGTTCTTGTATCACCTCCAAGAGCAAATGACATTATCAATGTATTTTATAAACCTTAAAGGTCTATTAAGATGGCAGCTGCTCAGTCATCAAAACTACCTGGTACTGGCTAAGAAACAGAGTTGTGGATCAGTGGAACAGGATAGGTACACAAGATGGAGAGGTCAACGACTATAGCAATCTACTCTTTGATAAACCCAAAGAGGCCAGCTTCTGGACTAAGAATTCACTATTTCACAAAAACTGCTGGGAGAATTGGAAAATGGTAGGGCAGAAACTGGGCACAGACCAATATCTTACACCATACACCAAAATAAAGTCAAAATGGGTTCATGATTTAGGAATAAAGGCTGAAACTATAAGCAGCTTGGGAGAGCAAGGAATAGTTTACCTGTCAGATTTATGGAAAAGAAAAGAATTCATGACCCAACAAGAGATGGAGAGCATTATAAAATGCAAAAATGGATAATTTTGATTATGTTAAATTGAAATGTTTTTGTGCAAAAAAGCCAATGCAACAAAGATTAGGAGGGAGGCTGAAAATTGGGAGAAAATCTTTACAACTAGTGCCACTGATAAAGGCCTCATTTCCAAAATATACCAGGAACTGAACCAAATATTTAGGAATACAAGTCATTCCCCAATTGAGAAGTGGTCAAAGGATATGAACAGACAGTTTTCAGAGGAAGAAATTAAAGATATCTATAGACATA
>CM053623.1:90361266-90393440 GCA_028646595.1 Phalanger gymnotis | reverse complement strand
CTAGGGTTGTATCCCAAAGAGATCACACAAGTGGGAAAAGGACCCATATGTACAAAAATATTTATAGCAGCTCTTTTTGTGGTAGCTAAGAATTGGAAATCAAAGGGATGCCCATCAATTGGGGAATGGCTGAACAAGCTGTGGTATATGAAGGTAATGGAATACTATTGTGCTATAAGAAATGGGGATGATACAGACTTCATAACAACCTGGAAGAACCTACACGACATAATGCTGAGTGAGCGGAGCAGAGCCAGGAGAACATTAAACACAACCACAGATATATGGATTCTGTGATAACTAACCCTGACAGACTTTGCTCTTCTCAGCAACACAATATATAGAGAAAGCTCCAAAGGACTCACGATGGAGAATGCTCTCTATATCCAGAGAAGGAACTATGAAGTATGAATGCAGATCGAGGCACACTTCATACCTGCCTTTTTCTCCCCCGCTTTTTTTTTTATCTCTCTTTTGTTTTTGTTGTTGAGTTGTGTTTTTGTTGGGTTTGGTTTTTTTTTTTTTGGTTCTGTTTCTTCTTTCTCATGAGTCATTCCATTGGTCATGGTTCTTCTCCACAACTTGACTAGTGTGTAAATTAATTCAATGCCAAGTTATACCTGGAAGTTATATGGGATTCCATGCCTTCTTGGGGAGGGAGGGAGGGAAGAAAATCTGGAACTCAAAATTATGTAGAACTGTTTGTTGCAAACTAAAAATAAAAATATTAAAAAAAGGGAGTAGAAGGTGGAACAATTTAAAAAAAAAGATGGCAGCTGCTATCATCATCGTCATCATTATTACCAGGGTGATTATGGCTCTGTCCACCAAAAACATATGAATGTCTCTGTGCTGTCTATAGCTTTATGCCTATGTGAGTATAGATGAGGCTATCTCTAGAGGTGTCTGAGTGAGACTGAATGTGTTTCTGAAACTATAGGATGAGGACTCAGCTCCCACTAGTCACCAGAATCTGCTTACATGTGATATCCAAAATATCTAAACACAAGCCCTTCAACATTATCATCGGCACACACTTTTGCAGTGTGTTATGCCATGCATGCCTCTACCATTTTAAAAGAATACCTCACCAGTTTCCCCCAAAAAGTTGGTTTTGAGCTTTAGAGAAATATCCCAAACTAATATTGCCTATATAAATTCAAGGTCTTAAAGATTTTAAAAATACAAAGAAGGCTTTTAAAGTGCAGATTGATTATAATCAGGAAGAAGATAATTTTTTTTAAAAGATGATAGTATCTTTTGGCACCAAGGTGCTCTGATGAGGTATACAGTGAAAGGAGGAACAGAGGAAAGTAAGATGGGGATCCAAGATGATGAGTTGAAGGGGCAGAGGCTCCCACCAAACAGAGGAAATCAGTTGAAATTAAGATTTTCTAGTGAAAGATTCAGGAGTGTTTGTAAAATTAATGAGGAGCATCACCATGATGACAACTAAGTTTGGACTAAAAATCGGGGAGAGAGGGAAATTTTGCAACCAAACAGATAAAACTTTAAGGACTGTCAAGTAACGATAATAGGTGGTACTGAGAAAGGACTGTTGGTATCATTAAACTGGAGCTATCACCTAAAGAGGTACTATATGTACTTTGAAAAATCAGATTAGCTAACTAACTAATAAATGCGAAATAATAACTTGTGTAATAATTATACTTTTAGAACTTGTATCTTAGAGTTTCCTTATACTACTTCATTACATCCCAAAACCATATTTGTAGGTTGTATGGATAAGATAGGCCAGAGGGATAGTGCTAGAGAAGCTAGAGAAGGAATATGGGCCAGGGCGAAGGATAAGGAGAGTGTTTAGGAATAGAGAGCATGAATTTTCATAGGGAAAATTTCCCTCCTTTTTACCCTTTGCATCCAAATGGATACCAGCAAGATCATCCAGCAGACGGTGAGTCTAAGAACCCCTGGAGATCCGCTTTTGCCATGTTTTACCACAAAAGATAAAAGGGTTTGTTAGGTAGAGTCTCCCATGTGTTTGCAACATGATGGGAAAATGATATGGATGCAAATAAAATGTCCATGTGTAGAAGAATTAGGAACAATAAATGTAAGGGACATACTTAGCATATTGAGGAAGTCCTCAGCTCCAGCTGCAGCTGGAGAAATCTTCACCTCCAGTGCCTGTTAAATACCACAAGTCAGAATCATATTGCAGAAATAGCACTGGTCTTCCAAGGCCAAAGATCTGGCTTTAAATCCCAGCTCTGCCATTTATTAGGTGCCTGCTATGTGCCTAGCACTGTGTTGGTTCTAGGTCTACAAAGAGAGACCTAACCATTCTCTGCCTCAGGATGCCTACCCTCCATTGGAAAAGTCCAACTGATGAGAAATGCATGATCCAAATTTGGGTACCTACCTCTTGAGAGAGAAAATGATAAGATTAGCCAAAGCCTTTCTGGAAATAATGATTCAAATAGGCTAGTCAATGAAATAATGAAATTAACTTGGATAATCAGCCCTGGGTAAATGGGCTGAACAATGGAATCTCGATGTGCCTAGATATGTGCAAAACTCTAAGCCACTGCTCTGTGCCTACATGTCCCTCATTACCTCATCTGCCTGCCTACATCAGATTTTCCTCTCTAAGAATCCTAGCTTCTCCTGGCTGGGTGTATTTCCCTTAAGGAGCTGTCTCTCTGAAGCAGCCGTCTTTCTTAGAGGGCCCCTCTCCCTTGGGGGGCTGCTTCCCCTGAGGGGCTGTGACCTGCCTTAAGAAGGAGCCTGATTGATGTGTTGCCCAGAATAAATGCCTTTACTCAATTTGAAGATAGCCTGAGTGAATTCCTTCAAGACAACCCTGTCACACACACACACCTTGCACGTCATCATTTGTACCCTAAACCTCAACACAACCATATTACTCCCTTCAGGTATCTCCAGTGGCTCTCTGGCTCTAGCCTACCTTTCTGGGATTATTCACATGATTTTCCTTCATAAACTCTGCTTTCCAATCAGTTGACCTAATGGCTGTTTCCTGTAAATGATATTCCATCTCCTAAGTCTGCCTTTAGATAGTCCTTAGAAAAATAGTCCCTGCTCCCCTTAGCTTCTTGGGTGTCAAGCTTTCTTTAATATCCCACTCAGGAAACATAACCTAATCCCTCCTTTTCTCCCTCCCATCTCTGGATATTGCTTTGTATCTATTTTGTAATTTTTTTGTGTACATTCCCATTCCACCTCCAAAAGAATGTAAGCTTCTTGAGGTCAAAGACCGCTTTGTTTTTGTCTTCTCTAAGGCTTAATTAATACTATACTTGGTATCTAGTAGTTACTTAAGAATGTTTACTGAATTTAATTCTCTTCCTACTTGATGCAGGGCTGTTGTTGCAAGTGAAAGGTCTTTGTAATAAAGTTCCTATCAGTATGAGCTATCATCATCATCATTACTATTCATATTGCTCTGGGCAAAAATACAAGACTCCTAAACCTCTAGTTTCAATATAAGAGGTACACGCCATACTACAATCATTTCTGCCTTTGTTTTTCTGAACCAGAGCCTTCTTTTTATTATTTGCCATATTCCCGACAATCTTACCTTCCCTTTGGGAGAATATCATTGGTAGCGTTTTTTTTTTTAAATATGAAGTTGGTTGCTATAGAACTGAACCTAGAAAATTGCTCTGAATACACCTTCTTGGATAGCCTAACTAATCATCAGTGAACAAAGATTGTTTCCATGCAGTCTGCCAGTAACGAATGAGGAGGTTCACCTGCAGGATATGTGCACATATTGTCCCTACAGGGTATTATGGGGGTAATGATAATGATTTTCAACATTTGTGGAGAGGTTTCTACTCATGAGAACCTTTTTAATCATTCATTCTTAATCCCCTCACTCCCCCCCCCAAGCCCTAAGAGACTGCTCATCTTATCCTCTCAGTTGTACCATCAAGGATTGTTTAAAACACAGAGCTTCCGGGATTTTCCCAAGGTCACAAACTGAGTTAATGGCAGAGTCAAGTTCCTACCCGACTTCCTCAGATTTGAGGCCACTAAGCAGTTGGGGGGAGCCAGACAGAGGAGGAAGCAATCCATCATGTTGGCATTATTAAATGTTGTGCTCACGAGTGCACCCCATTTTTCCTCCCTGTAACCCTGAGATAATATCGCTTTCTGGCTCTCACACAGACATAGGGCAATGAGACAGATGAAATGCCCTGAGACCACAGCAAGGCAGGAGTTCATGGAGTCATAGAAGGGGGGAGCTGGAAGATCCCTTAAGCCCATCTTCCTTCATTTGGCATGTTAGGACACTAAAGTCCAAAGAAAGAAAAAGACTCGTCCTTAGCCGTGGAGCTGGGCCTAGAACGCAGGCCTCCTGATTCTCAGCCCAGTGCTCTTTCCACTCTGCTATTTGGCTTCTCTTGGCAAATTTTAAATATGTTGTCCCAAAAGGGATCTATTTGGGGACAGAAATTCAGGACTCATTTTCAGGAAAAAAATCTTTTTGCCTTTGTATCCTTCACTGTAGCAATTCATACAATTAAAATGAAAAGGAAGCCTCTGTGAATAAGGTACAGGTCTTAGCCTATATTAGGTCCAGGGCTCCCGGGCACAGTGTTGCTTATTAATAACAGCTAATACTGTGTACTAGCATCTTGCCTCTCTAGTCAATGAAGCCTTGGTGGATTTGAACTGGAGTACTTAACTAGCAGCTTAATCCAGTTTTTATTAAAAGAAGAATAACCTAGGAAGAAAAGAAAAAGACAAGCCTGATGAAAAACTAAATGCCTTTGTGGAAACAAAGAATATCTGCCTGGCTTCTTGGAGGAAAGAAAAAAAAAACCACTGTGAATGTCACAAATCTGTTAACCTACTGGAAAGTGGAAAACCCCTCTGGTCAATTTCATCTAAAGAAGGCACTATATGGAGGTGACTTTCTGGTGAGTCTGTCAAAGGCTCTTTGCCCCAGATAAAAATTCAATAACCTTTCACTGTGGATGTGCCACAATTATCACTCATTTAAAAACAGTTTCTCTAATAGAGTGTTTTATCATGCTGGACAGTCTCTGCATTGTTCATTATTTAGTGTTTGCTAAGCTGATGGCACTTCCGCAGTGGTTTCCCTTATCTCCACTTCTTCAGAATTGGATTTTATATTTCCGAACCAGTCAGATATGACAAGTCATTTTCTCCTCTCTTGTCTTTTAAGGAAATGCAAACTTCTTTTTTTTTACCTTCCTTTCTTCCTTCCTTTTTTAGAAAAAATAATCGTCACTTGGGGATTAAAGTTATTGGAAATGTCCACATTAACCAGAGTCAGACTACAAAATGGGAAGGGAGGGTTATATTTTAAATGGAGTTGGAGTTTTCCTTCTCCTTTTTTGTTCCTTTCTTTCATAATATCTGTATAGTCTACATCTTTTTAGAAACCCATCCTTCTAAAACACACAGAGGATGCCAGAATAAGGTATTATGTAGCATGATGTGGCTAGAAGACAAGGCAAGGCATTATCAGAATTATTATATTATAGAACCTCAATCAAGGTAGTGATAAGCTGTGTAAGTGGATCTCTCTGCAAATACAGACTATTTATATGAGAAACTTATGGAAAGGAAAAGCAGACAAGGTCATTAGCCTGCCACTTGGGAGATGGATGCCAATTCAAACACCTCCCCCGCCCCAGAATTTAGTAATTTTTAGGGTTTTTTTTTTTTTACATTTTTAACTACATAGGAAGTTTGAAAAGACCTGTGAATTGATGAGATAAAACTCTTGGGGTGTGTGTAGTGTGGCATAGCAGATAGAGTACTGGACCTGGGTTCAAATTTTCCCTCAGATTCTCTCTAGTTTGTGATCCTAGCAAGTCATGTGATTTCTCATCTGTAAAATGGGCATGATAACATCCATGTGAGAGAGCTGTTGCGAAGGCTAGAAATAGCTAGTGTAACTTGCTTTGCAAACCAGCTATGATTGCTGTTGTTATCAAGTAAAGAGTATTTGTTTACATAATTTCCTAAAAAGATGAACATGAAACTATTTTCGCCATGTATCTACTTTAAGAAATAAACACAGATTTTCTTTGGCCAGTATCTTCTTTGCATATAGTTTTTGGTCTTGATCAAGGTTTTAAGGTTTAATGATATGATAACAGAGAATATGGAACATTGAAGGGACATCGGATTGGAAGACTAGAGACTTCTGCCACTATCAGTCAATTAATAAGCATTTATTAAACGCCTAGTATGTGCCAGGCACACAAAAAGAAGCAAAAACTAGTCCCTGCCCTCATGGAGCTTACAGTCTAACGAAGGAGCTATTGTGCAAACAAATGTATACAAAGCAAGCTATGTACAGGATAGATAGGAAGTAATTACCAAAGGTGAGACACTGGAACAAAGAGTGATGGGGAAGGGCTTCCTGTAGAAGGCAGGATTTCAGTTGGGACTTAAAGGAAGCCAGGGAGGTTAGTGGTCAGAGCAGAGGAAGGAAGAGTATTCTGGGCATAGAAGATAGCCAGAGAGAATGGCCAGCGCTGAGAGATGGAATATCTTGTCTGTGGAACAGCAAGGAGACCAGTGTCATTAGATCAAAGAGTACGCGTGAGGAGTCGGGCATAAGGAGACTCAGAAGGGCTTTGAATGCCAGGCAGAGCCTTTTGTATTTGATCCTGGAGGCCATAGGAAGTCACTGGGGTTTCTTGAAGGGGGAGGGGTATGTATGACATGATTGGACCTGTGCTTCAGGAAAATCACTCTAGTGGCTGAATGGAGGAAGGAATGGGCTGGGGAGAAAATGGAGGCAGGCAGACCGATGAGCAGGCTACTGAAGCAGCTCAGGTGTGAGGCGATGAGGGCCTGTGTATCTCAGAGATTTCACAAAGGTGAACTCTTAGAGGCCTTGGCAACAGATTGGTTATGGGGGATGAGAGATAGTGAGGAATGCAGGATGACTCCTAGGTCGTGAGCCACAAGGACTGAGAAGATGATGTTGTCCTGGACAGTAGTAGGGAGGTGGGAGGGCTTTGGGAGGAAAGATAAATGACTTCTGCTTGGGATGTAATGAGTTTAAGATGTCTACTGGACATCCAGTTTGAGATTCCTGAAAGGCAGGTGGGGACGTGAGATTGGAGTCAGCAGAGAGTTTGGGGCAGGATAGGTAGGTTTAACAATCATTAGCATAGAGTTGGCAGTTAAATCCATGGGGGCTGATGAGATCACCAGTGAAATAGTACAGAAGGAGAAGAGAAGAGAGCCCAAGACAGAATCCTGATGGACACCTACACTTAAGAGAGTGATATAGGTAGTGAGTTCTAGCAAAGGAGACTGAGAAGGAGTGGTCAGATAGATAGGAAGAGAGAGAACCAGGAGAGAATTGAGTCTGCCTCTGGGACCTAGGACAGACAACTTTATCCCACAGGCTTCAGTTTCCTCATTTGTAAAATTCAAGAGTTGCATTAGGTGATTTACTAGATATTTTCCAACTCCAGCATTCTGTGGATCTATGAGACCATTTTTAATCGAGGCTCATGAAAGTTTGATACGGTATCCTAGAGAGGCCAAGAGTTTCCTGGCTTAGTAGCAAAAAAACCCCTCACATTTCTTCATTCAGTATTAGAAATTCTCATTGAGTCTTCCAGAGATGACTTATTTTAAAAAATGTAGCATAGCACGTGCTAGTCCAACAGTGCTATATTATTGTAGTGCTGCAGAAAAGTATGAAACAAAAGAATAGTAACATCAAATATTGACAATTTTCATGAAATGACTTCCAAAGTGGGGAAATATTGAAATCCCGGGGTCAGAGGGGGAGGCATGAAAACATCAGAACAGAAACAACATCAAACTCAAACTTTCATCCAGGCCAGTTAGTTGGGACAGTGAAAAGAATAGGGAAATTCTATTAATAAATTGGTTGCATTTTCTCTTGACTAGGAGTAACCTTTTTAAGTTGCCTTCTGACTCCAACATAGAAGGCAATCTAGTCCATTTCTACCTTCATTTTTGCAGATGAGAACACGGAGGCTGCTCTTTTGCCAGCCTTTAGACTTTAGCCTTTCCTCACTCCCATGGTTGATGTCCTCTGCTCCTACTCATCAGGTGTTGAGCCAAGCTAAGGAAAGTCCTCTGACTGCCTGAATTCAAGTGATCCAACTTCAAATCTACCACCCTCACTGCCTTTAGCCATTCTTTTTTATCCCCCCCCCATAGTTGTTTTCCTATCACACTCCCCACAGAAGTTATTCTAAACCTGCTCTTCCCTCCTGAAGCTCCACCCCTCCCACCCCACCCCCACCTCAGCTGAGGACCTTGCCTCTTACTTGAAAAAAAAAAATCAAAGCCATTCTACCTCTATTTCTCCCATTTGCTTAGTCAGAAAACTCCTTAGCATCATCATATCACTCTCTCTTCCTTTGCCTCTGACAAAGAGATGGCCCTTTCTACCAAGGCCAGGCCCTCTTCATATACACTTGATCTCATTTCCCCTCTTCCCCAGCAGATTACATCTGAAATCATTTCCCCACTCCCCCAATTTGTATTCTTCGACTTCTGACTACCAACTGGTTTCTTCCCTTTTGCCTTCAAACATACACACACCTTCCCCATATTTAAAAAAAACCTTCACTAAATCCTAAAATTCCCAGAAGCGTTTGTCCTATCTTTCCTATGTATCTCACCTCCCTTTCTCGGCCAAAATCCCTGAAAAAGTTGTCTGCTCTCGCTGCTCTACTTGCTCCTGCCTCCACTACCACTGCACTACCCACTCAGTCCTCAGCTGATTGCTTTTGTGGCTTCTGACCTCATCACTCAATTGAAACAGTTCTCTCCAAAGTTGTCAATGATCTCTTAATTGCCAAATGTCTTTATTCACCCAGCTATTCACTTTAGTTCAGGCCCCTAAATTATTGCAGCAGCCTCCTAACTGGTCTGCCTGCCTCAAGTCTCTCTCAACTCCAGTGCATCCTATACATGACTGCTAAAAATAATTTTCCTTACGTGCAGATCTATGTGACTACACTACTCAGCCAACTTCCTTGACTTCCTACAGCCCCTGGAATAAAACAAATTCCTCTGTTTGGCCTTTAAAATTCTACACAACCTGGCCTTAACCTATCTTTCCAGCCTCATTGAACTTTTCTCTTCCTTTCACTGTGTGAATAAAGAGAAAGGGTCAGATGTGAAGCTGTTATGAAGGTCAAAAGGGCAGGATATGACAACTGATAGGATTTATGGTATGGTAAAATATAAGGTATAAGGCACAATGCTCATGTTATGACTTTGAGAACCTTGTAACCCTTGAACTGCTTAATCAATGCTAACTATTATTATCAGTATTAATTTAATATGTGAGGTGGGGGAGTACTGGCCAAAGGACACACAAAATGTAAATAGAATTAGGAAATGGCCACAAAGTATTTGCCTAGAAACAGAGGAGGAAGGTGCATATTGTTTTAAGTGGTCCTGAAGTTAAACAGCTAGTTTGCATCCTTGGGGATCCCAAAGGATTCTAATGACAATAAGTAATTTGATGAGAGGAAGTATGGTCTTGTCAGTGGATGAAAGAAAGGGCCAGCCTTGGAGTCAGGAAGATGTGGGTTCAAGTTCTGTTGCTGAAACACCCTGGACATGTGATTATAGGGAAGCTGCTTAATTCTGTAATGCCTTAGTCACATCACTGAGATTATAATAAGCTAGAGATGAGCTGCTAATCAGCATCAGTAAAGGAAGTTTTCATACCGGGAATTCTCTACACTAGTGAAGTCACAAGTCCAGATTAAAAAAAAATAACCACAACAAAGTAGATTCATTAAGGTTGAGAGATTCAAGAAAGACAAATATATTTTTTCTCTTGGTTCTCATCTTTTTGGTTTGGTTTTGTTTTTGTTTTTTTTTTTTTGATGATAGCAAAAACTAACTGATCCCCACTGTAGAGAAAAGTGATTTCCCCCAGTCCTAGGTTGCCCAGCTCTCCAGAGCCCTCATCAGAGCCATCCCTGAAGGAGGGATTGTCTCTGAGCAATGCAGTGGCTGAGTTCTGCTGTGCCCTAATTAACGCATTCATTCAAGCCAACAGCACATGTGATTTTAACGGGAAGTGTGGCGATGTGCTGTGGGAACACCCCCACAAAAGGGCTTTGCATATGCTACAAGAGCTGCCTCATTCCAGGGAGAGGAGCACAGTTCACCCTCAGACAGATGGTTGCTAACAGCTCTGCAGCAATGCAGAGCTTCTCCCACCACCTCTTGCCCCTAGGGACAGAAAGGGAGAGGTAGAACTCATCAGCACCCTGCCAAGACCATCTCTCCTTTTGATGATCAGAGCTATGTATCTTGAGGTAGAAATTGTGGTATTCCTCTGCTTGTTTCTGCAGCTTAGTGCCATTATCTTGCTCATTCTCCCTTGAAAATATTTTCATTTTGATTTGCTCCCCTGAGCAACCAATAGTTGCTTTCAGAAATATTCAACTAATAATGCCCATGTAGATCCCTACTTGGTTCCTTTTCTCGGACCCTACTAATTCAAGATGGCGAGGCCATCCTGTGAGGAGGAGGTATTTCATCCTGTGTGTTTTTTTTTCCAGTGTCGAAAGGGTCTTCAGCATAGATCATTTGAGATTAGACATAAAGTCCCAGCTTTTGATGTCTACCCAATATTAGTGGAGTTTTATATTTGGCCAACATCACTGGATCATGGAGCACATGGAGAAGAGCAAAGTGTGAGAAGACTGAAAAGGTCAGAGGTTAGGAAGGGCTTTAAATGTCAGAGCATTTCACATTTGATCCTGGTGCTGGGGAGCCACCGGAGCTTGCTTATTGACTATTGAGGGATGGAGCGAAGGAAGGTGAAATTGTTAGATGTGGACTTTAAGAAGATCCCTTTGACAGGTCTTTAAGGGATGGACTGGAGCAGAGAGAGATTTGAGGCAGGGAGCAGCCCATGACAACAGTCCAGACCCGAGGTGAGAGACAGTGAGAAGTCAAGGATGACACCTAAATTGTGAGCCCGCATGATAGGGAAGATGGTGGTGCCCTTGACATTAACAGAGAGGTTAGGAAAAGAGGGGAAAGATCACGAGTTCAGTTTTGGATGTCTTGAGTTTAAGATGTCCAGTAAGCAGGTGGAGATGTGAGAGTGGAGGTCAGGAGGGGTTAGAGATGGATAAATACATCTGAGGATCATCTTCATAGGGATGGTCATTGAATCCATGGAAGCTGATAAGATCACCCAGGGAAATGGCGTATAGGGACTTGAGAAGGGGGCCCAGCACAGTCTTGGGGGACACCCATGGTCAGTGATCATGATCTTGATGAAGATCCAGCCAAGGAGACTGAAAAGACAAGAGGAAAACCAGGAGTGAGATATATCATGAAAACCAAAATAAAAGAGAATATCAAGGACAAGGATGTAGAGAAGTCAAGAAGGATAAGCATTGAGAAAAGGCTACTGGATTTAGTAATTAAGAGATCATCATTCAGTTGAAACTAATCTCTCTAAAGTTACCAATTCTTCTTGGGCCCCATCTCAGAAGACAAACAGATGGACAAGCTAGTACCATAGTCCCTAAGGATTCTAGTTCTCTCAAGGCTCTAGGAGTAGTAATCTAGAGGTACCCCATGGCCTGCTGTTTTCCAGGAAGTTCTGGCTCCCTTCATTCTATGAAAGAACAGTTGTGTTAAATGCAGCACAGTACTTTGAATGCTGTCATTCCTAATGCAGGATTCAACTATATAACACAACAAAAAAAAAGTTTCATGTTATTTCATATGCATTATTGGGAAAGGTAATTGTTATATGTCTATTACTCATGGGCCCAGAACTTATCCACATTTTTTCTGTTCATTACCCCTGTGCTACTACCACCCATTCCCATCTCAGCTGATAGAAGGTATCTTTCTATGAGGAACTCAGAAATCTTTGCAGACTTGTCAGTAATCTTTACTACATGAACATTCTAAGGTGGAAAGGGGGAAGGAAATGTTTTAATATCATTTTAGAACTAAAGAAACTAAAGAGCTACAATCCAAAGTGTCTGAAATATGTCAGTGATGAAGTCAACTAGTCTTTTCTTTGGACTCCTGTTTCAGGGCTACATTTACTAGACAATGCTGCCTCCAGATGGTTGAGTTAAGAGACCACAGGGACAGCGTTATCCATCTGAATACATAAGCAATTGCTTAGTGTTAAAACTCTTAAAAGGAGAATTTCCAGGGCCATTTAGAGCCTGCTCTGTCTTTTAGAGAAAGATAATATTGTTTGAACAAAGAGACGGAGAGTAGAGTAGATTCAGGTGAGATGGGATAATCTGAAGTTGGGAGAACAGCAACAGGAAATTTTCATGGAGGGGCAAGGAAGGTATAGGCCATAAGGCCAAAGGAAAGGTAGTATGAGAAAATGGGAAGAATGATGAATTTGAAGGCAGAGAACCTGGGTTTGAATCTCTACTCTGTTTACTATCTGTGATCTTGGACAAGTCATTTTCCTTTCCTTGGCTTTGGTTTCCTCATGTGTAAAATTAAGGGGTCAGACTAGATAGATCTCTAAAGTTCCTTTGATTTCTAACCTATGATTTTATATTCTTGTGAAAACCAAGCAAAAAGCATGGAAAAATAGATCCTTTATTACTCAGTCATAGGAGGTTTTAAAATATGTACATATTTTATTGATGCTTTTTTTAAACACTTATGGCACTTCTTAATTCCCCTAACCCCCAATAGAGTCTTTCCTTATAACAAAGTACAGTTAAGCAAAAGAAACACATTGGCCCCCTCTGATAATGCATGCCTCATTCCACATGAATGAAAGAAAAGCTTGAGTGCCACCTAGGAAACTGCAGTCTCAAGTCCCATAGTAATCCTATCATGTGACTTGGAGGATGTCACAAGTTTCTCTGACTTCCCATTCCTACTTCTATAAAACAGCAAAACCAGTAAATTTCTTTCTGCCATGAATAGAATCACAGAAAGTTGCCTTTATTAAAGTATTTTCAGATTTTTTTCCCCTGTCATTATTGTAATCTTTTTTTCTTTTAACTCCAAGAATATAAAACATGTCATTGCCCAAGAGACGGTGAATACCATTATTTGTATGCAAGCTTTACAGATCATGAGAGAAGATATTAGAATATATAGCAGCAGTTTTGTAATGAATAGGTTGTGACCATGGAGAGAACAACTTTATCTCAGAAATTTTTACAAATGATGCACTAGATTTTGTCAGTGTAAAACCAGCTAATATATTACTAAAAGTGATGCCTTCCTTTTAGTTTGCTTTGAGGGCCTACTTGAAAGGGTCGTTGTGCTTAACCCCATGATATAAAGTGAACTGATTTTTTTCAATGCAACCATCTTTTCCTAAAGTCAAAGTTTTTTTTCCCTCATTGGGGGAGGTGGTGGTTAGGGGGTTGACTCGTAATACATCTTGTTGAATTGATTACTCATGGTGTTTTTTCTGTTAAACTTTTTATTAATAACTGTATCTAAAAGTCAGAATAATTAAAGACTGTTAAATGTCTAAGTGACCCCGAACAGCCCTGAGAAGGTGCTTGGAATACTGGTACTTCATTAATGCAATAAATGATGTGATTTAAAAAAAAAACCAAACTATAAATCTACACTTAATGTGAAACATCTCCCATTAGCTTCAAGTAGTAAATTTTGAGTGTGTGTAGTCTCCAATGAATTCTTATTGGCAAGGCATAACTTAGTGTAAATGGGAGCTCTCCTTTTAAGAGCCTAAAGAGCACAATCCATCCTGGTCTGTAGCTTAAGAAGTCAGGATTCTTAAGTGTTATTTTCTGTACTCACTGTTTAGTTAGTAGATCGTTCAGTGATCCCCTCTGTATATCAGTCCTTTGCTAAGGATCACTTACTCAGGTTTTACATAGAACACAGAAGACTTCATCAATAAATAACTTTCATTCTCCTCCATCTGCATTCCTATTTGAAACACAGAAAGAGGTCGAGAAACACATTCCCTAAAATAGGCACTATCCCTCATCCAAACATAATCATTAGAATTCAATGCCTTGGCTAGGGGAGGGAATGGAGTTGATAGGTAATTAGCTTGGATTTGTATTATTGTGTTAGTTACCCATGTTGCATTTCACTTGGCTTCCTACCTCCCCCATGTGCATGGAAAGTCATCTGAGTTAGCAGTCTTGACACCATTATGTGACAGAGCACATAGGGCACTCAGGATCTCCCCATCAATGATGGAAGTTCTCTGTGCTATTTGTATTGTGAAGCTGGTCACTTGGTAGGAATCACAGCTAAGGGGCATGCATGTCACTTGTCATAGATGTTATACATAGGAAACTCATGTCTTCTATACTGGTCCCTGCTACATCTCTCTTCCTGGCCCCTCCCCCACTCCTGGTCCCTGCTCCATCCCTCCTCACCTCAACTCCCTGCAAGGCTCAGGATCATCCCCTGGACCAGCCCAGGTGACCTCAGATGCTTAGAGTCTCAAATTCTTAGGCTCAACTTGTGACTGCTTAGCAGGTGGTGTTCATGAAAGTATTCTTAGCAGTAATTGCAGCCAGGTGGGGGTAGTGAAGAATGACACATCATCATTTTCAGGACTTGAAATCATACTGTCACCTTTTAGCAAAACTACTTGTTAAATTTGTATCTGTGAATAAATCATCCTATCTCCTCATTTCTCTGACTGATACCTTTCCATTTTCTTTGTTCTTGCCTTTCAAATAATCATTAATCAATTTTAATATAATAATAGCACAGGGCTCTAGGGCATTTCAGTTGATTCTCAGCAGGAGGGGTTAGGAGAGGTGGGCTGAGGCAGTAGCAACCTCTAGTTGAGCCAATCAGTAAACACTGAGTAAGCTATTTCCTACTATATGCCAGGCACCGTGCTAAGTGCTGGGGATACAAAAAGAGGAAAAAGACTTTCCCTTCTAGGAGCTCGTAGTCTAATGACAAGTGACCATACATGTAAAAAAACAAGCTATATGCAGGATAAATAGGAAATAATAAAAAGAGGGAAGGTACTAGAATTAAGAGAGTTTGGGAAAGGCTTCTTGTAGGGGATGAGGTTTTGGATTGGACTTGAAGGAAGCTAGGAAGTAGAAATGAGGAGGGAGAGCATTCACATATGTTACCATTCATCACCCAGTCACACAAGGGTGTGCTAGAGCTTGCTCATTCAGGCTCAAGAGAGCCAGTTGTTAAATTTTAAGTGTGAGGATTTATACCTCAGAAATCAGCAAATGCTACGAGTCAGGCTTGATTTTTGTTTTGTTGGTTTTTGTTGATTGTTTAAACTTAAGAAAGTGATAGAGAAAATGTTAATAATGCAGATTAAACTTAAGAGTATGTCATGCCTACAGATTTAGGTCAAGTCCTTTTGGTGAGTTGGTTGTTAAACTTTTACCAGCCCACCTTGTAGTAAAGCAATGGCCTATGCTCATCATCTAAGATTTCAGTGCCTTTGAAGAGTTTACCTCGTGTTTCTCACTTTTCTTGGTACTCTATTAATTTGAATTTCTTCCCAATGTTTTCTCAACTCCTCGATTCTAACTAGTTACTCTGCTTTATACTCTATCCTCTTCTTTCTCAATGATCTCATCAACTCCCATAGGACCTCTTTCTAAGTCTCTATGCACAGCCCCCATCTTTCTCCTGAGCTCCAGGACCACATCCTCACCTAGCCACTGGACATCTCTACCTAGATGTTCCATAAGCATCTCAAACTGTAGATGTTCAAGTAGAAGTGATTATCGTTACCCCTCAATCTAAGTCTCTTCCATACTGTTCTATTTTCTCAAGGGCACCACTATCCTTCCCATCACCCAAGTTTATACCTTTGGAGTCATGCTCAACTCTTTTCTCTTCCTCACCCCTTATATCCAAATAGTCGCCAAGTCTTGTTCATTCTACTTCCCCAACACCTTTCACATCTTTCCTTCTCCCCACTGAACCACTGTCCTATTTTGGCCCTCACCTAAATCACTGCAGTAGTCTCCTAACTTGTCTCCCAGTTCATCTTCCCTGAAGCTGCCCACTGATATTCCTGAGGCATAGTCTGCTCCTCTGTCTGGCATTTAAAGCCCTTCAGAGTCTCTCTGGACTGATTTTGCCTTGGTCTTCTTTAAGCACTCTACATTTCAGCCAAACTAGACTAATTTCTATTCCCCATGCAAGCTCTTCCCACCCCTAGCCTCCTCCTTTCTGAACCAGATGACCTTCATGCCTGGAATGTTCTTCCTAGAATCCCTTGCTGCCTCCAAGGCTCAGCTCAAGTATCCCACGTATACACACCCTTTACTTGATTGTTCCAGATATTGAGGCTTCACCCACTCTTAAAATTCTTCCTAATTAATTTGCATATATTTTGTATTTACTTATTTATGTATGTATTGTTTCCATTAGAACATCAGCTTCTTGAGAGCAGGGCTGTTTCCATTTTTTGTCTTTGCATTCTCAGCACCTAACAGTACCTGGCACACGGTAGGTACTTACTCAATGATTAAGGAATTGCAGTGACTTCTTTGATTTCATTCCCACTTCATTCTTGTCAGCTCTGGCATTTCTTAGGAGGGATACAGTTCTCTCTCTCACCTCTTCCAAGATACCTCCCTTCTCTCCTTTAAAACCAGCTCAGACTGAGAGTGACCAAAAATCACTGAACCAGACAGATAGTATTCTCAAGCTCAATGACTCTCTGAGCAAAATAGGTGACCCTGACTGAAGAGATAGTTTTAAGCTATTTCAGTCTTCTCTCTATAGTATTTTTGTCTTTATTTTTGTGTGTCTTTTTGTGTCTTTCATATGCTCTCAAGTTATCTAGTACTATGGAGACCTTTTTTAAAAAAATGAAATGTACATAACAAACATGCTGTTTCACTGAGGGATGCTGTGAAATGAAATCACAAATTCTTTGAAAGCACTTTACAAAATAAAGGGTAATTCAGTGTTAAGCTCTAATAGGTAGATAGCATATTTTGCATGATTTTTACCTAGGCCAGTCTCCATTGGTAAAAGAAAACCTGGCTTTGACTGTGTACAGTTTTTAAAAATACATACATGCGTATATGTGTACATATATACATATATACACATATGTAATATTTATATGAGAAAAACTTGACAAACAAAAATTTGAGTGTGCTCAAAAAGAGTTTTGGGGCATGAGAAGAGTCTGTAAATAAGTCTCCCCTTTGCTGTAATGTTTCTCCGCACCACTTATTAGAGCCTTTGAGTTTTGAGGTGTTTTTATTTTTTTTTCCTGGGAGATTTGCTTCATTCAGATCTCTGCTCTCAGGTAAGAGATATTGTCAACTCTTGGTAATACTCACTCACATGATGGTCTTATTGTTACAGGTATATCTAAACTGGACACCCAGTCATCACAGTTTGAGACTCTGACCACTGTTTTTGGTTAAGATATAAAACAATTTATTGATAAATATTTCAGTAAACATTTATTGAGGACGTATTTACTGAGCACCTACAGCAGTTTGTATACAAAGCCCGCTGCAATTTTTTCATTCAACATTCATTTACTAAAATGCTTTTTTTATGAGAGGCACTGTGCTAGGCATTAAAGGTCATAAAAGATCATTGAGATCTGGTGTCTCTCCTCTTGGGAATCCACAACCTAGCAACAGCCAGGAAGGTTGGCACAACACAAACACAGTATACAGTATTCAAATGTAAGATAATTGTAATGCATAGTAGCCTTTAATATGAGTGTGAGGCAAGTACAGAGTGGTTTTAAGGTTAGAGAAAGGACAAAAATAATTTCCAACTGGGGAAAGCAGAGAAGATTTTCTGGAGGAGGTGGCATTTGAGCTAGGTCTTAAAACTCTAAAATGAAACCAATGAGAAGTACCATATGGAGCAAAGTTACAAAATGAAGAGAGAGCTTCTAACTACAAAATGATGCATTTGTCTTCTTAATCTGGTCTGTTTACTTCAGTTCCCTGATAGGATTTCACAGAAATTCTGCTCTCTGAGATTTATGCCTGTAGAATTATCACCCTCAGCCGAAGTTTTTTTGTATTTAATTAGTCATTCTCAGTAATACACCTTTTACCTCTCACAGAGGTCTCCATTTACCTGATTAGCTCAGACTAAACTGGCCTTGAGCCAGTGCAGAAGTCTGCTCTCTCTGAGTGTCACTATGTGGTAGAATTGGGCTGACTGCTCCTTGGCCCTCACAAAATGTCAGGACTGTAGTCTGAGATGTATTTAATGGGCCAGTCACACGATTTTCTCCACTCTTTTATTCTGTATCAAATCTTATTTACAAACAAAGTTTACTGTAAAAGCAAACACTAGAATATAAACAAAATTGGTTTGGGCCACATGTACATATTCTAGATCCATATATTTCTTTGGAGGTTTCTGGAAACATGAACTAAGCCATTTATGCTTCATAGGCACTGTTTATATCATTTGAAATACTCAATAAAATTGCAGTCTCATTCTACAGATGGGTGTCGTTTAATTAAAATATGTATTTAAAATGCAAAGGGCTACATTAATTCAGCACTGTGGCTGAGATTTTAATTGCACTCAAGTTAGGAAATTCTGAGTTAATGCTCCCTTGGCATCTTTATGTAGCCTTTTTGCACAGATGTATTGTGATCAGAAGAGGCTTTCAATATGCTTTCACATGCTGTAAATGTAGTAATGACTTCAAGATACTAGGGTGGTAGGCAATATAATAATAGAAAGAGAGATGTTTCTAAATAGAAAAGACACTGTACTTTCATGGCTTTTCATCATGGTTCTGCCACTGGTTTACCATTTGGCGTCTGGCTAATGATGCTCACATACCATACCTTACTCCATTAAAATATGAGCAATAGCTTCTGGGAGTGTCTCGGGGCTCTCTTAACCTGAATAAAGTACACCAACCTTCACAAGATGTCACCAATGTGTGAGAAATGACGCCAGCTATCAGGACACTAGTCAAACATCCTTGTCTTATTATCACAGGAATGGACAAGCTTGGATGTAGCAATGTTTCAGTGAGAATTCTAACTACTTCATTTTTATAACCAAAATGATATAGTCAAATAGATCCATGACATCATCCTTGTGGATCTTCCCTTCAGCGATATAAATTACAAACCACCCATCTCTGTCTTATCTGTAAAACTCTTATCCATGTTCTCCTGACTGTCCATAAATTCACCACAGTGCATCCAGTTAGTCTGGCGGGGACCATCTCAGTTTCTCTTGACCTCAAGAGGGTACCAATGGAGGACATAAATTTTATATTTTCTTCATTCTCATCACATAATGATCCCAAATGTGCTTATTGTGTGTTTAGGTTTTTGTTTTTTGGGCAGGGGGAGCACTTGATTCAGTATAATCCAATGGTGTCTTTAAAGACTATCTTCCAACAAGCTGCCTGTTACGCATGCATCACAAAAATTAAAGATTCTTCAGAACATATGACAATAGCAATAACCTTGTTCGAGGGCCCTCTCCTCTGAACACAAATACCATATGAGTCATAAAATAGGGAATTATATGCTCACCAACATGAGCGACCACAGTTTTGGGGAGACACAACACAGTGTCTGAGTTGGAAACATTCTCCAAGTTGGTGAAATGGACCAGGCACCCTTTTTCTATATGATATTGTTCTGGTGGCCTCAAGCCCCAGAATTCTTTGGAGCCTCTTGGACAAGATCCATAACCACTTAGAAGAACTTGGCCTAACCATCCACGTATGAAAAAAAAAGGAAAAAAATCTCCCTTGTCTAGACTATGATATGCAGTTAGATGATGTGTTTCTATGTACCTTAGATGTTTATGGTTGTTGTTTAGTCATTTCAATCATGTCTGATCCTTCGTGACCCCATTTGGGATTTTCTTGGCAAAGATACTGAAGTGTTTTGCCATTTCCTTCTCCAGCTCATTTTTACATATGAGGACCTGAGGCCAAACGGGTTAAGTGACTTGTCCAGGGCCACAGGGCTCATAGGGGCCTGAGGCCAGATTTGAACTCACAAAGTTGAGTCTTCTTGACTCCAGACCTAGCCCTCTATGCACTGTGGCGCCCCTAGCTGCCCATATCTTGGATAGATATTTACAAATGGAAAATGATTTGGGCCTTGAATTAAACAGAAAGTGGAAAATGGGCAGGATGAACTTTGGAAAATGACAAAGACACTTTAATGGCCCCAAACTTCTCTCTGAAACAGCCCATCCTTTTCAATACCTATTTTACCAGTGTTGTTATATGGCTGTGTGTCATGAAATATATAGTCTTTGAAGAATTAAAAATTAATATCTTCAGAGGGCAGTGGAGAAACATATGGTATGTGTGAGCAAGCACATAACAAATAAGGAACTATGAAGAAGAATTAAAGAAAAAAAGATTCCGTTAAAAAGTATGGCTGGGAGGGAAAAACCAAAATATAAGACAGTTTGTCTCTAAACAGTTCAATGAAGATTCATTCAGCAAGTATTTATTAATCACTTATAATGCACTAAGCAGTGAGCTGGAGGAGCTAGCATTGGAGCTGGGTCTTATTCTTCAATCAACAAACATTTTTAGGAGCCAGTCATGTGCCCATCGCTGAGCTGGGTCCTAGGGATATAAAGAAAAAATGAAGTCATCGTTGCTTTCAGAGAATTTACGTTCTTTTGGAGGAGACATCATGTGGGTGTGAGTGTATATATGTGTGTGTATACATAGTTATGTATTTATGTATATATACAGATATGTGCACAGATATATTCAGAATCAATACAAAGCAGTTAACCTCAGTATGCTTAGAGAAATAGGGCGCTAGCAGTTGGGAAAAAATCAAGGAAGGTTTCATTTAGAAGATAATGCTTGAGCTGAGTTTTGAAGGAAGTGAAAGATCCCATGAGGTAAGAAGCATCTTCCAGGTATGCCAGTTCAAAGAGAGCAACAGAGACGGAGAGAGACAGAAAATGGAGTGCTAAGTGTCAGGACAGAGAGAAGGCCACTGTGGCTAAACCATAGAGTGCTAAAAGGGGAGTAAGGTATAATGAGACCGTCTATCAAAGAAGGGCTTTAAAGGACCAGTAAGTAGTCTGATCTGAGAAGCAATAGGGAGCCACTGGCGTTTACTGAGTTAAAATGGGACATGATCCCACCTGTGTTTAAGGAAAATCACTTGGACAGCTATGTGGAAGATGGATTACAGGGGGAGAGACCCAAGACAGGGAGATGAATTAAAAGGGCATTGTAATAGTCAAGGACAGTGAAAGGTGACCAGCACCTGCACCAAGGTGCTGTCTGTGGGAGTAGTGGGAAGGAGACAGATGGAATGAGATTAGGTATGGCAGGATTTGGCTCATTGACTATACGGGGTGAGGGAGTGTGAAGAGTGTAGGGCCAAGGCTGTTCACCGTTGTTGTGTCATGGACCCCTTTGGCAAGTCAGGAGCTCACGGACCCTTTAAATGCATAAACATTAAATACCTAGGATTACAAAGGAAACCAATTATGATGAAATTCAAATCTCAAAATATTTTTTAAAAAATGAATGGACCTCAGGTTAAGAACCTCCTAGAGTCACAGGACCTGGTTTCAAATTCCACTCTCTAATGTTTACTTCTTGGGTCTTTGGGCAAGTCATTCATTTTCCCTAGGAAATCAGTTTCCTCATCTGTAAAATGAGGGAGGTTGAATTAAGTGGCTGTTGAGCTTCCTTCCAACTCTAGATGTGTGATCAGAGGTGGGACAATGGAGAGAGCCCCAGGGCTGGAGTCAGGAAGACCTGAGTTCAAATGCAGCCTTAGACACTTACTAGCTATGAGACCTTAGGCAAGTCATTTTACCTCTCTAAGCCTCAGCTTCCTCATCTGTAAAATGGGTATAATCATAGTACATACATCCTCTCTGTGGAGATCAAATGAGATCATAACTGTAAAGTGCTTATCACAGAGCCCAACACAGCATGTAATATAGAAATGTTAGTTACTGTTGTTATAGCATCTCAGTTACAAACCTTGGAGACTAGAAGAATGATGATGCCTTTTGCAGAAATAGATAAAGGAGTGGGTTTGGAGAGAGATGAATTCTGTTTAGACATATTTTAGTATAAAATCTGTATTTCTCTTTGTATTATTAAACCAAACCTTAAAAGCGATGGATGCTTAATATATGCATGTTGCCTGATGATTCATATCAAATTCAGTATAATGTAGCCATTCCTGCTGCATGTAATGTTGCCCTCTTGACCTCAAGAGTAATTCTGCTAATGCATTTTAACCAAATTTCATGTAACATGAAAACCCTTCTGTTAACAGTGTCATCCCAGCACCCATTTATAGCGGTGTTTTTATTTTAACTGCCTGCCCCTAGAGGGTTGTGTAGTGTAACATACACATATATACATACACATACATACACATGCATACCTATATATATGCCATGCAGGACAAGAATAAAGAGAATGGAAAAGTGACCAATACTAAGTGTCCTGGGAATTAGAGATCAGTGGGATGTATGTGGAGAGCTGGAGAAACAAGACAGATGGAATGCTGAAATAATCCAGCAAGATGGAAGTGTTAAAGAAAAATGAAAATTTTCATTAAGGAAAAGTAGGAAGAAGGGTATCATTAAGAAAAATATTAGATTGATAAAATATTTTAAAATCTACTAGATATTTTGATGAATTTAGGAACTTTATTTTTTTGCATGTGTGATAATCTAGGTAATGTCTAAGTTTTGGAGAAAATAAGATGTAGGTCATCCAGAAAGGATGAATAGTAAGAATACAAGGTTGAAAAGCAATAATAAATATGTGCATGTATTTTATGAGAATATTTTTATTATGTATTCGTGCCCCCGTGAAGTCTTTTTAATTAAAAATCTGTTTATCTAAAAGCAGATAATATAGGAGAAAGCACTTTGAATCCATAGGATAGGAGGCAATATAAAAATTTCAGGGAAGAAAATAAATTTAAAATCCATGTAGGGGATGAGTGGTAGAACCAAGAATAGAATTTAGGCTTCCTGGTTCCTAATCTCTGTCCTAGTTTACAATGAAGCCTTTCTGACATAAATTTTCATTTTAGACATGTTCGATTTAAGCAGGTAGTCATCTTGTTCTGTTAGACCATGTCCTGATTTTTCAATGCATTGTTTCAAAGGGTTGTGCTTGTCATTCATAGAACTACTCCCAAAATAAAGGGCTGCCTAGATGCTAAAAAAACTTTTCATTTGTAGGTTCAGTCTCTAAGTGAAGAAGACCCCAAAGAAAAAAGCATCTGGTTCAGAAGGGACTACCTTAACCAGAGTTGTACCATCTTTAATGGGCAGCTGAGGTAATAAATACCAGAGAGGTGAAATGTAATTATGTGTATCAAAGGCCCAGACCTGACGTCCAAATTCTGCAGGTGCAGATAAGGATCAGAGGATCTGGCAGATGAAGGAAACCTAATCATTGGTTTTAATGTGGAAGACTTCGTGCATTGTAAGAAATTGATTTCTGTTTCCAATACTGGAAATTAATAGGATGTCGGGGCTGTTGGGTGGGTTTTTAAAACATTTCCCAGGCATGTCATGAGATCCTATGCACATCAGTCACTAGTGTGTGAAGGTCATTCTAAAAGACATGTGCTGCGTCTTGTTCTTTTTTTTTGGGGGGGGGGGGCGTTGTAATGGGAAAGAGAAGAGTAAGAGTGGAACAGTAAAAAAAAAAGCCAGGTGTCTCTAAGGGTAGGTTTGAAGAAACTAATGGAAAGCAAGCCACTTTTAAAGGAATTATTGTCTTTTAAAAAAGCGCTGATTTCCATGTGAAATTTATGCCTGCCAGCAGAGGCAACAGAGGAGCGTCCCAGGCAGTGCTAAAGAGACAATTCATTAATTGGCTAGTGTACACACGCCATAAAGGACATTAATTCGCAAAATGAAAAACTAATAGAGTGTTTAGCTGGCTCTTTATCATCAATGACAGTCCGTACTCTCTTCATCATTAGTGTTTACTGAACTGATGGGGGCTGCAGTCCAACCCTATCAAGCTCATCTCAAATGAGTTTACATCACTTTTCAGCTTGGTCAGGCATCCTTCCTCTTCTCTTAATTGAAATAAGCAGCCCAACTCTACCCAGGAACCAGGAGCACTTCCTCCATGTTTTATTTACCTCATTTTCATTTGGGTTCCCTGCTGGGTCTCGACTGACAATGATAGCAACATTGCTGTGGCACTACTCTTTATTCATAACCTGCTTTAAAAGTCTTATGTTAATCCTCTCGTGAACTAATTTGAGGCCTACTGGGTTTTATTCCCATGTTACAGGTAGAAAAACTGAAGCACAGAGCTGAGAAATGAGACAGTCTGGTATGGTAGAAAAGGGCTTTATCTGGAGGGGGAGAAAAGAGCATCTGGGTCTGAATGGCAGCTCTACAAGTCAACAGCATGGTTGAGTTTTAAGCCGTTTGAACCATAGAGCTTTCCCTTAAACTAAGAAGAAAATCCATCCTATTCCTCTAGTGTTTTCATCTTTTCTCCTTCAATATTTCCCATTTGTGCACTCTCCACTTTAGGTTATTGCCAAAAGCTTGAAATCTCTGTGCTTTCTAGTCTTTTGTAGAACAAAAGGAATTTCCAGTAATTCTTCTATTCTGAAGCATCAGCCCTAGGTATCTTTTATCTTCTCCAGCCCTACTGACTTTCCTTTATAAAATCAGCTCCCAAGTGTTCAAGAGGTGGCAAGCTATTTTCAAGGTTACTCCTGACCTTTCTTTCCCTCCTCACTTACTTTTTTGGCTATTTCACTGCTGACTAATTGCAATGACTATTGACAAATCCAGAATATAAAAATTGTTTCCTTAAATTCAAAGCAATTTAAGTGGAACCCTATTGCCACAGTGAACATAAAGGATGTTATTTACTTGACACTCTGCTGTTTCTTTAAATTCAACAAGTGCTTAATGTAGATAATCATTTTATAGAGGTTTCCGTTCATTGTTCAATTTCTGCTTTCTTGGGATGTAGGATCTTCGAGTTATGGTGAGTGGAAAAACAGCTGAAGAACATAGTAGTTAAGAGGTCATAGCTGTATTAAATGTTGCAATAAATACACTTATACCTAATGAACTCTCAATATTTCTACCTCTTAATTGTGATCTCTGGCTCCTCCACAGGTCATCTCCACTAAGAACCCTAGGGACTTGTGAAAATACCGAATCATGAGAATTTTATTTTAACAGAATTTGTTAAAAACCAGATCGATGAAGTACAGTTACTATAGGCTGTGGTCATAAAATCTCCTTCACTGAAAGAACTATGCATTACACAGGAATTCATTAAAATGGGGTTTTTTATTTGAGGATCATAAGCAGACAAGTATAAGGAAAATATTTTAACTAAAATCCATTTATTTTGCTCTTATTGTTCAGTGGTGATTGAAAGGGGGAGTGCCTCCCTCCCAAAGGGATATTTTGTCATAACAATAATAAAATAGCACTTTGAGATTTCCTTACAACAACCCTATGAGGTAACACATGAGTAATAATAATATTTTATTAGTATAGTTATTGCAGGTCAGAACCTGTTGTTATCCAGTTTTAATGCATTTTTACTTGAACTTGAATGTGTCAGCCATAGTTTAGAATAAGCTATTAATATTAATAGCTATTAAACTAATAGCTGGGGGCTTGGAAATTCAATTGAGTCAACACTAATTAAATCCCTAAGACTCTGTGGACAATACTGGAGGAGTCTTAGACAAAAGAGAAGAAAGCTGCCCTCATGGGCCTTACATACAAAGTAATTTGAGGAAGAGAACATTAACAACCATGGTGGGTAAGAGAGAAAAGGGTGAAGGGAAGGATTAAGAAGGCCTCCTCTAGGAGGTTGCAGTTTAACTGAGCCTTAAATGAAGCTAAGGGGGCAGCTAGGTGGCAGTGAGTAGAGCACTGGCCTTGAAGTCAGGAGGACCTGAGTTCAAATGTGGCCTCAGACACTTGATACACTTACTAGTTGTGTGACCTTGGCCAAGTCACTTAACCCCAATTGCCCTGCCTTCCTCCCTTCAAAAAAAATGAAGCTAAGGATTCTTGGAGGCAAAAGTGCAGCAGGAATGCCTGAATTAGGATAGTTCTGTCATCAGAGTGGGAAGATTTAAGATTTGTGATAGAGATGGAATAACCCAACTTAACAGCTGTTTGGATATGGCAGGTGAGGGACAGTGAAGAGACAAGGGTGACTCAGAGGTTCAGAATCTGGCTGACTTGGAGGTTTGTGATTCCTTCAGTAAAAGTAGAGACATCTGGAAAAGGTAAAGGTTTCAGGGAGAGAACGAGTTTTGTTTGGTCCATGTTAAACTTGAGATCATAGCTGTAAAGCTGGAAGGAACCTTCAAGATCATCTAGTCTAATCCCCTTACCTTACAAATGAGGCTCAGAGACATTAAGTGATTCATCTAACATCACAAAATCTGAATGGAGGCCCTTGGATTCCAAGTCCAAGGCTCTTTCCTCCTTAAGGAGAATTTAGGATATTGATGAGATAACTGGGTGCAGATGTCTGGAGGGACAATTGGAAAGTTGGAACTGAAGATAGAGAAAGAGATAAGGATTATATAAGGATATAACTGTAAGTTATATAGCTTTGCCAGTCCTCTTTGTAGAAAAAATTATCTCTATTAAAAATCACCAAGAGAATACCTAGGGAGAGAAGAGAAGGGAGTGTGAGGCAAAATTTTAGGGGCTTTTACGTTAGATCTAGAACATCAGCTTACTTTTGGTGTTTATCCACCAAACTTTCTAATAAAGCTGATAGCAAGGAGCAAAATGGATTCATTTAAGTTTATCTTTTCCTTCTTTTATCTAACCATTTAGCAGGCAGTAGGGAGGTTTGGGAGGCAGATCTAGAAGATAGGGAGGTAAGGAGAGTTTGTTGGTTGGAATACAAAATAATGAGCATTAAAATTATCTAAAAGCATTCAGCAAAAGAGAAATGGGAAACAATTTACCTAACTGGACTATCATTTTCTGAATGATAGAGTTAACACTACTGTTAATAATTCTAGTGAAGCTTTAATGATGAGATTTAACCTTTTGACTGGAATAAAGTTGTTGGACTATCCGCAAATTTCATGTAGATTGATGAAACCGAGATTGGCTGTCTCTGTCCTCTATTATCACAGATGAAAATTGATTCTGCTATTGATTTTACAGTTACTCAGGTTTGATGCATGTACAACGTTTGTACCTAGAACAAATGTGCAGTAGTAGAATTGCTTTGTTATATCACCCAGACAAATTAAAACCCTGAACAAACCCTGTACTCTTTTTTAAGTAGTATATTTTATGCATAGTAGAACATAGTTCTCAAAGGCCTTACTGGTGGAGAAGCATTAAAATATGTAGAATCATTTTAAAGAAACCATATATCTAGAAGAGGATATACTACAGACCAACTGGGTAGATAGATGATGTGGATGATGCTTTTCCTAATACAGTTTATAGGAATGTCACAAAGGGCAAGAGGGCTTCAATGGCCCAGATGTCTTCTGAAATTCTTAGTGTTTCTCTTACATTCATTAATTCCGTCTGTTTGAAGGAAGAGATTTGAAAAATGAGTTATAGATGGAAACGGTGAAGCCTACTCATCACAGAATAGTCGTAGGTTCCTTGTAAACACTGGTGTATCTAATAGCCACTAAGGGTAGCTTCAGGTGAGTTTGAAGTGAAAGGAAATGGCAACAACAAAAAGTTATTGAGTTTTTCTTTCCTTTTCATTTGCTTCCTTTTTCACTTTAGGAGGACCCTGCCACAGGAGGAGGAGGAGAAGGAGGTAGTGGATGTGGTTGTCTCATGATCATCGGGTCATCACTGTCATCATCATGATGATAATGATTCACATTTAGATTGTTCTTTATAGTTTACAGGATACTTTTGTCATTACAAATATTATTCCTATTTTACTGCTAAAGAAACTGAGGCTCATAAAGTGACTTGCCCAAAGTCCCATACATTGTAACTATAGCATTGGAATTCAAACCCAGATCTTCTGAATCCAGATTCCACTATATAGAGCTTAACTCCCTAACAAGCATTATTAATTCTAATACCAGCTAGAGTGCATACTCCCCATTGCAATCAAAACTTTATTACTACCTTCTAGAAAGTTCAAAAAGCCATGTTTTCCCCTCAGTGTTAATGGCCATTAGCTGTATGATCGACAAAGCCTAAGTATTACTTCTTGCCCTAGGCTTAAAATGTGCTTTCTACGAGGTTTTTAGGCAATCTTCTTGATTTTTGAGAGGTGTTGTCTTATTACCCTGAGAGAATCTATAGAGGTTCATAATAGCTAGCTAGCTAGCCTTTTGAAGGTCTTATGTACCTGGGAGAGTCAGCTTCAGTGTTCATAACTTAAACTTAGTATCCTCTTAGAGTATATTTACATAGGGAAAAAAGATATTTAGATTTTGAGCTAATTCAGCCTGACATTCAGTATTCAACTGATAAGTTATTCTGCCTTATCTGACTTAAGAGCTCTATCTTTAAATTGGTATAGAAGCAAATTATAAATATAATAGTTTTTAGAAAAGAGAGAATACAGAATATTAATTATTCTGCAAACTGTATGGTGAGTCTGAAAGGGGTGTGAGAACAGGTTTCATGGGCTATTAATAGTGACAGAAATATGGTGGTATATCATTAACTATCACAAAGCATTAATCAATATGTGAATGTCACCAGCTCATCCATTTAGCCCATATAGGGAACATTTGACACAGGAGAAAGGGACCTGGAGCTACTTAGTGTTATCTTTATAGTACACCAGAGGGGTATCTCCTCTTGTTCTCACAGATCAGAAATTCCACTAGGAAGATTATACATCTACACGTGACATGCTGTGTGCAGGGGCAAGGGGCAGGGGGTTCATCGTCTTTCCATTCCTTCTTTTCCAACATGGTCATTTCCAGAGCATCTGACCTCTCTGAACAGTTATCAAACAGGGCTGTGTCTTCAGACTTGGTCTAAGGACCATTCCAGAGCTATTTCTTTCAATCAAACCAGTGAGCCACGGTCTATATCCACAGTAATTCAATATGAGAGATCAGAGGAATCTATGCTTCTTTGATCCTTGCTGCTGTGAATGATACTGGTTCAAGTTCCTGCCACCAGTTAGGCAGAGACAGCCCAAATATGTTAATACCTAAATAAAGAAAGGGAAGGAGAAAGATGGACCCCTCTTTTTTCATAAACAGATAAACCGTTTTAGGTGTTTCTTGCACATGAAATTCCATTTCCTGTTTCAATGTCTTTGCAAAGACGAGGCCCTCATATGTAGAAATCCTTATCTCCATGCCATAGAATCCCTAGGTTCTTTCATAGTACAGCTCAGGTGCTGTCTGAGTTACCTGTATTCTCTCCATCCTGAAACTCTTTTGTGCTTTGTATTTGCATGTAAACATATTCTATCATCTCCTCATTGGAATGTGAGCTCCTTGTGGCTGGAGAATGTCTTTGTCTTTGCATCCAGCTTCTAGCAATATGCCTTATACGTTACGTTTAATAATGTTTGTTATATTGAACTAAATATGCATTTGTTCCAGAACAAATAATGATCAGAATTCAAACATAAGGAATTGTCGGGACCTGGGGAGGGTGCAGAGAAAAGAAGATTGATAAAGTAAAGTCCCTACTGTAAAGGAACTTACAGTAGGGGGGGATGGGATATACACCGTTAATACAGAGAATATGGGAGGTAAGAGCAAAGTTCTATCAGAGATCATACTTCAAAGCCTGCAGGGATCAATTATTTAACTGATGTGCGTATTCTTCCATCCTGCATAATTCTTATCCTTTTTTTTCTTCCATAGACCCTCCATTGGTGGTCTTGCTGTAGGTATTTTTTCTGTTTCCCGAGTGCCAGTGTAGCATTTGGTCCTTCCATTATCCCTTGCTCTTGCCAACGACCAAGCCAACCTCCTTTTTCAATCATAAATTTCCTGGGTGAAATTCTTATATGATTTTTGTAAACAAGTTATCATTGGAAATAAGGTGAAGCCTATTTGAGCCTGCCATACATCTCTTCTCTAACCTTTGCACAGATCCCTTCAAATTATATTCTTTAAAGACTATGCTGTTGCAAGATTTACAATTGTGTGGCACCACTGGGAGAATTTTTGTCCTCCCGAGTCATGCTTTTCTACTGGAAAGTAGTTTAGTATCATTTAAAATCAATGGGCAGTTTCTCATATGCAGTCTAACCCAATTTCTTTTTCTTTTTCAATATCACACCTTACTCGTTTTCCTTCTGCATTGACTGTACTTTTCCCACATATATGTGCTAGTAGACTAATTCATTGGACTTGTCTTCCAATTTCATAGTATAGTTCAGTTTTTTTTTGTCTGTTTAGCTTTTCTTGTAAGGTCTGTAGGCTGATCTCTTTTGAGTGACCATGGATTTCATTGAGGAAGCCCTATAATGAGTTTTCCTAACTCACAATCCTCAATACCCAAATGAATCTTTGATTTTACTCAGATAAATTTCTTCTAACAGTGGAGAGCAGTGGTGTCAAATTCAAATAGAAACAGATCCCTGAGGGGTGCATATCAATTTAGAAAACTGCAGATGAGTATTATATCTGTTGTATTATATTTTTATTTCTTTTGTCAAACATTTCCCAATTACATTTTAATGTGGTTGGTACTCCATGGAACCACAGTGAGTTTGACCCCTCTGATACCTGCCCATGCTATGACACGACTCCTATCAGTAAAAAACCATCACTCAACATGTATTAAGTCCTGAGAATAAGAAGACAACAGGAAAGACTTTGTGGAGCTTACATTCTAATGGAGAAGATGACTTGTTCACCTGTAAGTGTATACAGAATATATACAAACTGAATACAGATTCTTTTGAACCAGAAAGGCCTCTCTGTGAAGCTGGTGCTGGAGTTGAGTCCTGAAAAGAAACCAGGGAATGGCTAGTACAGAGATTCGTTTTGCATTGCTATACATGTTTGTGATGGGTTTTGTTTTTCTTATCCTCTTGTTTTGTAGGGAATGGCAAGAAGAGAGGGAGAATTAGAAATTGAAGGAAAAATAAAATAGTCTAAAATAAAAAGAAGCAGAAACCAGAGATTCTAAGAGGTAGAGGTGAAAAGAGAGGCCACGTTTTCTAGAAGAGTGCAAAGGCAGAGAAACTGGAGATTGTATCTATAGATAGAACAGTGTATCACTAATTAAGGTGGGACATTCTTTTGCTGTTTTCTCTTTTACTGCTTATTTAATCAAGTGCCCTTGAAGAGTCTGGCCTTTGTTTCTTTGATTGGATCAAGAGTCTTTGATGACTTCCTTGCCTCAAGGGAAAGCCTGGTTTGCAGGGGTTTGAGTCACATGTTGTGATGCCCTTTGACCCTGAACAGAATATATAAACCCAGAGGTTGGCGTTTTCCCTTGGGGCTTTCAGTCACTGGAAGAGTGGCGTGGGACTCTAGGCAGCTGTTGTTAAGAGCCCCCCGGCTTGTTAACCTGGATGTTGATGCTTTCCTACTAACCATGAATTGTGATTTGGTCTGTTTATATTGTGTATGTTTGTAACTTGTTTATATTTGCTCTGAAGTTCAGGTTGCTGCCTTTTCTTCCAGAACTAAGTGAATGATATTTGTATGTGTGATTAAAGTAAGCTTGTTTACCCCTTAAAGTTACTTTCCTTGGTAAAGCAGATCAAAGAACCTGTGTTGGCAGCTCTTCTTTCTAGTCTTGTTGGATCTTACACTCCAGCAGCAAGTGCTAGCCGGATTGTTGCTACAAACAGCCAATAGGCCAGGATAGCTTGAATACAGAGTGCAAGAAAGGGAGTAAAATGCCTGAAGACTGAAAGGGTAGGGAAAGGCCAGGTTCTGGAAAGATTTAAATGCCAGATGGAAGAGTTTCTCTGACTCTTAAGGCAATAGGCACTAAATTTGTTGTGACATGATCAGAATGCACTTCAGGAAAATCACTTTGGCAGCCATGTAGAAGATTGATTAGAATGGGGAGACATTTGAGGCAGGGGGAGCAAAGGGAGGCTGTTGCTGGAATCCCAATGAGTGGCAATAAAGGCCTGAACTGGAGTCATGACTGTGTGAGTAGAGAGGAGGAGTGTTTCCACAATCCAGCTAGCAGCTTCTGTGGGGGCGAAAGATCCACCCACAGCCAGCACCCAGAAAGCTGCCGGACAGCACACCACAAAAACACAGGTTCTTTTGATCTGCTTAACTAAGGAAAGCAAGGTGAAGGGG
>CM053623.1:90203336-90360766 GCA_028646595.1 Phalanger gymnotis | reverse complement strand
GCCCTGCTTCCCTCTGCCACTTTGTGGGTTCTGCAGCTCTAGAATTGGTTCAGAGCCATTGTTTTATAGGTTTTTGGAGGAACTTGGTGGGGAGCTCACGCCAGTCACTGCTTCCCAGCCGCCATCTTGGCTCTGCCCCCCTATCCCTCACTCTTACTGCAGGACAAGTTTATGTTCTATTTTGCCTCTACTGAGTATGAATCCTGCTTATGACATTTTGTAGTTACATATGTTTATATATATTTATGTATATATACGTATATATATTTTATATATGACACTCTATAAGAATAATAATAATAGTGGTTTATAAAGTGCTTTGTAAACTTTAAAGTAGTGTTTGTATAAATAGTCAGCCAAAATACACTCACCTTGCTCTCAAGGAGCTTGCAATCTAATGGGGAAGACAACCTGCAACAAGCTATAGACAGAACGACTAGCTTTTATTATATGTTATACTTACTTAGGTGTGTGTCTTATCCCCTCCTGGAGTGTTGCTTCTATAGTGTCTTATCTAATCTTCATACCTCCCCCAAAAGCCAAGCACTGAGGTATTTGTTGAATTTAATTGAATTGGTCTCTGAGTCACTTAGTGAATAAACTGCTTCCCTGAGGCCCTAGGAGAAGTGGCCAAACTCTACAGCTCTGAGGATATTCATTAAACACATTGCTGAATGGCGATTGTGCCTAAAAAATCCAAACCATATAGCCCTTTTCATATTGTCTCTGACCTGACTCTGACTCCTTTATTCACCTAGGAAAACCTAGTCAAGTTTTTGTTAATTTCTTAAGCTGTTGTTTGATTTATGATTTTATGGAAATGCAAAATATTTAGTTATAAAGTTCACAAGGGATCAAATTTAACATTAAAATAGTACCCTGCCAGTGAATGGCTAAAATGAGCCTGTTGGTTTTTTGTTTTGTTTTATTACCCACCCCCCATTTCTTTTCCTGAACTAGTATCTGAATTACTATAACCACATATCATTTTAGTTTGTGATTGGATTTGTGCCAAACCCTTGAGGAGGATTATTTGGAACAACAGGGGGAAAAAAATGAATCTTGCTATTTTCCCATAAGACTGAAGGAGTTCGTTCCCTGTATTTTTGGCCCATGAGATTTAAGAGAAATGGAATTGTGATTCTTTAGAGAGTTACCTGTTTTCTGCTATGTACTGTGTGCTGGCAAGCGCCTAAAGCTTAATATCTTGGCAGGCCTGGGACTTGCTCAATCAGTATGAACATCAAAGAATAGGTACTGAGAGACTTAAGCGTGTGTTGCATTGAGAGGTGCCATGTACAGAGTACAAGTGTTGCCTCAGATTCTAGAAAAAAATACTTTCCCTTGTGGGAACTTAGAAAACAGCTGTCCACTTTTACCTTCATTTCATGTTTGTTTTGCTATTCAGAAAGAGGCCCTGCATGAAGCTTCTATTTTCATCACTATTTATTTCTGGCACTTCTTTGATAATGGTGATTGATTTGGAGTTTTAGTTTTGATAACGTTGAAGTTGAATAATAATCTTGATCAATAAAATACTTGGAAACCATTGGGTGAAAGATTTTATACAGTTTTTAGGAGGATGGTAGGAAAAAAATTAATTTTCAATCTTGTTTTGATAGTATCCATTGAAAATTTTATCCTTCTAATATTTGAGATTCTTTTGTGAAGATTAATTTTTCTTTGGCATTGGATCTCTCAAAAAAGACATCTACACAGGAAAAACAAAATGGAAGAAGACTACATATCTTGATTATGACATATAGTTTCCTTTGAATCAGTCCATCACTAAGTATATATGACAGTGATCTGGGTATAGAACTGAACAGAAGAGAATATCAGGATGTATCAAATTATGCAACATTTTCAATGATTCCAAGCTTCTTGCTACCACGAAATTATGTATCTCTAACACCATTAATTTTCAAGCGATGCTGCATGATTATCATTTTGGAAGAAACCAAATTGCCTTTGACCTAGGACCACTTCAAAGGAAAAAGACTAAGTCTAAGTATAGTACTAATAGTGATGTGTGTGTGCAAGAATTATCATAAAAGACATTAGCAAGGATGTGGGTGAGCAGAAAAAGAAGTAGGACAGTTATAGAGTGAAAGTGAAGAATCAGATATGGACAGACCAATACCTATAATATGATTCCAAAATTAGAGTGATAGTCTTATCCAGCAGATCAGATAAGATTCATATTTGGATTGGTTTCAAGCTACATGCATAGAAGGAGCATTCACTCTGATGAGATCATAGATCCATCAAAGTATTAGGAAAATGAATAATTAATCAGATATGCATTATGCATACCAAGCATTGTGCTGAAAATGGGGAAATCAATAAAGGGTAAAGTAAGACTTGGTCCCTGACCTAAAAGACCTTACAGTTCATTTAGAAAAATAAGATATCGATATATATGTACATAAATATATATATATACACATATATATGCATGAAAAGCTAATTAGCAACTACCATATCATATCTAGAAACTGAGAGTTGAAAAAGACTTCAGATATGACAGAACAAGAGGCAGCATGGTATGGTGGATAGAAGTCAGGAAGACCTGAATCTAAGTCTCACATCAGATGCAAGATGATCTACGGCAAGACATTTAACCATGTGAGCCTCAGGTTTCTCTTCTGTAAAATGGGGATAATAATATCTGTACTACTGACCTGCAGAGTTTTTGTGAGACTCAAATGGCATAATGTATGTAGAGGTCCTCACAAACTTTAAAATGTGAGTTATTATTATCTAGCCCAACCCTCATTCATTATATGCCCCTATAAACTCAGTGCCAATTCCTATCTGCTGCTAAGTGCTCAGTAAAATTCAAAGGTGAGAACCGAGGAATCATTCAGGACTGGGATGATCATGGAAGAAAGCTTTGTGTTAGAGATGGGTTTTGAGAAAGTTGGCTATGATTTAGATCAGAGGTGTGAGGCCTGCAGTATTCTTGAGTGTGCAGGAAACTAAATTCAATGTAATTGGAAATTATTTGACAAAATAAACAAAAACACAGTAGAGCATAGATAATGTTAATGTGTGGTTTTCTAAGTCAATATGTGGCCTACCACTCAGTGGCCCCTATTTCTGTTTGAGTTTAATATCACTGATTTAGATAGGTGATCAGGAGAGGAGAACTTTTCAAATAGGGGAACAACAGGACTAAAAGCATCAAGACAGGGGTGATGAGCAGACCATTTGATGTGGGGGATGGTTCATATAGGGGAGTAGCCAGAGATAAGACTGTAAAGTTAGGTTCAATCTAGCTTGTGGAAGGCCTCAGGTGCTGGACTAAAGATATTGAGCATACATCTCTAGGTAGAGGTCTTTGCTTAGGGTAGTAACATGATTATGCTTTGTTTAGGAAGTGGCCTGACTTTGTTTTACAAGATTGATTAGAAGGAGAAAGGAGGTTATTATGATGGACTAGGTAAAAGGTGATAAGAGCCTATCAAGTGATGGTGGAGAAATGGATGTAAATAAAGATCATCTGGGCAAGCTATTGCTATGGAAAAGGAGCCAGCCATCCCCACTCACTGTAAACCAACTGCCACACATGGGACAGGCAAGTCAGCCTAGCTACAGTAGCAAGGCAGCCTGCAAGAGAGACAAGAGACAAGTCAAAGCACTACCACTATATTGGCTGCCATCTCCCTTTATATCTTGATTGGAGCAGCCCATGTTCCTAAACCCAAAAGTCTTGAAAATAGGGATGCTTCCAGCCCAGTACCCTCACACATTACCCTGGGAAACAGCCCATGAAGAGATGTGGCCTGTCTTCTGCAGATGCTACAACCATAGCTGCTAAAGACCAAGAAAAGAAATTCTTGCCACCAAAGTCTTTGGCCTTGTCAATTCTATTCAACATCAAAAATGGATCATTTTACCAGAGGAAATGACATTAAAGAAGAGGTGTCACCTTTTGCTTTGCTGCTATGCCTTAAGTACTTTGGGACTTTTCCATCCAATTTGCAATTGAAACTGGTGGTGCAGAGGATAGAGTACCAGGCCTGGAGTTGGGAAGACTCATCTTCCCGGGTTCAAATCTGGCCTCAGACACTTAAGAGCTGTGTGACCCTAGGTAAGTCACTTGAATGTCTTTGCCTCATTTTCCTCCTGTAAAATGAACTGGAGAAGGAAATGGCAAACCACCCCAGTAACTTTGCCAAGAAAACTCCAGATGGGGTCACGAAGAGTCAGACATGACTGAAACAATTAAACTTCAACAACAATCCATGTCATCTTACAAATTAGAATGTGAGTTCCTTGAGAGTAGGGAATAAAAACACAGCTTGTGACTCAAAGACTAGGGCCCTATCTGTCATAACACACTGCTTCTCAGTTCCTTTATCTCCAGACAACTTCTAAAGCAATATCTTCAGCCCTGGTCTATCTACTAGGACCTCCAAATGCCTGCTGGATATTTCCATTGAGCCACTTCACCATCTTTTAAAAATACCCATGCCCAAAACTAAATTCATTATTCTTCCCAACATTCGCTCTCTGTTTTTGCTTACCTATTCCTGTAAATGCTACAATTTCCCCCACTGCTCAGGCTCAACATTTCCAAATCAGCTTTGGCTCCATCTTCTCCCTTGGGGCTTTCCCTGAAAACTAACTCAGTGATTCCTATTCTGGGGTTCCTTGATAATGCAAATCCAATCAGTACTTTACACATATATCTGTTGCATATTCGAGTGACTGAATGAATGAATCAGAGGCTCCATTCAGTGAGAGAAGGAATCTATGAGGTAATAACATCTCAGGATCTGAATGGGAATTTTTAAGCACGGTCATTACATCAGCTCTGACAGAAACATAAATTTTTTATGATTGGCTCTGTGATTTCATCTCCTGTTGATCAGTGTAGGAAATTCACAGTGAGGAATTTGTTCTACCATTGCAAACAATCATTTCTTATTCAACTTGTCATCTTCAGGTATTGCCCAGGGCCCTCAGAGTTTAAGTGACTTGCCCAGAGACACGAGGCCATCGTGTTTCAGAAGAGGGACTTAAACTCAGGTTTCTTTGACTCCAAGACTGGTTCTCTAGACATTATTCCACATAAACACCTTTTTTCAGAAAGAAAAACTAAGAAACAGAAATCTTCATACTTTCTTTATGTCCTCCTGAGTTAGACTTCAGAGCAGAGTTCACCAAGCATTGTCCTACTCCAGTACTTCCAAAATTCTGTCATGTCATCAGGAAAGGTGCTCCTATAATCTGGGTGCTCCCTCTGCAGATCCCCGTTCCTCCATGCCTTAGAACTAGGGTTCTTAACCTGGGGTTCACAGACCCCCAAAGGGTCCATGAATAGATTTCATACTCTGAGATCAGAAAAAAAAATAGACCTTATTTCAGTGTATCTTATTTCCTTTTTTAGCTTAAGTATTTTGTTTTATGCATTTTAAAAATTATTCTGAGGAGTCCATAAGCTTCACCAGATGGCAATGGGGTCCATGACACAATGGACCTCTTGCCTCATGAGATGGTTTTATGAGTTGCAAAATTTCATCACCTGTATTTTGGACACCATTCTGGTGATCAGCTTCCCCATACTTAGTTAGGCTGATCCTTAGATGAAAGACATACAGTCCTTTACCAGACCCTCCTCCAAGCCTTTCCATTTTATCATGACCTCCCAGAGCTTACATTCTGATGTCCTAGCTTTAAGAAGCCCAATTCATGTCTATTACATGATGAAGCATCCAGGGAAGGCATTGATGGAGGAAAGTGTGTCCCACTTTTGTGAAAACCTGAAGAGGAATCATTGAATTTTAGACCTAGAATGGACTTCTAGAGAGTAGAGGAAATTATGTGGGATTATTCTTTGGCAGCTTTCTGTCTCCTAAAAAGCTTAGATTCAGTGGGTTAACCTCCATTTTCTTGCCACAACAACGATCCTTTCCTTTTCAGTTTTTCACTTCCACCCCAGTTGGGACCAGTATATAATATAACAAATTCAGCTAATACTGCAGATGCACAAGGACATCCTTATATGGATCAATTAAAGAAGTAGCTGTAAGTTGCCATTGAAAGCAGAGCAGCTGCATCCTTGAAAACAGATGCTCTTCTGGGGCTGAATGAGCCCAATTTTGACTAATTTTAAGAACTAAACAGATTTAGGTCTTGTTAATATTTGGATGTGGAACCACCTGAGACTTCTTAATGTCCTCAACTGATTGCTTCACCATGGCAGCTAGCATTCCAGTTTTCCCGAAAGGTGCTCTGTATTTAATGTGCCATTGGGAGGGGTCAAATGATTTGGTTATTATCCAAAAAGAGAGATCCAAGTCCCTTGATTTCAGCAAGATAGACTGCATATGGGCTCATTACGTGAAGCTCCCCTTGGATCAGAACATTTTACAGGGCTTATTACGTGGGCTTTCTTGGGGGTAGTCAGCAAAGTTAAGGTTGAAATTCTGAAATTGCACTTCTAATTCTGAATGCAGAAGCATTCCAGGAGAACAACCAGAAAGTATGACTTTCTCACTATTCTCACCTATTTGTGGAAGGCACTGGCAAGTAAGACGTTAGAAGGGCTTGAATTTTTAAATGTGTCCAGGACAGCCTGGTGTCTTCAACAAGCCCTTGGCTGTGATGAATCATTATCAGCCTTTATGGAATAGCCCCCTTTGGAGCTACTTACTACTGCCTTATAGGACACTATCCAAAATTTCAATGACTTCAGGAAAAATTTCCTGAATCTTTTAGCTGCTGATGATGATGGTAAACACTCCTATTTCTATAGTGCCTTATGGTATTTAGTATATTTTCCTAATGATTTGAAGTCAGAGGACTTGAATTGAAGACCCAACTCTACTACTTAGTACCTCTGTGGCCCTGAGCAAGGCATTCCCCGCTATGGGCCTCAATTCCATCATCTATAAAGCAAGGGAGTTCTTATCAGGGGTTCTTACCTGAAGTGGGTGGACTTGTTTTTTAAAATATTTTGATAATTATTTCAGTGTATTTGGTGTCCCTTGCAAGCCTAGATATTTAATTGTATGTGTCTTAAAACATTATTCTAAGAAAGAGTCCATAGGTTTAACTAGACTGCCAAAGGGATCCACAAAACAAAAAGATTTAAGAGTCGCTATACTAGATGAGCCCTAAGAACTCTCTCAGCTCTAAATCTATAATCATAAGTAATTAGTACTTATTATCCAGATGAGGTTCACAGATGTTTAGTGACTTGCCTCAGGTTGCACAGTTAGTATCATATTTATAACCGGAACCCAGATCTTCTGACTCCAGAGCTTGTCATTTTTTTTCAATTAAAAAACATTTATTTTCTCTCCCACAT
This sequence comes from Phalanger gymnotis, assembly GCA_028646595.1. Classification (NCBI taxonomy): domain Eukaryota; kingdom Metazoa; phylum Chordata; class Mammalia; order Diprotodontia; family Phalangeridae; genus Phalanger; species Phalanger gymnotis. The sequence goes on along the minus strand of CM053623.1, from coordinate 90,353,445 downwards.
CTGTCCCTCACAGAAAATATAGAAACAAAAAATTTGTTTTATTTGTTACGTTTGTATTTGTATTATTTGTTACTTTTGTAATAAATATGCCTCATCAAGCAAAACTAATTCCTGCACTGTCCCTGTCTAAAAATATATGTCTCATTCATACCTTGAATCCATCATATCTTTGTTAGGAAGTGAGTAACATACATCGTCATTGGTCCTCTTGAATCCTAGTTAAGTGTCGCATTGATCAGCACCCTTAAGTCTTTCAAAGTTGTTTCTTTTTACAAGGTTGTTGTTATCGTATATGTTGTTCTGCATCATTCTCAGATTCTGCTCCGTGTACTTTAAATCAGCTCACATAAGTCTTCTAAACCTTCTCTGAATATCACTTTCATTAGTTCTTATACAACAGTATACGACAGCATTCCATTGCATTCCTGTCCTATAGATCATCCGTCTATTCCTCAATTTCCAAATATTCCCTTTGTTTCTTAGCTTTTTACCACCCCCAAAAATAACAACTATAAATGTTTTTGTCCCTCTGGATCCTTTTCCTCTTTCTTTGATTTCTTTGGTTATAGAGAGGGCCTATACTTTTCTAATTACACCACGCTGCCCTTTCAACTATATTGTCTAAGGGTCAGTTTTCCACCCTCTTGATGTCTTGTCCACATCTTTAAATCAGAAAGGAGATTCAGCCTGATTTACGCCCCCCCTTCATAAAGTACGCACCCGAACCCCACTAATATTCATCATTGTGACTGCTTTAAAATAAATGAGTAGCTAAGAAAAACATTGTAAATGCTTATGTGAACTTTAAATCAGTTGATTCTGTTTTACATAGAATAGACATGTAGTAAAACACTGTCATCAAATTCCATGCCTGGAATTTTCATCCTCCTCACTTCTTAGTTTCCCTGGCTTCTTTCAAGGATTCACTCAAATCCCACCTTCTGCAAGAGGCTTTTCTGAGTCTTCATTCTACCTCCCTATGTACCTATGTCTTTCCCAGCAGAATGTAAACACCTTTGACATCAGGGACGGTTTTTTAGCTTTCCTCAACACTTAGCACAGTCCTTGGCATATTATAAAGTGCTTAATAAATGTTTGTTGTCTGACTAATATCACTGTGTTTAAGGAACAGCTAATGTTCCAGTTTGGCTGAAATAGATTATCTGTGTGAGGGGAAATAATGTGAGATAAGGTTGGAAAATTTAGTTGGAGCCAGATTGTGTCAGGCCTTGAATGCCACCTATTGTCAGGCCTTCTCTGTGCAAAGTCTGGGAAAAGGAGGAAAATCACTTTCCTTGAAGCAGTTTTCCTGCTGGAGAAATAAAATTTTTCAGTATAGCCCAGTACTTGACGAGCAGTGCCAGAAATCAATCTCCAGATGCTGAAAACCCTAGAACTTTCAGCCTCCTATGTAAATGAGCTGTTGGAATGAACTTTCACGCATCTTCATTTAGCTAACTCCGCTGCCCAGTAGTAATTATGGTTTGAGTCAAATTTCTATAACTGAATTTCAGAGTCCTCAACACTCTGACAAAAACCAAGCCCCTCCCCCACTACTAGGGAAATTAGCTGAGTTTCCTTTCTTGGCTGACATCTCCATCCATCCCCTGAGTCTTTAACAAGGTACTGGCACAGAATTATACAGTAGGCTAGTTCCTTCTCCAGTCTAACACCCCCTTCCCATCCCTCTTCCTTTCTCCCACCTGCACACACCTTCAACTTGTTCTGTGTTCTATGTAATAACTGAATATCAGTTTTTCCTTAAATCTCCAAAAACCATTGAGTGTTTTTTTTTTCCTTCTATAGGAAAGAGAGAAAAGAACCAACCCTTTCTTCCTCCTCATCCACTCCCTGGAATAATGTAGAACAGTGTTAACATTGGAAAAAGAATACAGTGTCACAATACAGTCTCAGATGGAAAATAACGTGACACCATCAGACCTATGTTGTACATACCATCTTAGTCCCCTGACACATTATAGCCAACAATATGTGCTTGTGAATATATCAGCCAGATAAAAGATGCTGTGTGTAGCTGCAGGGCAAAGATTTTCTATGTGCAGTACTAAGTGGGCTAAATGTTACTGAGCCCCAAACTTTTTCTTACTTACCTATACAATATAGACATATTGTATCTAGCCAGATCTTTTTTGCTCTGGACCTATAATTTCAGCAGTTTGGTGAATTCCAAATGTGGCAAATCCCCCCCATCTATGCAGATGAGTAATGCGTTTGTGATTTATTGGCTTGCGGCACTGAGAAATTTAGCGGATTGCCCATGATCACTGAGTTAATTGTGCCATGACGATTATTTGAAACCTCCATTTCCTAATTCCAAGATTGACCCTCTGTCTGAGACACCTTCTACCTTTCAGTGTTATGACTAACGATGAGTAATTCAGTGAGCCAAGTATGCAAATATATTTTATGCATCATATGTTATAATAATAATGCTATTAGTTAATATTTAAATAGTGTTTATGTGCCAGGCACTGTGCTAAGCACTTTGTAATTATTTGATCCTCACAGCACTCGTAGGAAGTAGATGATATTATTATCCTCATTCTCCATGAGGAAACTGAGACAAAGGTTTAGTGACTTGTCCAGGGTCACATAGCTAGTGAGTATCTGAGGTCAGATTTTAACTCAGGTCTTCCTGACTCCAGGCCTGACCCCTTATCCATTGCACTACCTAACTGCTTGACAAAGCTTTTCAAAATGCCTGCTCGTGATCTGTCTTTCTATGATTTTGAACATCAGTTTCCTCATTTCTGAAATGGAATAATCGTATGTGAACCACCTGCCTAGTGGTGTTATTATGCAGAAAGCACTTCATAACCCAAGCCCTGTATAAATATTATTAACTATTATCTTTGTGACTGTGTGAATTCCCTAGGTCATGTTGCTCTGGGTACATACATTTGTTATGTGTTTACAGAGCAGAGCCAAGGCTGGTAAGGTTCCAAGCTCAATCAGCACTTGAGCTTGTTAGTAGAGCCCACAGAAAATTTTTGGCCTACAGCCACACACTGCTCCTTTATCTAACCTATAGACTCCCAAGTGCACGTGATTGGTCATCATGACCTAGGTAGAGCATCGTGTAAAGCCTGTGTCTGATCCTGTCACTTGCTTCCTGTTGTTCCATGGCTTCCTGTCTTGAGGATATCCTCTGTTTATCCATTTACGCCTTAACACCAGCCTACCCATTCAGAGTTATCTCCCTTTATTCTCTCTCCCATAATCTGTGTTCCTGACCAGTGGCCTACTTGATATCCCCTGTTTGGAACATTCCATCTCATTGGTTGGCCCCCTGCCTAGAATGTTCTCTCTTCTTACTTCTGTTTCTTTGAATCTCTCTTTACCCTGAAGGCTAAATTCCAGCACTGTCTCCTACAAGAGATTTTGCCTGGACCTCTTATCCACTATGTGCTTCCTCCATTACCACCCCCAATTTACTTTGCATTTAGTTTTTCTTTATTTTGTATTTACTTATCTGTGTATATGCTCTTCATCCCTAGTAGAATATAAGCTTCTTGAGGAAAGGGCCTTTTTAATCTTCATATCCTCAGTGCCTGGCACATAGTAGAACCTTGATAAGTACTTGAATTGAATTGGAGTTCAATGAAGTCCAACCCCAGTAAGAGCATTGAGGAAACAGCAACTCAAAATTCAGGTCCTTCCTACCGGGGTTGACTCATTTACATTATCTTTGAACCTGAACAAAAATATTGTGTTAAAAGAAACATATTGAAAGAAGAACAGAATTTTGTAAATAAAAGTCAAATACATCCTTCAGATCATTGCCCAGAAACGTTCTGTAAAAATGACACATGTGTGTGCATGTGTCTTATGTCACAAATCTTGACTGCAATCACCCTGAGCAGATTCTAGTCTGCCAGCACTGTTTCTTCCTGTGTTTCCATTTGACATTTAGGAGCTAGTTAATTATTTTTGGTTGTCTCTGTTTGCCCTGTTCAGAATTTCTTTACTCAGTACTGTCTCCCATTTAAAAATACTTCATAAATTTCAGTGAGCCCTAAGGAGTTCATAAAGCAGCTTTCCAATCAAGCTCTGGGTCTAATGCTCGGGTTTTTTTTTTCAGTAGCACACTATGCTTTCACCATAGATTAGAGCCAAATTAAATACATCACTGGCTAGTTTATTTACTGAAATACTTTCATCCTACTTGTTACAGTTTGAACTCAGCTGCTTCTCTAGGCCTATACATCTCTTTGTATCAGCTTCTTTTTTTATTTATTTGTTTGTTTTTAGTTTCCAACATTCACTTCTATAAGATTTTGAGTTCTAAATTTCCTCCCCCTCCCTCCACTCCCCCTTCCCCAAGATGGCATGCAATCTCATATAGGCCATACATGTATAATTATATTAAACATCTTTCCAGATTAGTTATGTTATAAAAAGAATTAGAACCAACGGAAGGAGTCACGAGAAAAAAACAAACAACAACAAAAAAAGAGAGCAAACAGTTTGCTTCGATCTACATTCAGACTCCATAGTTCTTTCTGGATGTGGATAGCATTTTCCATCATGAGTCTTTTGGAGCTGTCTTAGATCCTCATATTGCTGAGAAGAACTAAGCCTATCAAAGCTGGTCGTCGCACAGTGTTGCTGTGCTCTCATCATTCTGCTCACTTCCATATTCATTTCTTTGACTTTTGGTTGGTAGTCGGTCATTTATTTACCACACATGTGGTGATGTTTGATGGTGCTACTGTTATCATTATTGCTTATCATCATCATTATTAATAGGAACAGGAAAGATTAGAATTTCTTAGCAGGATGTTTGGAATTTGTTTAGGGAAGAAAAACCTTTTTTAAATTAAAAAGAAAATGCTTTTGATAGTGAAGGCAGTATGAACCACAGAGCTGGAAATAGGATCTCTGTCCTATTGCTAATTCCCTTCCTTTATACTTGTATAGCTTCTTTAATTCTCTATGCTACAGATAATGCATTCAGAAAATAGCACATAATAAAGGAGTCAGGAGGATCAGTTAAAGACCTCAAAATCTTAGTAAGCCAAGAATCTTCACTTCTTTTGATATGATATAGAATAATAACAGAGAGAGTGCAAATCACACATCTAGCCCACAGTAGATACATTTAGGATGATGCAAAGGTGAACAGTGGCTAGGAATGTACACTGTTAAATCTTGCTTCTCCTTTTTCATCAACTACCTTGAATAAGGCTCGGCTCTTAACATTGTTTTCTATCATCTTTTCTTTCTTCTGTCTTCCCATTCTTCCTTGAGGAAGAACATGATTATCCTACATAACCAGAGGCCTGGACTATCCCTACCCTTGGCAGGATCTTGTGGTTGGTAATTCATCCAGAATGCTTGCTAGCATTGTGAAGTAGGGCTACAAACAGATGCTGGGCCCTTGCTCTTCCAGAGGAAGCATGCCTGTTTTTGTCTTTGAATCCTCCATAAATAGTATATAATAGACACTTAATGGAAGTGAAATGGAGTTCAGTGCAGAGCAGTCTCTGTAGTAGCATTAAAAAAAAACACCCTGGGGTTCAAAGTAGCAACTCACTGGATCTTGAGAACATGAAGGTCTGGAGAGCCCTGACTATGTGGTTCTCACTGGATTTGAGCCTATCAGACTCTCTTCACTGTCCGATCATTTGCTAAAGTAGTCATTTCTTCATGTATTCGCAGTACCTCATATATTCATATGAAGCCAAACTGGCCAAGACAATGAGGGGAGATATGAGACAAGATGCCATGTTTATTTGTTTGTTTTTGAAAAATGAAACTGTTTGTGTTTTTATCATTTCTCTTTCTTTCAGTGCCCTCCCCTGGTCACGATAACCACATGAGCACGGATCTCCCTCCAGGGTCGGAGCAGATCATGCAGACTCTCAGTGAACTGGCCAAATCTTTCCAGGAGATGGCTGACCGCTGCCTGCTGGTTCTTCATTTGGAAGTCAGGTGCGGCTGTGGGCAGGAATTCTTGCCGATTTGAATGCATATGTCCTTCGTTTGTTTCTAAGGGAGCATTTTATGAGCCCTTTTGGATGTTTTCATAGAAATGTTCATTTTATAGACTATAGGTGAATGACAGAGTCTGTCTCCAAATTGTGCTTACATATATGCAAGGCATTGTACTAAACAGTATTCACAATATGCAAAATAAGACTCTCCCCAACAACATGCTCGGAAAGAGAAAACTCAAATATGAGTGAAGTTAAACAACAATATGAAATAATAACACAAGAGATTCCATAAGGCCGTCCAAGGTTAATTATCAAACGGGTGATGGAGGATTACGAGTTCTACAGAATGAGATAATGATGTTGACCAAGTTAGGCCTTCTTCATGGAGGAGAAGGAATTTTAACTATACGATATTTGTGGTCCCCAAACTAAAGGATTATAAGATTGTAGAGTTTGAGAGGTCATTAGAGATCATCTGGGCCAACCCCATTATTTTGCAGATGAAGAAACAGAAACCCATACAGGTGAAATAATGTTCAAACCCAGATTCTTTGTCCCCAGATTCATTGCCCTTTCCACTAGACAACAGTGCTTCTTCCTCCTGGTCCATTGCTTAGTCCACCCAACAACGTTCCTCTCTGTTCTCTATCCATTTCCCCATTTTAGAGGATCATGTGGCTTAGTCTTTTTTTTTTTTTCAGTCCAGATGTTGAGTTCATCAGTTTAGGGAACTCCCAGGTAGGAAAATCTCTCTATCCATGTGGATCTGCAACTGCTGTGGAACTCAGGCCTGTAAAAAGCTGCCTGGAAGGGCAGCTAGGTGGTGCAGTGAGTAGAGGACTGGCCTAGGAGGACCCGAGTTCAAATCTGGCCTCAGACACTTGATACATATGTTAGCTGTGTGACCTTGGGCAAGTCACTTAACCCCAATTGCCCTGCCTTCCCCCCTCCAGAAAAAAAAAACTGCCTGGAGCATTGAGAGAGGTCCAGTGGCTCACTTACCCAGCATCACAGTCAACACATGTCAGGGCAGCCCCACATTGCCCTGACTCTGCAACCATCTCAGTATTCACTACACCATGCCTACTTTCTTGGCCTACTTTTGTTTCTTTAATGTCTCTACCCTCCACTCTGCTTTTTTTTTTGGTCTATCTTATCTTAAAGTACAGTATCACAAATTTCAAGATGGTACGGCCAGTGACATAGTACTAAATTCAAGTGCTTTCAGCTTTTGGAGTGGCTTCTCATTGTCCCCCTAGGATTCACAATAGTGTAATCAGATATATGTGGAATCAGGGAGGCTTCATGGAGTAGGGGGCACTTAACATGTTAACTCTGGGCACTGGGTTCTCCCTGCTTGTAAGTACTTTCAGGTGCTGGATGGGCAAACAAAAGAATCAATCCCAATCGCTCTTGAATTCACTCTTTTTTCATCCTCTCCATTAGCATGATAGAGGGGTAAAAGCAGCAGACTGGGAGTCTGGAGTCCTAGGTATACGTGCTAGTTCTGACTCCTGCTAACTCTATAGCCACTTAACCCCCTTGGGTTCCATAACTGTAAAATGGGCAAATATTGATACGTGTGCTAACATCTACAAATTTGTGAGAAAAGTGTTGTGTCAGCGCTAAAGTGTTAAAGTAATCTGAGTTCTTACCATCATCAACAGCAGCAGTATGAGTTGTCTATTTGAGCTTTACAGAAGCAGCGACATTTCCTGGCTTATTGGTTTTATACCGATTTTGAAATTTTTTCTATTAATTTGTAAGGTAGCAATTAAATATATCCCCAGCTTCTATGAATAGATCAAATGGAACAAGCTCTTGAGGAAAAAATACCTAATAACTTTCTGATGTGCCAAATTGCAGATTTGCAGAGCGAAGCAAATAGAACACCAAACTAATTACTATCAGAATCCACAGAACTCAGGCTATTGATTGTGTAAGTGTGCAATATTTTTTAAAGCCAGAACTATCTGTGTCATGTAGCTAATTCCCAAGAGACATTTTAAACACATTGAGGTAGGTCATTAACTCCTCTATGTCTGTTCCTCCCCTTCATTTCTGCACATTCTGACAATAATAATCATAACATTAGACACCATTCCATCTAAGGCTTGTTCAGGATGCTGTTAAGGGCACTTAGAGCTGGAGGAAAGGGAATTAAAGTGTAGCCACATAAGAATATTTTGAACTCTAAAATCTGAGAAGGGATTTCTCCCTTTCTTCATCTGTCACTGGGCAAGACACTCAATGTCACTATCCCTAAGTTCTGCCTGCCCAACTGTGAGAGATCACAAGTTTTCCTAAAGCTTTAGTAGCAGTCAGAGCAGAGGACCAAGAATCTGAAGACCTGGGTTTCTGTTTCTGTTTTGCCAATAATGCACAGTGATTATAGGCATATCACTTAAATTCTTTTTGCTCCATGTTCCCAATCTGTAAAATGAGGGCAAAAATGGCAATGCTACATAAGTCAGTGAGAAATAATAAATATTAAAGTGCATTGAAAATTAAAGTCAAAATACAAGGTCAAGTTATCATTATTATTATTATTTACTTGTTCTAAGAATGTGAAGAAATATCTTCTCTTTGAGAAATTCTGAGAGTTTCCTCTCCACTGGTATTGTTTGAAAGGAGTAAAGATGTTTCAAAGCCCTTACGTACTATGTGATTTTTCTTAATCATAACAGACACAACTCAGGGAACCCTACAGCTGTCTTTTAACATTTGAAGGGCTATCACATGGAAAAGGGAATGAGATCTGTCACCATAGGACACAGTCAGGTCCAGTGAATGGGATTTGCATGGAGACAGGTTTTGGCTTGATGCAGTAAAAATTTCTTCATAAGTGATAACTGAAATGGCAGAATGGGCTGTCCCAACTGGCATTGAACTGCCTACTCCTAGAGCCTGGCAGCAGAAGCTAGACAATCTCTGGTCTGGAATGTAGAAGATAGCTGTTGGGCTATGAACTGGACACACTGGTCTCTGAGATCCGTTCCAACTCTGAGATTCTATGATGCCTAAAAGGTTCCATCAAGCAACAATCTAACCGAAAGAGTTTTGCAGTTTTATTCTCATGCCCTTCCGTGGCTTTCAGGAAGCACTGTTGATGTTTAGACTCTATAGGGGATTTAATGTCATGATTGTAGGAGGCTTACTAAAATCACATCCAGAAGAATTCTCGAAGAAAGATGCAGATACAGGGTAATATTGCTAGGCTATGAGTGTCTGTTTTAAATGGAAAAATAAAAAGCATTACAAAGAACCTTAGAATGAGAGAAATGGCTCATTGTTGTTAGTGAAAATGTCATTGTTTCCAATATATTAAGAAAAGGTTTCAAAAATAGAAGAAATTTAAAATGGAATGTGTGCAGTGTTGATTCATTAAGGTAGGGATTTTAAAATATAGATGTTATGTTCAGCAGGTGTTATTAATAAGAATTTAGTGAGTAGATTTCACTATGTTGTGTTGCTTCATCTCTAGAGCCTGGTGCCATACATAGAAGGTCTAATACATTTTGTGCTGCTATGCTGAAGAAGAGAGAGCATATGCTGGTCAGCCTGCCAGGTGTATCAGTGATATCAACTTTGGCTCAGGGTTTAAAATTTAGTGTTACCACCATTACCAAGCCCAGCTCTGTGGGACGATTTCTGTGGTCCAGTGGGAAAGGGTGCTGGACCTCAAGTCAGAGGATTTGGGTGCCTGATACCTTATCAACTATGTAATTTTGGGTAAATTACTTATACTCTCTATGCTTAAGTTTCCTCACCCATAGAAGAGAGGGTTTGACCACATGACCTCTAAGAGCCAATCAAGATCAAAAGCTATGGTGCTAAGTGGGAGAAAAAAGATACATTAAAGAAACCAAAGAAAGTATTAAGGGAGTCAGGGGTAGCACTGGAGACTTAAAAAAGGTAATAAGAAATCCAAAATGGCACCAGAGGTAGAGTTAAACATTGGTCAGAGCTTAAAGTGCCAGGAAGGGAAGGCCAGAAAAACACCATCTGCCATAGATGATATTGTCAACACTTTGAAGACTAAAGAACCTAATTTTAATCCTAGCCAGTGCCATGATTGTTGAAAGACACAATATATTTTTTGTAATAGAACTTTAGGATTTAAGAACTGAAAGTGGCATTAGAGTTCATCTAATCCAACTCCATTACTTTGTAGATAAGGAAAGAAAGCTTAGAGAAATGAAGTGAGGCATCCATGGGCATCATAGTAATTGGGATTTATATAGTGTTTTAAGGTTTACAAACTGTTTTTCTTATAACAACCTTATGAGGGAACTATCACAAGTATTATCTCCACTTTAAAGACAAAGAAACTGAGGTCGGAGAATAGACATGACTTTGTCATGTTTACATAGCTAGTGTGTGTCAGAGCTAAGATTTCAATTCAAGTCTCTGGATTTTGAACTTTGACTCAACACACTGCTCTGTTTTGTTGAATTATAAAGATAGTTTCCAGGGAAGAATTAACACATTTAAGGAAGTATCTAGCACGGTTCTCGGCACATAAGTAGGTGTTTGATTAATAATTGATTGACTTTCAGTGAATTAATTAGAAGTCATCTGCTTTGAACTGAGCGCCAAATAAAGTTAACATGGACTGGGGTTTTTTTTTTGAGATTTAAAAGAACTAAATTGCATTTAGAACTGCGTTTTTCATATTTCTCAGTACTCGTAAGGTAGACACAGAAGTCTAGAAAGACTGAGAGTGCACCTGACCATCGTAATAAATATTTACTATGTGCCTCTCGTTTGCTGAATATATTACAAGAAACCTAGACTACAGATAGGCCTTGTCCTTCAGGAATGGATACTCCAGTGAAGTATCTCAAATTATCCTGACTTTTACCTTTATCCAAGAAGCAGTCATAATGATACACACACACACACACACACACACACACACAAATTTGAAAGGCAAATAAATAGATAAAACATGCCAGGAATTTAGAAGAACTTTAAATGCCAAAAAAATTCAGTCCTGTTCCAAATAATTTTATGCTAGTGGTCCTCATTATTCTTTAGCATTGTTAAAGTTCAAGCAAGAAAGCCTTAGCAAAAGTCAACAGGTTCTAATGAGTCGGAGGACCCGGCTGAAAAACATTTGACATTTTACCTGAGAAAGCATAGGTCGTATTTAATCACAGGGAGGTCCTGTTTCCGCAGTTTAGGGGGATAGGCAAATGACACTCTCATTATTAAAAGACATTGTAGAGGGATTAAAAATTGTTGAGGTTTCCTCCCATTTGAACTCCGGAACTTGCCCTTTGAGTCTGGATACCGAGAATGTCACCTTTATCAGCAGTTTTCTTTCACCATCAGGAGGGCTTGAAGTGGGAGCAACAGCAACTGCCTGTAGCTGGTGTAGCCTAAGTATGCACTTTCTGAAAATCAACCCTCATGCTGTGCAATCAGTGGTGTTTTCAGAAAACCTTAATGCCAAAGTCATGTTGAGGTCAGCAGCAGCTTGCCTATGTTAGAAAATAGCACAGGATTTTCCTTTTGAAGTTGACACTCCTTTGTGACCATATTAATGCCCTTTTACAATACTAATCGCTTGGGGACCAGCCGATACCAAAAATGCCATGTAATTTTCCTTGGGGCGGTGATAGGCCTTTTGCCATGACATTCACAGCTTTTCACCTGTTTGTAAAGAACTAAGTTGTGTTTTTGGCCAAAAAGTAAATGTTATTGGTTTGGGGAGATTTTTATTGTTGGTGTTTTGGTTTTAAGTCATACAAAATTTATCAGACTTCACACTTTTCAAATTGGTTGACTATTTAAAAATGGCAAAGAAACCATTATTTTCTCTAGTGAAATCAGTCATTAAAAACTTACCTGTTTTCTCTCTTTTTTGTTCCAGAGTTCACTGCTTTCACTATCTCATCCCTCTGGCAAAGCAAGGGAATTATGCCATTGTTGCTAATGTGGAAAGTATGGATTATGACCCTCTGGTGGTTCGGCTTAATAAAGACATAAGTGGCATTGAAGAGGCCATGAGTGCCAGTCTCCAGCAGCACAAGTTCCAGTATATCTTTGAAGGTCAGATCTCTGTTCATGTGATTGAAAGGAGGAAGGATAGAATTTGTACACATTTCTATCTGCCTTAAATTTGAAACTGTTAGAGAAAGCATTTTTTTTCTTACATATTTGGAGATGCAAATTGGGGGGGGGCGCTAAGGTAGACCAAAGTATAGTTACCATCTGCTCCTGATTGATAAGGAGATTTAATCAAACATAGGGCAGATGGCAGTCCTGCTGCCTCCATCCTGTGCTGCTCATAAGGTCTGGGTACAGGTGGGGAATGGCCCCTGACTTAATTCACACAAAATTGAAGGGAGATAAGGAGAGGGAATCCTGAAAGATTCCTCATCAATACTGTCATTGGCTATAAAAACCATCTTTCCGCTGCGAATGCCATCTTCCCAGAGTACGTCTTCTGAAATGAGCATATGCCTCTGAGTAACAAGGTTCCTTCAGAACATTAAGGTGCATTTCCTTTAGTCTCATGTTGGTTAATGTGGAGCGTGCCATATGTGGAGCTTGGTGTTGAGAGCTGATTGTTTCTGCCTTGGAATGTAGCTAATTTCCGTGAAAGTAGGTATCCAAAGGAATGTGATTGCCTGAAGATGGGGGAAAAGTAGCGATGCATAAGTATCCCTCCTGTTTTGAACTTTGTGTCTTCTAACAAAATTTGACTTTAAAATGATTCTTGTTTTCCCTTTGACTTCGTTCCCATGGGAACAAATCAGTAGGCTAAGCAGGAAACTTAGTCATGAGAGGCTGAATATGGTAATAAGCTTAATACGGCGGCCAGCTCTATGGTAGACTGTCAGTCCTGGTCCAACAGACGTGTCATGACTGTTGGGACTTAGAGCCCTCCCCGTGAGGTGGGGGCAACAGCAACTGCCCGTGGCTGGTGTAGCCTAAGTATGCACTTTCTGAAAATCATTTTTGCTTCACCAGACATTACTCAAGAATGTCCTCTCTGCTGCTGATCACTGTTCTATCCTTTCTTCTTTTGAAAAATTGTTTCCAGTTCCTGAATCCACATTCATAGCTCTCAGAACTTTGTTCCCTTTTTCCCGTCTTCTGGATAGTTTAAAATGCCCATTCCTGCTGTACTGCAGTAGCGTGCTTGATGAAATGGCTCCCATCCTCTATCACATACTGTCCTCTAAGAATTCTCCAAGTTCGAGTTTTCATTCTATGTACAACAGACTAGGCCTGTGCTATTCAGTAGTTCGAAATTCATTACAAGTTACAACTAGAAGAGGTGAACACCATCAGTGTCTTTGCGCTCATTTCAGATACCTTGTCTTCTATCTAGAATGACAACTACTAAGTTTTCCCTATCTTCTTGTATATTTTAGAAGGGAAAAATAGTGTCAAGAAAGAGCTCGCCTACATGAAACATCATGTTATTCATATTCTCCTGCCACTGAATTATAAGTAATATTCTGTCAGTCTGAGCTATTGATTGTTAGAGCCCATATATGACACTTATTATGTCAGAATAAGTCAGATTCAAATCTGCTGAGTCTCCCACCAGAAGACACATGGGCATTGTGCCATCTACATGCCTCCAGACTTTCTTATTCTGTTTTAGCTACTGTATTCAACCTATCAATTTACTGCTTCTGGTAATAAATATACTTACTGTATTAGTAAGAAATATACACACTGAAAGGGTCAATAATGCAATAAGAATGAATAGCAATCATCAAATTCTAGCACATTCCTATATACTCATTGGTTGTGTTCCTGGTCAGCCAGTAAAAGGGCCCTTGTATCTTTTTCTTACACATCTGCTCTCAGCAGTTTATTTTCTGATGGTATGAGGAAGAGGGAGCCCATCTCAATCATTATATCACAATGTTATATCACACCCTGCCTAATTCTCTCCATGTATCAGCTGGTCAGCAACCTGAGCAAGGGAATGGGGACTCAAATTCAATTTACCATCTCACAAGATGTTCTCTCAGTTCTTGGCATGGCAGCATTGAGGCAGCTGGCAATGCCAAAATAAGAGAAGAGTCAGATGTTGTATTCTGTGCAAGCTTCCTCCATTTGTGACTTCTCAGGTCATACACAGTTTCCAAATGGATGACAAAACCAGGCAGAAAGATGCTGATTTCTCTTTCATCATTTCAGTTTAAGGAAGATCATAGATCAGGGGCTGGAAGGGACCTCAGAGGCCATCTAGTCCAACCTCCTCATTTTACAGTTGAAGAAACTGAGGCCCAGGAAAGTTAGATGCTTTGCCTAAGGTTGTTCACATAGGTAGTAAGCATCTGTTCAAGTGTATCCGATATGACTGTCGGGTTGAAGAACTGCCCTGCCCTCTCTCTGTTTCATTCACCATCCCTGCTTTGTTCCAACAGGTTTGGGCCACCTGATTTCCTGCATCTTGATCAATGGGGCCCAGTACTTCAGGCGTATCAGTGAGTCTGGCATCAAGAAAATGTGTAGGAACATCTTTGTGCTTCAGCAGAACTTGACCAACATCACCATGTCACGAGAGGCAGACCTGGACTTTGCAAGGTACAGGGAAAGTTTGGGGTCATGTGTGAACATGCAGAGCACATGCAGCCTGGGATCTCACAAACAAGCACATGCAGTTGTAAAGAGCCTAGAATATAAGTGCTTTTTTGCATCTCTTCCCATGGTGCTCCATCCAACTACAACTGTGCCCGTTTGGGGAGTCAGGGAAGAACAAGCATGTCCTGCCACTGGTAGACAAGTCCTTGCTGGACTGGACCCGAGAGCAGGGAACTCCTCCCAGGGAAACTCCCTCCACTGATGCCAATCAACACTCGTCCTGCAATTTGTGACCTTAGAGACTTATTTGGGTGTATTGAGAAGTTAAAGATATTATCAACAATAATTCATAGTAATAATAGTTAGCATGTATGTTGCCTACTGTATACCAGACACTGCTGAGGCTTTGCAAACATTATCTTGTTTGGGCTTCACAACAACTCTGGGAGTTAAGTGCTATTATTGTCCCCATTTTACAATGAAGAAACTGAGACAAACAGAGGTTAAGTGACTTGTCCAAGGTCTCAATGCTAGTGAAGTGTCTGAGGTAGGATTTGAACTCAAATCTTTCTGACTTCAGACCCACCGCTCTATCCACTGTGCTACCCCACTGCCTAGCATCACAGTCAGTATGTGTCAGAGGGAGCATTTGAACCCAGGTCTTCCAGACTCTTAGTCCAGCACTGCATCTGCTGTGCCACACTGCCTCTCAGTAGATAAGTAAACAGACTATATCCCTACATACATTAAAAAAAAAAGATGAATCCACAAGTGCCATCATTAACAGCCAATGTCTGTCAACGCTCATGGTCAAGAAATCAACCTTTATTCATAATCTCTCCGTCTCTCATTTAACAAGGTGCTTTTATTTTTGCCTCTTTTGATTTGACTTTTTGCTTCTTAGAGAAGCTCAGGAAAGATAGAAAATCCTTGGGGTGGCATTTAAGGAGATAAATAAATGTTACATCGTATGGAAAGTTATTATAACATTTGGTTTTTATCATATGACCCGGTTGAGCCTCTTTTTCTTCCTCCCTGTCCTCCTTTGTCCTCATGTATTTCTCCCGATTTGTGTGTGTGTGTGTGTGTGTGTGTGTGTGATAAACTGAATTAGGTGGAAAGACTTCCTTGCTCAGATTAGGAAAACCAGGTGTGACTGAATGTTGCATTTATTTGGCCTCTCTTATGGGGAATGATCTCATTACTGAATTAGTCTATTCATAATAACATTGACAAGGGGAAGTTAAGAACATGGAGGCCTGAGGGACACTGAGAACCATTACTAATTCTCTGTGGAATATAATTCCTAAATTCAATCATCCCTTTTTAAATGATTTTTTTTCTTTAGCTGAAATGTTAAGTAAATTAGCATGGTTTTTGGCAGACAGTGAGGGGCCTGAACATGTGCTAACAGCAACTGGCATCTGAGTTAATGAAATGCTGACTGAGCAGTATTTAGGTTCTGAGGTTGGCATCAGTGGACTATCCACTGGGGAAGCATTGCTCCAAGCAGTCATCAAATGGCAACTGAATTTTGCCTTTCCCAGATGTCTTTTGTCTTTCCTGTCTAGGACAGATTTCACCCAGCTTCTTTTGATATCTTCTTTGACCAGATAGATTGGGAAAGGAAATATGTTGGCATAAACATATAGAAGAGGCAAGCAGGGTGAGTAAGCAAGCTGATCTCAAAGACCATTTCAGGTTCTGACATAGCGTAGACGTCAGTGACTTCACCCATCGTGCACAGGCTTTGATTTGACTGGCAAGTTCCTCTCCAAAAAGGTACCAGACCAGATCAGGATCTTAGCCTTCAGATCCTGCGTCAGTGAAGGAAGAGTCAGCCTTGGAATTATGACAACTTGGGTTCAAGTTCAATCTCTTCACTCATACCAGCTGGGTGACCCTGGGCAAAATCATCCACCCTCTGAGTGCCCCCAGGCAACACTGCAGATTCCCAGGTTCCGGCCATTTACTTGTGTGCATTGAGAATTTCACTGTCAGTTCCCCAGGAGCAGAAGTCCCATCTCATGCCTGCCTTTCTGGCTGTGTGACCCTCAGCAAATCCCTTAACCTCTGTTTACCTCTATTTTCTCATCTATAAAAGAGAAATAATAACATCTGCCTCAGAGTCGCGAAGACCAAATGAGGCCATGTGTTTAAAAGTCAGTTGAAACATGAACAGCATATACAGATGTAAGGGATGATGAGGACTTTGAGCCAGTCAAATCATGGCTTATTGGGTGGTAGATTATGACAGATTTCATCTTTAGTACCTTGAAGTTGCTAACCAGGGATTTAAGAAAGGCTTTAATAGCCCCTGATGTAGGCAAATACTAACTTGACTGAAGATGAAAAATCTCCTGTGAAATTTCTGCTTACCTACACTATAACAGATGTATGTACATATATACAAATACGCACACATATAAAACGTGTGTATACACATGCATATACACATATGTGTGTATGTGTATACACGTGTGTGTGGATGTGTGTGTGTGCCTGGATGTGTTTAGTTCCCATATGTAGCTTTCTTTTCTTCTTTGCTTCCCTCTGCATCCCTCAATCATGGACATACGCCTTTTGTAGCCTTATGTTTTCCTCCCTTTGCTGTTCCTGAGAGGGAAATGTATCCTGTTAGTTCTACTGAATTTCAAACTATGTAAGATAAACCTAACAGCAATACCCAAATAGCCAAGAATAGAATGTTAGGAGGGTGGCTCAGCATTCCTTAAACAGTGGCCAATCAAGCATGGACAGCATCTGTATGTTCTCTGACTCTCTATAGGAATGTTATCTTCAAGCATAGTAATTAATCATTGGTTTGCCATGTGTCAGAAAACTTATTTAACGAGAAGTCACAAAACTCTCCTAGTTTCCCATTTTCGTTGTTGTTGGTTTAGCTCTGTGACCTTGGCCGGTGAAGATGAAAAGCCTGTTCTATTGCAGTTGGAGTTGGGGGTTGGGGAACTCGGGTGCGGGACGGGAAGGCGATGGGACAAGATCTCGTGCGATCTCGTTTGTGCTGGAACTATCAAGATAATTTCTATGATGATTAATATTCTACTGTGGATAGCTTGGGAATTTTTGCAGCATTTTCGACTGTGATAGATAGATATTACTCATTTTTAGTTGGTTGTTTCATTCTTTGCATGCCCATGCTGTAATTTAAACTGTGAACAGAAAGATAAACTTCAGGTGAACGAAGGATTCAAAGCACCTTGCAACTTTATTGGAACAATAGTGCAACCCTCCCTGTCTTCTATGGTAATGATCACTTAAGCCCTGATGTGGGTTTGACTTCTTTGACCCTACTGTTGATTTTCACACTCAGAAGGATGGTTTGTCCTGGGAAATCACTGCAGATTAACTAGAAAGCCAAAGGGTGTCATCAGTCTGCTTTGTAATTCCTTTCATCGGACACTATCTTAGCCTGAGCTATGATGTGATTTTCTAAATGTAATTCACAGAAGTATTGACAGGACCTGCATGTTCAATATTCTTGCATTATACTGGGAGACATCCATGTTGGACTTCAAGCTCCTGTATATTTCTCATGGCGATGTTTAACAAAGGTACTGTGACTCTGCAGGATTTTTAGACAAAGGTGGTATTCAAGATAAGTAGCCTAGAAATCCCTCTCCATCCACTGCCATACGTTTGCCTTTGTAGCTGAATTCCCTCCATAATGTAGTTAAATTTCCTCATTCTTGTTTCTCCCCAGTTGTCTGTCCCCACTGTTTTCTTCTCCCAAGTCATCTCTGCGAAGGCCACGTGGTTTAGTGGAAAGAGAAAGATCTGAAGTCAGAAGACCTAGATTTATATCCTGGCTCTGCTTCTTACTATCTTCGTGACCTTGGGCCAGTCACTTAAACCTCTAGGGGGCATGGTTTCCTCATCTATAAAAAAGGAGATTGGACCAGGTGATATCTAATAAAAGATATTACATTCCCATCCATCTGTCATTGGGCTATATGTCTTTTCTCTTCAGCCTAGCCCTTATCAGGTTATTGCAAATAAAGACATGGGCTCTAGAAATTCTGAACTAATTGAAGAGAGCAGTACTCATTTATGATAAAATTCCTCCTCATGACTTGGAGGGGGAAGTGGTTTACTGATTTTTTTGAAGTAACATTATCCCTTCCAAATACCCCCATCCATTTCCCGTAGAAACATATATTGTAACAAAGAAGTGCAAAACTGATGCACTGATCATGCCTTTCAGTGTATTCCTCTTTCCCTACCCATAGTCTACCACCTCTCTGTGAGAAGAGGGGCATATACTTCATCCTAAGACCCCTGGAGTCAAGACTGATCAGTGCATTGATCCGGATTCTGACATCTTTTAGTGTTTTTCTCCGTATTTATTGAAGTGTACGTATATACCTCAATATATAGGTATATGTATATATACACACATAAATACATACGTGCCTACATACATACGTATATATAATATACACACGCACACATACATGTTTCTCTTGATTCTGATTACTTCATTTTGTTTCAGTTCACTTGAAGATTCCCAAATCTCTCTAAATGAGAGGAAAATATTTCAAGATCCTTTATTGTTACATTTCCTTCTCTTCCATTTAAATGAAGTAGCGCTTTATGGAGATGCGTCAGTAGGAATCTCAACTTCACATCTGTATTAGAGTCTAAGTGGAAGGTGAATAGAAGATAAATATGCAGTTAGACTATGGGGGTTCTCAGAGTGTGGTTTGAAAAATGCTAAATTTGCAGGATCACCCTTCAAATTGAGTAAGCTTTGTGGATTGGACAGACCTTATCTTGCCCCTTACAACACAGACCTTTATAATATGCTTCTCACAAACCTGGTCACCTTTGTTTTCATGTATATGTCCAGCATTTCTCTTGAACTTTTATTATTCCCGAAGTGAAATAAGCCTTTGATTTTACATTTCTGGTATCATCAAAGTCTACTACAAAATATATTCAGTTGAATTTGCTATCTAAGAAAATTCTATAATATACCATTAAAGGGAGGGTTAGTAAACAGCTAGAAAAAGAAGCAGTTGTCATAAGAACTAGCATGATTTCATCAAGAACAGATTATGCTAGACCAATTTAATTCCGTTTTTGATAGGTTATTAGACTGGTAGATCTACAGAGGATTCCTGCAGAGGAATGTTGTAGATACAGCTTACATAGATTTTATCAGAGCGTTTAATAGTCTCTCATGCCACTCATACAGAAAAGCTAGAGAGCTTTTAGCTAGATGGTCATACAGTTAGACTAAGACTTTTTTAAACTGCCAGTTCCAAAGAGTAATCACTGTTGGGTCTTTGTCATCTTGGAAAGAGGATTCCAGTTGAGTACCCAAGGGATCTATGCTTGGTCTTATGCTGGTGAATATTTTTATCAGACTGGAATAAAGGCATAACTGGGATGCTTGTCAACTTGGAAAATAATACAAACCTAGCAGTGGATGACTGAGTCAGTATTCAGCAAACTCTGGACAAGCAAAAACATTGAGCTAAATATGATAAAATAAAACCTAATAAGAACAAAGGCAAAGTCTTAGACTTAAGTTCAAAAGACCAACTTCAAGAGTCACAGAGAGGGGAAGGTGTGACTAGAAAGCAGTTTTCCCGAAAAATTTTGGATGATGACGCAACAATATAAAAGCTGCCATATTAGCCACCTTAGGATTCATTAAGAGAAGCATATTTTCCAGCACTAGGAAAGTGATATTACCCCTGTGCTCCGCCCTGCTCAGACCACATGTGCAGCAGAGAATTGTACAATTATCCCTTCCACATCGTGGAAGTTAGTGGCAGTCTAGAAAACCCACGTAAAATTTTTAGCCCTCTCTTCATACCAGAGAAGCCTGAATTTTTATAGTATTAAAAGATAAAAAAGGTTGATATTGTGCAATGTTGTACATATATTTTATGCATTTCTGAGTTTCAAAAGTTTTTTCTTATCATCTGTTGTCCTTCACATGTCATTTGGGGCTTCCACAAAACTCTTTGAAAATTCTCATTTAATTTCTTATGCTGACCCATGATATATCAAAACCACAATGGGGAAAGAAAGTCATGATGTGGAAGGGAGGACTGCATTCAGTTATGGGTGCCCCATTTTAGGAAGGACATTGCTAAGCTGGAGAACATCTAGAGAAGGGCAGCCAACTAATGACAGCTCTTAAGATCATGCCTCATGAGGATGATACAAAGAAATTAGAGATATTTAGCTTGAGGAAGGGAAGACTTGGGGAATATATGATGACTCTCCTGAGGTATTTGAAGAGCTGCCATGGAGAAGAGTGATGAGCCTCATTCTCCTTGGCAGAACTAGGAGCAGGAGAGTTAGAGAAATTAAAAAGAAGCAAATTTAGGAAATGTCAAGTTATACTTGCCAACTTGTTCAGGAGAGAAGAGGTTCCCCCTTCCCCAAGGCCTTTAATCAAAGGTTGGATGGCCACTGGTCAGATGTGTTTTAGGGGGGAATTCTGGCTCAGTCACAGGTGACTAAATGGACTCTGAAATCCTTTCCACCGCTGGGCTTCAGTGACCCTTCCTACATATGCGTCCTGACCATCAAAACCTTGGCAGTGACAGAGGGGAAGAACCCAGCCCAGGACCTCCAGACAGCTAGAGAGAAAACTACAGTTGGACTGACTCCTCAGGGTGGTAGTGGAAGGAGGGAGAAGCATGGCTTATCAGTGAAGAAAGGTTCTCCTCAGAGCTCAGCGTTAAGAAGATGAAAAGTTCTATTTTAGCATAGTTAAACCAACAGCTAGTTGAAATCAGAGATTGGAATGATAGCAACTCATATTTAAGTAGTTACTTAAGGTATACAAAGTGCTTTCCTCATAACAAACCTTTAAAACAGCTAGTAAACCCAAAGAACAGCACCCCAGCAGTGTTTCTGTTTTAAGCAGAAAACTTATATAGGAAATAGATGATCCTTGTGAATCTTTCCCCTTTTCCTGAGCTTATTAGGTGGAGTTCTCAAAGCTGTACATATAGCTCCTCACTTGTTCAGCTGCCCCTGCTGGTCTTGCAGAAAGCATCCATGCCACACCAAGAGGACACTCTTTGCCTCGCCCAAAGAATTGTGTGGTTTTTGTTTATTGCATTGCCCTCTTCTGTTCTTCTTCCTACCTCCACACACCCCCAGCCCCACCCCCACCCTGTTGCTCTCTGTGCCTGATTTGTGAACCAGAAATTCTGCACAAGCAGCCTGGGAAATGCTTTCATGTGGTCCAAAGGAGACATTCTTTTCTTTCAGGAAAAAAAGAATTTCTAAGGATGTGCAGGTAGCTTCATAACCACCCAAATAATATCAGTAAGGTTATTTCTATATATTGCAGAGCACTTTTCTTTTTTCTCTCTATTTTTTCTCAATTACATGTAAGAAAAAATGTTAACATTCATTTTTTAAAAATTCGTGCTCCAAATTCTTTCCTTCCCTCCCTTCCTCCCTCCCTCCCTCTCCCCTCCTTGAGAAGGCAAGCAATTTGATATAGATTATACATGTATCACCTTCCTTCATAAGTCACAAGTATTTTCTTATTCCCTCCTTAAGCTTCCCACGTGAGGAAGAAGGGTTATATGCCTCCCCATAGGTTGCAAAAGGTAGCCAGTTGCAAAGCCAAATGGAAATCCAGGTTTCCAGACATAAAGCAGTGCTTTTATCTTAGGCCATACAATGTCCCCTAGGTGCAGATTCTCTCTGACAAAGCCAAGAATGGTGAATTTCTCCCAGAAGGAGCCTTCAGGAAGATCTATTTCCCATAACCTTTTGGTCCTAAGATTATTGCTTTCGTTTTCTGCAAGAAAGATTCCTGTTTTCCTACTTGGATTGACCAGCGGGCGATGTGATTGAGAGGGATTAGCAATAACATGCTGCCACCTACTGGCATCCCTTCACAGAGCTGGAGACAGATCCCTTTCATGTTCCAAGTCAAGAGTAGACATTGTGCCTGAGTTAAGCTTCAGGGGTAGCTTTGTTGAAAAAAAGAAATGCCTTCCGGTGAATTCTCTCTCTCTCTCTCTCTCTCTCTCTCTCTCTCTCTCTCTCTCTCTCTCTCTCTCTCTTTCTCTCTCTCTCTCTCTTTTTTTTTTTTTTTTTTACAAATAATTTCAGTCTTTTAAAAAATAAACAGCAGAGCCTTACATAGGCTTTTCTCTATACATTTGCTACCAGAATGCTGTCCTGTCACCCAAATCAATCAGTAAACATTTATTTATTAAGCACCTACTATGTTCCAGGCATTGTGCTAAGCACTATGAATACAGAAAGAGGCAAAAGGCGGTCCCAGCCCCCAGGGAGCTGGAAGTAATCTCTCCTGCTGCTCTTCTCCTGGGTTCTCCCACACCAGGGCCAAACCTTTCTCCCAACCTCTACCAGCACCATGATATTCTGAGGCTTTTGATCCATGGCTATTGCCCATGTGGATTTGCAAGGATTTTGCTTTTTTTGTTTTATTATGTCAGGGATATCACCTCAAAAACTAACGTTGCTGCTGATTCCCAGCGATGCCACTAGAAAATGTGTGTTCTCTACATGTATGGTATCTGGCATACAGTACAGACTTTCTAGGTATTTTTTTTCTCCCTTCATTCATTCATACATTCTACAGGATCTCTTGTAATTAATCAGTCACATCCTATCGGAAGAGAAAGAAGTATAGACTCTTAGAATTTGTAAGATTCTACCTTTGTGATCATCTAACCCAGCTGCCTCTTAGGTAGATGAATCAAAGGTGAATTCATTACCTTTCACCCTAAACCCACCCTTCCTCTTAACTTCCCACTATTCTTCTAGTCACTCAGGATCCCAATCTCTGAATCCTCCTGACCCCACCCCCCCAGGCCCCACATCAGTCAGTCACCAGATCTTGTCAATTCTCCATCCACAGAGCTTGCATTCAGCTCCTTCTGTACGCACTTTCCAGTCATCCTAGGTGAGGCCCTCATCACCTCTCACCTGCACTATGGCAGTTTCCTTGTCAGATCTCCAGGCCTCATTCTTTAACCTCTCTCCAGAGCTTGCTATTTCTGTAGGCCACCCACTGTTCTCCCTCCCTTCCTATGCTTCCACCCCTCTCAGGTTTTCTGACTGAAGCCTTTCCGTTGCTTTTGTCAGCTGCTTTTCTTCCTCTGGTCCCCTAATGATAACCAGATTGGGGTCTTTTGGCTTCTGGACTTCTTTCTCAACCCCTAACTCCCTTGATGATCTCATTTATTCATGATTTCTGTTGTCACCTACCTCTAACAAAGCTAGTCAGCAGAGCTGGGTGATCTTTGGTTCTTCACTTTCCCACATCCAGCCTGTTGCCAAATCCTTCTGTCTCTCAGAATCATCCTCCTTCCTCTCCTTTTTCATTGCCACCTGCCTAGTTTCAATTCTTCTCATCTTCCACCTGCTTGTCTCACTGTTGTCAGCGTTTCTTCACCTAATGCACCCTGTAGTCTGTTGTAACATCACAGCTCTTCCTTACTATCTCCTTTGCTGGCCCAATATCTATATGATACCTCCTAACTGTGAATGTTCCCCAAGGTTCTTTCCTGGGCCCTCTTCTCCCTCCATCCTTAGCTCTTCCAAACTTTTCTATTTCTGTTGAAGGTACCACCATCCTTCCAGTGCCTCAGGTTCATAATCTGCATTATTCTCAAATCCTTACTCTCCCTCACCTCACAAAGCAATTAGTTGCCAAATCTTGACACTCCCATGACTTGACAATATACACCTTCTTTTTTAGGCAGGCCAGTCTCCTCACCTTTTGCCTATATGCGACATACTCATCCATGCTTCCATGTCTTGGTTCATGCTTGGTTCTCTGCCTGCAATGCCCTCCCTCCTCCCTTTTGCCCATATACACCCTTACATCTTCCTAGGCCTGCATTTCTGCTTTGACAACATCACTCACATCCAACCCTCTCCCTCTGCTCACACAGCTCTCACTTTAATGTAGGCCCTCATTACCTCTCATCTAGGTTATTGCAGCAGCCCCTTCTCTGGTCTCTTTGCCCCAATCTCTCCCTGGTCCACTACAGCCAACACACTGCCACTGAAGTAATTTGTTTAAGTCCAGTTCTGACCTTGGTATTCCCTTATTCCACCAATTCCAGTGGCTTCTTATTGCCTTTAAGATAAAATATAGGGGCAGCTAGGTGGCGCAGTGAATAGAGCACCAGCCCTGGAGTCAAGAGGACCTGAGTTCAAATGCAGCCTTAGACACTTGACACACTTACTAGCTGTATGACCTTAGGCAAGTCATTTAACCCCAATTGCCCTGCCTTCCCCCCTCCAAAAAAAACCCACAAAAAAGATAAAATGTAAATTGCTTTGTTTAGCTCTTAAAGTCGTATACCTTCTGGCCCCAACCTAACTTTCCCAGCTCAATGGACATCACTGCACCTCGTCTATTCTCTCATCCAACCCGGCACACCTTCTCTCAGTTCCTTCTACATGATGCTCCAGCTCCCAGCTCTTTGCCCCTTGGCACTGGCCAATCTACATCCCAGGAATTCACTTTCTCCTTACTGCTGCCTCATTAGGTCCCTCTCCTTTTAAGATGCACCTCAGGCATAAAGCCTTTCCTGATCCCCCAAACTACTTTGTATTTACCCACTTGGTATTTATGCTAAATATATTTTATAGGAATATGTTATCTCATCTCCTCTATTAGAACATTAACTTCTTGAGAGTAGGGATTGTTTCATCCTTAGTACTTGTAGCTCGAGCACTTTGCACAGGGTCTGGCTCATAGAGTGAGTGTCCTTAGTAAATACTTCTTGGTTGATTACTTAAGAACAGGCAATGTCTAAGTCTCCACGGCCTCCCTTGTCAAGTCTACCTGCCTCTGATTGACTTCCAAACGCTCACACTGCCTAATCTGTCCCCTCCATACCCATCCAACTTTATTTTTCTATTAGTCAACAATACCCACCCCCTTTTCAAGGTGGACCGGTCTCCTCACTTTTTTCCATATGTGACATACTCATTCCAACTTGGTTCATGCTTGGTTCTCTGCCTGCAATGCACTCCCCTCTCCGCTTTGCCTACATACACCCCTGCATCTTCCTAGGCCTAGGTTTAAGCCTCACCTACTTGATGAAGCCATTTATGACTCCTCTGGTCCACAATGACATCTCTCCTTTCTGTTCAGGAAACTTACTTGAAATTCCTTAAAGGAATTTGCTATTCTTCCCCTGAAGTATCTCTCGTATCTGTCTCTCTTCATATCATCTCCAATGCCACCACACTTGTTCAGACCCTCATTATCTCTCACCTGGACTCTTACACTCTCCTCCTAATTAGTCTCCCTGCCTTCAGTCTCAGCCCCTTTAATCTACTCTAATCCATCCTATGAACTGCTTCCAGATCAAACATCCTTAAGCACAGCTCTGATCAGGTACAGTTTTCTCTCCCCATTCCCAGTCATACCACACTTCTTATTAGCTACAGGATAATACACAGAATCCCTCCACAACTGACCCCAGCCTACCTTAACAACCGCATCCTGAGTTCACTGTTCTCCTTCTTGTGCCCTGTGGTCCAGCCAGACTTGGTACAGGCTGTTCCCAAACACTTCCAATTCTCTCAGCCCCCTTTTCTAATTCCTTTTACTCTTACCACTTATAGAATTAATAAGCTATTATATGCCACTATTTACATTTGCCATTAAATTTACAATCACAGACTTTAGTCCTTTTCTGCTCTAATTTTCATGGGTATATGCTTACATCCCCAGATAATACCTGCCTCAATGCTATGTACATAGCAAGCGCTAGGTAATTTGGTAGATTGATTTTATAGGACACATATTGCTTTCTTCTCCTTTTAATGCTATGATGTCTGAATTACACATATATATTTTAGCCAGCATCTTCGACCAAACCTGGGTTGATAGGGAACGGGCTAAAGATCCAACCCAGTTTTTCCCTCCCTAGTTCCCCACGTCAGGCAAGTTGGTTTCTCATAGTTTTTCTCTAAAGACAAGATAGCTTCTGTAAGGCAGGTTCCTTCTGCAGGAATCAGCCCAGGCACTTGGTAAGGATTCTCTCCTCTCCATGCTTGCAAAGTCAGAACTGCGGTGCAGTGGTGTTATACACGGTGTTTCTAAAGTCTGGATACATAGGCAAAAATGTTTATTTTCCAAAAATGAAATGAATGAAAATTTTATTTAATTGGATTATTAACAAATAACGTCTTCAATATGATTTCTGTCATTTGTGATGCAAAGGTTGATGCGCTTAGCAAGGGTCATGTGAACTCGATGCAATAACTCCACATTGCTCTCAATTGCCTGTGTGTCCAGACTTTAGGAACACCCTGTATATCAGGTTCCTGTTCTGTTCAGCTTCCTTTAATTGGAATGTGGTTTTATTTTTCAATTAGGAACTTGGTTCTAAAACACTTCCATTTTATTTCATTTTTTTCTTTTGTAGTTTGCCCCTTCCCCTGCCCACCTTGGTTCCCATCGAGCCCTGATCTCTACGCAGTTTAAATTAGCCTTAATGGTTTTACAGCATTAATCAAAAGTCCCAGCCACTAAGGATTTTTTTTAACCGTCTGTGCCCTAGATTGCTTCCTTAAGATGAGAGCCTGAGGCTCCCTTTTGACCTAAGAGCAGAGGTGGCAGATCCCAGCATCACGACCCAGGAAGTAAACAGTGAGCTGGAAACAGCAACTCATTCCCACACGTGGTGCCCGGTTAGGGCTCGTTTATTAAATTCAAATCTCTGTGCTTGTAAAAGAGTCAACAAACCAACTCTGAGTTCTCTCTAATTATTAAATACCAGGCCTTTATTCCTATAGCCCGCTTCTGTCCTGGGTTCCTCTTGCTCCTCTTTTTTCCTACTTGCATAAGAACAGAAATTCTTGTGCAATATCACCCTTGGATAAACTCCAAAGTGCTTTTCTACAATGACTTTATTTATCTTCATCCTTCAGGATAAGTGAGTGTTATTGCTTTTAGTTTAAAGATAAAGTAGAGCATGGATGGTTTGAGCCTGAGAGTTCTTTGTGGTTGGGGATGGCAGCCACTTTTTATTTTGTGAAGTCTAAGAACCTCGCGTGTATCTTAGAGATACTCTATGACCAGACTCTACCACTGTCTGTGTGATGGCAGGCAAGGAACTTCATCAGAGTGATAGATCAGAGCTAGAATAAGGGCAGTGATTCAGCCAGCTCAAACCTGGCTCCAAAGAACCAATTATCATTTATACCTTGGAAACTGGCAAAGCTACAACTCAGGGCTTGATTTATCGTTTTGTTGATGTCGAGACTTAAGAAAGTGATAGAGAAAAACGTTTCGATACAGATTCAACTTAGAAGTGTGTCATGCATACGTTTTTTTTTTCAGAGAGCCAATGTTAAACATTTATAAGCATGGCACTGGCCAGAATCAGTTGTTATTGTTGTCGATGAATCAAATCAAAAGGCATTTCTTAAGCATGTGTTGCGTCCCGGGTACTGTTCTGGAAGAGATCTTAAGGAACAGTGTGCAGCAGGGGAAAGGACAAGGAGAAGGAATGGAGAAGATCCGAGTGTGAATCCTGGCTTTGCTACTGTTAGCTGAGAAACCATGTCACCTTTCACACGTCCTTCTCTGCAAAGGAGAGATAAAAGTGCTCCACCTCAGGATTGCTGTGAGGAGCGTTGCAAACTGAAAAGCCCAAACACAAATCTCAGCTAGCTAGAGAATGAGGTGGTCAGAGAAGATGTCTTCTAAGGTCCCTCTGAACCCTCCCATCCCAGCATTCCATGAGAATGATTGTCACTTGACAAGGGCTTTCTCCTGAAGTAGTTAGTGGAGCTAAATAGACATTCTCAGAATCCTGAACTCGGCCTCCGGAAACGAGCACAGGGAGAAAATAAGGAAATTGTCCACCAGCTGGCTGTAGAAAGACAGGTTGGTGACATCGGAGGAGTCCTGCTCCTCTGCCTGTCTCTGTGCCTGCGTGGACCCGAGACAGCAGCCGCCAACGCCTGTGCGTAACCCACGTAATTTTCCTCTCAGGCAGTGAACAGTAGTCGAAAAAATAAACTGGCAGGCACCTAAAAATGTAAATGTCAAGGCCGCTGTACTTCTTCATTTCTTTTGTTGTGCTGCAGTTTTCCGATTGATGGAGAGGTTTTATTCAGAGCAGCCATTTCAGTTTTTCCTGGAGGCAATCTTAATCTTTGGGCTTTAACCTTTAAAGATGCAGGCTTTTGGTTGCAGCAGTAATGATTTTCACTGCCTGGCATCTCCATATTTGGATTCCTCCAGAGAAATGTAGGGCTTCCATTTTCTTAAACCAGAGACGGAGGAAAACAAGAAAAAATAAGTGGGGGAGGGAGGGGAGCCGGGCTGATTGACTTTTCTCTCTAGATATGTTCAGTAGTGGGGGTGGAAGGGAAGGGGAATCAATGGGTTGAACTTTCCAACAGGCATTAAAACAGCTTCTCCTTTAGGCAATACACTTCACAAAGTTGCTGATTACACATTTTGGGGTGTCAGGCAGAGGGGGAAGGGAGAGGTTGAGGAACCTTAATGATTAGAGAGCATTTTTATCCAAAGCATTAAAGGCTTGCTGATATATTTGAACAGAAATTAATTATAAGCCACTTTCCCATTTCTCCCTTAGGTGACAGTCTTCTGCTGATGTGTGTTGTAGAGAAAATAATAATAGGTTTCAAATGTTTATGAAAAATATGAAGTAATTACTTTTGGTGTAAATCAGTCATTCCAAGCCCCAGCACCCCCCTCCCCATGTCCTCTCAGTGTGTGTCTGTCTATCCCTCTTTGTTAACATTAATTAAACACCGTAGAAGGAATTTTATTTTGCTGTAGTGAGAGTTACTTCTGAACATCTTGGTCTCACATTTCTTCCTGGGATGCGACTAGAGAAGTGATAACTACATGAAACGGATCTTCAAACAAGGGAAACACATACCTGTCAGGGAAATATTTGGTTTAGTTCAGGTGTGTAGCTGTTGACTATGAGCAATTTGCCAAATTGTAAACAGTTACAATTTGTTATTTCTGTGGAAAGGAATCTACTTTAAATCGTTTCATGGCTCCCACTTCTTTCCCTCCTTCTCTGCCCCTTTCTCTAAGGGCCTGTGGGAAAAGGACCTAGTCACTTTCCTTCCATAAACAAGAGGACTTAGACATTGTTTTGTATTTGTTCTACTATAAAAGCACATGGCCCTCCCATGGACTCCAGCGAATGGGAGCCCTTCTTTGTGTGAATACTCCTCTAATTAGAAGGGAAACTACTTGAAAGCAGGTACTGTCTGGATTTCCTACACATGTCCCCAGGGTTTTGCACGTAATCAGCAGGCAGTAAATACCTTTATGTCCATTCCATTCCTTTGTGTGTTCAGTTGAGCCTCAGGTTGCCTCTTCTTCTCCCCTCCTCCCCTCTCCCCTCCAAAGGAAGGTAAATTTTGATGTCCAGAATTTTGGGCCCTTCTGGCGTGGAGTGAACGTCAATGGTAACAGTTTCTCTTTGGAACAGCAACCCTGAGGGTCTTCTCGTCCCAGCCTGATTTTTTTTTTCTTTTTGCTAATTAAAGGGGCCATCCCTTGACTCACTTCTTAAAGAGGCCTATTCACTGAATGGATGTTACTTCACTCTAAGTGAGTACATGAAAAGGCCTTAGCCTAAAAGGGCCAGGGTCTCCCATTGCATCCTGGGTCATTTCCAGTCATCCTGGTGAATATCTGATCACTGGATCCAGATGGCTCTGGAGGAGAAAGTGAGGCTGGTGACTTTGCACAGCCCAACCTCCCTCAAATCAAAGTTAACTACAAGTCCTATCATCATTTCTCTGATGCCGTGGTCCTCTTTGAAAACAAAGGATAAACACAACAGGTTGATGGCCATTGTTGAGGCCTTTGGGTCATTTTGGAGAGGTAAGAGCTCTAGAGGATAGACCTTCACGAGAAAGAGAAGGATCCAATGGGAAAATTCAAGGGGAACAGCTAGAGAATTAAAAAAAAAGACCTGCCTCTCAAGATCAAGAAGTAGGAAGTGGGTTGGTGGGAGGGGAATAAGAATTAGCAATCCAGTTCAGTTTAGTAAACATTTATGGAGAGCACGGTATGTACAAACTGCAAAGGGAAATACAAAGCAAAGTAAGATGGTAAATTTCAGTGAGAAAAAGGCATAGACTTAAGAGTGTGCAATCTTCTAATTTCATAAGGACTACCTTTTATTTGGAATTTTAAAGTTCTGTTTGCCAATATTTAATCATAATCATAATCACTTGCATTTAAACAGCACCTAATATGTTCCAGACTAGGTGTTAAAAGCTTTATAATTGTTATTTCACTTGATCCTAATAATCCTAAGAGGTGGATGCTGTACCTACCTACTTTGAAGGTGGCAGCTGAGACAAACAGAGGTTGAGTGACTTGCCTAAGGTCACAAAGCTAGTCAGTGTCTGAGGCCAGATTTGAACTCAGGAAAACGAATCTCTCTGACACCAGGCCTGATACTCTATCCTCTGTGCCACCTAGCTGCCCCAACAGAGGAGAACAAAAACTAACAATTGCATCCTAGGCAACAGCATAAGAAAAGTCTAATAATAACACAAGTTTCCAACTATAATCAAGTGTCATGGGTGGAACAGACAATGAATGCTGTGAGTTCTGAAGAAGAGATCACTGTACTAGAGTAGTTAGAAAGGACTTCTTGCAGGAATCATCAAGGAGCTGGAGCTTGGCCTTGGAGGAAGATTAGAGACCAGATAGACAAAGAGGAGAAGGGATTACTTTCCAGACAGAGAGAAAAGTATGAACAAACCCTCAGAGCTGTGAATAAGCCCATGATGTTCTGGACTTAATGAATCCATTGGTTGAACCGGTATGGAAGATTCATGAAGAAGGTGAATAATAAAAGATGATGTTAGAAAAGTAGGTTGTAAACACTTACTGTGGAGGTCATTGACCTGTCTAAGGAGATTGGATTGTATCTTCCAAACAATAGTAATGGGCTTCATTTGCACAGTGGTTAGAGCTAAAGCGTTTTCACTTACCACAGTTATCTTACAAGACCCTCACAACAACTCTGTGGCACAGACAGAGTGGGTCATTTTTATTCCTGTTTTAGCGATGAGAAAGCGGAGGCTCATGTGAGAAAGCAGTTTGCCTCAAGATTCTACAACTAATAAGTGGTGGAGCCAGGACTCCCAAAGGCATTATGGCGTCTTAAAGGTATTCATGAGAAACAACGTGGCTTCATGAACAGACAGTTAGCCTTAGAGTCAGGAACACCTGGAATCCAATCCCACATCTGATACAAACAGCCTGTATA
This sequence comes from Phalanger gymnotis, assembly GCA_028646595.1. Classification (NCBI taxonomy): domain Eukaryota; kingdom Metazoa; phylum Chordata; class Mammalia; order Diprotodontia; family Phalangeridae; genus Phalanger; species Phalanger gymnotis. The sequence continues at coordinate 90,321,641 of CM053623.1, read as the reverse complement.
ACCCTTGGTAACTCTAAGGCTCCAAGTTTCAGAGGGGCTATTGACCTGCTTTGAATTTTCATATACCAAAAAAATCATAGGTTCAGTCTTTTAAGAAGTCAGAGAGGGAGCAGCTAGGGGCACAGTGAGCAGAGCACTGGCCCTGGAATCAGGAGGACTCAAGTTCAAATCCTGCCTCAGACACTTGACACACTTACTAGTTGTGTGACCTTGGGCAAGTCACTTAATCCCTACTGCCTTGCTTTTCCCCCCCTCAAAAAAAGAAAGAAAGCAGAGAGTGTTAGGGAGGAGAGAGAGGTGGGTAGAATATATCAGAGGAGTGATATAAGTAGAATGGAAACTCCTTGAAGGCAACTCCATGAGTCACTGCTTTTCATTTTTGCTTTTGTATTCCCAGGCCCTAGCATAGATATAAGCAGAAAGAATAACTAATGTTTGTTGAATTGAGTGTTTTAGGCAGCTTGGCTTTTCAGCAAGGCACAAAAACAGCTTGGAGGGAAGAGATAGTGGAGTCAGAGGGCCCATTTAAGAATTATTAAAATGAGTCAAACTCGAGGTAGCATGAAATTTGTTTCTTCCATTGTGAGGGTAGAAACAAAAACGGAAGGGATGGAAGCTATGAAAGAAGACTTAGGTTTGACAAGATGGGGAGTGGAGGACAATGTAGGAAGAAGGTAGCGGTGATTTCTTATATTTCAGGTTTGAATGACTAGAAGAATTATGATTGACAGAAATTGAGAAATCCAAAGAGGAAGCCAGTTCTTTCTGTGGAATGGTTAGGGGAAGGGGGCAAGGGTGGGAGGAATAAGAGAGCAGGGGAAATGATGAGTTAAGTTTGAGCTGGTGGTGGGATATCCCAGGGGAAGTGTTTGGTAAGCAGAAGTGGAAAGAGATCAGTCTAGAGAGAAAAGGATTAAGGTCCCCCACAGAAAGGTGATAGTCGAAATTTCAAGTAGAAGAGATTCCATGGCATGTTAGAGCTGAAAGGGACCTTGTAAGCTAAAGAGATGAGGAAACTGATCCCTGATGACCAGAGCATAAAGAAGAGCAAACAGAGGTCCATCAGAATGGAGAATGTAAGTGTCTGAAATCTTGGATTTCCAGGAAACTTTTATAAGCTTTTGGTGGTTTAAGATACCGTATCTATTGCTTGGCAGTAGAGAGAAAGACACTGGTCTTTGCTAGTGAGTATATTGCATAATCTACCTTTTCATTAGTATGGTGTGAGTTAGTCAAAAAGTATGAAGTTGTTCTGTTCCAATCTACCATATTTTCCCTGGGAGAAAATGACACTGTAGGGAGGAGCAGAGGCTAAAAAGTATAATTACTAGGATGCTGCTACTCCCCTGAAACTATGCCTTTAGGAAAATAGAGAGCAAAGGATAATGTGTTTCAGCAAAGTGAAAGAGAGAGAGAAAGGTGGGAGTTGACAGCAACCCTGTTAGCATAGTGACTGCATAGGTATGTCAGGCTGTAAAGATAGAGTCTCAAATTTGGTTAGTTCCCTGGGAGAACCCTGATGGCTTTTTGTAACCTTGGAGGTGACAGAAACACCTCCAGTTGGAATTTTTAAAGTGTTTAAGCGGGCTGATACAATAAGCAAGCTTTCAAGGTGATTGCCATCAAAAGAGCGAGTCTTTTCGTCAAAAACAACAGTTGTGGGCCTCTGTCACCTTCATTAACAATAGATGATGGAAATAACTAGAAATAATGGCAGGTTGTACATATGTGTTCCTGCTGGAGCTGAAAATGTCCCTCTGTGTGAATTAATTTTATTTCACACTCTCATTTTGAGATATCAGGACATCGTGTACCGAGAGGAGAGGGATCTCTCCCTGGAAGGGAGATGAGTCAGTGTTGGAAATTTAAGAGAGAAGAACAAAAAGGATTATTGGATTAACTGCCCCCAAAATACTAATATAGTGGGGAAGTACCAAGCAGATATGCATCAGGAGGCTCGCCTGCTGGTTGGAGAAAAGTTTACTTACTGGTAAGAGGAGGCCATTGTAGTTTTCTGGTTAACCTGGCTTTCTTTTGCTCATTTCTTAGAGTCATTTCTCATTTTCTTAGAGTCGATACTGGAAGAGACCTTGGAATGATAACATTGCACACCATTATTGTATAGATAATAAAACTAAGGCCCCAGTGAGTCTTAATAACTTGGCTGAAGACCACAAAAGGGAAGAAAGAGAAGGAAACATGTAGTTACTTAAGGGTAGAGCTAGGGTTAGAACAAATGGTTCCTGATACCCTGTTATCTTTACTGGGACCAGGATTATGGATTTATATATGATGACCTCCAGAGCTCTGAAGATAAGAACTATAAAGCTGCTAACTAAATAGGAATCATTCTGAGGGAGGCAGTATTGCAGAATGGAAGTACTTGGATTCTAATCCTGACCCCACTCCTAAGTCTCTATGTGACTGGGCCAAATCACAGCTTCTCTGTGAGCTTCCATGGTCTCAGCTGTAAAACAAAGGCTCTGAATTCAGAGAGAGACAATGTGGTAGGGGCCAGAGATTCCTGGTCTCTGAGTAAGAAAGACCTGGGTTCAAATGCTAGTTCAGAAATTTGCTAGTCTGAGCAATTTGCATAGCCTGTCTACACTACAGTTTCCACATCTGTAAAGGGAGGGAGTTAGACTACTTAGCCTCCAAGGGGCCTTCCAGCTCTAAATCCATGATTCTGTGTTCCCACAGTCTCCAAGATACTTTCCAGGGCTAACAGTCTATAATTCTAAAGGTTTCATTCTGTTCACCACTGATATATTCTCACTGATGTTATTATAACTATATATAATATATATATATGTATGTATATATACAAAGTGAGATTTGCTGGAAATGATTAGGGCTCAATGTTAATAATGTCCACGTTTTCTCATGGCAATCTAATGATCATCTAAGGTCCTTATGTGTTTTTGTTAAAGAAAATAGTATAGAACCTATAACATGTCTTTGTGTTATATAGATCCAAATATAACATAGATCAAAACACATCCCTACCAAAATATAGCAACTACAACTACAAATATAGTACAAATGAAAATGGTTTACCTGTCATGATGTGTTGAAATCATTTTTATGTGCTATAAGAGATAGTCACTAAACTCTACAGGGTGAGGCAATCACATAGTAGGCACTTAATAAATTCCTATTGATTGATTTATGATAGAAACGGCTAAAATTTGATTGATTTCTTGTCAGAAGCTGTCAGGCCAAAATGGCAAGTAGATGTTGAATCATGAACATAGTTCACTTTATGTTGGTTAAGAGCCTGGTAAAAAAGGAGAAAATTTGGAGTGGTTCTATTTTCAAAGGTTGAAGAAAGTAAGAGGACAGAAAAACCCACTCTGCATTTTATAAGAAGTGAGACTTGAAATTTCAGACTCCTTCTGTGCTCTCTGAATGTAAAGAAATGCTTCTGCGCCCTAGTGGCTTTTTTTTTTTAAACAAACTCTGGCACCAAACAGAACAGATACTGGAGAAAATAGCTAGAAGGAAAGAGAGGAACTGGAGAGAAAGAGAGTGACAGACAGATAGACAAGACCTTTCAGGCTCAAGATCCATTTCTTTTGGCGCCAACTTGGCAAAGGCAGCAAAATGACTGTCTGTCATGAAGAGCAGGAGTTGAATGCAAAGATCCTGAAAGTGCCTGGAGTGAAGGAGGATGAATTGATGCTACCAGGTGGCAGTAAGACAATGCTGGGAACCTTGTAACTTTGGCTAGGGACCAAGGTTAAACAGCTAGAGAAGAATATGAAAAAGTTATTTTTTATTTTCAGCTTGCAGTGAAGGACATCTTTCCTAAGTTTATGTTATGATGTTAAATAAACAAATTCTAGTTGCCTTGACAAAAAGATTCTGTCTTTTTTTCTCTTTCTTTTTTTTGGGGGAGAGGGCAGGTGTCTTTTTTTTTTTAAACAAAATCATGCCATACTATATCTCTGACATCTCTTTGAGCCCCACTCCTCTGAATCTTTACTGTCACCTGGCGACAACATTTCTAATTTGCAAGGACATTTCCTCAGAGATTAATGAACCACTTCAAGTGCTAAACCAAAAAAATCTGCCTTAGAGTTTTGGAACTTAGATAAGCTTTGCAACAAACAAGTTGTAGCAGGGCTCCTGACACCAGTATTGTAAAGGGGTTCCATTGTATTGCTACCTGCTATCATGTGCAAGGGTTTATGTTCCATCTGGAATGATCTTTTTAGCAAAATTCCGTATATTGAAGATATTTTTCCATTGACTTATGGTTTTTAAATTATTTTGTTTCATTAAATATTTCCCAATTACATGTCAAATTTTTTTTTAACATTTTAAAAAATTTTTGAGTTCCAAATTCTCTCTCCCTTGCTCTTCCCTCTCTATGAGAAGGCAAGTAATTTGATATTAATTATAAATACAAAGTCATGCAAAACATATGTCCATGTTAGCCATGTTATTTAGTCAAAAAAGAAAATGCAAAAAATAAAAAAAAGTTTTCTCAAAAGTATGATCCAATCTGCTTTCAGAGCATTTCTCTTTCCGGAGGTGGATAGATCCTTTGAAATTGTCTTGGATCATTGTCTCAATCAGAATAGCTAAGTCTTTCACAATTGATCATCTTTACAGTGTTGTCCTGGTTCTTCTTACTTCACTGTGCATCAGTTCATGTAAGTCTTCCCAGGTTTTTCTGAGAGCATCCTGCTCATCCTTTCTTATAGCCCAATAGTATTCCATCACAATCATATACAACAGCTTGTTCAGCTATTCCCCAATTGATGAGCATCCTTTCAATTCTTTGCCACCACAAAAGAGCTTCTCTCTTTCTCTCTCTCTCTTGTTATATGTGTGTGTGTGTGTGTATCTTAGTACAAATAGGTCCTTTTCTTTGTTCTTTGATCTCTTTGACATACAGACATAGTAATGGTATTGCTGAGTGAAGAGTTATGTACAGTTTTATAACCCTTTGGACCTAGTTCCAGATTGTTCTCCAGAATGGTTGGACTAGTTCACAGTTCCACCAACGGTGCATTAGTGTCTGAATTTTTCCACATCCCTTCCAGCATTTGTCACTTTCCTTTCCCAGCACTGACTTTTTTGATGGAAGATGTCGAGGGCCTGCAGCTGTGGCTGTCCCATTCTCTCTGCTGCCAACCTCGTCTTACTATTGCTTGCTATGACCTCTATTGAATGGCTACTGTTGCCACCATTCTGTCATTGCTGCTGCACTGATTTCCACCATGTACTCTACCTTTCCACGTAGCTTCAAGGTAGAGAAACTACCCTCAACCCAGATTCAGATCCAACTCATGATTTCCCAGTTACTGCCCAATACTGTCCTTAATAGCAAAAAAGCAAATTCGGGCTCACCCTAGCACTGCCTGCTCTATCCTTTGGATAGGTTGGACATAGTAGTGCCATTCCATCAAAGACTCTCCATTGCTCCATCAAGAGCTCTGAGTTTTCTGAGATGTGGCAGACAGAAAGGGGCACAGGCTTTACTAACTTCTTAGCTCTAGTCAGCCTAGATGTGGGACTGGTTTTACCATGAAAACTTAGAGGGGTTTGTTACTTTTACGACTGAGATCTTGTCAGTGAAGATCCTAATTCCACTCATCTGTTCACAAAATAAATGTTCACTCAAGTCAACAAATGGAAATAATTAGGAAACTATTATGTCCACATATTGTTGACAGCACCTTCCTCCTCCAGGCTCCTTCTCAGATGCCACAAATAAAGAGTGCCTCATTTCCTGGGCACAGGGTTGATTGCCTCATGCATTTGATGTTAGAAACTTCAGAGCATCATCATCTGCAGCAGTTAGGGTCTCCTTTAACAGAATATGTGGATTTTGGAAACATCATTTTAGGTTCGACATCCATTCCTTTGTAAATGCCCTTTCTTTTTTTTTTTTTTTTGGAGGGGGGAAGGCAAGGCAAGTTAAGTGACTTGCCCAAGGTCACATAGCTAGTAAGTGTGTCAAGTGTCTGAGGCCGGATTTGAACTCAGGTCCTCCTGACTCCAGGGTTGGTGCTCTACTCACTGCCCCTTTATATGCCATTTCTTAACACATCCATATTCATGTGAAAATTTGCACATTGAAAAAATTAACCAAGTAGGAAAGATGAGTCCGTGGTTTCACTAAATGAAACAGTGTCAATCATATCTCAATAAAAAGGTATGAGATTAAGCAGGGAAAAGGAACAGTATAAAGGAGCAGTCCCAGAAATTTGATATTACTTTATATACAGACTTCCACCTAAAGATCTGAAGCATCCCATTTTGCAGATGACACTCAGGTCAGGTGACCTGTCCCCAAACCACACAGTCTGAGGCTGAATTATTTTTTGGAGGATAAGGGGGGTCGTTAGGCTAGAAGGTAATATCAAAGGAGTGAAATTAGGGATCTGTTTTTTCAAATGTGGGTAAATCAGTGAAACTGGAAAATAATTTGAACTTCTCTATCAAATTCTCATCCTGATGTCTCTTGTACTGATATACCTTTGTATTCACTCACCCCATTGTGTGGAATGGACTGCCCATCCATCCCAATTCCTAGCTATGGAAATTCTTCTCTTCCTCCAAGATTCTACTACTGTACGAGGAAACTTTCCCTATCTCAGGTGATCTCTTCCTCCTCAAATTTATCTTAACACTTTTTCTGAACATTTCTGGAATATTTGTACTTAACATATACTCCTTTCTGTCATAGCTGTTGATATACATATATATGTCTCTCTTCTAAGATTGTAAACTCCCCAAGAAAAGATCTGTGTCATATTTTTGTAGCCCCAGCAAAGTGATAACTAGAAATTGTGATGTCCAGGGCAGTTTCTTCAGGGTGTGTCAGAGGGAGACATTGCCCAATGAGCAGGGAGATTTAAAAAACCCTAGGACTCCATGAGGCTACTGCTCAAGAGATTTCCATGAGAGAGGTGGTGCACAGAGCATCTCACCCAGAGTGTGCCCTTAACATGGAAGGAAACACTCCATGGGATAGCATCATATTTTAACTAATTATTCTTGCTAATTAGGTGATAAGGTCAGCTGTTAAAGTACTACAAGGGTGAAAATACTCCTACCATCCTCTAAATTTCAGCTCTCTAGGATAAAGCCCCATCACCCCTAGCCTAGTTCAGATCCCCAGAATTTAACAGGGTACATTGCACTTCATGGGTCTATAAATACATTGTTGAATTGAATTTGTCAAGCTCGAGGATGTATAAAATGTCATGATACTGGGATGGGTTGTTGTTGCCAAACCTGTCCCTTAGAGTATCTCAGGGACTTTTTGTTTATAGTTTTAAGGTTTTATTTATGGTTTTAAAATAATACACACACCATATATGTTATAAACACAGGAATTAGAGCAAGGAGTTAAGCAGGAGAGTGATTATAGTTGCCAAAAGAGAAAGATGGTTCGGTATGATCACAAACAATCAGGTTACCCTCTCCAAGTGTATTTAATATAGATTTAGAATAAATCAATGTACTGATACAGAAGATCTCGTTTGAAGCAAAGATATAAAATAAGATAGCATCTGAGAACACTCTCAGTATCTAGCTCAGCTTATACTTCTTATCATTATTCCTATTCTCTACTCAAATGCTGGGGTTCTCTCTCCATTTAAACTTATATTATCACAGAAGCCACACCGGCACTTACAGCCCTACATCTCTAAGCCAGCAGTAAGTCACCAGAGCTACTTAATTGTGCTGACTGCCATTAGAAAATTCTAAGAATCTAGGTGTGAGCCTAAGTCTTAGTCCATAGATCCTTTAATCTCTATTGATGGTACTTAAGCTCTGTCTCTGTAATTAATGAATGTTTAGGTCATTAGAGCTAATAAAACAGGAATACCGTCTGTTTTTTTCTCCAGATGGAATTCAACTACACACTGAACTCAAAAGGAACAATAGAATGACTTTATTTACAATCTTCTCTTCCAAACATGGAGAACCGACTGTGGAAATACAGACACAGGTTCCTGTTGCCTAGCTTATGTCTATTCATTTTGGGTCTAGAAATTTACTCTATAATTCTCTTCTGCTTTCTTAGGGCCTGGGAGGACGAGCGGTCGTTGATCTTGGAATTCAGTAACTCCTGTCCCATCGAGTTTTATGCAGAATCTTAGCCTGGGTTTCCTTATTGACTGAACTTGGTTTTTATTTTTTCTTTTTTAAAAGAAATTTTTGTTATGTCTTTTGTTTTCGTACCTCACCATAATTTCCTCCCAATCCTCCTCCCCCTGCCCCTCTTAGAGAGCCATCTCGTATAACAATTAGTATTTTTAAAGAGGAAAAAAAGGAACTCTTCTCTCCTTTTTGAGTACAGTGTATGGTTGAATTGAATTGAATCTGTTCAGTAAATCTTTACAAACTTTTCTTTATTCATCACATTGGTCACTTCTTACAGCACAGTAATGCTTCTTGACATTCTTGTACCTCAGCTTGTTTAGCCATTTCCCAATCAATGGGCATCTGCTTTGTTTCCAATTCCTTGCTTTTACAAAAAAAGTATTGCTATCATAGTAATATATATAATATATAATATATAATATAATATACGTTGGTGCATATGGGAACTTTCTTCTTATACATAACCTCCTTGGGATATAAGCCTAGCAATGAAACCTCTGAGTCAAAAGGTATGGAAATTTATTTGCATAATCCCAAATTGTTTTACAAAATGGTTGTGTTGATTTACAGTTCTACCAACAGTTCACTAGTGTGCTTGTCTTTCCCCAACCCTCCAATATCAATTTTTCCCATGTTTTGTTATCTTTGCCAGTTTGTGGAATATAAAGTGAAACTTCAAGGTTGTTTTGATTTGCATTTTTCTTATTAGTGATTTGGAGCATTCTTTTATATGGTTATTAATAGTTTACAATTCTTCTTTTGAGAACTATTTGTTCATGTCATTTGATTACTTATGTAATGAGGAATGCCTTTTGATCATATGTAAATGTGTGTGTATATATCTGTAGCATGGGATATATTTACATCTCTGGATACAGATGTAGACATATACACACTTTTGTTATTGTTCAGTCATGCCTGGCTCTTCAAGACCTCGTTTGGGATTTTCTTGGCCAAGATCATGGAGTGGTTTGCCACTTCCTTCTCCAGCTCATTTTGATGAGGAACTGAGGCAAACAGGGTAAAGTGACTTGCCCAGGGTCACACAGCTAGTAAGTGTCTGAAGCTAGATTTGAACTCAATACGATAAGTCTTCTGATTCCAAGCCCAGTGCTCTATCCACTGTGCCACCTAGTTGCCTGGATACATACACACACACACTTACTTTTTTTTTAATCCAGTGGCACTGGCCCCCTAGCTATGCCTTGAATAATACCCTCTAACTCTAGGCTCTGGGCATTTTCTCTGGCTGTCCCTAACTCCCAGAGCTCTCTCCCTCTGCTCTGACTATTGACCCCACTGCTTCCTTTAAGTCCCAACTAAAATCCCACCTTCTACATGAAACCTTCCCTAATTCCTCTTAATTCGAGTGCTTTCCCTCTTTTAATTATATCCTATTTATTCTGTATGCAGCTTTTTATATCTATATAACTCTTTGTGACTGTGTGTGTGTGTGTGTGTGTGTGTGTGTGTTTTCATGTTGGCTCCTCCAGTAGACTATAAGCTCCTTGAGATCAGGGACTGTCTTTTGCCTCTTTTTGTATCCCCATTACTTAGCACAGTGCCTGGCATGTAGTAAGCACTTAATAAATGTTTATTGAGTTGAATTTATATATCTTGGATACCAAAACCTTATCAGAAAAATTTGATAATAGGTTACCATCATCCAAGAGTTCTCTACTATGTGGCTACCAGCCTGTTGGTGATGAGCCTTTCCATAATTAGTCTAGCCCTCAGAAAGCAGATAAATTCTGTTGCTGGTACCATGCTCAAAGACTTTCCAGGATTGTAGAACTTGCCAAATGAAAGAATACATAAAGCATTTATTGTATGCTTACTGTGTGCAAAGTACTAGGATACAAACAGTATTAAGACAGTCTCTCAAAGCGCTTTCATAGAATGAAGAAAGTTTCAGCTACAAATGAGATGGAAAGGTACCATGGTCATTAGGATGCAGTGGCAAAACAGATTATAATGCCTCTTCTTTAATGTCCTTTCAACTGATAAAAATCATCAGTTTCTGATTTTTAACCATTTGATAGTGACAAAGACTTTAGTGACAAGAACTTTCTCTTTAGTGTCTTCAAGAAATATGACTGCAGCACCAACAGGAGCAGGTATCTGGCTGCCCCTCCCCAGGGCTTGCTTCCCTGGATGTTGGCCATAGTCACTGTGATGAAAGCATTCCTATCCAAGGTTCTTGGATTCAAGGTCTTGGGCTGTCTCCTTCACTGCCTGAGGGGAGATGGTGGTCAAAGTGGTGGTGGTGGTGGTAGTTTGACTTGTCTGGTACATGCTGCTTCCTGCCTTTCCCTCGGGCAGCCTTTGTTGATTCACTTGGGCTGGCCTGCCTCTCGTGTAGGTGGCAGTTGGTAGGGATGACAAGAGGTTCCTTATCTATCTCCCAAAATGATGGCTGCGTGGGCTGGGCTAGAAGCAGGACTGGTGATCTGGGGTGGGGTGATAACGCTTTCAGGGCCCAAAAGCTTGCCCGCTGCTGGCATAGCCTTCAAAATACAGGGTTATGCCAGGCATGGTGGTGCATAAGGTACCAGGGAGACTGAGGTGTGTGCCCTGGAGTTATGTGCTATAATAAGCCCAACCAATGGAGAGTCTATAGAAAGTTCAGCATCAGCATGTTGAGCCCTTGGGAGCATGGGGTCCACCAGGCTGCTTAAGAAAGAACAAACTGACTCAGGTCAGATATGGAATAGGTTAGTGCTTCCATTGCAGTCAGTAGTGAGATCAGACTCTGAGCAGCCACTGTACTTCCATCAGGGGCAAAATAGAAAATACAAGATTACATCCATGCCACAATGAGGCCTCAGAGTAGGATTTTGTGGACATTGATTGACAGACAACATTGTAAAATATTCAGGGGCAGAGCAGAGGGATTTCTCCATAAGCAATATGTACACAGTAAAGAAACCAACAGAAGAGTGATAAAGAGTAAGCAAGGATAGAAACAAAAAGGGGAAAAATAGGTGACTTTGATCAGCTCTTTTCAAAGACTGTGTGCCCTGTCACAGTGTTACCCTGAGCAAAATCCCACAGAGTTTCACTGAAAGTAAGTCAGTTGAAATGAATTCTTCACAGTTGACAACTAGGATAATGTTCTTATTCTCTGAAATACTTTGAATTGTAAAGATATATCAGGAACCTCAAAAATAAAAAGTTTAAGATTGTAATTCTCCAAACCTTGAAAGTTTTTCATATCTTTCCCTAGCAAGGGAGCTCAGCATTTCAAGTGTATTTTCTCATTCATCTGTCACATTCCTGAGATGCAGATGAAGGATTGGTAGAATATAGGAACATACCCAAAGAAAGAAGTCCCCTGAATTTGGTATCTCTGGCTTTATAAATAAATTTAACCATAGGACAACCTCTTTCGGAAAGAGGCTAAGAAATGAACTGTCCTTGTCCTCCTTAGGGAAAGTTTTGGTGCCAAGTTGGAGAACTCATCTTCTTTGTTCTCTTTAATTCCTGTGTTCATGCCCTTAGAGCAACACTTCCCACTTCCCCCCTCCCAGTTCCAAACACCCATACTGTGAGTCAGTTTATTGAAAAGGTAATGAAATGCCAACACGAGCCCAAGTCCACCATCTGCTTTTTACTAGTCCTGATTCCAAGCTGTAGCCAAAGAAGTTGGAAAAGACACCTCCTTTCAGTCTGTGTTCCAAGTATAGAGATACCAATTTTTCCCTCTGGATATTGTTACCTGCCATGTCAGTTTTCTTTGGTTCTGGAGTGATTATTTGAAAATGACTAGCGGCTCCAAGTTGGAGAAGGAGCTAAAACAAGAGGCCACTTGCCCTTTGCATGATACATCTTTCAACTATATGAACTAAAGCAGAGACTAGTACATTGTGGATCTGCTCCACCTCCTTTGGGCATTTAGTTGAGGCAGACAGCAGATTCCAAAGCAGGTGTAGAAAAGATGGAGTTAAGGAGGTGAGGTATTGATTTCACACAATCATTAACATATCTGGCAGATGGGGACTGTCTGAGTACATTTCATTGAGTGGCATCTGCACCATACTGATTGGCATCGCTGAACTTTCACGCATCAGATGTAGGATTTCAACACACAGACTCTGATATGGCAATCAAATTCCTCCCTGAGAGCCAATGCTTTTCAGCCAGGGAAAGTTGTGAACACATAATATGATTTAAACCCTTATTAATTTCAGGATGTGTTAGGTTTTAATACATATATAGAGATATAGATGTAAAATCCCCAACTGCTGTTTTGCTACGGTAGACACATATGTATATGTGTGTTTATATGTGTCTATGTATATATGTATATATTATATATATAATATATATGATATATATATATATATATATATATATATATACACACACACACACACACTTTTCAGGAAACAACTGCATACCGTCAATTAGATGCTAGAATATCAAGTTTGTCTCCCATGGTGTAATGAAAAGAGCTCTGGACCCATCTAGGGGATCTGAGTTCTATTTGAGTATCAGTCTGACCTTGGAGCCTGCAGTGTATTGCTTCCTCTCATTGAAAATCTTAAAGCCCGAGGATATGTAGAAGTATTGATATCTCCTTAATTATACTATCCCTGGATTATTTTTACTATCTATCTACCTCTTTGAGTCCTCTTCAGGACCTGATAAACAGAGCTAGAAGAAGTCATACAACTGTGCTGAGATCACTATGAATTTACACTAATTATATCTAATTTCAAGTGTATTCTTACTGTATTAAGACAATCTTTTCACTCTTTCTTAATTGCTTTTCTATAGAAATTAGCCCACATTGGCTGTTCCAAGCTGTCTCTATTTTCCTCACACCTCCCATACTCTCACTTCCTTCTACCCTCTCAGCCAAGGACTTCACCTCATACTTTACTGAGAATTTAAAGGCCATTTGTCATAACTTTCACTTTTCTTTGTCTCTGAAAAGGTAACCCTTCTTCCAAGCAAGGTCAACCCTTTCCCACAAACCTTTGAAAACATCTCCTCCCAGCTCCTTCAGTAGATAGCCCCTGCAATGGTTCCCTCTCTCTATTTCTCTAATCCTTCGTTTTTCTCTATCAGCTTGCTATCTCCTTGCCTCCTAGAAAGACATGCAGGACTCCCCTTTTCTTAAATGAAATCCTCATTTGACTCTACTATCCCATCAAGCTATGATCCTATATCTTTTCTCCCTTTCATAGCCAGTTTCCTAGAGAAAAAAAAATCTATCTGCATTGCTCCCACTTTCTCTTCTCCCCCCCCCCCCCACTTCTCAGTCCTTTGCAGTCTGGCTTCTGGCATCATCTGCTCTCTGCAAAATTACCAGTGATCTCTTCATTGCCAAACTGAATGTCTTTTTCTCAATCTTCATCCTTTTTGCCCAGTCTTTCTGCAGCATTTGTATATTCACTCTTCCTGCAGCATTTGTATATTCACTCTTCCTTGGGTTTTTGTGACCCTCCTTTTTCCTGGCTCTCTTCCTACCTGTTAGACACTCCTGCTGAATCTCTTTCACTGCCTCATCATCCTTATCATGTCTTAATTGTGGATATAACTTGAGGATCTTTTAGGAGCTGTCTTTTCTTCTCTCTTCTATCATGTACTTTCTGACCAGGTGCCTTCATCAGTGACCACGGGTTTAGTTATCATCTCTATGCCAGTAACTCCCAAATTTATATATCCCTATTTTCTCCTGAACTTCATCTCTTATCCTGTATCACCAACTGCCTATTGGACATTTGAAACTGGACATTCTGGAGACATCTCAAACTTAACCTGCCTAAGATAGAACTCATTATCTTTCCCCAGAATCTCTTCTGAACTTGCCCATTTCCATTGAAGACACCATCGTCTTCCAGTCTCCCAACTTCACTGCCCTAGCATTATCACCCACTCCTCTCTCTCTTCGCCATATATCCAGTCACTTGGCCAGTCTTTCCATTTCTACCTCCACATCTCTCTCAGTCATCCCTTTCTAACCTCTCACATGGCTACCACATCAGTTCAGCCCCTCATCACCTCTTACCTGGACTGTTAAAATAGCCTCCTAATTGACCTCCTTGAGTGAAGTTGCCAAAGACTCTTAAGTGCAGGTCTGACCAAATAAATCCTCTATATAAGAAGCTCTAACAGGAACTATTGTCCCAGTGATCGCATATAAATCCTCTGTTCTTTAAAGCCCTTCATTCACAAGCTGGCCTCACCCTACCTTCCGAGCCTTATTATACCTTTCTGCCCTTTACACACTCCATCATCTACTCAAACCAGCCTTGCTGTTCCTCTCTCATAACCATTCATCTCCCTCCTTCCTTCTTCTTCCATAGCTGTCTCCCATTCCTCCATTGCTTTCCCTTCTCACTCCACCTCATAGACTCACTTTCTTCAGAATTCAGCTCAAGCACTACTTTTTACATTAAATCTTTTCTGATTCCCCCTGCCCCCAAAACTAGTGCCCTTTTTTCCTAAGGTGCCTTGTATTTATTTTTTACTTATTCTACATATGCTTCTTCTTTTCTTTCCTAATTGAATGTAAGACCCCTGAGGAGGAAAGGTTTTGTTTTTGTCAGGGCATGGCATAGTGTCTGACATATAGTAGGCACTCATTAAATGCTTGCCGTTTGACTGAAGGAGCTTATCCTCTATGGGGGAAACAACATTTTGACCCACAAATAGCTGTTTAATGTATACAAAATAAATAACAAGATAATTTTGCAGAACAAGGAAGCGTTAGCAACTGGGGAATCTAGAAAGGTCTTGTGTAGAAGATAGTGGTTGAGCTGATCTTTGAGGAAAGCTAAGGATTCTCAGAAGAAGAAGTGTGTCCTAGGCATTGGAAACACCCTTGCAAAGACAGAAAGAGAAGAGATGGGATGTCATGGGTGTTTTCTGGAAGACCACTTCTCTGGTTGGTAAGTCACATTATTCTAGGTTTTATTAAAACACTTGCCAGCTGAGTAACCCATCTCTTTAGAAGATAATTCCCATGACTTGGGTATATTGTCAACACAACAAAGAGGAAAAGAAAAATTGTGTGTGCAAGAGGACAAGATACCTGCTGGGACCAAGCTAAATTGGGATATAGTTTTAGAAGCAAAGAGGAGAACAAGCAGTGGCTAAGACAATGACAGGCATTTAATGGTTTCTTGGGGGTCAATTAGATTAAGCCTCTTCAACAGTTGGTTAATGCTGTTTTTAAATGGAAGTTTTTAAATGGAAGTACTTAAGCTAAAAAGACTGCTACATCTATGAGGGACAAAACAGCCAAATTAAGTGGACCATAAACTAAGGGAAGGGGAGTAATGTATAATAAATCTAGAAAAGCACATAAACTAAAGACAGATTATGAAGCATTTTAAATGTGAAAAAGAAGTGTTCGTATTTGATCCTAGAAGCAGTAGAGAGCTACTGGAACTTCAGGAGAGTAACATGGTCAGAGGTGTGCTTTAAAAAAATCTATTTGGCAACTTTAAAGCTTAGAGAGGGGAAGCACTTGAGACAGGTGACTCATTTAAGAGGCTCTTAGAGTAGAATAGGCTAGAGGTGATGAGCACCTGCACTATGGTGGTATCCGTGTTGGTGGATGAAAGGGGATGGATGCAAGAGATGTGGACAGAAAACCAATGAGATTTGGCAATTGCCTGGCTATAAGGTATGAAGAAGAATGATGAGTCAGTCATGACTGAGGTTGTGAATCCATGAGACAAGAATAATGGTACCATTTACAGAAATAAAAAAAGTTTGGAATGAGGTGGGATTTAGGGGAAAAGATAATGAATTATCTCTTTGTCATATTGAGTTTCAGATGCCTATGAATGAAGTATATTCCTTTTTATTTTTATTTTTTTTGGACGTGGCTAAGGTGGGAATTTGTTTTGTTTGACTCTACATAGTTGTAACAGGTAAATAAATTTGCTTTCACAATGGCAGAGGGAAGAGAAGTTGGTAGGGAGAGATTTCAGAACTGAAAACAAAATTGAGTTTTAAAAAAAGAAATGCCACAAGTGTGGGTGATGTGACAAGGATGTGACCTTCTCTATGCATGGCTGCAGTGCAGTGAAGTTGTAGGTCATGAGAATTGAGGAAATTGATGAATTGGGAAGGTCATAATGGTCAAGCAGACATCACCGTGTGTTGATATCCCTCAGTATAAGGGTAAGGATTGGGGTGAAGAAGAAGATTGTAAGCCACATATTGCAATTCTTGAGAAAGAAACAGTAACCTAGAGGTCAATATTAGAAGTGTGGCTCTAACACCAGCATCGTCTTAATTCAGGTTTGATGTTGGGGCAAAATGAAGCACTTGTCAGTCATTGAACATCTAACAAAGGAGTTTTACTTTGTCCTAATACAGCAAGAATATGCAACAAAAACATAGTGGCACTTAGATTCTCTGGACATGGCCTCTCCTCCTCTCGATCTGGAGACACATCTTGTCATTAGGTCACCAGGGTATAGCAACGGCATGATCTTTGGTACCCACCAAGTCTGAGGAGCACAGACTCAATGTGGCTGGGGCTTTTTATGCCCCTAGATGACTACGAAGCTATGTTAGGGAAGCCAGAGCCGATCAGGACCCAGAGGTAGCTTTGTCTTGGGCCTACCCTATGTTGGCTGGGGGTTGAAGAAACAGGAAGAAAACTTCATCAGGGAAGCTAAGATCAATCAGATCCCAAAGGCTGCTTGTCTTTTAGGAAAAGCCTCCCCATATTGTCGGAGAAAAGAAGTTATGTCCGGGAAATGCTAGTCCTACCACAGCCAGTAACTGCCAGGTGGATCTGGATGGAGCAATATGTATTTGGAGAGCCTGCATTTCAAAGCGGGGAGTGGTTGTTGGGAAAAGCCCTCTAGGCCCAGAAAAGAAAATAACCCCATTCAAGGCATTGCTTCCTTTATGAGGCCAGTGCTTGGCACCTGCAGGAGAAAAGAAAGGATGCATCAGTGAGCCATCCTGGACCCCCCCAAAAAATTCCTTGGATTTATCCCTGCAAGAGGCCCTAGTTCCCAACCGCGCCTCAACCTCAACCCCTTGTCCCCTCCTTTCTGGTTCCCTTCCCCCACCTTGCATTCTCCTTCTCTAGCCCCTACCTTGTTGAGCCCCTGACCAAGGCCATAAGAGCTACTGCCAATGACTTGGAGTTGGAAGAATCTCCATTCCCTTGTCTGGCAAGTAGACCGGGAGACAAAAAGAGAGATTTGCCAGTATCACCACAAAAAGCAGACATACATTTTTAGCAAATTAAGCTAGAACTTGAAATGCACTTTCTGGGGCAACCAGGTGGCACAGTGAGTAGAGCACCGTCCCTGGAGTCAGGAGGACCTGAGTTCAGATCTGGCCTCAGACACTTGATACACTAGCTGTTTGACCTTGGGCAAGTCACTTAACCCCAATTGCCCTGCCTTCCCCCTCAAAAAAAAAAAAAAGAAAAAGAAATGCACCTTCCCACAAGAAAAAGCACAGTATTTAGATTCTATAGAATTTTGAATATAGTGCTGAATTTCGGGGCATGGAATAGTGGTAAGATGAAAAGAGCATTGGACTTGGAATCTCAAGACCCGAGTTCAGATCCTGTTTTAAACCCTTACTAGCCATGCGATTATGGGGATCTGAAAGCAGAAGACCTGATTTTGAACCTGGGCCCTTACCATTTGCTGATTGTGTGACTTTGAACCAGTCACATAACCTCTCTGACCTTCATCTATAGAATGCAGAAAGTATGTAATAAAAGCACATTGTAAACCAGATAAAGTTAATTAAGTATAAACTGTTATGATGGTGAGACCGGCATATGCTGCCATCACCACATATTCTGGCTGTACCATGCTGTGCGGGTCTCAAGGTCTAGACTGTCTCAGTCTGAATTAACAGTTATTCTAGTCAATTACTAGGCTTTGTGGGTAAGGACTAGGTTATTTTTCTGTCCTCGGTGCTAGCATAGTGTCTTTTACTTGGAACGTGGTTGATACACATACTCGGGAATTGTAAAATCCAAGAAGAGTGTGACTGCCCCCAGACTCATTTCTTTGAGTGCAAATCACGTCCCAAAGAAAGACCCCCCCCAGCCAAGAACTTTCTAAAAATTAAAGTTCCTTATGACTCTAAGTGTTCAGAGGCTGAATGACCTGCCTCCGAGAAATGTTGTAGAGGGAATTGCTGCATTTGGTCTGAGGTTCAATTATATGGCTTCAACCTTGTGGTTGCTTGGAACTTGAAATCAAGAAGGACTTTAATTCAAATTATGCCTTCCTAAGCTTACTTGTTTTGTGATTGACTGTGGGCAAATCACTTAAATTATTTTCTCATCAGTAAAATAGGTCTAACATAGTATTTACCTCACAGTATTGTTGTGAAGATCAAAAGACATAATGTTTTTAAAGTATCTGGCAAACCTTAAAGTGCTATATGTCATCATCATCATCATCATCATCATCGTCATCCTTATCCATCTCATTTTCCTCTTCCTTATGACCATGGTGATTTTGACATACAGAGGAGACGTATGCTCACTAAAGATGCCTGCCATTCTCATGGAGTATGTTCATCCCAAAGTCCAAATGGAAAGGAGGCCATTCCTCCAGATGTTACTCTTTGCAGATGACACTCCTCTTTACATGGAGCCTTGCAGAGCCTTTGAATTATGACTCACAATTTCTCAAAAGAATTCAGCCTACATAGTAGTAAAAACTGCTGGTTTCTTGGGCCTCATTGAGATCTATAAGGCTCTCAGGCAGCAGGTTGCCTCTGCTATAGGCAGGACCCATCTTCCTGCCTGGTAACCCCCTCCTTTTTATGGAACTTGCTCCTCCCAGAAATGTCCATGTTAGAAACTTCCATGTCCATTGCAAGCTTTCATGTCCAACGCAAGTTCATTAACTGGCTGTTCCCTGGTGGTGACACTAGAATTAGGAAATAAATCAGACATGCCTGATTCAGTCCTCCAACTTTCCTATAAAACTGCTGGCTGTTGTCCCCATCACTGAGATGGCCTTTTGTTTAGGACCAGGCCTAGTTGTTCCCACATCAAACCAAGAGCAACAAGACAAGAGCTTGCCATAGCCTGAGTGCTAGGTCTGCAGGGCACCTTTGGCAGGATCGTCACTCCCCTTCCTCCTGCCGTAGCCAAAAGATCATTTCTCCTTTACCCCAGTGGCACTCTTCATTGGCAGAGTTACGTGTGCATCTCGTCCCTTTGAAGGTTGTAACCCAGCTATGTGCTTGTCCCTCTGGCAATTATGATCCGGCCAGATTTGCCTTAAACCTCTCTTCACTCGCCCACCCCCTCACGCTCTGGATGTCTCAGGTTAGTCGGCGTGCCTTCTTTTGTGTGAGTAAAAAAGGCATCTGAAATAAAGTCCTGTTGTTTTAGCGTAGTTGACCAGTAGACCTAGCTGAAACAAATTGAGACAGCCTAACAGTTTACACAGAAAAAACCAAATGTAAGAAGAAAATCTATTATTTAGATTATGCTATACATTTATAAATATTTTTTATACAAATGTATCCTTTTTCTCTTTCTTTGACCCTTTGCAGCATAGACCTAGTAGCGTTATCACTGCGTTAAAGGGTATTCACAATTTAATAACTTTCAGGGCATAGTTCCAAATTGCGTTCCAGAACAGCTACACCAGTTCATGGCTCCACCAACAGTACATTAGTACCTGTTTTCCCATAACTCCTCCAGTATTTGTCACTTGCCCTTTTTTATTTTGTCAGTTTTTCCAAACTGATGAATGTCAGAGTTGTTTTAGTTATTAGTGATTTAAAACATGCTTTTTTCCTTATGGCTGTTTATATATGCTATGCAGATGGATGGATAATCCTTCAAACTGATTCATCAATGCATATATCTTAGACAGACTCCAGATATCTAGTAAACTGAGCCCAGAATTATATAAGAGGAAGAGGGTAGCTTACATTGCACTTGAGAAATTATGCAGTTTTCAAAGTGAGGCTAGGTGTCACAGTGGATAGAGTTCTGGGCCCGGAGTCAGGAAGACTAATCTTCCCAAGTTCAAATCCAGCCTCAGATACTTACTAGCTGTGTGACCCTGGCAAGTCACTTAACCCTATTGGCCTCAGTTTCCTCATCTGTAAAATGAACTGGAGAAGGAAATGGCAAACCACTCCATTATCTTTGCCAAGAAAACCCCAAATGGGATCCAAAAGCTCAACATGACTGAACATGCTTCTTCCTGAAGAAAAGCTCCATCTTTAATAATCTTCCATTGATGTATTTTAAAAATTATAACTAGCATTTATATAATGCTTTAATGTTTGCGAAGCACTTTACCTATTTTACCTCATTTGATCCTGACAACAGCCCTGTGACAGGTGCTATTATTACCCCCACTTTGCAGATGAGGAAACTGAGGCTGAGGAAGGTTAAGTGACTTGTCTAGGAACATTTAACTAGTAAGCAGGGAAAACCTTTAAACTCAGGTCTTCATGACTTCAACTCTAGCTCTTGCTCCACTATTCCACCTCGCTAACAACTGTGTAAGACTCATCTCCAAAGAATCAGAATTGTAGGGCGCTGAAAAGGCAATGGAGAAATGTGTAGTAGGCATGAAGAGGTCGCAACATATTACCAATTACAATTTACAAACAAGGAGTAAGCATGAAAATAACATACCATCAAAGAAATGTGCGATCAGAAAAGAAAGTGGGCTCGATATGTAGCGAGGGTAGGGGATGGATAGCTTGTGTCTTGCACTGTTACTCACCTGATGATGTAAGCCCTAAACGAAGGCCTCTCTAGAACACTGGGTGAATACCCTGTAGAGAATTTATGCTATGACATTACAAGCGTAGACCATGAAGAGGGGGCATGGATTGGTCGCCATCTGCATTGATAGAAGGAATACTCATACCATGTAATCATAGATCCTCTGATTTATTGAAGCGTGTATAGACACACACACACATATGCACGTGCACACACACACACACACGCATTTGATTCTGAGCTCATTTGAACTCAAATTAAAGATATATGTAGCTTCTTGACCATATTAGCAAAAAGAAAGATGTAAGCATAATTAATTCTGATCTTGTTAGCTAAGCCCTTAGAAAACTCAAGGCAGGCATTTTACCAATGGACAGTGTCATGCAGCATAGTTTTTTTTTAGTTTGTGTTATTTGTGTAGGTGTGTTTACTTCTTTGAAGAGGAAAGTTCCAATTCCAAGTGAATATTTAGCACAACTGTACCCACATTGACTTGTCAAACCTTCATCGAGTCATGCCTTTACCCTCCAATAAAGAGTAATATTCATTTCCCCCTCTGTTAAATGCCAGCCAATTTGAATGTTTCCATGTCTCCCTGATTATGGCATCAGGCCTTTGTGTGTGGTTCCATACCAGTTGATTCTAAATAAGGGAAATTTTGCCATGGTAATTGCCGTTCCCAAAGGGCACCGAGAATTGCTTCAGTCAGCAAAAAAGAAATAATACAATTTTTGCCTTGCTTTCTATTGAATTGCTGACTCCCTCTTTTTTAGACCCTATGTTCCTTTCTACTCCTCCCTAATTTATGCATGAGCCCAAAAGAAAAATCACTTAATATTCTTTATAAAACTGACATATGGTTTAGATAATTTTTTACTATATGCAGTAAAAATGCAAATCTATGTGGCTTATTTGCCAATGTGGACATTAATAACTGATATTTAAACAGTCCAGATTAGCAGTTTTACTGATATATGTAAAAGATTTTTCCAATCATTTGCACACTCAAAATCAATTTGAATACAACATGTAAATTGAATTTAATTTTTTTTGATATAAAATTGTACTTATCAGCTGAAACCATTAAATTTACTATTTAATATATGCTTTCCAGCTCACTTGGCTAGAATTTCATTGCGCCTTATCTGTATAAATTTAATTAGGCTTGATATCATCAGTATATTATAGAACTAATTAAAGATTTAGATAAGTGCTGAGGGGGCTTATTGAAAACTCCATAAAGTTCCATTTGGAAAATGAGATATTCTATCCTTGCATTCATTGTGAGAGAGTGAAACAGCAAGAAGCGTTTCAAACAGTGTTTCTAAAAAATTATTTAACAGGATTTAATGGACTTATTCCATTCTTTGAAGAGCTTTTTAATTACTCTAGATCTTTGTGTGGTCCAAGAACAGTTATGATCTTTATTTAAAGGGTTTTAAATGCTCATTTTCCTCCCCCCACTGAGCCTTCTGCCTTATGCTTCTAGGACTCACACATATGTGCACATGCCTAGCTGGGGTCTTGTGATTTGTGGTTAAAGAAGATGGGGAGGAAGGTAATTCCTTAGGACCTCAGGGAGAAGTCATTGAAGAAGACTAGAAAACACTTTACTTAGTATCTTCAAAAGGATAAGAGAAAGAGAGGGGGAGGAGCAGAACTAGTCAGGAGCACCTGAGCTACTGGTGTTTCTTCCACTCAAGCTTTTGTCCTTTAAGTAAATTGATTTGTAGAGAGCCCTTTTAAATTCTCTTTTGTGGGCTTTGCTGGTAGTGGATATGAGGAAGATTAGTTTAAAAGAATGTGATTTCTACTAAGTGCTTTGTATCTTCATTACAAAGCCGAATACTGCTCTTTATCACAGTGGGCTGCTATTATTTTCAGTTGAATGTGCACTGAAATAAGGTTACAGCTACCACCTTGCCAGATGTGTACTCGTCGCCCTTCCCAAAAGCACATTTTTTAAAGTATAAACTCAATGACAATGTGCAGTAGGAAAAAAAAAAAACCAATGGTGGCTTTATAATATAGGCACAGATAAGAAAGTGTCTATAAATGGTGAACCTTAGGGGGTAGTGTAAAGGCACCAGTGGGGAAAGGGAAGGGAAAAATGGCATCATAGGGAATGTTACATCTTGACCATGCCTATACTATCAAAAGGATGAAGCAGATAACGTGAAGACTTTAATGATATAGAAGTGCATGTACTCAATCCACATTACTATTTCTGAAATGTACTTCCAGTTCATACTGCCCAAGTGGTTTTGTAAATATCTGTACCAGTTGGACGCACCAAGCCTGAGAAAACATTTACTGAAACATTGGACCACGAACCAATATTTGTTTAACCAACATGCTCAAACTAACATTTTCGACTTGAAAACACTAGAAATATTTTGCAGTGAAACACATTCTCAGTGAAAATAAACCCTGGGCCAAAGGAGACATCCAGATAAACTACTTGGGGCTTCCAAATAGATAATTCATACAACATGTGTGTAATGTGTGCAGTCTCCTCAATACGATATGTCAAGGATTCGAATTTGTCAGTGCGAGAATTCCCTCCACCAATGTAGGTCACAGCCCATCTAAAAATAAGTAGATAAGTCTGAAGGTCTGAGACCAAATAACTCACCCCTGGTCATACAGCTAGTAAATGCCAGAAGCAGAATTTGAATCTAGGTCTTCCTGACTACTAGTCTCACACTTCTGCCTCTATAATTTGGACAAATTGATCGTACTTTGTCACCTTCAATGACTTTCCCTCAACTCTCCAACATTTTTATTCTTATAGTTCGAGGTAATACATTTTGTACAAGTTTGGTGGTAATACTGCTATGGTGCGATTGATCCAAACTGTTAGCCAGTGTGAACCAGCATTAGAGGAACCCCCTGGGAATCAGGACCTAGTTAAATTAACTTTCACCCTACCCCTGACTCAGTATCTCCCCATGTAAATTTTTGTATCGTCTTTCCTTTTTACTCCAGTGTTACAGCTTCCTTATTCCACCAGAAAAAGTTTCATAAATATTCTAATACTCAGAATTTCATGATGCTCTAGCCAGAATCGTTTGGGTCCCTGATCATCTTGTTCTTCAAGCACACTGGCAGTTGTGACCTCATGGCAGCTTGGTGGGAGGGAGAGAACACTGAACGATAGTTCGAAGTTTGGGGTTCCAGTTTCAGCTTCTCTGCTTACTGCCTGTGTGAC
Source organism: Phalanger gymnotis (assembly GCA_028646595.1). Taxonomy (NCBI): domain Eukaryota; kingdom Metazoa; phylum Chordata; class Mammalia; order Diprotodontia; family Phalangeridae; genus Phalanger; species Phalanger gymnotis. Next base: position 90,297,591 of record CM053623.1, on the reverse strand, counting down.
CTTTAACGAACTGTTTAAACTCACTGAGACTCAACTTCCTCATCTGTAAAATGTAAATCTGTACCACCTACTTATATAGTCTTCTTCTGGGGATGGATCACATGATAGAGATTATATGAGTATAGTACCCCTCTGGGATCACTTTGTTAACTCCCTATTCACACAGGCAGGTTGAGTCCCCAAAGATCAATGACTCCTCAGGGTTCTAGGGACAACCCTGAGGGGTTGAGATATTGATCTTGGGGCCCCATCTGGTATGCTCCCAATCTCAATTTAACCAATTGATATCAATTAGCCTTTACAAAAGAATACTTACTGATAAGGTGCAGCAGGGAGAGAAGTATAAAATCATCCCCCCCCACCCAAACTGGGAGGCACACACCTCCTGAAGAAAGTCAGCTCAGAATTAAAGCAGTAGGTTCTAAACACTCCCCTATTCTCACCTGGGGAGGTCCTTCCTGAACTTGGGAGTCCTCTTCTACCTTCACAAAATCCCCACCAAGTCCACTTTTCAGTGTGTCCTAGCTGATGAATGAGTTGCTCCCTTGCTCCACCCTCCAAGCTGCTGGGTCCATTCACTAGTTGGCTGGGTCAGGCAGGCCACACCTTGGGGCTGTGCTGGCTCCTGGGTGGGCTCAGCAACTGCTGCTACCCTACTTAGGGACTCCCAGTGAGACTTCCGATGACATGGATGGCTCTTCCAGTCTTGCCATTCATCTGGGCACTGCCATCTCAGATATTCATTCACAAGGGATCAGGAAGGAATACATACAGAAGAGAAGAAACAGAGGTGCTCCATGGTCATAGACATGTGGAAGCAGGGTAGGACACAGTGCCATCTGCCCCTCCCCCATCTGATGGAACACAGAAATCCTCCTAACTTGAAGGCTGCCAAGAAGAGAGAGATGACTCCTCTGATGGAATCTTGTGTATTCACACTCATTTAGGGCTCTGAAGCCAATTAAAAAGCTGTGGTTACTGCACAGGAAACTAACAGGATACTCTTGTGTGCTCTGAACTGGGCGGGGGGCGGGAGGACAGCCCTCTATTATTCCTGCCTGGCAGTAGGTTCACTGAGTCTCCACATGTATGATGACCAGGCAGGGAACATTGTGCATTCTTTAAGGACTGGGCCCTGACCAGTGACATGAATATAATTTGCTTTATGGCCATGAAACATTATAAAAGATCAAGTAGGTGTTATGATTGAGCATAACACACACAGTCAGCCCTTTAGAATAACAGCAGTTATCCTCATTACTCACTTTGGCTTGTCACAGACTAATGTACAAATCAAATCTTTAATCACCTTCTCTAGTTCTAACATCTACTTCCAGTCCAGTGGCATAGCCATTTGGACAGCTCTTCCACCACTGCAGCCAGTCAGCCAACAAGATTTTTAAAGCGCTCACTATGTGTCAGTCACTATGCTAAGCAAGGATAATGTAGGATGAGAATATGGAAGATATACAGCCTACATGGGCGGAGAGAGTACTAACGAACTGCCCTAGCTGATAATAATGTTGCAAATAAAGCTAGCCTTTCCACGGCCTTAAGATAAGAGCTTAGTCGAGATTGTATTTTCTCCTGACCCCCAATTACACTGCTTTCCCAGGCATGAGCTGCTATTCAGTAGCCCTTATCTCCCCCTGCTTTGTTCTTTCCCCCCAAATAAAATGAGGACTAACTAGACCCGGCTTTTAGACTGAGAATTTACTTAGTTTGACGTTTTACATGTATTACAAAATGAGGAAACTGAGGCCCAACGAAGTTAGAAAGTGACTTGTCCGATGTCGGTACAGCAGGCTAGCACTACTGGTAAGTCACATTTATAAAAGCATTAGTTTATAAAGTATTTAATCAGTAAGCAAGTATTTATTAAACACTAACCTGTACCAGGGGCTGGGGATACAACACATACCAAGAACAGAACGATCCATACTCTCAAGGAGTTTACATTCTAATCAAAGCAACAAGTACATATAAAAACATACACAGCATTAATAGAAACACAAATATATACCAGGTAGTTTGAGGAGGGAATGACCAGTTGATAGAATCCGAGAAAGTTTCACGTAGATTAGAGGACGGTACGTGAGTTTCATCTTAAAGAGAGAGAATTTTGTGAGTTGGGGTAAAGAAGGCATGTCCATTCCAGGCATGTGGGATGGCCAGTGCAAAGGTGGAGAGAAGGGAGATAGAGTATGATAAGGACCAGAGTGGAGGAGGGAAAGCAACGTCTAATGAGTCTGGAAAGATAGGCCGGAGCCTGCCTATAGGGCTTTACAAGCTAAGCAGAAGAATTTATATTTGATTCTGGAGGTAATAGGAAGCCACTAGAGTTTATCAAGGAGAGAACCTAGAGTTGAGGAAAATGACTTTGGTGGCAGCATGTAGGAGGGACTGGAGTCGTGACAGACTTGAGGCAGAAGGACAGAGGCTTTTACTGTAATCTAAGTAAATGGTGAGAGCCTGCACCAAGGTGGGAGCCAAGTGGAGAAAAAGAATCAGATGCAAGAGACATTGTGAAGGGAGAAATAGCAAGCTTGACAATTCACAGCAAACCTAGGTGATAAGTGACCCTGGTATTGTCATTCCCATTTTATGAACGAGGAACTTGAAGCTCTGTAATGGGTAATGACGGAGCCAGCACTAAAGCCCAAATCACTGAGTGTTATAGTAAGAATGCTAGATTGTGCGTTAGGAAGTCTAGGGTCAAACCATGACTCAGTTAGTTACCAGTGTGACCATGGGCCCTAAATCCTTTGCTCCTATTACCCTTCTTCCCCTGTTCTGTGGTTCATTCCATTATGCTCCTAAATTCCCTTTGAACTCTAGTTATCTATGATCTGTGATTCTGATTAATGGAAGATTATAGGATAATAGTTTTATCATTGGAAGGGACCGTACATGATGTGTTGTCCAACCCCTTCATTTTACAGATGAGGAAACTGAGGCCCATAGAGGCTTAGGGTTCAGGGTCATACAGCTAGTGATAGAATTGGCATTTATACATAGGTCCTCCGACCCCAAATAAGCAGTTGAAATTTGAATCACTTTACCAGTTAATTCTGATTATTCTTAACATTATGACTAAACTCTGAAATTCAGGCATAAAAATTAAGAGTTCACACTTCGTTAATATTTGCAAGAAGGTAGCGAAGAAACACTAAACAGTCTACTTCAAATCCAAGCTCTGCCCTTCTTGCTGTGTGACAAAGGACGGACGAAAGGACATCCAAGGTCTCTCTTTGTGCCCTCTAACTCCTGTTGTCTTAAGCTCTGGCTGGCAGGGCCACTTCCCACCTCCCGAGTCCCAGTCTTTGCTCAGATTGTTATAAGAAACAGTTCAGTGGGGACAGAGGGTGGGAGCTGCAGAGAGAGGACCACACTTAATCAGGTGCAATTTGTGGTAAATGTTGCTTTCTGAAGAGAAATGATGTTGAAAGAAAATGCCCATTTGTGACTGAGAGGGCACCCAGAGCTAATTCTGTACTAGTGAGTCGGTATAATTAACTGGCCTGTATTGTCACCAGCTCAGTGGGACTGCTCCCCCCAATCAGAATGATATTCTGCTTAGGAAATGCAGTATGGTAAATGGCAGTCCTTCCCTTCAAAGATAAAAACCTTTTTTTCTTAAAGAAATTAGTGCTTAATTTTGAATTCGCTTTGCTGCCTTTGGAAACTTTTAGTTTTTGTGTGGTCCAACACTCGAGGCTGGTATTAGCATTTAAATAGAGGCATTAAGAGCACTCTGAGGCCTCCTTCTTTTAGCTTGGCCCTTTCAGGGAGTTTTTTTCAAACTAGACACCCTTTTTCCCTCCTCAAAAAGAATTCAAGAGAGATAATTCTTTTTCCCAAAGTCTCTTTTCTTAATATGCGTGCTTAGGAGAGCAGTATTGCTAAGCAGTTTCAACATCAGGCCTTTTTTTTTCCTTCTTATTTGGAAAGGGCCATTTAAAAATTTTTCACAGCCACCCTTGTAGTAGCTGATTTATTCTGCTATCATCATCCGAATCTCTAGCCCGAAGTCACAGCCCAGGCTCTATCAATAGAAAATTGCCAAAGAGGATTACTTAGGATGAAAATGTAGCCCATGCTTTTATCCTGAGGTAGCTGATGTGTTGGCAGAATTTTCCTTTGGTTTTGTTCCCATCACATCACATTTTCCCTAGTCCCCTAGATGAAGCCCCCAAATGTAGCTGGCATCCTTAAAGTATAAAAATTATTTTCTCTGTACCTTTGCCCAAAGGACCCCCACAACCCACTCTTTACAACTATTAGTCTGTCAGTCATAGTGGTCTGAAAGAGCATTCCTTCCTTCCTTAATGACTGGTTCATAGAATTTCCACTATATTTAAGGAGACTCACTTAACCTCTCAGGGTCTCAGTTGCATCATGTAGAAAATGAAAGAGTTAGATTAAATAATTTCTAAGGTCCCTTCCAGTTCTAATCCAATGATTCTCTGAACCTATGATTTTAATTCTTCTGTTTCCAAACCTTTCTTCTGACCTATGGCAAACTATTAGCTACACAGTCATTGTGGATTTGGGAGGCAATATGACTGGAGACAGAGAGAATGAAGTATAGAGCTGCAGGTGTGTTTTCGAAATCTTATTTTTGACCAGTAAGTAACAATGACCTTGAGATGAGATTGGGAGTTCCTAATGATCCAGAGAGAATGGCCATGCTAGGGATATCTTTAGATGTCTTTAGCCTCTCCTTTAGTTGCTGACTTGTTTGACAACAGTGTTAGGAATCCTGGACTTGAAATCAGGAAGATGTGGATTCAAATCCAGCCTTAGATACTTAATAGAAATGTGACCCTCAGAAGTCACTTAACCTCCTTAAGGCTCTTGATCTCTCTAAGCTCCCTCATCTGCAAAATAGGGATAAATAACATCACCTGTCTCACAGGATTGCTATGAGGATCAAATGGGATAATGTACATAAGATGCTTTGTAAACCTTAAGGCATCATATACGTGGTAGTTATTACTATTATGAGCATTATTATAATAGAAGAGAAGAGGGTTAGAAATGGGGGAAGCCAAGGACTGGGTGATGGAGATTTGGGGGTGCTTACTCAGGATCTGAAGGTGAAAGTAGGGGGAACAAGCCATAAAGAATAGTCCCTTCAAGTGTCTGAAGAGTCAGCAGCTGGAATAATGTTAAGGATTGTGAGAACAGCACTCTCAAACTATGCCAAACTGACCAAGAGACTGTGGACCTGTAAGTTAATTCATCCGCATATATTTTGCACTTCACAATTCCTACATGACCATAGGAGAACTCACTTAGCATTTGAATGGAATTGTATTTGTGACATCTTTAGATAAGAGTGGTGGACCTGAAATCGGGAACACTTGAGTTCAAATCCAGCCCCAGACATTTACTAATTGCGTGACCCTGGGCAAGCTGACTGCCTCAGTTTCCTCATGTGTAAAGTGAAGATAATAATAGCACCTACCTCATAGGGTTGTTTTGAGGATCAAATAAAGTGACATTGGTTTTAAAAAAAAAAAAAAGACTTAGCACGGCGCCTGGCACATAGCAGGCTTTACATAAATGATCATCACTTGGCTCCTTCCCCCTTTCAGTGGATGCGTTCATGGAGAGAAGCCACTGAAAAAGAGAGCAGGAAGGTCATTAATCCCATGGCGGTTTTCAGAGGAGAAATCATCCCTATAACCTCAGGCGGCGGCACAGAAAGTTCTCCAAACAGTTGGGATCAGTAATAATCTTGTACTTTTTCAGCTCCTAAAGATTTGCAAAGCACAACCGTGCTGGGAGGTGGGGGGTGTAAGGATGAGTGCGCCCATTTTATACATGAGGAACTGAGGCTGAAGTTTAAATCAAGGTCTAATGATTCCAAGCCAAGTAATCGTTCCTCTTAGGCAGAGGCATCAGACATGTGGCCGTGGGCCATAAATACAGCCCAAACCAGATTAAAATGTAATTGGGAAATATCTAACAAATAAAAGTTCAGTAAAACATAGGTAATATTAACATGTGGTTTTCTAAGTCAATAAAAATGTGGCCCACCGGCAGGAGTCCTCATGTTTGCTTTAGTGGCCCCCATTTCTATTGGCATTCAACATTACTCTTTTCAACACAAGAAATCCAAGTAGAACCTTCTGTTTGGAGCTATGCTAACTATATACTAGCACCCCTGTTCCATCTCACCACCAATCAATCAACACATTTTGGAGCCAACCATGTGTAAGCCATGTGGTAGGGTTTGTTTAAGGCATATGCCAAGACATAAAAATCAAATGTCTGCCCTCAAGTCCAATGGGAATGAAGTCTATTCACATGAAACAGTAGCTAACGTTACTGGCCCATAAATTATAAGTAAATAAATGAGTGGTGCTGATATTAAGTGCTATCAGAGGAGTGGAAATAAGAGAGCTCACTTCTGGTCATTAAAGAAAGCTTCCCACAAGACATGGAGTCTGAACTGGATACTAAAGCACTTAGACAGGGGAAGAGGAAAGGAAAAGATATTCTTCGCAGGTGGGTCAGGAAAGCACTTGGTGTATTCAGGAGACACTAAGTTGACCAATTTGCTTCAAGGGGAGAATTCTGTTGGAAGAGTTAATGGGTAATGAATATAGAAAGGTAAATTAAGGCCAGGATGCCAGGGTCTTGGGGAGCTTTCAAAGGTTTTTGAACAAGGAAATCACAAATTGCTGTTTGTTTGCTTTAAAGGAAGATTACACCAGTGGTAGTATGTGGACTAGATTTGGGCTCAGGGTATGGCAATGGAGAAAGTGGAGTCAGAGATATGTTATGAGACCAATATAATAATCTAGTCATAAAATGAAGAAGGCTTCAATTCTGGAAGGGATAGAAAAATCCAAATAGTGAATAAACAAAGAGAGAGACAAAAAAATAAACATTATGAAGAAAGAATGGGTGGAACTTAATTGCCAACTTAATATAGGGGCCAAAGGTGACTGAAATAATCCTATTACCAGAAGTAGGGATAGGTAGCCAGTTTGCATCTTTATAAGCGGGTGGGGGTGGGGCAAGAGAGAAATGAAATTGGGTTTTTAGTAGAGAGTAAAAAATAAGATGCTAGAGGAATTCTGGAGGTCTGAAGATACAAGTTTGAGGGTCATCAGCATCAAGGAAGCTGAAGGAGGATTGTTTCAAAGTGGGAATGATCAGAAATATAAAATGTAGTTATATCATAGAAAAAGTACCAAGAAATGGCTACTGATCTGATAGCGACATGGCCTTCCACAACTTTGTACATGCATTTCAGCATGTTGTAAGCAAGAACTGGACTGTAGGAGATGAAGGGACAAACGCACCAGAGGTAGACGTTTGGTCGTGAAAGAAAGAAGAAAATATGGCGATGGAGTTGACTAGAGAATTTTTCAAGAAAAGGAAGGGCTCAATGTTTTTGGAAGTAGCCCAATGCTCAAGAGAAAGATTGAAGATGCTGGTGACAAAGAAGGTCCCAGAAGGCACAGGTTAACCTTGAAAACCAGAAACAAGGAGTGATGCTTCTTCTGAGATAGGAAGAAAGGGTAGCCATCCTTTATCCTCTTTAGAAATATTTAAAGATGAAGAAGATGAAAAATGGGCAGGTTCCTACCTCATAAGGGGAACCAGTTCTAGAAAACCTTTGAGGGGAACCTGTTAGGGAGTTCAGGAAACTCTGGTCCCCACTCTCCAACTTCCCCACCTACTGCACACTCTTCAAATCTTATTCTCAGGGCTCTCAAAACAAACCAGACATACAAAAAACCTCCTGCCTTCAGAACTCAGCTGTTTCACTGGTGGCTCCTTGTCTCTTCACCTCTTCCTGGTGCAATGCCGATTTCTCTTGTAGTATCAAAGAATCCTATGCTGCTCCTCAGCTATCATTTAAATAAAATACAGAGTTAACGCCTTTAATCTTCTACCCTCTGACACTCCCTGTATCCATATAATACCATTTGATGCTATTTCCCTCCAGTTGACTCCTAGCTTTCCAGGATGGGATGGCACCGACCACAAAGTGTAATAAAGAAAGCAATGATCTCCTCCCTGCTTTTTAATATGTTGCTTAGAAGAACTTTACCTTCTTTGGCTACCACTTCATACTGAAGACTCTGACCTAATTTGTTGTCACCAAAACCCTTCCCCCTTCCCTCTCTGTGTTTTCAAAAGTTTTTCCCTCTGTTCCTTAATGTTTATATATTTGAAATTTTTTTCTAGCTAAATTAATTTGCATCTTTATAAGCTGTAACTCATTTGTTGTTCTTGTTCAGTGATGTCCAACTCTTGGTGACCCCTTGTGGGATTTCCTTGGCAAAGATACTGGAGTGGTTTGCCATTTCTTTCTCCAGCTCATTGTACAGATGAAAACTGAAGCCAGTATGGTTAAGTGACTTCCCACGGTTGCACAGCTAGTAGGTGTCTGAGGCCAGATTTGAACTTAGGAAGAAGAGTCTTCCTAACTCTAGACCCAGCACTCTATCCACTGTACCACCTAGCTGCCCTTGAAACTCATTTAATATGCAAAGCTCTATATAAAAGTTAGTATTATCATCATCCTTATCATCCATCCTACGTACCATCATTTTGAATTCTCCAAGACTCTATATTTCTTTTGACCTGTTGGATGTATCGTCTGGGTGACCTTGGACAAGTCTCTTATCCTCTTTGAGCCTTGGACCCATCTCTGTAAAGAAATGGGGGTGGATTGGATAAAGTAGATGTCCTTTGAGGCCCCTGCCACCTCTAGATCTGTGTTATTGGGATTTCTCTTTGTTGTCATTTTCCTTCTGGAAAATCCCTCCTCCTGTACCTCATTTTGAGACAGAGGTGCTTTTTGGTTCTTGAAGATTGGGCTTGTGAACCACAGGCTCCGACAGGTCCCATCAAGCCAGAAAGGAAGCATGGACCAGTGACAGGTGTGTCTGTAGTTTTTGGATCAGCTGAGCTAAGAGTAGAATTGCTCACTATCACATGATGAAGCTCGTTGGTCACACCACTTCCAAGGAGACCATCAAGTAAGGAATGGAGTGCTTGGTGTTTACACCAGTGGAGAGAATTCCCATACATAAGAAATCACAGATCTCTAAAGAAGAAGCTATCATTTCAGTATCTCACAATTTTGTAACAAGTGCCATTCACGGTTTTTTGAATGCTTTATTTATGAGTCTGTGGAGTATTGTCACTTCCCAATAATCCCCAAAAGAACCACCCTTCAAAATAAATCATTGAATCAACAGATACACGTTTATTAAGGGCTTGCTGTGAGCCAAGAACCATGCTAGGTATTGGTAATGCAACAACAAAAACAAACCATCTACTGCCCTCAAGAAGCTTATATTCTCTCATGGAAAATAACATGTATATATAAAAGTATAGAAAAATATGTGCCAATTATATGCAGGATTATTTTTTGAGTTCAAAGAGTGGCTGCAAGGGATACCAAAAAATGATTGATATAAGAGATAGCATTTGAAGTGAGTTTTGGAGGAAGCTAGGGATTCTAAGAGTCAGAGAGGAGGAAGAAGGGTATTCCAAGCACACAAAGTCAGTGAAAAGGGCAATGAAAGATTGTGTGTGAGGGAACAGCAGGTAAGCCAGCGTGGCTAGAGTGTAGAATGCATAAAGGGGAATAACTTCTAAGGCCAATACAGTTGTGCCAAACAAGCCAGTACATCAACCTTGTCTGACCCAATCAGTAGCATTCAGAATCCATAGTTCACTGCCTCTCTTGGAAGGAGGGAAATGTGTTTTGTCATCAGCCCTCTCAAATAAAGATTGGTCATCGCATTCATCTGAACTCTAAGGCCTTATAGGACTGTGGTCATTGTGTATATTGTTCTTTGGGTTCTGTTCTCTTCATTCTGCATCACGTTTACCCTGTCAGTTAAGGAATTAAGCAAGACAAGCCCTGAAATCAGTGCACTCAATACAAACTAGATGCTTTTGCCTCCAAGTCTGTTTGCTTGCCCTTATCATTTGTCCTTTGTTTCTCTCTCAAGCCTCCCCTCTTCCTATCAGTGTAGCCAGGCAGAAGAAGTTAATTTTGCCCGTTCCATTTTTCAGAAGTGTTGCTTCCGATGCTCTAGGACACCCAAATATAGAGCAGCCACAACAGTTTCTTCACCCTCTAAGCTCATATTGCTATCCAGAGCTATCCATCAGGTTTGTCAGCATATTTGGGTTCTTAATTAAACCCTGCTGGATATAGTACGTGTTTCCATTAGCTTCTTCCTCCTATTTATTCCATTATTTTTCTAATTGACATCACGTCTGACTCATCTGCCCTTGAATCTCAGGTGGCACATTTCCCTGCTTTGGCTTATCCCAAGTTTTTGTGCTTTGATGAATAACTGAAGATTTCATAACCCCCAGCTTGCCATTTCTGAACACCCTTGAATGCTTGTCACCAGGACCTGCTGATTCGTATGTGCTGACAGTCTCCATATCATCCCCTGACTTTCTCTCAGCAATTATTTTGACAAGTTCTCCAAGAATTCCTAATTAATCAAGTTTTCTTTCCTTCATTTTCCCCATTAAAGAAGCATGAGTTTATTGCCTCTTGGACATTTCTCTGCCTGGCTCTTTAGTCATAAGTAGCCACTAATTTCAATAACAGGGAAGTCCTGCCGTGTTAGTTCATGTGACGTTTCCACGTGCAAAACACTTTCCCCCCAATAACCTTGTGCGGCAAAGAATACAAGAATCATTATTCCTACTTTACAGATGAGGAAACAGACTCAGAAAGGTAAACAACTGCCTACTTTCATATCTAGCTAGCAAGGTCCAGAGGTAGACCTTGAATGCAGTTCTCCTGATCCCAAGTCCAGTGTTCTTTCCATCAAACCCAGTCCCCCAGGCATTCTTCCTGAGTGGTGGACTGGGGCTAACAATTCTAACCTTGACATAGTGCCTGTACACAGTAGGCACTTAATAAATGTTTATTGAATTGAACCTCCCTTTTATAGGCAGCACATGAAAAAGTTAAAGGTCTTGAGTTACTCTGCAAGCTAATCAATGAATTGATGACCTTTGTGCTTCAGCATCACTAGGCCTAGGGCTTAAGAGTTATCTGAAGTCGTGTGGGTGGGTTCTGGTGTACCATGTAAGGTCACTGATCGAGCCCTCTGTGCTCTCACCCTACAGCGTGTTTTTGAGATGGTGGGCTGGGGTCAGGGTGATGTCTATGAAGGTTTTATGTGCAAAGCTAAGTGGCCCATTAGAGAATCAGTCCATTCCCCTGGATTTGCATCATGCTTAAAGAATGTAAAGTATTGTGATTCCTGAGCTAGTGTGCTCACTAGGCTCTGTAGAGAATCAGTCTGCCCTTGAATACGTTCACAAAGCATTGTGATCTGCCCACAAATCACTGGGATGTTTACTTTTGTCCTACTGATGCATTTTGTTCTTACCTGACATTCATTTCCAAGTATCTCCTTCTACTCAAATATCTTCCCTCTTCTCAGAAAACCTTCTCTTATGCCAGAGGAAAGGGACTAGAATAAGGACAGGACCTGAGATTTCATCCAGTCGGGAGCTCCTGGACAAAGGAACAGCCTCTACCAATGCCAGTCTCTCGCTTTTCTACCATTTAGAGTCTTAGAGAGTTGCCTGGAACAATGAGAGGTTAAATGACGTGGCCACAGTCATGTGATGAACTTTGTGTCAGGACCCATACTTTAAACCCATATCTCTTGCTTTCAAGGCCAGTTCTCTATCCACTATGACATACTGCCTCTCTGTACCAAAAATATTTCAATGCTGTTCAGCAAAATCAACTGACACATTGACATGTGACAACGCATGCATTGTCCCATATCCATAGTCCCCCACCTCTTCAGTAAAAAGAAGGAGGTACATTTTATCTTCTTTTCCCTAGGGTCATTAGTAATAGTGTATGACATTCAGTTTTTTGTTTTTTTTTTTTAATGGTCTCTACAAATTTATGCACAAACTTTCTCATGTAAGGGAAAAATCTGTGGCTGCAAATATTTCAGACACATGATCCACATATAAGGTACAACCACAAAAAAGTCAGTCAGAGACCTAACTCTTCATTGGCACCCAGAGTCAGGCTAAAGTGAAAATTTCTCTTCAGGATTTTACTTCATCAAAGTTCTGGCCAATAGCTAGCATCCCTCTGAGAGCCAACCAGAAGAATGTTCATGCCTACCCTGCATTAACTCTGACTTAACCCTGGACCCAAAGTAAAGTCTGCTACCCAGTACCCTGCTACCTTGTCATTGGAAGCGAAGGACTCCTTTTCTTCAACCTTTCACATTGGCTTTATTTTATTTTAAAGCATTGGACCCAATATTTTAGGTCTCTATGCTCTGTGTCCATATTGAATCGCTCGTCTTTTTGAAAAGGACGCTTTGAAGGCAGGAGTGATGTTCCTTCTCTTTATGTGTAACATTTAATATTACGTGGACTCCTCCTAAGTGAAAGTGATGATGAGATAGGATTTAACTTTATACCAATGCTTGACATCCCCCAGGAATTCACCACAACTATCTTGCCTACTTAGAATCAGAAAGCATATAATAGGACCCCACATTTATAAGCTAAGAAATCATTCAGTAAAAAGCATGATTCACCTACTATGTGCAGAGCACTAAGCCAGGTTTATCCAACAAGCCATAGAAATTTTTCCTCAGATTCTTAATCTGAAAAATTAGAGTTATAGGCACATTATGCCAACTGGCAAATTAACAAACTTCTTTGAGATCCACTATGTATTAAACTGTATATTACAAAACACTTTGTATTCCGTCTCACCTAACTTTGGGTAGAGTCCTTTTAAAAAAATACTTTCCAAAGTGGTATTCAGCACAAAATAGCTCTCCTTAACCTGGACTCACCTTTTGGTAATCAAAAGAACATTTACAAGGCTATGAGACAAACACAATTATAAAAGTACATTATGAAATTAAAATGAAGAACCTAAATAAAAAATCACAGAACAAGAGGGTAATTCCATTCACTCTTTCATATTTCATTATTTGATAACATCAGAAGATGAATCCATCAGAATTACTTTGGCAAGTGCAAACAGGACTATGCCTGATCAATATTTATTAATACCTTCAAAATGGGAGAAGGAGTTGAGCAGACTCCTTAATGGAGTGAATAATTATTCATGCAAATAAGGTCTGGCCAAAGGCAGTGCCAGACCAAAGAGACACAGTTTTAATTGTACCGAATTAAAAATGCAGATCTTCTTCCAGCCCTGTCATAGAAAACTGTAATTAAAAAAAATAGTAATCTGATGCGACAAAGAGTGACATGTGAATCCTTAAGCTGATGAAGCGAAAGCTTCAGCCTCAAAGATTTATAATTTAGAACTCATTCCAAAGGTGGGGAGCAAAGTTTTTGGCCAAGGGAATCAAAGGGAAGCTCCTCCTCATCTCTGGGATTGAAGCCACTGATAGAGGAATGTCATTGATTTTTAAAGATAGCAATGGATATATCTTGGAGAAATTCTCAGGGGTACTCATACTCTCAAATGAGATGTAAAACCAAGGTTCTAGCTGCAATCCAGGCATTAAAGATCTCACAAAACCCTCCTTCATAGAGAGAGTAGTGCCACAGTACCCCCCTAGATTTGGGCATAGATAACCTGGATTCTAACCTCAGCTTTGTCACTTACTTGCTTTTGACTGGGTGTATTAGTCTCTCTCACACACTCAGTTTCCTTATCTAGAAAATGGTATAATCCCTATCCTACCCATTTTGTTATGTGTAAGAAGTGAATGAAGTAATAGGTGAAAGCTTTGAAAACCATATCAAGTACTACACAAATATATGGGGTCACAATGATCATGTGAGTAAAGTGTTTATTATTGTTGTAAGGTTAATTATAGTTTGTAACATTTCCCTGAGGACTGCTAAAATATTTCTAAAGTATTGTCGAAGGACACTAACTTCCTACTTTTACCAGAACTTTGTTGAAAAAGGGTCGATAAACCCTGTGGGAGGTGTGGGTGGGGGCTGGGGAATGGAAGCACACACATGCTTCTCTGTCTTTATGCTACATAGAAGATTTGAATGGCAGACCAAAAGCATGGGATCAGGGAAACCCACAAGCAAAAAGCCTGCTGACAGTTTTTGCCACCTGGGAAACTTTTCTTCTCTACCGTCTCTGGTAGGAGTAGGAAGTTAGTACTTTTAATACTGTAGCTCTCAAGTCACCACCAGTGTGCTTCTCATTAACAATAAGCCAGACTGTCACCAATATCATTCGACATTGTATTGGAAATCCTAGCAATAGCAATAAGAGAAGAAAAAGAAAGACAAGGAATCAGAATAGGGAACTAGTTTTGGGATAAGAATTCATTATTTGGTAAAAAAAAAAAATTGTTGGGAAAGCTAGAAATCAGTCTGGCAGAAATTGGGCATTGACCAGTATCTTACACCATTTACTGTGTTTATTTCACAGCACAGAATAGCATGGTCCCTGCAAAAGAATGACACACAAATTCATGGAGTTCCATTTACCTCTGTGTGCTCCATTTCCATGGCTAAAGTCTGCCTCCTTAATTTTGGGTTTACTGGCTAGATTTCTTTCTCAAAAACCAAGCCTTAAACCCACCTTACTCTGGAGCTCATAGATTGGACAATAGGTCCCTGCCCTACTAGCACAGAGTGAATGTAAATACTGAATAGTAACTGTTCTCTTCTGGCCAAGAAGGCTGAAGGTCTTCCCCTCCCAGTTTGATTTTTTTTTTTTTAGTTTTTGATTAAAGGGGCCATCCCTTGATTAACTTCTTAAAGAGGCCTATTCACTGAATGGGTATTACCTCACTCACCATGAGCACCTGAAAAGACCTTAGTCTAAAAGGGCCAGGGTCTCCCAATGCATCCTGGGCCATCTCCAGTCCTCCTGGCGAATATCAGGCCACTGGACCCAGATGGCTCTAGAGGAGAAAGTGAGGCTGGTGACCTTGCACAGCCCTCCCTCACTCAAATCCAAGTCAACTGCAAGTCATGTCATCATTTCCCTGATGTGATGGTCCTCTTTGAGAATGCAGCACAAACACAAGAACAAGAAAATTTGAAGAATATGGAACATTTTACCTATCAGATTTATGGCTAGGTGAATAATTTATGAATAAACAAGAGATAGAGAGCAATGAGAGGTGTAAAATCGATAATTTTGATTACATTAAATCAAAAAGGTTTTATACAAATAAAACAAATGTAGCCAAGATCAGAAAGAAAGTAGAAAATTAAGTCAAAAATTTTATAGACAGTTTCTCAGATAAAGGTCGTATATCAAATATTTAAAGAACTTTGTCAAATCTATAAGAATGAGTCATTCCTCAGTTGATAAATGGTCAAAGGATACGAACAGATAGTTTTCTGATAAAGAAATCAAAACAATTTATAGTTACATGAAAATGCTCTAGATCATTATTGATTAGAGAAATACAAATTAAAACAACCTTCAGATATCATTTTACACCTGTCACCTTGGCTAAAATGATTGAATGGGAAAGCAACAAATGTTGGCGGGGATGTGGAAAAATTGGGACCCTAATTCACTGTTGGCGGAACGATGAGCTAATCCAACCATTTTGGAGAGCAATCTGGAGTTAATAATGTGCCTATACCTTTCGACCCAGCAATGCCTCTACTAGGTCTGTTTCCCAAGATTACTAGGGAAAAAGAAAAAGAATCTATATGTTCTAAAGTATCTATAGGAGCTGTGTGGTGGCAAAGAACTGGAGATGGCAGGGATGCCCCTCAGTTGGAGAATGGCTGAACAAGTTGTGGCACATGATCGTGATGGAACACTGGTGTGCAATAAGAAACAATGAGCTTGATGATGTTGGAAGAACATGGAGAGACTTCCACAAGATAATGAAGAGTGCAATGAGCAGAACCAAGAGAACACTGTATACAGTAACAGCGACACTGTTTGAAGAATGACTTGGAGCAGATACATTATTTTGTCTATTATAAATACCCAAATTAACTACAAAAGATCCATGAAGGAAGATGCTATCTGCATCGAGAGAGAAGTGATAGATAGAAGTATGTGTAGAACAGTTTTACATTTGTGTCTAACAGTAGCCATCTATACAGCAGAGTGGGGAGAGTGAAAAGGGCGGGGGGAGTTGTATGATAACTATATTATACATTTAAAAGGAATAGCAAGTTGTACATAATAGATTTTTATTTTAATGTGCAATCATTTTTTCTATTCTAAGTTATAGAAATGCTTATTTTAAGTTCAGAATAAAATAAATAATTTTAAAAATTAAAAAAAAACAATAAGCCAGTAAACAGTTAGCTTTTATTGAAGGCATTTACTCAAATGGCATGGTAAAGATAGTTGCTACAATTTCTTTCATGAACTTGGCTTACACTTTCCCACAGATGTACACAGTACTCATGGGATGAGTGGGCTCAAGCTTAGCATTCAGTGGTAGTAGGCATATGTGTAAAATTTGTGCATGAATTATTGGTACTACTGCAGAGTCCAAAAGTCCTTTCTCTTTTCATGGAATCTTCATGTTAGGCTCCTAAGAACTGCTTTTCTCCACAACTGGACTCTTGATTCCCAGGGCTAACTCTTTGATCCTCTTCCTTTTTACAGTGACTCTCTTTGGATCTGTGTCCATCTGGAGTATATCTATGTTTCTCACTGGATGTATTTTCCAACTGGTCCAATGTCTCCCCTTCAAAGTTACATGACCAATGTTGGTGGACAGAGGGGAGGAGTGGTGAATTTTTCTGTCTTTTGACTAAACTGACTAGGAGAAAGAAACTCATTCCTCCCCCCTTCCACCCCTAAGAATCTCTTTTGCATTCAACTTCTGGCTTGCAATATCTCTTAACTTGTAAACTATTGGATGAGCTATCTCTGACACAGCTGCTAAATATCACGACAGATGAGGCAATGAAGAGAGAGCAATTTTGTCCTCCCCCACCTGCAGTGGTCTCACTCCATATCTGCCCCCAGTGGCCCTCAAGCTCCTTGAGGCTTAGGTAAGAGCTCATTTCTTTGCTGAGCCTATTGAGTTGTTTGTTCCCTTCTTGACTCAGAGAGGTGTTGGAATCTCATTAGAGGATCAGAGTCTAGGGGCATCTTTACCATTATTTTCACATCTCATTGACACCTTGTGATTTCATTGTGAGCTTTCTGTGACTACAGCTGCTGGAGTGGGAAAGGAACCACACACGCCCTCCCTCACATATATGGTCCTATATACTTATTTTTACATTGCACCTTTCCACATTAGAATCCATGAGGGTAGAGCCTGTCTTGCTTGTGCCCTAGCACATAATAGAAGGAGGCTTGACTGACTGACTGATTTCACCTCTCTGATACTCAGTTTCCTAATCTGTAAAATGAAGGGGTTGGACTAGATGAGCTCCATCTAGCTCAGCAATCCCAGGATTTTCCTCAGGACATCGTGATCTTCAAAAAGCCTCTTCTCCTTTTGACTACCCAGCTCAGGACTGTGCCAGCTGATACCTGCATTCTTCTGTCCACAGTTCCTCTGCCTCTTTATCTTTCCCTGTTCTTGTTGAGTGATTTGAAAGTGAATTTACCGCAAATCACTCCAGGAGGATGTGCCAAAAGTCTTGGTTCAGTTTAAAGCCACTAATGCTGCACTAAGACTTCTGGGACACCCTGTATCTGAAGGAAGTATGGGTTTACAGTAGCAGCTGAAAAGGGTAACAGTGTCACAAGTTGAAATGATTCTTACAGTTTAATCCTAAATCTGGCACCAACTACAGGCCTCTAGGACTGCTGTTATTAGATTCCCTCTCACTAAACTTCCTATCTGGTGCTGTCTATGACATTATACAGGCCATAGCGTTCTCAATGTGGATTTGTCTGACCAGATTCTATATCTCAGTTTTTTATCTCCTTCTTCTCTCTTTAATCAGATGTGTGGCATTCTAGGATCTAGTTGGGTCCATTACTCTTGCAGCCAGCTTAGGATAACTCAAGACCCATTGACTATGGCTAGGGAAAGCCTCTCCTGGTCCCACCTGTCCACAGCTGCAACTGGGAAATACTCTTCACTATCTGGGCCTCCACACTGTCTTCCCTTAGGCTACAGGCATTGCTGCCTCCCTCTCCCTTTATTTGGACATCTTCATGCTCTGGCCCCTAGAAGCTACTCTCTTCACTTGAGCCCCTCTTTTCCATTGTCACTGGTTTGCTTGAAGCAAATTCTACTAGCTGGCTCATTTTTTTATTTGACCTTATGTCCTACTGTGGGGCAGCTAGATGGTTCAGTGAGTACAGTGGTGGGCCTGAAGTCAGGAAGACCTGAGTTCAGTTCCAGACTCAGGCACTTACTAGCTTCGTGACTGAGGGCAAGTCACTTAACATTTGTTTGCATTAATCTGCTGGAGAAGGAAATGGCAAACCACTCTAGTATCTTTGCCAAGGAAACTCCATGTACAGTAACATAGATACTGTATGAATGATACTGTCCATGGGGGTCTCGAGTAGTCAGACACTACTGAATAACAACACAGTGTCCTATTATACCCAGGGGCCTGGGATTTGAGACCCCCTAGACCTGAGTGGCCCCTTACTTACGTGCTCCTTACTTCTGAGCCCACTCCACTTCTGGGGACTTTGCCTCCCTGAAATGGATACCTTTTCTTGTTTTCAATTGGGGATCAAGATACTTCTCCAACTCAGGATCATAAGTCTGAGACCCCTCCTATCCTCCCTTACAGCATACCAAAGAGAATTTCAAGGGCATTCTGCAGCATCAGCCTAGTCTAGCCTCCTTGGTAATTGAGCAGGGTCATGACATCACCAATCGAGCCTGTGGGTTTGCCTGGCCCTTCATTTTCTCTTCTCTCATTTTACTGTTCATTAGCATGCCTACTAAAGAGCTGGATAGAAAAAAATAAGAGGAAAGGAAGCTCTAATCTGCCAGTTGAGGAGCATGTCTGCAGCTGGATAAACATCGTCCAAAGATGGGGGAAACTCTTAGCAGAAAGGAGGTTTGGAAGCTATATCCAGAGTTAGGTTATTTTCATGTCCCTCTCTTTCAGATTTCCAGTTAACGTCGCCTTCTCTGCTTAATTCTTTTGTTAACTATTGTAACCCAGACAGAACTCGAAGAAAAAATCTTTAAAAGCAATAATATTTAATTATCGATCTCCAGATTTTGTTACAGGAAGACAAGCAAATTTGGGGGGAAAAGGTCAGCTGTGCTTAGGCTGGTATTTCACATTAATAGCAGATATAATCTTGTTCATCCCAGCTGGGAATACCCATTAATTTGGAGTTGAACAGGAGAACAGGAAGAGGAAGACAAGACGAGGAAGCTGGAAAATTGTATAGTTCCTCCTGAGTTAGGTCTTCATAGTGACTTGTTATTTGTTTTGAAGCTATGTGAATTACTAGGTTAGACACACCCATATTCGAATGCAAATGCAAAAGCTATGTAAATAGATTTTCAATTATCTGCCTCACTGCTCTGTTCCATTAGCATGGAAAATAGAGAGTTGCCTCTATATGTGGGTTTCAGGTTATTACTATTTCCCATACCATGGTTGAGTTAGTTATACAGGTATCCCTTGCAAGGCATGATTTTTCCATCTGCAGTTGTAAGTATTCATGGTACAATTACCACGTATCACTACTGTGCCCCACCACGCACGCCCACAACGGGTATGTGACTTGAATTCTATATTTTTTTAAATCAGAGATTTTTTTTGTTTATACAACTAGGATTTCAGAATGAGGAGGAAAGTAAGGAGTGGGAGTGTGGGTGGGGAGGAAAGGAGGTACTCCCCAGGGAGCCTGCTCTCTCGATCTGCCCACCCTGTTACCTTACTAGAGCCTAAAGGACACAGTGGAGATGATAGCTCAAGTTGGGGGGAAAAGGGGCAAGATACTGGAACAATATCTTCCGTGGCCCCTCAATGTAGGCAAAACCTTAGTAGGTCAAAGATCACTAAGGAAGAAGCTTAGAGACACTTAAAATACTTTATTCTGCTTTATTCTGAGGGCTCCTAGTAAATGGAAGCCCAAAGCTGAGCGTGGCCCCTGGAGAACACAAGTTTATTACCTCCTGCACACATTCGAGTATGCCCGGAGAGACTTCTGTGCTTCTTCTCAGGGTGAGGTGTGGGGAGCCTGCTGCCTCGAGGCCACATGTGGCCCTCTAGGTCTCAAGTGCAGCCCTTTGACGAAATCCAAATCTCACAGAACAAATCCCCTTAATAAAAGGTTATCTACTGACTCACCTCCCACCCAGATTTAGAGCTCTCCTTTCTCCCATCCCCCCCTCCTCAGCACTCAACTCCCTCTCCTTCCCCACCAGAGCTCAGAAACTAGTCTTCCATCCACTCATGCAACTTGGAGCTGACCCTCTATTGCCTATAAAAACGTGGTTGTAAAAATGGGGACTTTTTGTACGTTGGAAACCTGCATGTATCGGCTACTCTTTTGACTAATGTACGTTTTACTAATGATAGTTACAGTTTTATCGTTTGTAGTTATCCCTTCCATATATTGCCAACTTAACCACTGCAGCTACGACCGCTGTTCCCAAGGATGGAGGAGAACGGGGAGGGTTAACCCCATCTTCCCCAGGCCCTTCCAACTCCAGGTGATCTAGAGTGTTACCTTGAAACCTTTGACAGAGCAAATGGAAGGTGAGGTGGAAAGAGTGGGGACAGTCTGCACTAACCAGAACTTAAAGACTTGGCCCAAAGCTTGTATCTCTAGTCCACAAACTAGAAAATACCCTTACTTTCTCAGAGATCAGTCAATCAGCCAACATTTCTTAAGTCCATCCTGCATGCCAGGCACACTAAGCTCTGATGAGACACAGAAAAATGAAAATTCATCTTTGGAAGGCTAAGATTCTGAGGAAGGAGACAATTCATGTCCACTTCACCCCCATTGGGACAGTTGTTACTGCTGTTCTAATGGTTAATGATGAAGACAGAGCCCTTCTTTACCTAGGGCCCCAACAGAGCTACTAAATTATTTATTCCAACCAGTCTACAGAATTTAATGTAATTTTTGCAGGACTGTTTTACTCTGGGAACACATTCTAATGGTGTGGAAGCTACAATTTCTCTCTTTTCTCTTTGGGCCATGTTATTATTGCCCCTCTTTCCTCACCTTCCAAGGAAAATACGGAAGCTACCATGCTAATTTGAATTAGTTTTTGCTACTGTATACCATTCTGGAAGATAAATGAATTTTTGTCTATTTTAAATATTCATGTTTCTTTATGAACTAATATATCATCAGAGTTATGGGAGAATTTTTTCTCTCTAACTATACGAAATACACTATCAGTCAACCTGTCAGTAGTGTATAATAACTTGGGTTTGCAGTTCCTGGGTACCATTCATCTAAGGATCTCAGAGTCTCTGTAAGTGTCTCCATTCTCTCCTTTATAGTGTCACTGTGGAGTAGATAAGTGTTTTCAGTGTATAGTGGGTATTGGCACATTAAGGAATTAAGTGGTGTGCCCTTTATCACTTGTCACATATTGGAAGAGACAAGACTAGGAATCTGGGTGTTTTTTTCCTGTGGCCCTCATCAGCCTTGGAATAGCGTTCTCTCCAGATAACCAGCAGGTCTACTCAGCTAATACAGTAGATTGACAATGAAGCCCATTGTAATTCCCAGGCAGCAACATCCCTCTACCCTTCTAAGAGCTATGCTCCCAAGAAAGATGTAGAAATTTTGTTAGTTTAATGAGAACCCTTTTCCTTTCTAGTTTATAATAGCTGACATTTATAGAGCTCTTTAAGGTTTGTGTAATACATTTGATGGATTTTCTCATTTTCTCCATACAACCACTCTTTGAGGTTAGCTGACTATGAATTTTACTGTTCCCATTTTACAGATAAGGAAACCGAAATGCAGATTAAGTGACATGTTTGAGGCATACAACTAGTTTAAGAGCTAAAATTTGAACCCACACCTCCCTGATTGTGTCCAACATCTCTTCTCTAGTTCTTCCCAGATGGACCTCATTTATTTTATTGATATGATTATTAGGCAAGACATGAAAGAGAAATGTTATAGATATAACATATCTTGATATTAGTAAAGTTTTTGATAGTCTCTTACAATATCCTTGTAAACAAGATGGAGAAATGTTAACTATATACAATTGGGTAATTAAATAACCGTTTCCAAAAAGTATAGATTAATGGCTAGATGCCAGTCTGTAGGAGAGTCTTTAGAGGCATGCCATAGGACTCTGTCCCTGACCCTGTCCTATTCAACTTTTTTTTTTTTTATCAGTGACTTCTAAGTACAGATTAATCCAGACTTGTGCGACTTCATCAGTGGCCCCACTTCTCCAGTCTCCTGTGTATTAGGGGAGCAGGGAGAGTTGCTTGAGCTTCTAGGCTTTAGCACTAATCAGGTGCCTTTCCCTCTCCACATGGTGCCCGGGGAACAGCACTTTTCAATTGTTCTCTTCCTCTGGGGAGGGTGGACTATACTAGCTAGATTATTCCCTTGCTCAGAAACCTCCAGTGATTCTTTATTCCTTATCAGGTAGATTTAGAATTCTTTAAGCTGGCATTTCAGAGCCTCCCCAGCCCTTCACTCACCTCCCTTTTCAACTTTAGCTCACAACTCCTCTGGCCCCACCTTCAGTCTCTGCATTCACACATGCCTAGAATGTATTTCTTCCTCATCTCCACCTATTGAAATTATTCTCATCCATCAAGGCTCAACTTAGATGTCAGCTGCTCAGAAAAACCTTCCCTGACCCTTCATCCCTTCCCCCACACACACACACCTGAAAATAAGCTCTCCCCACTCACATTTCCCTAGAATACTTTATGTGGTTCTCTCCTTCGCCCCTACCACACTCTACAGCTTTGGTGCATAAAGATTGTGTGAGTGTGTGTGTGTGTGTGTGTGTGTGTACCCCTTAATAGACTGTCAGCTCAAGTGTGGAAAGAGATCGTATTTTTTTTATCTTTTTATCTCCAGGGCCTAGCACAGAACACTACATACGTCATTCATTTGTTTTCAGTCGTGTCCAACTCCATCTGAGGTTTTCTTGGCAAAGGTACTGGAGTAGTTCACCGTTTCCTTCTCCACCTCCTTTTACAGATGAGGAAACTGAGGCAAGCAAGGTTAAGTGACTTGCCCAGGGTCACACAGCTAGGAAGTGTCTGAGGCCAGATTTGAATTCAGGAAGATAAGTCTTTTTAACTCCAGGCACTCTGGAGTTTTTAACTCTTGGCACACTATCCACTGCACCACCTAGCTGCCCATTGCGCTACACACAGTAGGTTGCTTAATAACGTTTGTAGAGTTGAATTTTCACTGCAAGTTCATTCGTACTCTTGATTACCTGCCATCAGACTGCAACATTTTCTAATCATACAAAAGATTGTAAACAATGGTGAAATTGCTTCCTCCTTAAGCTTGCTGCTTCATTGTTGGATCTGACCAAGTTAATAATAATAATAATATAAAGTGCCCATGCTGTTATCTATTATCAAAGCTAAGGAATCAGAGTCTGGACACCCTAAAGATTGTACATATTTCCTTTCAGTGACTTCATATTGCATTTTTGAACTTTTCAATTACAAAAATGTAAAAGCAGGGACATTGTAAGTCACTAAGGTCCTGTTCTTATATTTCTGCAATTGAAAAGTTCCAACTACAGCATGAAGTCACTGAAAAAAATTAAAAAGCAATCTCCAAATAGGTTAGAAGCTAAATGTCTGCCTCCTAGCAGAGAGGTAGGGGACTTCAAGGTTAGAATAGCATATACATTGTCAGTCTCTGAGTTGAAAGTTTTTGCTTGCTTGTTTTTTCTTTTTGCTAGGGAGGACATGGAGGTGGATTTGGAAATGACTGTGATGTCAGGATAAAAGTCATCAATAAG
This sequence comes from Phalanger gymnotis, assembly GCA_028646595.1. NCBI lineage: Eukaryota > Metazoa > Chordata > Mammalia > Diprotodontia > Phalangeridae > Phalanger > Phalanger gymnotis. The sequence goes on along the minus strand of CM053623.1, from coordinate 90,273,733 downwards.
ATATATTTTTAAAAGAAAAGAAAAATAAATCCAGAAATACTCGTCTGTTTTCTATATCTCCTCCCTCCGTGCCTTTGCCCAAATGATCCTTTTTGCCCAAAATTCACTCTTTCCTTTCACTCATGTCCCTCATAGGGTCACCTCAGTACCACCTCTAGGAGGCATTCCTTGCTCTCCTAAGCTAAAAATGTCCTCTGTGTTCTCAGATTTTCCTAGAATACTTTATCTGCCTCTCTCCTTTTGCAACTATCATTTCCTACCTTGTATTGTATTTATCTGTGTATTTGACAGAGCAAGTATTCTATGAGGGAGGAGGAGGGAAGTAAGAGAAAGTATAAATGGTGTGTTTCTGTTTCATTGGTTGTGTGACTGGGGACTGCTTTTGAAAAAACGAGCTTCTCTGGAGCCCTATAGTTGCTTTTCCGTTTCTGTGCAGCAGAACAGCCTGAATGTTCATCCTTAGAAGTTCTTCCTTGTTGGGTGCATGGGAAGTACTGGGTTAAGGAAGTGATTCAAGTGGTCAGATTCTGAGTCTATCAAGAAAAAGAGGAAAGACTTGCCCTCCCTGTTTAGTTCTGAAGCACCTGTCCCCTTAACAAATATAACAGAATCCCATCATAATGCAGCCTGTTACTTAGATTCATAATAGTGTTTGTTGGTCTGGTCATGTTTCCTGGAACCTACAAGAATCCCTCAAAGTAAACTAAAATAAAAGCCATAATAATATAGGAAGGAAACTTACAGAACCCATTATCCCAACAGGTGGGACAAACAGAAAATAGAAATGAACTGGGGTGGAGGAATTGGCAAACTTACATATTTGTCCAATTTCTGAAGTTAAAAAAACTTCCTAAGGCAAGCTGGGCTATACCTAAGTTTTGAGGTTGCCATCAGGAAGGATAACCATAACCACCACCCCCCGAAGATATTTCTTTTAAAACAGTATGTTATCCATGGTTAATAATAGTTTATTCACAGACTGTCAGAACTCAAAGATCATCTGATCCAGTGGTTCTTAACCAGGGAATCTATGAAGTTTTTTTTTAGTACTTTGATAATTGTATTTCAGTATAATTGGTTTCCTTTGTAATCTGGTGTATTTTAATTTATGCATTTAAAAGCATTGTTTTGAGAAGAGATGTACAGGTCTCATCAGACCATCAAAGGAATCTGGGCCAAAAAAAAAAAAGTTAAGAACTCTTGGACTAGATGAATCAAGGATCTGGCTTAGTAAGACAACTACTTTGTTCCCACATAACATGTTTAACCTACAAGCTCAAGTTTCCTGACACCAGAATCAAATTGATCCTAAAAGGAAAGAAAGACAAGGAAAAAAGGAAAGAAGGGAGGGAAAGAAGGGGGGAGGGAGGGAGGGAAGAAGGGAGGGGGAGGGAGAGGGAAAGAAGGAAGGAAGGAAGGAAGGAAGGGAAAGAGGGTTTGTGGCCTTAAACACTGTAAGGGCAGTTTAGGTTTAAAGCTTGACTCAGATGTCACTTCTTGCATGAAGTGTCCCCTGATTTCCTCCTCCTCTTAGTAATGTTCTTTATTGATTTAGCACTTTATTTATACTTTTCTTGCATACTTATCTTGTAGTATTTTGCATGGACGTATCTGTGCATAGATCCCGTTCTCCTCTAGAGATTTTGCGTCTCTCCCAGTAAGTTTATAGCACATCGCCCTGCATGCAAAAGGTGCTAAATAAACATTTGCTGAGTTGAATTAAATAAGGTGATAGCTCCCCCTACCCTCTCAATGTTTGGAGTTTTTCCCCCCCATCTCACAAATAGGTGCCACAACTGAGAATCAGTCCAGTGAGAGCAGTTGTTAAAAGTAGGAAGCATGCCCGTAGAAGACATGGGGCCACCATGCATCTCCACTGGATTCATTCATAGGTTTCTTGGGTATCAACAGTGTACTTAGTCTGACTGAAAAATGTATGTTTCTTGTGAGTCCCCATTAAAGCAACTTTCCTTCTGTGATTTTTCCAGACAGTACTATGAGATGCTGTACAACACAGCCGATGAGCTCCTGAACCTGGTGGTTGACCAAGGGGTCAAGTACACGGAGCTGGAGTACATTCACGCCTTAAATTTGCTGCACCGAAGTCAGACAGGCGTTGGGGACCAGAGCACTCAGAACATGAGGCTCCAGCGCCTCAAAGAGATCATCTGTGAGCAGGCCGCCATCAAACAAGCCACTAAGGACAAGAAAATAACCACCGTGTAATCCACGCCTCCTGCTCTGCCACGATACAGTAGAGGCTGTGCCCACCGCAAGCTTCTCCTGCTATAACGTCCAGGGGTCACTACATGTGTGCTTACTTTTGTTTTGTTATCTGTTTTTATCCTGCATCCTTCTTTGGTATATAATCTGATTAATTCTGCCCTGAGAAATCCGACCCCATATCCCTAGTGGAGGGAACCCTAATGAGAGGGTTTAATGTGGTAACATCCAAAAGGATTCAGAGTGGGAGTGGAGATTGTGCCAGATGGTTGGCGTAGGTATAGGGAAGGAAGAATATCCAACTCCTGTTACTGCTGCAGCTTATAAACACTCTGACTTTTGAGAAGAAAGTCCCTTCGTTGATCTGAAAGGTGTTATGAGGGTTGTATTTCATAGACAGTAAGGTTCTTACTCCCTTGATGCTATTAATTTTTAGTACAAAGAAATATCTAGCTCTACATTCACTGCTCTTGCTGAGGCCTACCAAAGCAGTTAATTGAGTAGTCAAGGCAGGCTGTGGTCTCCAGGGTGGGTTTTGATGACCAGAATAGGAGGCCTTCCTTCCCCCCCCCCCCCCCCCCCCCCCCCCCCCCCCCACATATTGGGAGGCTGGATCATTGTTCCTACTCTGCCACACCCAGGGCAGCATTATTGTGGACTTTTTGTTAGCTGTGTTGTCTTTGTCTCTGCTTTATCTGAACCAAGAGCCATCACACTAGTGGTAAGGAGTGCAACCAACCATGGGAGCAGGGATTTTTTTTCCCCACTTTCCAAGAGGAAATGTTCCTTAAAGGATATTATGAGGACTGGTCAATTACCAACAAGTTAAATGGAGCTAAAATACTGCCTTATTCTCCGAGTCAGTCCCAGTAGCCTCCTCAGATTTACACAAATGGGCACAAAGACTTATGACATTAATTCCCATCCTGGCTTCCAAGTCAAACCTGTTGTCAAATTGACTTGTGTTGTCACTCACGTTTCCTCTAGCACATCCTGCCCCTAACCCCACTCACCGCACTCTCTAGTGTTGTTGGCCCTTAAAGTTTAAACATCATTGAAACCTTAGAAGGACAACACACTGTGCACTATCTGTGCTCCATCTTCTTTGTAGGTGGAAGGAGCAGGGAGAACCACCACACAATATGATGCCCCTGTCTGTCACTGATGGTCTTGAATTTTGCAAATTGCTTGTACAACTTTGGGCTTGGGGGAAAATGGGAAATTAAAGGCGTTTTGAGAATCCTTAAAGTGTGTGTGTGTTGGAGTGTTTTTGTTTTCATTTTATTAGGACTCCGTGGCCTCTGAGTTCCCTTCTAGCCCCAAGTCTGTGATTCAAAGATCCTCCTAATTATCTGCATTGGAAAAAGGCTGTGCGGAACCTGGGCTGCCTGAGGCAGCGTGTCCTGGTGTTTAAAGGGCTGGCCTTGGAATCAGCAAGTCAATTTAATAAGCATTCTCAGCACCTTTATGTGCCAGGTACCCTAGGCTCTGGATATACAAAGACAAAAATGAAAGTCTCTGTTCATGAGGGACTTGCACTCTACAGGACAATGTGGGTTCAATTCAATTTAGTAAAGGTTTAAGTACCTCTTATGTGCTAACACTATACCAAGCACTGCAGATACAAATAAGAAAGACAGTCCTTATGCTCAAGGAGCTTACAAGAAGACAACCCACCAAAAGAGGCAGGAAAGGGACCAGGCAGAGCAGCAGATGTAAAACGGAGCGAGCTGAAAGTCTAGTTTCTGCTCTCTATAACAGAAAGCATTGGGAGGAGTTTAGTACTCCTCCCTCCAGCCCTCCCATCAGAGAGGAGAGAAGGCTGAGGGAGGTGGTGTCGCTCAAGGCCTGAGTTAGCTGCACAGTGATGAGTGGTGATTTGAACTCAAGCTATTTCAGGATAGCTAGGTGGCATAGCAGATAGAGTACAGGGCCTAAAGTTCAAATCTGGCCTCAGACACGAGCCGCGTGACCCTGGGCAAGTTATTTTAACTCTGCCTCAGTTTCCTCATCTGTAAAATGAACTGGAGGAGGAAATGACTAACCACTCCGGCATCTTTGCCAAGAAAACACCAGATGGGATCATTAAGAATCAAACGTCAGAGGACAGAACAACATTTGAGGGTCCAGTACTTGTTAGACTGCATTAACGAAAATAATTTCATTATCACTTCTTAAACCTTCTAGCCCTTCAGGTTTATGCAGATAGGTTCATAATAAATAAATATTTGTGGAGTGATTGAAGTAACCTTATCCAAACTCTCTTTGTAAAGAGGATTATCTCTCCTCTAGGCGGATCTATCTAGGTAAGAGTTCTGAACCCTAGGCCCCTGGACTTTTGTTCTAAAAATATTTTGATAACTATTTCAATATAATTGGTTTCTTTTCTAATCCTATGTATTTTATTTTATGTGTTTAAAAAAACTATTCTGAGAATAGTAATGATAATAGCCAGTATTTATATAGTGCCATAAGGTTTGAAAAGAACATTTCATATGTTATCTTATGAGAAGGTGTCTATAAGCTCCACCAGACTGCTAGAGGAGTCTAAGACCTAAAACAATTTTTTTTAAAAAAATTAAAAAACCTTGGGCTACATAAAGCTAAGAACCATTCCATCTTGGAGATTCTTTTATTCTGTGATTTACAGGCATCTTTCACTCCCGAATCCAATTAAAACAACCACTTTCGGGCATTTTCATCTCATCAAAATTTTTATCCTGCTTAACCATGGGATTTTTTAAGCGACTGCATCCCAACTTTGCTAGAACAACTGATTTCAGGTGTGCACCTCATTATACGCATCCAATTTTAGATATAACTAGGTCTTTTCCACATGTGATTACATACCTCGTAATTAGGCACATCTCGTGATACTCATACCTTATTAGAATGACTACTTCCAGCTCTTGAAAGACAGGTTGTTGCCTGCTAGAGCTGAAACAAACCCAAGCTGTCAGGGATTAGCTCGGGACTCCCAAAGCCCCCAACTCTGAGAAAGAGAGCTGTAGCTAGTAGCTACCCAGAGCTACTGCCTTGCAGAAAGAGTTTGTTCACAGCTGTGTCTAGAGTCATTGTGACCTTGGAAAAAAAAAGTTTAAGGGAAAAGCTAAATTAAGAGATCTTGATAAAACCTTGTTATGAAGCTGCATACCACCCAATTCCTTCATGCCACTTCCAGTAATTTTTCACAACTTCTCGTCTCTTTTTGAGTTCTGCATTTTGGAAATCATCGGGTCCCTGTAATGATTTACATTTACATATTACAACTTTTGAATCAAAGAGCCTGAGAACTGGAGGTCCTTTAGCAGGGGTGTGACCTGCTTGGAAGTCAGCCAATGCTAAAAATCAGGGCTTGGGTTATCATTTTGTTGAGTTTCTAGACCTAAAACGATGGAGAAAATGTTAAAAATGCAAATTAAACTTTAAAGTATGTCATTCATATGGCTTCTCCACACCACCACCCCCTCCCCAGGTAGTTGTTAAAAGTTTACTAGTGTATCTCTGTCTCATACCTTTGTAAAGTATCCCTAAACATGGTCTTGACCTGGTCCACTGAGCCGTGTGGAGTGTGGAGCTCCAGACACGGGCTTCTGGAGTATAAGCAGAATTATCAAGAGCAGGTGGTCCCACTAAAAGAAGGCAGAGGGTTCAGTCCCAGCAGCCAGCCAGCCAGATTTGAACCAGAATCTGATCAAGACAGATGCCGTGATTTCAGGAGGCAGAAAGCGATTGTGCTCCTAACTGGGTTCGGAGACAAAATGATACCAGACTCTGGCAGGGACAATCAAGGTGGAGAAAGGTCAGGAGAAACTGATCAATCTCACCAATGAGGTCTTCACTAAGAAGACCGATAATCAAGCTGGCCTCCGACTTCTTGGCAGAGAAGTAGTGGACTACAAGACATACATACATCTTCCGATATGACCAGTGTTTCGGCTCATTTTGCTTAACTGTTGTTCAGTGGTTTTTCAGTCATGTTGGACTCTTTGTGATCCCATTTGGGGTTAAGGGACTTGGCCAAGGTCCCACAGCTAGGAAGTATCTGAGGCCAGATTTGAAGCCAGGAGGAGGAGTCTTCCTGACTCTGGGCGCAGCTCTCTATCCGCTGCATCACCTAGCCTCTCTCTTGCTGAACTGTACTTATTTGTGATAAGAGACTATCCTATTGTGGGAAAATTGGAGAAACCACTGGGAAGTGACAGCCGTGTCAAAAACTAGAAGAGCATCAATAAAACCTTTTACAAGAGAAAGAGCGCTGGCTCGCAGTCAGCCTGGTCCAACTAGAGCATTAGCTCTTGGTTCAAGTTCTATCTTTATCATTAATACCTATGTGACTTTGAGCAAGACTCGACCTCCCTTACTCTGTTTCCTCATTTGTGAATGAGGGAATTGGCCTAGATCATAGGTAACAAACATGGGGCCAGTGGGCTGCATGTGGCCCACAAGACTCCTGAGTGCAGCCTGAGCCAAATGAAAATGAAATTAGGAAATATAGAATAAAATAAAAATATGGCAAAACATAGGTGGGCAGGTAGGTGGCACAGTGGATGGAGTGCCGGGTCATGAGTTCAAATGTGACCTCAGACACTTAGTAATTGTCTGAGACCCTGAACAAGTCACTTAACCCTGTTGGCCTCAGTTTTCTCATCTGTAAAATGAGCTGGAGAAGGAAATGTCAAACAACTCCAATATCTCTGCCAAGAAAACCCCAAATGGGGTCATAAAGAGTCAGACACAACTGAAAAATTACTGAAAAACAAGAACAAAACATAATGTTAACATGTTGTTGTTTTTGTCCTTTGTTCTCAAAGAGGACTATGACATCAGAAAGGTGATGCCATGACTTACAAGTGAATGGGATTTAAGTGAGGGAGGCTGTGCAGAGTCACCAGCCTCACTTTCTCCTCCAGAGCCATCTGGGTCCAGTGGCAAGATATAGATCAGGATGATTGGAGATGGCCCTGTATGCAGTGGGAGATCTTGGCCTTTTTAAGCTAAGGTCTTTCCTAGGTCTCAGATTGACTGAGGCAATGCCCATTCAGTGATTAAGGATAGGTAAGAAATGAGGCAAAGAATGGCCTCTTTTACCTAGTCCCCCCAAAAAAAAATCAATCTGAGGGGAAGACCCTCAGGGTTTCTAGCCAAACCCAAAACAATTGCTGTTTACATTCACTCTGAGCCATTGTAGGCCAATCAAGAGAGCCAGAGTGATTTGGGTTTAAGTCAAGGTCCTTAAGAAAGTAATGTAGCCTGTAAACCCCAAGGTATCTTGCTAGGTTTCAGTGATCAAAAGTTACATTCCTTGGGGCAGAGGAGCCGCAGATAAGGGTGTGATACCCTAGGTGGACAGAGGGATGGATGGAGGAAAGGAAAGGGGAGGAAAGAAAGAAAAAGGAAGGAAGGAGCTGCATTGCCCAACTGGAACTCTTGTAGAGCCCACAAGGATCCTTATGTATAGTTTTAAAGATCTCTACTTCTAGCTGAGCTTAACACCACTGGACAAGATAAACAGTTAGGTTCCTTGTATTTCTGTTTCTATGACCCTACAGTCAACTTTAGCAGTGTGGCTGGGGAAGTCATGACCTCACATATAGAAGAAGGATGATAAAACCTACCCTTTTGTGAGGCTCAAATGAGATAATGTAGATGAAAGAATTTTTAAAGTAATGTAGTACAAAGCTAAGATATGTCATCATCAATAGAGTTATACTTGAAAAATCAAAATGTGTAATGAAATATATAAACCTAAGGCTGATTGTCCTAATTTGGGAGAGATGTGAGAGATTATGTATAATTTGAAAAAGGTGTAATAAGTTGGGCTTAACGTAGAGAAGGTGTAACGATATGCCAGGAACAAGAGAGTATAAAGGACAATTAGATTCAGGAAATATCCAAACCTTGTCCTAATTAGGCATCAATGTAATAAGAAGTGCATAGTTAATAAGTGTGTGATCAAATGTGAAGCCCAAAAGTTATGCCTCGAACTGAAGTTGTCTGTGATACACATAGATGAATGGGCTTGTCCTCATTTAGCCAGGGTGCAATACACTTCCTGGAATTATGAAAAGAGTATGATGAGATGTCTACCATAGGGTTATCCCTGGAAACAAAATGTTGTAATGAGATGCACACACCAGACAGCAGTTGTTCCAACCAGGCAGGGATGTAATGGGATGTGCCTAATTATCAAGGATGTAGGAAGATGCAAAACCCACCAGAATTAAGCTCGAAATAAAGAGGTGTAATGAGATGCAAACACCTGAAAGGAGTTTCTGCTAAGTGGGCTGGGTGTAATGAGATGCACATAATTTGAAGGATTGTAGTATGAGGCCAAAACAACTGAGTGAGGGCAGGAAATTTTAAAAGTGTAATGAGGTAGGCATCTGGAGCATGTTGTCCACAGTCCGGCTGGGCTATAATGAGATATACATCCTTCAGTAAGTTCCAACTCTAACAGACATAATTTATTGACAGTTAAAAATGAGATGGAAAACAAGTGAAATGGTGAAAATGGAAAACAGTAAAGGAAGGGCTCACACCTGAAGGTGGCTGTCCTAATTGGATTGGGATGTGTGTAAATGCACATTATTAGCAAGGGATATGGGGGAGGGGGGGTGGGGAATCACAAAAAAAGCACATTTCTGAAACTGAAGGGGTGGAATGAGAATACACACCCCTGAAATCAATCATCCTACTTTATAAGGGCAGAATGAGATTAGAGTCAGCCTAGTCGATAAAGGGGCCAACCTTGGACTCAGGAAGACTTATGTTTGAGTCCTGTCTCTGACTCTTGACAAGTCATTTAATCTTGAAGCCTCCTAGAAAACTAAGACTGTTAAGTTACAAACTAGTTGCAGAGGATTCCCTACATAGATGAAATCTAAGGCCCAGCTCCATACCCTACCCTCAAATAAAAACAATAAAAGTTTTATGGAGGTGAGGAAGAAAATCCTGAGTCTCTTGTGGAAATGAAAAGGAATTATGAGATGCTGACCTTTGGACAGGGGGAGAGTCAGCATTAACCTTCATGTTCCACAGATCAAACACTCTAGTCAAGTACAATGCCACCCGCATCCTTCATTTCTTCCTGGGCTCTGCTCCTGCATATTTGGGCTTATATCTCCACCATGACCCAATAGCCTTCTTACCCTGGAAGATCCCTCTAGCCTCTGGCCCCTTCCTTCCATTGGCTGTTTCTCCTGGAACCTCCATTTCAAGAAAAGTGCCCGAGCCAGCTACGTTCAGCCTTTCATTCCGCTCTAGGCTAGGTTTCTGACTCTCTGGACTTCTTTCTTCACTATGCCATGGCTCTACCCCTTAACCCCCACTTCTTTTATATGTGGTCTTTCCCCATTAGGATGTAAATTCCTTGAGGGCAGGAGTTTTTGCTTGTATTTGTATTTCTAGTACTTAGCGCATGCCCAAGATAGCACTCCATCTCTCACTTCTGCCTTTGCACTGACTGCTCCCATGTCTGAAACCCTCTCCCTCTTCACTTCCATCCCTTAGGAATCCCTAGTTTCCTTTTTTTTTTACTTGAATAATATTTTATTTTTCCCAATTACATGTAAAACCAATTTTAACGTTCATTTTTTAAATTTCAAGTTCCAAATTCTCTGCCTCTTTCCTCTCACCTTTCCCTGAGACAGTAAGTTTAAGTTATACATGTGCAATCATGCAAAACATATTTCCATATTAGTCATGTTGTAAAGAAGGATTAGAACTGAAGGGAAAACCATAAGAAAGAAGAAACAAAAAAAAGAGAAAATAGTGTGCTCTGATCTGCATTCAGACTCCATAGTTCTTTTTCTGAAGGTGGGCAGCGTTTTTCATCATGAGTCCTTTGGAATTGTCTTGTATCATTGCATGGCTGAGAATAACTAAGTCATTAACAGTTGATTATCATACAACATTGTGTTGTTACCGTGTACAACGTTCTCCTGTTTCTGCTCGTTTCACTTTGCAGCAGTTCATGTGGGTCTTTCCAGGTTTTTCTGAAAACATCCTACTCATCATTTCTTATAGCACAACAGTATTCCATTATATATCATGGAGCCAAGATGGCGGAGAAAGGGCAGGAGTTTGGCTGAGCTCTCCCAAATTCCTCTCCAAACAACTTTAATACTGCAAAATGAATTCTGGAATGGCAGAACCCACAAAAAGATGGTGTGAAAAAAATTTTCAACCCCGCACAACCTAGAAGGTCTGCAGGAAAGGTCTGCTGCAACGTGGTGAGAGTAGAGCACAGTCTAGTATAAACTTCACTAGTGCCTGTGCAGGCCATGCTCCCACAAACTGGTAGCGGGCTTTGGGGGTGACTGAGTCAGCAGCAGCAGCTTCCAAAGCTCTCAGATCACAGACAGTAAGGGGTCAGACAATTGGTCAGAAGGAGATTAAACGGGTTCCTTTGCTGCACTGGGGCCAGGTCTCTGTTGCATCGTTCATACGAGGATCTGGGTTGTAGTGCCAGCGTGACGTGTACCAGCGTACCAGAGATTGTAGCTGCAGGGGAGCAGGGACCCTGGTCCCAGTTCCAGAATGGAAAATAGTACTAGTGATAGCTTCACAGACTGAACACAGGCCAAAAAAGTAGTGACCACACCTCTCCTTAGATCATACAACCTTGAAAGAACTGAAAACTTACAGACCCCCAGAACTAACTCTGAGAGAAGCATTAAGAAAGGCCTGAAGCTTGAGACAGTGCCCCTTCCACCCCAGGAACAGAGCCCCACTTTAACATAGAGTTAAAAGTCAAGAAATAGGCTGAAAAAATTAGTAAACAAGAACCTGACCCTATAATTATATACCACACTTTGTTCAGCCATTCCCCAATTGATGAACCTCCCCTGAATTTCTAATTCTTTACCACCACAAAAATAGCTGCTATAAATATTTTTTGTACAGATAGGTCTTTTTCTATTTTCTTTGATTTCTTTGGGATACAGACATAATAGAGATATTTCTGGGTCAAAGAGCATACAGAGTTTTGTAGCCCTTTAGGCATAGTTCCAAATTGCTCTCCAGAATGGTTAGATCAGTTCACCACTCCACCAACAGCACATTAGTGTCCCAATTTTCCCACATCCCCTCCAGCATTTATCATATTTCTTTTCTGTCATATCGGCCAATCTGACGGGTATGAGTTGTTCTAATTTGCATTTCTCTAATCAATATTGAATCCCTAGTTTCTTTAACAATTCATCTCATGTCACTTCCTACATGAGGCCTTTCCTGCTCCCCCCCAACACATCCCTACAATTTTTAGTGTCTCTCTCCTCCCCACCCAAGTTATCTTGAATCTGGTTTTTATGAATTTTGCATATACCTATATATGTACATATCTTTTTCCTATTTGAATTTAAGTCCCTTGAGGTCAAGGACTGTTTCTCTTTTGTCTTTGTGCCCCAAGTGTCAAACACAGTGCCTGGCACATAGGAGGTGCTTAATAAATGGGTTTTTTTTTATTATTTTAATTAGATTTTTTTATTTTTAGTTTACAATACTTAGTTCCACATGTTCTTGAGTTTCAAATTTTCTTCCCTTCCCTGCCCTCTCCCCTCCCCCACTAAACGACATACAGTCCAATATAGATTCTACATAAATCTTCTCATTAAACTTATTTACACGATAGTCAAGTTGCGAAGAAGAATTACAACCAATGGAATGAATCATGAGAGAGAAGAAACAAAACCAAAAAATAAGAAAGAAAAAAAAAAGAGAGAGCCAATAATTTGCCTCAGTCTGCATTCAGACTCCACAGTTCTTTCTCTGGATGTAGCTAGCTTTTTCCATCATGAGTCCTTTGGAGCTGTCTTTGAGCCTTGTATTGGTGAGGAGAGCCAAGTCTACCAAAGTTAGTCCTCACAGAATCAATGTTGATTGATTGAAGTAGGCAATACAAGGGTCATCCCCATTTTCATGATGAGAAAGTGAAAACTTAAAGTAATCTATTGGCTTGACAGTAGTTACAAAGCTAATAAGTATTAGAATCGGAATCCAGGTTTCCTGACCTTAAACCTCAGTTATTTCTACTATGTCAAAACTGCTTCAGAAGCAAATGATACCAGAAACCCAGTTACAAAGAAGGTGATGAGGAAGAAGAGGCAAGAAGACCTTCATTCATGGAGTGACTCCATTTGCCCCAGCCTTTCTCTTTATTTCTTTTCCCATCTTTCCTCATTTTGTTTTTAGAATAGCTATTCCATGTGTATAGTTTTCAGTCCAATGACTCCAGCTATTCAGAAAGCCACTACAAGAGTCTAACTAAATAAAAGTATCTCGTGTTATTAATATGAGCAATTCCTAAATAATGATTCTGGGTCGAAAATCTATAGCCAATAAGGTGCTTATGCACAATCAGCTCACCAGACTGGCCTATTTTCCCCCTACTAGAGCTTTTAATTCTTCTGCCATTATGGTATACGGTACCAATTCTGTGAATTGAGTTGTTTTTATCCTTTGTCACCCTTGTTCCATTTACAAAAACATAAAATGACTGGAGGAGAATCTATCTTCTGCTTTTCCATTCCCTTCCCCGACAACCTAGGGTTATGTTAAGCTTCCCAGTTGTCCTGATGGAAGCAAATGTTAATGACTTTGAATGAGAGCTGAAATTACTTTTTTAGGATTAGAGGTTGTAACATTAAAAAGCAGCATTTTTAGGGATTAATAAAGCAAAGTGCTGAGCCTTCGGGTGATGAAACAGCTGACATTCACTCATCTATGACATGACATAGGATATTTTCATATAGGTTACAGGAATGATCATAAATTTTTATGATGTTATCATTTGGGGAGAGGGCGTTAATTACCCTGTTACATTTTTCTTTCTAAAAATGTGATGCCTATTACTTTACAGCAATTTATTTCTTAATACACTCCTCCCCAACCCAATAAGCCTTTCTTTTAAAAAAAAAATTATAAAATTTTTTAAAAACTGGGCTACCCAAGGAAGTTGTGTGATTTTCTTCCTTGATGTTTTAAGAGGAGAGAAGATACCAAGCCTGAAGTGGCTTTGGAGGATCGGTTAATTTATTAAATGCCTACTTGATGTTAGGCTAGACGCTATGCTAGGCGCTAGGGTTACAAGTACAAAGAATGAAACAATCCCTTCTCTCAGGGAACTTACATTCTAAATCTTCTGAAAGATTGCAGAAGGAGTCAGAGATTTCCTACAGGTTCCTTGGTTTTTTCCAGTCCATTCTCTCAAAATATAATTTGATAAATTCTAAAGTGAGGCATAATGAAATTAAAATTATTAGTAATATCTCAAAGGTCTGACACCCCTTTCTCAATTTCCTTATGGCTTTGAAGAACTTCACTGACTCAGAGGATGATTTCCATTTATCGCAGAAGCAGCAGATAACGTACATAGTTGAGGTATGTCATGCATAAGTTGAAGGTCAAGATGAAGCTGTGGTTCAGAAACTAGGAAGACAAGCAGAGTCAGGGCACATGTAGCTTATTAGTGGCCTGGAGAAATATTGAGTCAGCCAATAGGAAGGTAGAAAAGAACCAGGAGACCCAAGTAGACAAAGAAGAGATGGCAAAGTGGATAGTGAATTGAGTAAGAGAGAGGAGAGTATTCCATACCATATGGAGATCAGCTTGGTTACCAAATGGAGACTAGGGCTGGGGCATATGCTTTCTCTGACCTAGTTCCCCTTGTGATCAATGACATACATTTGTAAAAGAGTGTCTGGCTGAGCCCAGGAACAGGATGAAACTCAGAGCCTGCAGAAATTTAATATAGGACCCACATCTCATTCATTCATTCATTCAGTATTCTAAGCAACTGACCTGATTCTATAATGGATCAGCCTTTGACTCCAAGGCTATCTCTTCAGCTGGGTATAGACTAACCTTTAATCAACCCACTGGTTGCTGGTACAAATTAGTACTTATTATCTGGCTTGTGTAGCTTTATCTCTTATCACACAAAGAATGGGAGCTTGCTTAAAATATGCTATTAATAACCAAAGCCATATTACCAACTGTAACTTATTAATAATTTATAGTAGCATCTCTTGACTTAGTTAAGCTGTAAAAGTACCTCATCTGCATGATTAGTTCTTACCTTACTGATTAAGGGGAAAAAGTTTCTCTCGGTCAGTGCACCTATCCTCTTGAATAGTCCTTTCCAAGGTGGATGGGGCACCAAGATGGACTCCCAGATCAAAGAGAAAATGAAAACAACCAAGACCAATATATTTTTTCCGAGGAGTAAGTGAGATACGAATAGTTCAGGAGATTAAAAAATAAAGCTCTATGTTATGGTCAAGAATATGAGAGTCTGCCAGTGCGTGGTACATTTATATTCATGCACATAACCTTATACCAATAATTCATATATGGAGGGTGATAGTAATGGTAATATTGTAAAGGAACAGGGCAGAATGTCAAAACTGATCCTGTGTGTCATTGTACACAGGGATTCAAAACTCTTGATTTTTGCCTTGAAAAAAGTCATTCTTTGCTTTCGGCCTCAGTTTCCTTATCCCATAGCGAGATATCTATCTTTTTGGGTTCTGTACTACTCTCGAAAAGCTAGCAGAGTGGTGTCTGTCCTAGTCCAGCTTCCTCAGAGAGGGTAGAGCCCAAGCCTGCATCCTTCCATGATCAGGGCCAGCTTCAGTGTCTGTGAACCATTAGACAGAATCAGGGCAGTGGAGGTGAAAATATATTGTCAATACATGGAGCCATGGATCAAAGCAGTGAGGAGAAAACAGGTGCTGTAAGGGGAAAGAAAGAAAGAAAGGCTTGTCCATTAGGCTTAGCAGAGAGGGCAATCACAAAGCATTGAAGACATCAAAGAAGGCCTTCAGCCTGATCAGGAGCCATCACTTTTTCTGGGAGTGGTGGGATTGATGGTAACCACCTCTCTCCATTCTACTCCATGAGTCGCAGCTGCTACTGCAGGTAAGTGAGAATCTTCTAGGCACCCAGAAGAATGGCAGGGGCATTGAAAGCAATGGCAAAGGGGAGTTTTCCAGGGAACGGATGATTTCCATTTTTCACATTTTACATTTCATGGTCAATAGAACATTATACTTGGGAAATAAAATATTAGACAGAATATGTTAGGTCAGGTCTAGAGATATAGATCTGAGTGCAATCAGCTTAATAATAGTTGAGGCTGTGAGGGATGAGAACCTCAGTGGAATGTGTGGGAGGATAGCACAGAGCCTCCTACTCTGTGCCTTTTGGGTTGGTACATGTGATTTCATTGGTGTAGGGAACTCCTGGTAGGGAAATTCCTTCTACCAGTGCAGATCCTCACCTTCTTTGCAGTTTAGAGTAGTGGGGCTGCCAAAGGGCACTGAGAGATTGAATGACTTGCCCAGGGTCACACGGCTAATAAGCCTCAGAAGCAGAATTTGAAGCCAGGTCTTCCAGGCTCAGAGGCCTTCTGTCTCTATATTCACTATTCCAAGCTCTTCTTTTTTTCATGTGTTATGCTTATAGTTTTCTTCTTTCTAAAGAATTTGAAAGAGCTTTTATAATACTATTCATTTTAATATTCTTCTAAGTTGTTTTAGTGAAGGTATTATATGAAAAAGCAGCCAAGTGGCTCAGCGAACAGAACATTGGCCCTGGTATCAGGAGGACCTGAGTTCAAATGTGACCTCAGACACTTACCAACTGTGTGACCCTGCTTGCCTCAGTTTCCTCATCTGTAAAATGAGCTGGAAAAGGAAATGGCAAACCACTCCAGTATCTTTGCTGAGAAAGCCCCAAATGGGATCATGAAGAGTCAGACATGACTGAAATGACTGCATAACAAACAACAAATTATATGGAAAGACTAACAACTGAAGCTTTCAAGAGGTAGGAATTGCCTCCAGAGGCAATAAATTATCTTTCACTAGAGGGCCTGGCGCAATAGCTGGATCACTCGTTAGAAATTTTATACACAGCATTTACACAGATACAGGACTGAGTGGCTCTGAGGTGCCTTCCAACTCTGAGATTCTCTGGGACTCTAGGAAAGTCACTTAACCTCTGCCAGTCTCAGTAAAATGAATATCATTATAATAACACCTACCTCCCAGAGTTCCTGTGGTAATCACACGGGATAATATTTGTAAATGTTTTCAAACTTCAAAGCACCATGTAAATACTAATTATCACCATCATCATTATTATTACCATCATTCACTAAAAATAGGAAAATTAAGACGTAATTGATAATGATAGCAATAACTTTATGAAATACATAACACATCTTATTTTTCAAAGAAAATTATATGCACTATCTCATTTGATTTTATACCATCTCTGAGAGCATAGAATAGTAGATAGAATGGAGCTCAGGAAGGCCTGAATTCAATGGGTGTGATGGATCCCACACATTGGTCATGTGGCCATGAGTGACTCATTCAGCTTCTAGATGACTCTCTAGCATTATATATGTTGCAGGGTAATAGTTGTGCATCTCCACAGGTAGAGAGGATTTCAGAATAGCAGTTCTCTACCTCAAAAGATAGAACATCTTTACCTCCTCCTCTCCTCCCACCCCAAATAACTGTGTGAAGTAGAAAAAACCAGTCATTATCCCTTTTTCACAGATAGGAAAGTAAAGCTCAGACAGAGTATCGGTGCTACTTGCCTGAGGTCATTTAATAATTTCATAATAAAAAGTAGAAGCGAGTCTTCCAACTTAGAGAATGATATTAAGAAACACATTTACATGAAGATGATAAAAGAATTATCTTTGTTAATTGCTGTTTGCTGCATACTCAAAATGTTCCAGGTTTAGGCTCTTGGTCCTGTTCAAGAGTATCCCTGGGGCAGTGTCTATGTCTCTTGATGCTTAGGTTTCTGATATTAAAATTAATTGAAATTAATGCATAAACTTCAAATCTCTTCTAGCATTTATTACTGTGTGTATGTATTTGTGAGTGGTTAGGTGGTGCAGTACGTAGAGAGCGGGGCCTGGAATCGGAAACACTTGAGTTCAAATCTGATCTGAGATACTTCCTAGCTGTGTGACTGTAGGCAAGTCACTTAACCCTGTTTACCCCAGTTTCCTCTGTAAAATGAGCTGGAGAAGGAAATGGCAAAACACTCCAGTATTTTTGCCAAGAAAACCCCCAATGGGGTCAGAAAGAGTCAGATATGACTGAAACAACTCAACAACCACAATGGTAACAGCAACAATAGCGTCTCTCTATGTGTATGCACATGCAAGGACTCCAATTTAAAGTCCCTGAATTAAAGCAATTCAACAATGGAACAGATTACTTTGCAAAGTGGGGAAGTGTTCAATCCTCTAAGTGTTCTAACAGAGCCAAGAGATGTTTGGGGAGTTCAGGGAGGACTAGCTCCTCTGGTGTGAGGGTTTGCTGAGTCCTTTTTAAGGTCGCTCCTCCACCTTGGGTGCCCACCTGTAACCCAACTCTCACCTGTGACTCCAAGAAGCTGTAACATATGTAGTGGCCACACCCTGATAAAACAGTTTCAGCAGATGAGCTAAACCAGGTTGAGGGTAACTGACAGTTCTTAAACCCACCTGTTAGTTGGAGGGTCGTCTACCACAAGCATGAGAATAGTTTTCCTAGTGGAATGAGTAGATGACAACAATTTGTTCCAATGGTCATGAAGGCAGCTAAAGCAAGCGTTATGGAGCACTTGGAGCTTGGTCAGACATGGAAGACACCAAGGTCACTCACTGCATCTCAGGCCATCTCCATTCATCTTGACTTTTGTCCTGCCACTGGACTTCAATGACTGGAAAAGAGAATGACGCTGATGACTTTGTGCAACTCTGCCTCGCTTTAATCCAGTTCACATACAAGTCAAGCCTTGATGTTATTGGCCCTCTTTGAAAACGAAGAATGAACAACAGCAGATAACTGCTTCTCAGAGATGATTTAAAAATCATCTTGTATTGGGTAATGGGTTGGTCTAAATGATCTCTAAAGTTCCTTCTTTTCAAATATCCTACAGTTCTCATTTGAAACAGGGTAGCTGTGAACATTTTGAAATAGAGATGATGACGATAAGAATAATGACAACAACTCACATTTATGTGATCACAGGTGTACCTGATCAATTTAATGAGGCCCTCAATCACTTGAGAAGATTACCGGGTATGGGTCTTTGTGGGAAGGCAAATGAAGAACACTGTCCACTGATGAATGCCTTCCAATTAGTGACTTTCTACCATATCTAGCCCGGACCCAGGAACCACCCCACTACTCCCAAACTGTCTTCACGCTGTGTCACTGTATGAGTATCTTCGACTCCTCCATTTTCCTACTCTAGCTTTGAGGATAGTGAGCAAATTCACATCACTGAAATACTCTTCTTTGGCATCATTCTCTGATAGATATTCTTAGAATGTAAGCTCCGTAAAGGTAGGAACTATTTTGCTTGCTTTAGTTTTATCTCTAATACTTAGCCCGATACCTGGCTCATAATAAATGCATTATAAATGCTTCTCCATTCTAGCCAGGTAAGGGACACTTCCTGGAAATACTAAGCTTTGAAAGTCGCCTTGTGAATAATCCCAAATTCAAGAGCTTCCAAGTCTGAGAGTTCAGGCACCAACTTCTTTGAGGAAGAAGATTACTGCAACAGCCTGATCCTTGGAAAAGGAAGATGAGCGATGTGGCCCTGCCAGCATGAGGGCTAGAGCTTCATCATGGAAGGGAAAGGAGAGGTGGCTGTTTTAACCAAGAAACCTTCCCTATTCTTGTCATGAGCTTCCTGAATAACCAAGGACCAAGGTGAAGGCAAATGCTGGTTCAGCAGTTCCCAAAGTATGTTTACTTTGAGGGGTTGTTATTGCTTAGCTGTTTTTCAGTTGTGTCTGACTCTTCATGTCTCTATTTGGGGTTTTCTTGGCAGAGGTACTGGTTTGCCATTTCCTTCTCCAGCTCATTTTTTTTACAGATAAGGAAACTGAGGCAAATAGGGTTAAGTGACTAGCCCAGGGTCACACAGATAGTAAGTATCTGAGGCCAGATTTAAACTCAGGAGATGAGTCTTCCTGATTCCCAGCCCAGTGGTCTATCCACTGCCCACCTAGCCATCCTGCCTTTGGTGAGAGGGAATGTGATTTTAATTGGTTATTTAAATGTTTTGTATTTCTATCTTCATGGACTCCTGTGAGTCCTTTACATTCTATGCATTTTTCTCTGGGAATGAATTTGCACTTTCTCCTGGCTGTACCATTGCCTGATACCTATATTGTACAGTAAATGCTTGTGTGGAAGTTGGGAACCCTACTTCCCACACTAGGGGAAACTTGGGCATGGACCAGGGGCAGGGAACCTGTAGTCTTGGGGCCATATGTGGCCTTCTAGGTCTTCAAGTGTGGCCCTTTGACTGAATCCAAACTTCACAGAACAAATCCTCTTAATAAAAGGACTTGTTCTATAAAACTTGGACTTGGTCAAAAGGCTTGCACCCAAGGGCCTAGAAGGCCACATGTGGCCTCAAGGCCACAGGTTCTCCACCCCTGGATGGCCTATATCACGAGCATACTATAAGATTTTCCTGAGGTAACTACATGTTGGGGGAATGAGTCAAAGAATGATAACCCTTTGGGAGATGGCCCTCAGGATTGGTTGGTCCTGATCCACATGAGCCCACAGTCCTTTGAGAGTTCTGGACCATGGGTTAAATATCCCAAATACTTTCTTCATAACAACCTTGTGAAATAGTTGGTAGAAGCATGAGTGTCTCCATTTTACAGTTTAGGAAACTCGGAATGAGAGAAGTAAGTGAAGTGTCCATGGCCACATAAGTAATAAGTTTATGAATCTTGGATTTAAACCTAATTCTGCCTCATTCTCGATCTAGCATGTTGTTTTTTAAATCATTTAATATCAGACTTTCTGGACCTTAGTTTCCACCTCTATAAAAATGAAGGCATCACACCAGAGGGCTTCCGAAGTCCCTTCCACCTTTAAATTTACAATCCCATGGTTCTTTCACCATGTTGCCTCTCAGTAGAGAATCCTAGAGAAACAGGGGTAAAGGCATGCCTACACGCTTGTACTCATACACATACCTACAGTCAGACACATGTATGTACACAGAAAGCGGTGCTTCCCTGGCATTACAATGAAAGTAGAATTATTTTCCATTATTTAACAAAGATCCAAAGGTCAAAACTGACAAGTGCCTAGCCTTGTAGGCATCCAGGCCCTCCATCTTCATACCAGACATATTTCATGGTGCTCAAGATAGAGGCACTGGGACAAGGGTAATCACTCTCCCGCTAGAACTGAAGCATGCTGCGATGCTAATAAAGAGCTGCTAGTAAGGGGCTGGGAAATAATTTACGACTTAATCCCTTCACTCCAAGGCACAAAACAAAAGCCTGTCCAAGTCAAACAGAACAGCCCTGGTGAGTCCTAGCTGTTCAATGTATCAAGTTTATGTTACCTCTAACATGATTAATTATCATGACTTGACCCACTCATTTTTGTTGCCGTTTAGTAGTTTCATTCACATCTGACTCTTTGTGACCGTATTTGGAGTTTTCTTTTCAAAGATACTGCAGTGGTTTGGCATTTCCTTTTCCAGCTCATTTTACAGGTGAGGAAACTGAGGCAAACAGGGTTAAGTGACTGGCCCAGGGTCACACAGCTAGTAAGTGTCTGAAGCTGGATTTGAACTTGGGTCTTCCTGACTTGAAGCCCCAGATTCTATCCACTGCATCACCTAGATACCCTCCCCTCATTTTACAGATGAAGAAACTGAGGGCCCAAGGTCACACATCTGGTGTTCAAGGCAGATTCAAACTCAAATCTTTCTGACTTTAATTCCAGCACTCCATCTACCATGATAAGTTACCTCCTTAAGGACAAGGACCATTTCATTTTTTTTTTGTATACCCAGTTCTAAATATAGCATTTGGTATATAGTGACACTTAATAAATGCTCTTTGATCGATTCATAGGTTCTTATTACTTCTTGATTGGATTGTTATAATAACCTCCCAACCAAGTTCCCCACTCTAGTCTCCCTGGAGACCACCAGAGTTTGGATTTATTTGGGGAAAACTGGTTATATAATATGCGGATGGATGTCTCTGCTGTCTCAAAAAATCCTCTTTCCTCCTTCCTTCTGGTCTTTGCCAGATGCGTTCTCTCTGTTGGACTCCATCCCTTTGGAAGTGTAATCTCGGTTTGGACGCTGCCACTGTGCACAGATAACTGGTCTGGGCTGGATGCTGCCTCAGAACACTGGGCACGTAGTTGTAGATCTTCTCTCTGTTTTGGGCTTCTAGCATCAACTGTAGCACTTTCTCTTCCTCATGAGAAGAAAGGATTCTTCCAGGCTCTTTTAAAGCCCCCAAACTACATATCTCTTGGAAAAAAGCAGCAACTCATATTCAACTTTGAGACTAAGGAGAAAACCCTTGGCTAGAAGAGGCTTTTTAAATCTCTAGTAGGAAGGCCTTTGCTCTAGGAATTAAGCTCTTTAGAACACAGACGGTGTCGCTATTTGAGCTCTATAGTTAGTTCTTCAAGGTTCAAGTGTATTTTGAACTTCATTATTGTAGTTTATAATAATAATAATAACCAAGCACTAATTTCTCTCAGAGATCTCACCTTATATCTCCCTATTGATTTCAGATGATTGGTCGTAACTATTTAACATCTTACCTTGGGGCTGCTGTGGCAACAAATTGCCAAAATCCCAACTCTTTATCCAGGGTCCCCTAGTCTCTCAGTTTCAAAGTCCTTTCCACTCGCCATGTAGCTGATAGGCTGAAAGGGTGTTTTTTTGGTGGGGAGAGCATTGGGGGAGGGTAGAAGAAATGGAAGAAAAGGTAAACCCGGAGGCAAGATCATTTTCTTCTCCCTGGCTAGCCGTATTCTTACCGTTATTCTGTATATATGACCTTCCAGGCTATCTTCTGGCTTTGGGCTTACCCTAATATGTGACGTTGAGCTTTGGAATTTCAATCAGTCCCTGAGGAGTTGGGAAGATTCAAGTCTACTTTTTAAAAATGTGAATAGTAAAATGACATGTGACTTCATGGATGTAGGGGAATTGCTGGTATGGAAACTACTACCACCACCAACACCAATCAGAATTGTCAATGACAGGAGAGAAGTCCTAGGGAAACATATGGAAAGCATATTAAATGAAAACAACTTAAATGTCAAGTGTCACAGAGCGAATGTCAGAGCCCAAGTTCCCCTGACTCCTCCTGATGATGCGTTCTCCTGGCGCATAGTTAGAGCTTAATAAATGCTTGTCGACTGACTATTTGAAGAGTAGGGAGAGAAGAGAAAGAGAGCGAGAAGAGGGAAAAGGTAAAGAAGATGGAGGGAAAGGCAAAAAGTCTCAGATGCTGCTTCTGCTATTTACTGACTCCCTGTGTGACCCTGGGCAAATCTTTTAACCTTTCCGTACTTCAGCTCCCTCATCTCTAAGATGAAAGGGATTCACAGATCTGAAAGGGATCTCAAAGGCTCTCTAATCGCCTCTCATTTACTGAGATAGAAGGAATAGAAAATGAGGCCGAGGGTAGGAAGAAGACCCGCTGAAGGTCACCCGTGTATAAAGTATCAAAAGCAAGATTTGAATGCAGGTCCTCTGACATGGGAGCCAGCTTTCCTTCCACTGTACCAAGCTGTCTAAGACTATGATCCTGTATAGTGTCTCAGGTCCTCATAGAAATGCCTTCACATAAAAATATTTCAAAGCTATGTCTTTATACAGCACCAGTACAAAAATTAGAGAGTTTAACTGTGTTGAAAACAGTTTCTGTATCTTTTAGTAAGAACTGTTTCCTTTATGTAGAGCTCTGTAACCCACAAAAAACAAATCTCCCCAAATCTCCTACTCAAATGTAGTTCCACAGGAGAAAAATATTCCTACAGATGAATTTGCTTATCAAAAAATAAAATTTGTGTAACTGTGCTTTTTTCTTTTCACCTTTGTGGCTAGAAACAGAGCCAAATTTATTATGCAGAGGTAGCAATCTGTTCAATTCTGATGCCTGAAAGTATTTATACATTCTGCTATTATAAGGAGTCGGCATTGTTTCATTTAATAAGCTAATGAGCACCATATAAATGTTTTGTTAATAATATCGTTATTATTACTATTTTAATCATCAACTTTTATGTTTATCTGTACACCAGACTTAAGTCCTTTCAGAAAGAGGAAAGGCGTGTATCTTAAATAATAAATTGATTTTATTTTGAGGAATGGGCATAGGGCAGGGGTAGGGAAGCTGCGGGCTTGAGGTCGTATGTGATCTACTAGACCTTTTTGACGGAATCCTAATTTTAGAGAACAAATTTTGGATAGAGTCAAAAGGCCGCACTTCAAGATCTGGAAGGCCACATGTGGCCTCAAGGCCACAGATTCCCCACCCCTGGTATAGGATATTCTCCAAGTATAGCCTGGCATCCTAATTATGGGCTTTCAATACCAATTTACAAATTTTTAACATTTCTAACCATCTGATAAATGCTGTTTGGTTTAAGGTAATGCTAGAGGGCCACAATGGAGACCATCCCAGGGCAAAATTATGAAGAAAACCAAGAGAATATTGTCCTTGTAATTCCCTTCCTCTAAACTTTCTCCTTCCACACTCTTCTGCTCTTCTTGGGTAATTGCTGGTGACCTCATGATGCCCCCCGGCTACTCCTGGCTCTGTGCCCAGCCCTCTCCCTCCAAAAAGACATCAGGCCTATCTCTACCTCTCTCTTTGGCATCTAACAAGTAACAAATGTCTGCTGCATCAATGGAAAAGATCTGATCGATGGGTTGGAAGGGACCTCAGAGGTGATCTAGTCAACCTCTCATTTTGCAGAAAAGGAAAACTGAGGCAGGGGAAGGTTAAGTGACTTGTGTGATATAATGGGCAGAAGTGGCTCAAGTTGGCCCCCTGTTAAGTGTAGGTTCAATGTTGGAACAAAATGAACCACCTTTTCCCCCTGCCCTCTGCTCCCCAGCTCATTCAGTAGTTAACAAAAGGAGGTTTACTTACTTAGAAGCCAGAAGAGATGATGCAGCACTTAGCCTGTGCTCTCTCTATGCCTCCATCCCAGCCACCCCCCATGCCTGGAAAGCTCTGCCATCTTACCTCCACTACTTAGTTTTCCTGGTCTCCTTTAAGCCTCAGAACAAAGCCCACGTTCAGCAGGAGGCCCTTCCCAGTCTCCCCAATTGCTAATGTCTTCCCCTTTCAGGTACATAACTTATATCTGCCTCATTTACATTTCGTTTCTTCCATTAGAATGCCAGCTCCTTGAGGGCAGGGACTGTGTGCTCTTTGCCTTTGTCAGCTTCCCTAGTTCTTAGTACAGTGCCTGGTACATAGTACCACTTAACAAATATATCTGTCTCATTTACATTTCGTTTCTTCCGTTGGAATGCCAGCTCCTTGAGGGCAGGGACTGGGTGCTCTTTGCCTTTGTCAGTTTCCCTAGTTCTTAGCACAATGCCTGGTACATAGTACCACTTAATAAATGCTTATTACTCATGATGGAAAATGCTATCCACATCCAGAGAAAGACTTATGGAGTCTGAATGCAGATCGAAGCGTACTATTTTCTCTCTTTTTTTTCTTTTTCATAGTTTTTCCCTTTTGTTCTGATTCTTTCGCAACGTGACTAATGTAGAATTATGTTTAAGATGATTGTACATGTATAGCCTATATCAGATTGCTTGCTATCTCAGGAAAGGAGAAGGGAAGGGAGGGAGGGAGAAAAAAATTTGGAACTCAAAATCTTATGAAAGTCGATGTTGAAAACTATCTTTACACGTAATTGTGAAATATAATATTAAGTGAAAAATACTTATTCACTATATAACAGAAATAAGACCAAACACAGATAACCAATGCATAATTATGCCTGGTAAGTATATGGGAAAGTCACAAAGCAAAGCATGTGGGGGATCCAAGGAGAAGGCCATTACTGACTCAGGAATGAGTTGCTTCTATGAGTGTCCTCATTTCTAACCCCTTCTGTTCTTCTTTCTTCTTAATCTTTCCTTTCTTCTCTTTTTGCCTTCTTCCCCCCCACCCCATAAAAATCAAATGAAAATTTCGTATTTGAATAACATCCTCTTTTGGGTATAGACGTAATTATGCAGTGTTATCTTCTTTTTCCTCTTTGCTCAGAAAAAAAAATCCCCACTATATTTTGTAGCCAAAAAGAAAATTGTTAGCAACTGGAACTGGAATTTTAATGATGGTAAAAATCTAAACATCATTCAACTTAAACTTTAAATCATACCCCTTCCTACACAAATCCCTATTAATTTGTCATCAAAATAATGTTGCTGCTTCTAAAGACTTTGACACCTAATTCCCTGCTTGTACAACTTTATTGCCAGAGTGAAAATATACTGTCTCTTTACTTTCATTTTTTAAAAATCAAGCGCATTGAAAACATAAAATATTGCTTGTGAATTACATCAGATGACTTGACAGCCACGTTGAAAAATGTTTGAACTGGGAGATATAAATCAAATCTTCTCTCCAAGCCTCAAGTTATTATTTGAATAAGTAGGAGGGGATCAGCAATGGATAAGCTATCGGGAAAATAATTTCATAATGTATGATTCGTACTTTTTAACTAATTTTGTAAAAAATTTCAATAATGAATTAGAGTGATGATGAAGAGTGGGGACTATTTAATTTTCTTGATTCTTTGTGGTCATTGCACAGGTTGTATTTGCATAACCTGTCATGTAGAGGGGGAATCATTTCTTCCTGGGATTCTATGTCTGCAATTTCTGGAGTTTCCACCAGCCAGAAGTAGTGCCTGCTGAGGTTTAAGACCAATATTAAAAATACCTTGATGTGTAACTAACTGAAAGAATTAGTAATTGAAGTACACAGAATCACAGACTACTAAGATTGGAAAGGATTGTAGAGGTTATCTAATCCAATTTCCTCTTTTTTCAGATGGGGAAATGGAGGCCCACAGAGGAAAACTGGCCTGTCCAAGAGCACAGAGCAAGTTAATGGAAGACCAGGGTCTAAAACATAGGTCTTCTGCTTCCTAAGCCAATGTTCTTCCCTATATACCAATTCATGACATATTTGACAGCACTATATTTAAAAGATTCAGGTTTCATCTTGACTAATTAAAAAAAATTGAGTAAGGTGCTTGCGTTATTGGCTATTTAGAAAAGGAATAACCTCAACTCCAAGCCAAGGAGACCATGGCCCAGTGTGGAGTAAGATTGATGAAATGTTAAAGCTGATTTAAGTTGATACTTGGGCTTAATTAGACTGGATCAATCCTAGTCCAGATAGGATTCAGATGATTCAGGATTCAGAGGAATAGGATTTCAGAGCTGAAAGGGACTTTACACACTGACCCAGGCTGGTGAAGGCCCCCCATCTATCTCTAAGGTCCTTCCCAGTTTCCACAGAGTAGGGGCAGGAGAGGGGAGGAGAATGTATATGATGGAATCACACATTACCACAGATAACACACTAATCTTTATATTCCTTTCTCCCAATTTGTGTTTATCTGGTGTGCTAATGCAAGGGCAAGAATTTCCCTATTTTCATCTGGTTTCTCTTGGAAGTAAACCAACTAGTCTTTGACTGCCTCTGAGCATATAACATACTCTCCCCGAAGTTCCCCTGGTCACTTGGTCTTAGCCTGGGATTCTGGCCAGGCTTCATCTTTCCTGGATATACGGTGTCCTTCTTCGCAGGACCAGAACTGAGCATCTAAGAATCTCAGAAGGTGGGACACAGTAGGGTAGCTTTTATACTGTATCTTGTATTGACCTTATGGCCAACCTTCTGGCAATGAACTAAGTTAATCTGTTGTCTGATCCTCAGAAAATAATATTGTCAGTTGCTGAATCTACACATGAAGAGTTTACAAATTTGTAGGACCTACAGAAACTTGTTCTGGGGCTAGCTTTCAGAACCAGAGTTCAATTCCATACCATGATGAAGCATCACAGTAGGATATCAGGGGAGGGATAGCAACCACAATAGAAATGCTAAAGCAAACCAAATTATTTTTAGGTTTCCAAAACACATGAATTTCCTCATGGAGAAATCACCTTATAAGAATAGAATACTATATTGTTTCACATCCTCAAATATAACTGATTTGTAAGGGAAGAGACTTTTTCCTTTTTAAAAGATTAAAAATGAAAATATAGGCCATTAAGAAGCAGCTAGGTGGCACAGTGAATAGATTACCAGCCCTGGAGTCAGGAGGACCTAAGTTCAAATCCAGCCTCAGATACTTGACACTGGCTGTGTGACCTTGGGCAAGTCACTTAACTCCAATTGCCTTGCCCTCCCCCCCAAAAAAAAACAAAAAAAAAAGAAGAAGAAGCACCTTGACACACTATAGACAACTAACCTCAAAGCCAGGAAGACCTGGGTTGAAGTTTCAACTCTGATACCTTCTGGCTGCATGGCCTTGGGCAAATCACTTAATTTCACAGATCCAAGGCAACTTTCTAAGATTATAAATTGCATAGAAGGTGGTAGCTTACATTGGTAGAGGGAATGTCCTCACCCCTATATCAATCAAATTACAGTTCTATCCCCTGAGATGCATCTTAGACACATATTTTCCCACCACACACATAATCTCTGCTACTAACCAAAGGCACTGCAGATCAATTGGTTATGGATTTATTAACACAATAAAAGTAAGTCCTTTGTTTCTTTCAGTTGTGTGGAGTTTACCATTCTTTCTGTAATTGTTACATTGGATAATGTGTCCACTTGGAATATTAAAGTCAAACAAATAAGCTTTTGAAATAAAATCATCTCATTAGACATGGTGGTTCAGACAGAAATCCCATGACAAGTAGTTGTAGTGGAAATGAAGCATTAACACTGAGATTTTTTTTCCTTCCAGCTTTCTAATGGCTAACAATTACACTTCTTGATTTGTGCTTCTCAGCAAAGTCCATATTTGGACGTCTTAATGTCCAGCAGGGTACAGAAATATCACAAATTGTCTTAGAGCATAACTCTATGTGTATGTGTGTGTTGTATACGTGTGTGTTTCTCACTCAATTTACCTCCATTCAATTTTAAATGTCTGGCCTTTAATTTGAAAACAGACTTTAAAAATTCAAAATAGTTTTTTTTTAATCTGCTTATTCTTTTCCATACCAGATCCTTTCCCAAATTTCCTTCCGTGTACTGGGATCTGGAAGCTCTATTTTCCAGTGGGTATACTTCTAATTTAATTCCAAGTGCTCAGCTCCACGCTGAAGGACTGCATCAGATAGCTTATTGGCAGGAAAACTGACGTCATTCCCTTTTTCCCTGCCAGGCTGAACATATGGGACTTGCGTGTGGTCTCTAGGTATGTGTTCCCAGAGTTCTTAATAATCCTTACTTCTGTTTGCATCATCATAAACTGTAGGAAGACGCGGAATATTCTCCAGATGGTGGGAAATAAAGTCATGGAAACTTCCATGCAGGGAACCCATTAGCCCTGGATGGCTGGACTCCAGATCTAGTGAAGCGCCTACAAGTGCTTTGAATTCTGCCATGCTTCTCTTACAGGCTCCCTAGGACTTCCATTCTGCCCTTTATGTATAGTCTGACCATGTAAATAACCATTGCATCGTTGCAAAATATTCACTTCTTCATACTTTGGCTTGGACAATAGTACAGGTTCATCAAAACAAAAATATGAAAGCAAACCCTTTTGGCAATGAGTTGGAGATTTTTCTGTGCGTATAAGACAAATGTACAAATTGTACTAAACGAGAGTAGGGACTAGCAGGTGCCTATAGGATCACTATAAAGCAAAATTCCTTAGAATATAAGCTCCTTGAAGACACAATATGTTTCTCCCTTCTTTATATCCCTAGTGTCTGGCATGTGGTAAGCAGTTAAACGCTTATCAACCGACTCTTCAACAGCTCTTTCTGTGAGCACCTACTATACTCAAGATGCAGGCCATCTCTGTAAGGATGAACAGAACCAAGATGCCATTAATGAAAGCTAACTGAAGAAGTGTAAATGTAATGTAGCATGAATGTGATCAGAGGGAAATCCTGGGTTTGCATCCCAGCTCTGCCAAATGTGTGCACATTTGGGCAAGTTCATTTAAATCTCTGAGTCTCGGTTTCTGGATCTATAAAATGGGGGAGATAACAGTTGTACTCTTTACCTCACAAAATTGTTGTAACAATCAAACCCAATAAAATAAGCCAAGTGTTCTATTGATGTAAGCTATCATTATTATAAGAATTGGCTGTCTGTGTGTGGTCACATCATTGTTTAATTAGAGCAAAGGTCAAAATCAATACCAAATTAAAAGCAAAGATAAAGATGAGAAGAAGACAATGCGGATTATTGGAGAAACTTCCACCTCACCTATCCAAAACACCCTTTCATGCTGAAAAATGAGAACTCTTTAAAAGCAAAGACATTGACTTATCTCCATTATGTAGAGAAATGTTTAACGGATATAAAGCAGTTGCTATGATGAGGAGGCCAAAAGAATGCTTCGGCCACTGCTGTGGGTATCAACTCTGGAATCACCCAGTACAATGTGGGAGAGAAACATGGCTTAAGCCTGTCTAACGCCTACATTACCCACTGTTGTAGTTCAGTCGTTTCAGTTGTGTCCGAATCTTGGTGACCCTACCTGGGGTTTTCTTGGCAGAGATACTGAAGTGGTTTGCCATTGCCTTCTTCACCTCATTTAACAGATGAGGAAACTGAGGCCACCACGATTAAGTGACTTGCCCAGAGTCACACAGCTAGTGTTTGAGGCTGGATTTGAACTGAGATCTTCCTCATTCCAGGCCCAGCACTTTATCCACTGTGCCAGCTAGCTGCCCCCTATGCTACCAACAGGGCAGGCAATAACCATAAACCAAATGACAAAGCTGTCTGATTGGAACAAAATGGCAGAATTACAGAAAATTCCTGCAAGAGGATCATCCTTAGTGCCCCCATCCCTTCCCCACCATCCCACAGATTCATGTGCTGGGGAAGACAGAAACAATTCACTGGAATATTCATGCTCCAAGGTGGCAAAGGGCTTGAGAGCCACCCACCTTGCATTTCATCTGGGAAAACCTCTGCTGCCCGAGTTCTCACAGTAACATCACCTGGTAATGGGCTACGCCTCACCGCTAGAGTCAGCTATGCTTGGTATGGTCTAGGGACCCTCTGGCAGTGGCTACACGGCTGCTCTCTGCTGAATATGGTCGGCCCTCTGCCACTGCCTGGTACTTCTGATGCTGCTGTTTGCTGATTCTATGTTGTGTCGTTGCTTCTGCTGCTTCTCAAGGTTCCATTCCCTGGAGACCTGCCTCCTAGCGCCATCTACTAGGTGCATCCAAGGGCCCCTACAGAAATGCCAATCCATTCATGCGTCCCTCCTGATCTGCCAAGACAGTTGTCACCCGCCGCCCCCCCCCCAACCCAGGATTGGACCAGGGCAAATTCCGTGCTAAGTTTTCCATTCCCGAGAATTCAGAGCTGGTTTTAATTGTTCCATCTTGTGAGTCAGCTAGGTGATTTAGGGCCATAGATTGTTGGCCCTAGATTCAGGAGAACCTGAGCTCCAATTCAACCTCAGACTCTAGGTAAGTTACTTAACCTCTGTGTGCCTCAGTAAAATGAAACAATAATAACACCTGCTTTGCAATGGTTTTGTGAGTATCGAATGAGATAATATTTGTAAAGCACTTAATATGGTGTCTGGTGCATAGTAGGTGCTTAATAAATGCTTGTTTCTTTCCTTCCCTTCCATGACCAGGACTCCATCCTGTGCTGAAGCTGTTCCTAGGTCAAAGGGAGAGTTGGCGATGATGGAGGGAAAGTACTTTAATCCACAAATGGTAATTGGATCTATCCTGAAGCAAGAAAATAAATCCTTCGTTCAATCTCTCTGGTGTTTGATTCCAATCTCCAGCTATCTTTGCTAAGTCAAAATGTAGCTTCTGTTTATTTTCATTATTGTTTTTATTGTGATTCACAGCTGACCTTTATGTAGTACTTTGAAGTTTATAAAGCACTTTATATATACCGTATCACTTGTATTTATTTTATTCCGAACTTAAGAAATAAAACAAGCATTTCCATAACATAGTAGAATAGAGAAAGAGATAATTGTACATGAAACTGTAACTCTTATTATGTATCACTTTACCTATGTTATGTCACGGCTCTTCAGATACGATCCTTTTTGTTATCCCCATCATACAGATGAGGAAACTGAGGCACAAAGTGTGACTTTTCCAGGACCACATAGTTAGTAGGTATCTGAGGCAGGACTCAACACAAATCCTGCTGATTTTCATATTAGAATGATGTCTGCTACACCAAAGAATCACGATTAACGCCCCACCTTTGCTCACTTCACCGAGCCTCAGTGGCAAGAGAAACAGGGAAGGTATCGAGAGTGTTCACAATAGAACTGAGTGTCTCTGGGAAATGCTCTGTCTGCCACCCTTGGGCTCACCTTAAGGCCTACCTCCTCCAAGATTTTTTCCCCATAGAGTGCTATGATATGTAAAACTTCATTTTTTTTTTTAAACAGAGCAGCGAGGTGATGTAGTGGAGAGTACCAGGCCTGAAGTCAGGGCAACTCATCTTCCTGGGTTCAAATGACCCTAGACAAGTCACTTAATCCTATTTCCTCGGTTTCCTCATCTGTAAAATGACCTGGAGAAGGAAATGGCAAACCGCTTCAGGATCTTTGCCAAGAAAACCCCTAAATGGGGTCATGAAGAGTCAGAAATGACTGAAAGGATTGAACAACAATAAAAGTCTTCTACTTTCACAGGCATGCTGAGAAAGGACCTTTCTGGCCTGTGGGCTGCAGAAAACTTTAGAAGAGAAGGACTCAGAACACATGAAAGAACAAGCTATCTGCATACAGAGAAAGAACTGATAAATAGAAGTGTGCATAGAAAGGTTTTACATGTATATGCATATTTGTGTTAATGGTAGCCATCTCTAGGATGGGGAAGGGGGAGGGGAAAAAGGGGAAAAAAGAAAGTTACATGATAACTTTATTATATATTTAAAAGGAATAGCAAGTTATACATAATAGATTTGTATTTTCCTGTACAATCATCTTTTTTTTTCCTATTCTACTATGTTATGGAAATGCTTGTCTTAGTTAAGTACAGAAAAATAAGTAAAATCTTTTTTAAAAGAGAGAGCGAATACTTGGGAAGATAAGCAACAAAGAATACAGGGGGTTACTGGGTTAGGAGAAGCATACTATAAAGAATGTAAGAGCATCGAGGTGGCTGCTGCAGCCACAGTGCCTTCAGAGTAAACCCTGAAGAATTTCCATAGCCAAACCTAGAGAGGAACTTAGAAGAGACAAAGCAAATGTCTGATGGTGACTTGTCGGTTATGTTGGAGGTGGGGGTATCCCTTTATGTGTATAGGCCTTTGAGGTCCCTTTCAATTCTGAAATTATGTGATTCTACGACTAAGTTAGAGCTGTTGACCAGCATCTTTCATTTTTGTCAATTGCTTGGTCACTGAAGTGTGGGCCTTTGGACCAGGCCCATCCTCTGCCTCTGTGGCTCCAGCCCCACTTGTGGTGACAACACCACCGTGTTTGTTTCCAGTTCTTGGGTTTTGATATGATGCAGTCATCATCAAAGGAGATGCATCATTTGCTTACCATCAACGCTGTTTCCTATTTCCCTGTCAAACATGGAAAAGTGACTCCTCCGTCTGGGCTTGTCCACAACTTCTGGGAGGCTGTATCCTCTTGCTTCATTCCCCTGGATAGATTTATGTATCGTGGGTCATTGAGTATCATAATTTCTATCAACATAGCAGTGGTGTAGTTCTTCCTTTAGGTCTGTGTAATTTAAACACAGTCTGATTCTGCAATGTGTGGTGAAGATCACATTATGTTTTGTTGAGTTGAATGCTTTCTTATAGCCCTTGAATGTCAGGCAGATTGGAATTTGATGTTCCTAATGTTTTTCTGTTATCTGGAGGTGGGAATGAATATAATAGATAGTTAAATATTCTGGAAATGATGTGGCTTTGAGTGTTATAGACTTTTAGAGTTAGAAGAGTTCTTAAAGGTCATCAAGTCCTACCTCTTCATTTTACATACAAGGAAAGGGACGTGAAGGGATTTGTTCTGAGAAAGTAAGTGGCACTTGAACCCGAGTCCTTGTACTTCAGATCCAATTCTCTGTCTGCTTCATCATATTTCAGCTTCTCTGGTCTTTCTCGAAAAGCTAACGATCTCGTTGAATGTATGTAGCAAGAGAAGGATAAGTTATCTATAGGGTACTGGACCAGGGAAGTTAGTTTATTATGGTTACTTCTCTAATGCATCTCTTAAAGATTTTCAGGACTGTCTTCCTTCATCCAAATGAATGAATGAAAAAGTATACATTAAGCACTTACTATATGCTAGGCAATGTGCTACGTGCAGGGGATACAAATACAAAATGCAAGACAGTCCTTGCTCTCAAGGAGCTTACGTTCTAACAGAAATAAAACACAAGTAAACTAGTGAGGCAGCTAGGTGGTGTAGCGGAGTGAGGCAGCTAGGTGGTGTAGTATGGAGAACACTGGGCTTGGAAGCAGTGAGACTCATCTTCATGAGTTCAAATCTGACCTCAGACACTTACTAGCTGTGCGACCCTGAGAAGGTCACTTAACCCTATTTGCCTCTGTTTCCTCCTATGTAAAATGAGCTGGAGAAGGAAATGGCAAACCATCAAGAAAACCCCAAATGGGGTCACAAAGAGTCAGACAAAACCGACACAATTTAACAACACCAAAAAGAGGAGTGGTGGCCGGGGAGTG
The DNA here is from genome assembly GCA_028646595.1 of Phalanger gymnotis. Taxonomy (NCBI): domain Eukaryota; kingdom Metazoa; phylum Chordata; class Mammalia; order Diprotodontia; family Phalangeridae; genus Phalanger; species Phalanger gymnotis. Next base: position 90,239,763 of record CM053623.1, on the reverse strand, counting down.
ATATTATCATCAGGGATGTCATAGGGATGGTTAGTAGAGTCATAGAACCATTAATGTACTTTTTTTTTAAAGAGGCAGTTAGAATTAAGTGTCTTGTCCAGGGTCACACAGCTAATAAATGTCTGAGGTCAAATTTGAACTCAGGTCCTCTTGCCTCCAGGGCCAGCGCTCTATCCACTGTGCTACCTAGTTACCCTTGACAAGCACTTTCTAGGAATGATAGTGTGGGTTTAATTAGTATTCTCAGAGCTAGAAGAGGAAGGACATGGTGGGGGTAGGGCTTGGGAAGTGTGTGTGGGGGGGAATGCAGAAGATGGCATGGTTCGAAGATGAGGAGAGAACAGCGTTAGGGTCTAGGCTGGCTTAGTTAATGAGAATGCTCACCAGTCAGAAGCCAGGGTGCCCAAGGCAGGAATGGTGCGTTAGAGATGGAGTCTGGAGTGTAGGAGCATGGCATGAAGTATACTTCATGAGATGTTTTCATTCAGCCTATATATAATGGCGCCCTATATTGCCATAGCTGAGGTCCTACTGAGTCTCAGCTTCCTAGGCAATCAGACAAGTTACAGCGCATGTCAGGATGCCACTGCTGCTTTGACCCCAGAGTTCCTCTCTTAAATAATCCCTCAATTGCTACTTAGGCTGGCTTATTTTACGAAGATATCTGACCTTCTTGTCGCTAATCCAAGCTAAATTCCTTGAGAGATCAGCTATGCCTGGATGTCTCAGGGCCTGTGCCCATTCCTCCACCCTTGTAATTGATTATATTTATTTATTTATTCATTCATCTATTTATTGGAGGGGATGGCAAGGCAATTGGGGCTAAATGACTTGCCCAAGGTCACACAGCTAATAAATGTCAAGTGTCTGAGGCCGGATTTGAACTCAGGTCCTCCTGACTCCAGGGCCCATGCGCTATGCACTGTGCCAATGAGGTGCCCTCCTGTAATTGATTATAGCAAGCACTCCTATTGTTCTGCCTGAAGGTAGCCAAGGTTCCAGAGAGAAGGCACAGAACCACAGAACCTGAGAGCTGAAAGGGACCTTGGTGGTTGCCTAGTCTAGCTCATACACAAAGGAATCGTTCTCGTGTACCTGACAAGTGGTCATCCAACCTCTGAAGTTTTCCAAGGAGAGAGAACCCAGTGCCTCTCAAGTGGTACCATTCCGTTGATGCACAGTTCTAACTGTTGGCGTCTTTGCTGCTTCCACCCCTGGTCCACGCAGAACAATTATAGCCACGTTATAGCCTTCCGGATACTTGAGCACAGCTATTGTGTCCCTTGTGAGTCCTCTCTTCTCCAGGATAAACATGGCGCATTACCTCAATTGATCCTCATATGCCACATGCCTCAAGGCCCTTCACCATAATGGTTACCTCTTCTGTAAACGTGCTCAGAACTGAGCTCAGTGCTCCAGATGAGGTCTGACAAGGGCATTGTAATTTTCCTGTTCCTAGAAGCCATGCCCTTCCTAATACAGCCCAAAATCGCATTAGCCCTTTTTGGATGCCACACCATACTGTGGACCCATATTGAGCTTTCCAGGTCACTAAAACCCCCAGATACTTTTCAGAACAACTACTATCTATCCATGCCTTCTCCAACATATATTAATTTTTTTTATCCCCAAGTGTAACATTTTACACTTATTTTCTTGGATTTAGCCCAATTCTCTTTGTTGTTATTTAGTTGTTTCAGTTGTTTCTGACTCTTTGTGACCTCTATTTAGAGTTTTCTGGGCAAAGATACTGGACTGGTTCACTGTTCTTCTCCAGCTCATTTTACAGATGAGAAAACTGAGGCAAACAAGGTTAAATGACTTCCCCAGGGTCACACAGCTAGTGAGTGTCTGAGGCTATATTTGAACTCAGGAAGATGAGTCTGTCTAACTCCAGGCCTGGTACTCTATCTACTATGCCCCCAGTTCTCTAGGCTGTCAGTATCTTTTTGGATCCTGACTGTCTTCTAGCGTGCCTTTCCCATAGTCCTTTAGGATAGCAATGTCTAGCTTGCTCATAGCCTCTGTAGTCATGTCAGAATCTCTGGAAGTCCAATAAAATAAGAGAGTCTTAGAATCCTAATTCCACAACATGTCACAGCAAGAGGATGGTGATGACCAGTGCTTAACCCTAACGATATTCATCTCATATACTATACACACCAAGCTCCTCTAGCGTAACTGCCAAGCTCTTACTGACTCAGAAAATTGGCTACCTCTCTACCCTTAGCTCCACCACTTAGTGAGAGGTATCATTGAGCTCAGTAGCCTTTGGACCGCAGAACTCTGTGGTGAAGCTGTTGATTAATAGGTCCATCAGATGGTTTCTGAGGTCTTTCATCTCATTGAGGGCAATCACAATAGTTGGTAGTTACTGAGATATGTTCTGTGCATTGCTCCATGGAAACACTACCCCAGTACATATAATCTGGAGAATGTTCAGAGAAGGACAACTTGAGTGATGAAAGGCCTTGAATTCATGGGGATGAATCAAAGGAATTGGAAATGTTTAGCCTGGATAAGAGAAGTCTTAGGGAGCCCATCCATGCAGGCTATTTTCAAGTACTAGAAAGGGCCTCAAGTAGAAAAGGGATTGACTTTGTTCTTCTTGGCTCCTGGTGGCAGAATTGGGAACATTGCATGGAAGCTGTTAAACAGGCCCACCTCATTGTAGGCACACACTCATAAGCCCAGGAGCTGGAAGGCATTTTAGAGACCCCCTAGTCCTTCCCCTACATTTTATAAAACTTGCCCAAGATCACACAGGTAATTAATGAATGTAAAGAAAAACTTCTTAACAATTAGATCTATCAAAAAAAAATAGAATAGGCTGCCTTTAGGAGGTAGGAGTTTCTCCCTCAACTCAAATCTGAAGAACCGCTTGTTTGGGTTTGTTGTAGACTGGATGTCCCTGGGACTAGATGACCTCCAACTCTGATATCCTGGGGTTCTGTATAGGAGCAGATAGGTTTTTGCAAATGTTTTCCTTCTGCAGACCACATCATTACGGTGACGCAGTTGACTGGAAGATATGGAAAATTCAAGTTTATTGTTTGTTGATTACCAAAAAAAAGAGGGGCATTTAATTTAACTTAGAGACATCTAGGTGGCAGAGAAGATGGAGTACTGGACCTGGAGTCCTACTTGAGTTCAAATCCAGCCTCAGACACTTAAGAATTATTTGACCCTGGGCAAATCATTTAATGGCTGTCTGCCTCAGTTTTCTCATCTGTAGAGTAGGACAATAATATCACCTACTTCTTGGTGGTCTTCTGATGATAAAATGAGATAATTGTAAAGTACTTTGCAAAAGAGTTAAAGCGAAACCATCTCAAAGGCTCTTCTCCAATGAGGAATCTCATGCATTACTTAGGATCATGAAATATTTTTTTATTATTGCAACCTCAGAGTGTTTAATGACACTCTGATTATTAATAGTAAGCAAGATTGAAAGCAGAGAGGTTATATTTGCCAATGGTGTTCTATGCTGTCAGGAGAATGTCATGTATGAGGTCTAAATCTAAGAGGAATTCTCTCTAGATACTGCTTTTTTTTGCAGGTGCAATTGTGCTGATGGAATCAGATATATTCTACCACTGCCTCAACGGTATCCATGATTGTTCAAAAGAGAATGGTTTAATAATACAGTCAGGAAACACTGAATAGTCGGCTTTTCTGACTTGAGTTAGCCCCTCAGTACAGATATCTGGGACAGGTTCTGCATATGGTCAATGAATTGGGTCCAGAAATGAATAGGAGGAAAAGAGCGAGCTAGATCATATTTGGGAAATTGGGATGTGCTTTCAACGACTTGACGTACCAAAACCCATCTTTTAAAGACAAAGATTCACCTAATGATACTTCATCAGTGTGAATCTCAGAATACCTTAATATCTAAAGAATCAAAGTTTCAGGTGAACTAAAAGGCACTAGAGAGATATGTTGTGGGAGCAGGTCATGTGCTTAAGAGTGCTGAAGTATATTCCTAACGATGAATTATTTGCAAGAAATAGCTTTGTTGTTCAGTCATTGTTCAGTTGTGTCTAACTTATCATGACCCCTTCTGGGGTTTTTGCAGCAAAAATCCTGTAGTAGTTTGCTATTTCCTTCTCTAGCTCATTTTATAGATAAGGAAACTGAGGCAAACAGGGTTAAGTGACTTGCCCAGAGTCATACAGCTAGTAAGTATCTGAGGCCAAATTTGAACTCAGGAAAACTATCCACTGCACCACCTAGCTGCCCTCTATATGCAAGAAATGGCATAGGCAACATAATGAACATAAGAAAAATATATGATCGGAAAAGAAGATACATTAATCGCATGATTTTAATGAATTCCTGTGCAGACAAAAATGCATTGTTCACATGCAAGGGCTCCACTGACACCCACATGGTAGGGGAAGACCATGTTCAGGGTGGGTAGGACACTATAGTTTAGCCCAAGGGTTGGGGAACCTGTGGCCTTGAGGCTACATGTGGCTCTCTAGGTCCTCAAGTGTGGCCCTTTGACTGAATCCAAACTTCATAGAGCTAATCCTCTTAATAGAAGGATTTGTTTGGTAAAACTTAGAAGGCCATGCATGGTCTTGAGGCTGCAGGTTTCCCACCCCTGGTATAGGGTATATGGATTTCTCTGAGCACGTCCATGACATAGAGGTAGAAATGCACATGGTTTATTTAGAAAATGATGAGGGATACCAGTTTGGCTAGGGAGGAAGATACATTATAGGACAATAGAAAAATATTGATCATGTAAAAAAAAAGACCAATCATATAAAACAAACAAGGAATAGCTGATCAATCAATCAGCAAGCATTTATTAAGTCCCTATTTTGTATGTGAAGCACTGTTGCTAGGGGCTGGGACACAACCACAAGAGCACGACAATCTCTTCCCTTGGGAGCCTGTGTTCCACTAATGAACGTTCACAATATTTAAAGACCTAAGAGAAAGCTTTCAGCACATTGGGAAGATTTATTAAATGCCCACTATTTGTAAGGCCCTGTGTGAAGATCTAGGAGTATAGATAAAACCAAAAAATTCTCCTTGTGCTCAGAACCTCACATTCTACTTAGGGGATACAACATGTAAAAGAGAGAAGTATATAAAGAGAGATTAAGGAAGAGGGAGCAAGCAATGGCGGCCAAGGGAAGGAGAGAAAGTTTCCCATCATCGGTGGCTCATGATCTGGCTGCTAAAGAAGGCTAGGGAGCTTCAAAGCAGAGGTGGCATGGGAGGTGACCTTTGGGGACTTTCTAGTCCTTGAGGAATGCAGGAATCGTGTCATGAAGAAACTCAGCATAATAATTGGCATGTTGTAATGCAGGAGTATAGTGCAGGGGTGGGGAACCTGAGGCCTCCAGGCCACATGTAGGCTCACCAAGGCAGAGTGCAATAGGATCTCACCTTATTTTCATCTTTTAGTGCTTCTCAGATTTCTTTTAAGCTCTCATTTCTTCAGGATTTTTCTTTTTTCTTTTTTTGTGGTAGCAACAAAAAAAAAAAGGTGGGGGGGAAACAAAGAAGGTGCCTATCATTTGGGGAAACATTGAACAAGTTGTGGCATACAATTGTAACAGAATGCTGTTGCACCCTGAAATATAAGGAGGGCAGCTAGGTGGCACAGTGGATAGAGCATGGGGCTTGGAGTCAGGAAGACCTGAGTTCACATCTGGTCTCAGACACTTACTAGCTGTGTGACCCTGGGCAAGGCATTTAATCCTGTTTGCCTCAGCTTCCTCATCTGTAAAATGAGCTGCAGAAGGAAATAGCAAACCACTCCATTATCTTTGCAAAAAAAAAAAAACCCAAACAACCCCAGGGAGGTCATGAAGAGTCAGACACGACTGAGCAACAAGATACAAGGAATATGAAGAATTTGGAGAAATATGAGAAGACCGTTATGAACTGATGCAGAGTGAAGGAAGTAGAATCGGGAAAGCTATAGACGTAACAACAGTAGAAATGCAAACAAAAAGATGCTAAAATAGAGTCAAGCCTGTGTAACTATAATAACCAATACTGGCCATTGTTAGAAGGTAAACTTCTTGAGAGCAGGGATTTCATTCTCTTTTTGTACTTGCATCCCCAGAACTTAGCATATAATCCAACACATAGTAGATATGTCCTGCTATAATGGAGATATGAATTTCCAAAAAGGCACCTCATTGTGCAAAATCTGGTAATAAAAACCCCAAGGCTTATTGGGAAAATGAGGTTAAGGGCACAATACTCAAAAATGTTGTCATTGACAAAAAAAAAGATAGATACCTAATAAAAATGGTAGCACAGTTTCATATATGTTAAGTGGTGTCTAGAAAATGAACTCCTTGAAGGCATGAATCTATTTCACTTGAATTTTAAAGTATAGCACTGTATGAAACTATTCAAAGATAGTTATGTTAATTTTCCTGAGTCCTGACTAGATATTCCGCTTTAACTAGGATATTTATTCCCCTGTGGTTGAGTATTCCTATTTGTATGACCTACAAAAATAGAGCCAAAGTTGATTATTTATCTGCTGAACGTGCTAGGGAGGAGACAAATAATAGCTAGGTATGTATTCTGGAAAGCACATCTGGTCCTGCCTTTGATACAAACTGACTATGGGACCCTGGACGAATCGTTTGCTGTCTCAGTGTACCTAGGCAAATTTCTAAGACTGTAAGTTTCGAAAAAGGTGCTGATCAGTTTTGATAAAGGGTTCTCACCGTGAGCTCCCTTTAGGGATGAAATTACAGCTCAGTCTGGTCAAGCCATGCCCCCTCCACATATACACTAATAGTCCTATACTGCTAACAATACTCTGTTGTGAGGGGGGACAGTATCAGCAGTGTGCCCACCATATCTGTTACTTATAGCTCCAAGCGATAGAAAAGTGCTGGTAAACATTAGTCTTCTGTCCTTTCTTTAAGAGAGCAGTACTAGGAAGTATCACATAATATTAAACTTCTTCCAAGATATATAGATCCTTATGGATCCACTTTGCCAATGTTTGCCTTGCTTAACAGGCCAATAAAGTTTAATGAAACAGAAACTTTAAAAAATTGAAATAGAAGTGCAATTGCATTTTGTAGTGTTTGAGCTCCCTTCTGCCCCCCTCCCCTCCCCTTAAACACGTACCCTCAGCTAGATTTATAATCTGGGGAGAGAGGGGAAGAAGGAAAGAAGAAAAAATACATATATGTGTATGTATATATATACGTGTGTATATATATACATATATACACACACATGTGTGTGTCTGTGTATCTCAGAGTACTTTGTGCCTACTGTAAGAGAGAAGAAGGCACCTAGCAGAGGGAGAGAGACAGTTTCATTATGGCCTTTACATTTATGACTAGCAGGATAATGAAGGAAGGTAATTCTGAAAGCTTTATTGCAGTTATAACATTTCCCTCAAGCAGAGAGAATGATAATAGTTAATGGATGATGTCCACAAGGATTTCTCCCCCTCCCATGGCAGTCGTTGAAATCACTATCATTCTTTCTTGGTAACTTTGCTTTTTCAGAAGGCTGGAGACAAGGAGCTATAAAGCAATGGGGGTGGGAACTAGCTTCCACCAGGAGGAGAGGATCCCTCTAGGGAGATATCATCTTCGCCATTGTAATATATAATGGTCATTATATTTTTATTCGGTTTTATGTAAAGATTTTCCTTTGAGGGACTTAAGGCTATGGGGTATGGATTGTATAAAACCCAACTAGCATCAAATCACACTTAGGATGCTGTTTACAGTCTAGCAAGACTATGTCATAAAATTGGAAAGAGAACAAATTCGATGCATATTTTTAAAAAATGACTAATTCAAATCACTTGGTCAATGCAGTTACTTAGAATGTGCTATGAAATAGAAGCTTTTTATGGCCACTAGCAATTTTTTCCCAGAAACATCTGGCTTTATATCTGGAAAAATGAAAATTAATTGTCAAATAGTTCACAAGTATCACAAAGTCGGTAAACATTTGTTAAGCACCTACTATGTGCCAGCTACTGTGCTATCTGGGATACAAAAAGAGGCAAAAGACAGTCCCTATCCTCAATGAGCTCACAATCTAAGTGGGGAGATGGAGACAACAACCTAATAAATATGTACAAACAAGCTATATGCAGAATAAAAAGGAAATAATTTTTGAAAAGGGAGGTAGTTAGATCGCTCAGTGGATGGAGCACTGCTCCTGGAGTTAGAAAGACCTGAGTTTAAATCCAGCCTCAGACATTTACTAGCTGTGAAAGCCTCTTTTTGCCCTAATCTCCTGGAGAAGTAAATGGCAAACCACTCCAGTATCTTTGCCAAGAAAGCTTCATGGACGGTATGGTCCACAGGGTTATGAAGGGTTGGGCATGACTGAACAACAACAGCCACAAAACTGAAAAAGGAAAGGCGCTAGAATTAAGAGGGATTGGGAAAATCTTTCTGTGGAAGATGAGATGCTTTAGGAATTTTAAGGAAGCCAGGAAAGCCAGTAAGCAAAGATGAGAAGAAAGGGCATTCCAGGCATGGGGGACAGCCAGAGAAAATGTCCAGGGCTAAGAAATGGAGTATCTTGTTCATGGAACAGCCAGGAGGCCATTGTCAATGAACTGAAAAGTACATAGCAGGAAGTGAGATTGGAGAGTGAATACTAAACAAAGGATTTAGTGTTTGATCATAGGAGGTGATAGAGAGTCACTGGAGTTGACTGTGTAGTAGGGCTTCCAGATGACTTCAAAATCACTTTGGTGGCTGAATGAAGAATGGATTGGAGTGAGGAGAGACTCTTCTCACCTCAGGCATTTATTAAGGACTTACTTTGTGTCAAGCACTGAGCGAAGTGATGGGGATGCACATACATGTAGCAGGTAGCTCTCTAGGTTTTACTATCCCAGAGCCTGGAAGGCTAAACCACCTCTTCAGAGTTCTAGGGGGTACTCCTGAGGCTTGGGGCATCTCTTCTTTAATGCCATTGGCTCTAGCCCCCCAAAGTTTTGCTCTAGGGACTAGGACCCCAGTTCCATTTAACATCTTAACATCATTTAACTTTTATACTGTCCCCATTCCACCTTGGTCTTTGGGGAGAATGACTTGGGGTTTAGCATAGTTTCTACATAGCATTGGTCTCATCAAGCTCATATCCAAACACATCCAGCATTGATGCTGGATAAGCCTTCTTCACAAATTAGACTAGATTGATAGATAGTTAAAAATAAAGCATTTATTAAGGGCTCACTATATGCAGCTACATGGCATAGTGCATTGAGCACTGGGCCTGAAGGCAGGAAGATCTGAGTTCAAATGTGGCCTCAGATACTTAGTACCTGTGAGACCTGGGCAAGTCACTTAACCTCTGTTTGCCTTAATCCAGTGAGGAAGGAAATGGGAACTGCTCTGCTATCTTTGCCAAGAAAAGCCCATGGATAGTAAGACTGAAAAACAACAATATGCTAAGTGGTAGGAACTTATAGACTGGCCAAAAAGATATTCCTTACCCTCAGGGAGCTTCTACCTCTTCTCCTTGAAACTCTCTCCTCTCTAGGTTTTTGTGACACTCCTTTCTCCTGGTTATCTTTCTTTTTTATCCTTTTTACCCTTCATATAGCTTGTTTGTCCACTTTTATTAGCTTGTTGTCTCCATCACCCCAGTCAGATTGTGAGCTCATTGAGGACAGGGACTGTCTTTTGCCCCTTTTTGTAACCCAAGTTCTTAGCACATATCTTCTGTCTGACCACTTCTTCTTATCTCCTTCGCTGGTTCTCCATCCAGGTTGTGCCTGCTAACTTTGTTGGTGTCCTCCAAGGTTCTTTTGTAGCCCCTCTCCTCTTCTTCCTCTGTACTGTTTTTACTTGGTTATCCCATGGATGTAATTATCATCTCTATGCAGACGACACTCAGATCTAATTATCTAGCCCTAATCTCTCTGCTGACCTCTAGTATCACATCTCCAACTGCTTTCTACGTATCTTGAACTGGATGGCCCATAAAAATCTTAAACCCAAACATATCCAAAACCGAACTCATTATCTTTTCCCACAAACCCTTCCCTCTTTCTAACTTGCCTTTTACTGTCAAGGGTACCAACATCCTCCCAGTCAGCCAGGCTCACAACTTGGTGCCATCCATGACTCCTCACCCTTACCACCACTCTCATATCCAGTCACTTGTCAAGTTCTATTGTTTCTACCTTAATAAAATCTCTCAGTTCGTCCCCCTTCTCTCCTCTGACTCTGCTACCATCCTAGGGCAGGTCCTTATCACTTCAAGCCTGAACTACTCCAGTAGCCTTCTGGTTCGTCTCCCTACCACAAGTCTCCCCACTTCAATCCATCCTCCATTCAACTCAACTATCAAATCGTCAGACCACTAGGAAGAGTGAGAACTAGAGAATTTTATTTTTGGTTTTGAAAATAATAATAGGGAAGCATACTTGGATTAGAGGTGGTCTTACTCTGAATTCTTTGAGACCATCCCCACAACACACCATGAAACTATAGCCTCATGCCTGGACTATTTCATTAGCCTTCTAATTGGTCTAACAGCCTCAAGTCTTTCCTCATTCCAATCCATCCTTCATTCAGCTGCCAAAGTGATATTCCTAAAGCACAAGTCTGGCCATATTGCACCTTGAATCAGTAAATTTGAATGCTTCCCTATTATTATTTCCAGGATCAAAAATAAAATCCTCCACTATTTATCCTTTCTAGTGGTACCAATCCAGTCTTCTTAGACTTAGGGCTACATACAATCGTTTTTACTCTTGTGGAGTTGCAATAAGCAATAAAAATTTGCCAGGACTTAAATATATAAGAAGTTTAACATCTTTCACTTGTTTTTCTTTCCTTTTCAAGTTTAAATTTATCCTGGTGTAAAGAAAACTCATTAGAAATAATTTCTATATTATACATAAACTTGCAAATTCTGAGTAAGTCAAGCCCTTCTGCCCACCCAGGGATGCCAAAACTGTTGTGGTTTCATGGTCTATTGTGAGGGTTATTTCAAAGAATTCAGTCAAACCACCTGCAATCCAAGTGTAGGCATTTATTGACCATTGACACCCCCTCAGAAGTTGGCTGGGTTCCAAGAGGAACCAGCAACTTAATAAGACAACACAGGCAAATTTATAGTGTACTGATGCTGATTACACAACAGAAGTTATGAATATTAAAAAGGCAAGAGGGGTTTATTAAGGGATTAGGTAACGGGGAGGGATCCCATTTATGGTTCGGTGATCAAACGTCCTGGTGATGCTGCTTCCTGATTGGCTAGCTATTGTGGTCCTGTCTGGTCAAGATGGATAGTTAGGTATTGTGGTCCTGTCTTGGGCTAAATGATTGTAGTTGAGTACAAGGACACGTCTATTCAAATATATGAATTGGATCTGTGGGCAGTGGCTAGCTAGAGGATTGCATCTGAGGGCAATGGCTAGCTAGGGGCAGTGGCTATTTAGAGGCAGTGGCTATGTTGGGTCTGGGGGCCTGTGATGTGGTTAAAGCCAGATTATGGGATCAAATTAAGGCATGCCTGCTGTTCAGTGGAGCCCATAAGGAAGTTAGAATATTGGGACTGGGGGCGGCTTTATTAGGATTCCATCAAGGTGATTTGTACTTTTACCAGGGTAATGTATGTGTGAATGGAGAAGAGACTTACAGGGGAGAGGCTTTGAAGATAGAATTGATAAGACCTAACAGTAGATTGTGTATGTGGATGTCTAATCTATAGCAGATTGCTTGCCTTCTCAAGGAGCGAGGAAGGGAGGGAGAGATTTGGAACTCAAAGATTTTAAAAAAACCAAATGTTGAAAATTGTTTTTATGTGTAATTGAGAAAATTCTTTTTAAAAGATTGTATATATGGGATGAATAAGTGAGAAGTTGAGGGCGACATCATACTATTTTAAATTATCCCAAACTTGATTGTAAGAATTGGACCTTTCCCTTTATTTGTTTAATGTCTACTGACAGCACAAGATAGCATGGTCATAGAATTTAGAGCTGGGAAGGATCTTAGAGATAATTTAATCCAACTAAATTTCTTCATTTTATAGGATGAAGAAATTGAGGTTGAATTGATTTACCCAAGGTCACACAAGTAGAAAATAGTGGAACCAGGATTTTAAACCAAGCCTTCTGCCTAAATCTAGGACTCTTTCCCACCACACCTTGCTAGCTTGGGCCTTTAATGGGACTGGGGGTTGGGAATAGTATCCCTAAGTACTAGTCTCTGAGATGGGCAAAAAAGTTGAAAAGAGGGAAAGCTAATAAAAGGGGAAGAAAAATAAGGAGGAAAATTAGTAGGAGGAGAAAAACAGTGGAAGGGAAAACTACACAGAGACAAAAGAGGAAAAAAGAAAAGACACAGAATGATGGAAAGAAATGATAATAACTTAAATTTTACGTCACTTTAAGGTATACAAAGTGCTTTCCTCAAAACAACTCTGTGAGGTTGGTAGTGTGAGGGTCATTAGTTCCATTTTAAAGACCAGGACACGGAGTTTCAGACAGGTTATGTGATTTGCCCAGAATCACAGGGTCACTAAGTATGGGAGCCAGGTTTTGAGACTTAAATCCAGAACTTTTGACTGTAAAATTAGTGTTCTTTTCACTACACTATGCTGGCTTTTTTTTGAAAGTGACAGACAAACCTATGGAGTTAAGAAGTGGAGAGAGACAGAGAGAGACAGACAGACAGAGACAGAGAGACACAGACAGAGAGACAGAGACAGAGAGAGACAGACAGACAGACAGATAGACAGACAGACACACACACACACACACACACACACACACAGGCAGAGACAGAGACACAGAAATTGGAAAACCGTGACAGAAACTAAGAGAAAGATGAAAAAACTAAGAAATAAAGACACAAGCACAGATACAAGACAGACAACGCTCTAATAAGACAGGCAAAGAAGCAAAAAGAATGATGGAAAGACAGGGGAAGCAGAGGAGAGGGGGGCGGGGGTATACAAGAAGAGGAGGCTCGAGGAAACTGAAACTACAACCCCCATAATCCCTTGCGGCTTCCCCCTCCGCCGCGGTCTCCAAGGCAACCGGTACTAAACAAGATGGCCGCCTCCGGGACTGTATCCCGGTGACACGTTTCTCCATCTCTGGGGCTCCCTCGGGAAGCCTTTCTCGCCGGCCAGAGTCATGTCGTCCCCCGAGCTGAGATATAATCGCTCTTCGATGACTGCCAATTTCCCTTTGGGGCAAAAGCTGCCAAGCGGCTTCTCCAGCGTCTCCTTCTTCCTCCAGCAGCTCTTCCACAATGATCCTGGGCTGCGTTTAGACTTCGACGACGAGGAAGGCGAGGAAGAGGACAACGTGGAGGCTGAGGAGGAATCCTCCGAGTCTGAAGAGGAGATGCCTGTGGTGGAGGTGAGCACCCGCCCGGGCCGTGCCCCCGAAACGGGAGCCCAGACAGATGGGCCTCTTCGCTTCCCCCCTTCCTCATGCCCTCGTCGTGGCTAGATGCTCCCCTCTGCTTCCCCCGTCCCCACCCCCTATACCACCTAAGCGGACACTCGCGCCCCTCAGTCCCCTCTCGCCCTCCCTGCTGGCAGATACCCCCCTCTAGTTCCCCGTGCACTCTGTGGCCAGATGCGCCCCTCTGGTTCCCCTCCCCGCCACGTGTCCTCTCCGTGGCCACATGCACCTCTCCCCGGCCACATGCACCTCTCCCCAGTGTCACCCCCAGATGTTCCCTTCATGGATAAAAGAACCCCTCTGTTTCCCCCTCCCACGTGCCCTCTCTACGACTAGGAGTATCCACTCCTCCCCACAGAGCTCCTGGGGGCCAGAGGCACTTCCCTCCTGCTGTCCACAGCACCCCCACGTTCCCTCTCCTACACAAGCGTCCTTCCCTCCCAAGATCAGATAACTCCTTCTGGTTCCCCCTGCCTCTCTAGAGCTAGGTACTCCCCCCTCTACTCTCCCTGTGACCCCTCCTTGGCCAGATATGCCTCTCAGGTGTTCTCTTTCCATCCTGCCCCACCCCCACCTTGGCCAGATGAGCCTCTGCTCCACCGCTACCCCCAGCTCGCCTTTCCACAGTGCAGCACCCTAGGGATCCTGGGCTTTGGGCTTCCTGTCCTGGCTAGGTGGGGACTTCTGTGGCACCTTCCCAGTCAACACCAAGGCACTCTGTGTTTCTCAGTCCTGCTTGCTCATCACCACTATTCTCTCCTGCTTTATTTCTTTCACTTAAGCCAGCCAGAAGCAAAACTAGAATATTCATTGTCTTTGACATCCCCATTTCTCTACCCTTACTCTCACCTTTGAGTGCCACCTGAACTCTTAGTGGTTTGGGGGGCACTTTCTCTTCCTCTGTTATATGTAAAAAAAATCTCCTGCTCTCTGGGAAAGTGGGGAACAGGGCCATTTACACTAGAGTGTAAATGACTGATAAGGCTTAAGACTTGCCTCTTACATTCTAACCTTCAGCACAGGAATTTTCCATGTGTCTTTCTAGTTCCATAGATGAGGTGTTCTGTGGGTCCAAGAGGTCTTTAAGGGACTCATATTGCTGTTTACTGTAAGGCTACCACAAGCTGGGTCCTACTTTTAACATTCTTCCAAATCCTCTCCCTTTTAACCATCAGCCAATTCCCTCCAGCTTCTATTTCTCTTCCTAACCATCAGTCCCTTTTAGAATTGTTCTCTTGTCTTTAACTCTCTATCACAAAACTTTCACAGAATCTCAGAGGTCGCATCGGAACAGGTGTTTCAGTACAGCAGTCCCAACCAGTGTTTCCCCAGCCCACTCCAGAAGAGTCCCAGTGCACCCCCCCTCCCCATTACTTCATTCCCTTCAGTTTTCCCTTTATCTTTAACAGTTGCTTTGTTTCTTCCCTATCACAAGAAATCTTATTCTCTTAATTCAGCCCTTACTCTCATGAAACTTTTTTGTTGCTTTTTGCTGCATTACTTTTTTCCATTATTTCATTCTTCTACTTTTCTCCGTTCCCACTACTAACATTCCCGCTTTCATTATTGCCATCACTCTGTTTTACTCCTCTAACCTAAACTTTAGTCCCTCCCTTTCACTGCATTTCAGCTCATTTGCACCCTTTCGTGTCCATTCAGGGATAACCCCCAATTTTTTCTGTCTTCCTCCCTTTCTGTCTGCTGCTGTATATTTGGAGTCAGTACTGTAGAGTAGTACTTTTTTCTAGTCTCTTTTTCCTTGCGATTCCCACTGCTGTTCTTAAATGTGCTATCTGCAAAACGGCCACATTGTTTTGCAGGTTTCAGATGTTTGTGTGGTTTCCATCAGGGTCCACCCAAAGGAATTCGCAAATGAATCACCAGTTTACTTTATTATTCTTCTAATTAACATCTGCTTTTCCTCTATGGGGTTCATTAGAACCATTGTTAATTTGTCTTCTGCATGCTATTAACAAACAGAAAGAGTTTGACTTTCATTTGATACTCATTTTCGAATGATTTGGTTTGTATGTGGAAATTTCTTTACTATTCTGATTCTGATATAGAATTGATCGAGTTACAAATATTCTGTAATTTTAAATTTTATTTTGACTTTATTTCAAAGGTGAATTAGCAATTACATTTCTCAATAAAAAAATTTAAAAGGGAAGCTTTTGGGTCAATTCCCCCCCAAACTTTAGGCTCATTATTGAGAGTAATGGTATGATGAGGATGACAATGATTATGTAATAGTTCCATCCCTCAGGGTCTAGAAAGTATTAGAAGACTTTAGGGGCTTTAAAGTTAAGCATTTTCTTTTCTACTAACCACGGCACTTAACCCTCCATGCCTACCGCAGACACTCTCCATTCAGTAGAAACTTAAATACAGTTTTGCTAAATTGAATTGAATTCAATATTGTGTTGGGTTAATTTATTTCTACCATCTCTCTTCTCCAATCTTTGCTTCCTCATCTACTAATTGACTCCAAAACATAGATTGTAGGTGCCATATGTTAAGTGACGTGGGTGGGGAAGAATAAAAATATGAAAATTTTTGGTCCTAATATAAGATTGTTGGGAGGCTTTGTGGAAAAGATAAATCTTGCTGTAGCACAAGCCTAAATATGACTCTAATACTGGAGCAGATAACTTGGTCTGCAGGAGATTACTAGGTTAAATGGAAACGATCAAGATTTTTCTAGGATGAAGTCAATAACCTAGAGATGGGTAGTGGTTTTGGTCCTGGTGAATTGTAGGGGACATACTTATAGTGTGCTGGCACTTAATATAAGGTCCTGAAATCTTACTAGACAGTGCATTGCTGCAGGACAGGCTTAACTGTCATCTCCAGGACCAGGCAAATGCTAGTCCAATCTTCTAACTGAAACACGTTCCGATCTAATAATATTTTTGGAAACAGGCACAAAGTATTTGATTCTAGAGGAAGAAGCCAGTGAAATGTGTACATTAGAACCTGTTTTCTTTAGCAAAAACACCAGAGATGTGGTTCTAGTGAGATAACTATGCATTCATGTTTGAAGCCAGTCACTATCTGAAAATTCTACGACCATAAAGACAGTCATTTCGTTAGTCTGTATGAACTTATACGCTGTATTTACATGCCTTCAAGTCAGAGTGAAGTGACAAAATTTTTCTCGTGGGCTGGTACAGTTTTGGTACTTAGTACTGGGCATATAACATAGGTGCTAGGCATGTCCGGGAGAGTGCTATTTCCTTTATGATACATCTTTATCTTTCTGACTTCCTTGAAATCATTATTTTTTTCTTTTTTTATTTTTTGAAAATCATTATTTTTTTTTGAAAATCATTATTTTTTACTTTTCAGAATGAGTTTGATGGAGTACTCAGAGAAGATGCAGTGGCCGAAGCACTCTGTAAATTGGGCCGCTCAGGTCCTGGGACCGAGCAAGTCTACCTCAACCTGTCATTACCAGTGAGTATAATGGAATGCCAGTGATTGTTGATGTGTGTATACCCGGCACACTAAACCCATTGGTTTCCTAAGTTTTCTCTGTTATTCATTGATTTGGGGATGACTAGAAACTACGCCAAGTCCCAAACCATTTCATTTGGGTGGAAATTGATGTTTAACAGCTACTCACATAGATGCCGGACTTTGGGAATCCCTACCATGTTTGGTTATCGAGCCCGCAAGTTCGTTCCTGCATATTACTGCTCTCACATTTGTGTCTTTTTATGATAAGTATTCTTGCAAGCCCAACACCTTCTCTTAGGGTTGGAAACTGAGAGAAACTTCAGCTGATACAATTCAGTTAGGTTAGGCAGCATCAGACAATCTGATGGTACCTGGTGATGTGTGTAGCAACATGGGGATCACTTTCACCAACAGTAATAGGCCAAGAACAGCGTGACATAATGACAATTCAAAAATACTGTGATTCTGTCCAAAATTTCTCTCTGAATCCAAATTAAAATAAGTATTTTGTATTGAGTTGGTTTTTTTCTATGTGTGTTAAGATGATCTACCTTTCCAAAGAAAATGCTGAAAAAATACAGGTTTGTAAAGAATTTTGTTTGTTATTCAGTAATTTTTAGCTTCTGAATAATATTCACATTTAAAATTAATAACAGATTTTGATCTAACCATATAAAATGATAAATGAAGAATAATCAGGGTACTTCAAGTTTTAGTTTTGTTTCAAATCAAATTAATATCCTGGAAAAAATATTTTAACTTTTTGTTTCTGAATATTATGAAATGTAAAAAAAAAAACCACTTTAAAATGGAACCAACGTGGCTTAGTGGGAAAAAAAACCCACTGGCTTTAGTGAGCAATTTGAGTTCAAATCCCAGCTCGAGCCGGGTGTGGTGGAACACACCTGTAGTCTCTATTTACTGGGGAGGATGAGGCTGCTAGTTGGCTGGAGTTCAGGAGTTTCAGCTGCAGTTGATTGGGTGTCTGTGCTAAGTCTGGCACCAATAAAGTAAACCCCCAGAATCAGGAGGCCACCCGATGGTGAAAGAAGGGGCTAACTGGGCCAAGTTGGAAAAAAAGGAACAAATTAAAGCTTTATGCCGATCCATATTGATGTTGGTGACTACATTTCCAGGTTGAGCAAGATAGGGTGACCCAGTCTCAAAAAAAAAATCCCAGTTCTGCCTCTCTGCCCGTCCCAAGACTTCTCTGGCTGGGTTCTGGGTCTTAGTTTACTAATCCGTAAAATAAAGGAGTTGAGGCATATGACCTCTAAGGTTCCTTAAAGTTATAAATCCCAAGATACTTTGTTTTCTGGACAATATATGTGCAAAATATGCTGGAACATTACTATAGCACTATGATTCTGTTACACTGGAGTTCATTATAAGGTTATTCCATCTTAGACCTCATTTTGGGAGACTTAATGCAGCATTAAATGCAGCATTAAATTCACCTACAAGTCAATCTTATGGCATGTGCTGTGATGACAGCATTATACCAAAGCTTGCATGTATTGTAATGATTACTTAAAAACATTTAAAAGTGAATCAATCAACATGTATTGATCCTGCTATGTGCACGTAGCACTATATATAGGTATGGGGATGATAAAGATTTTAGAAGCTATTATATTCTCATTCAAACCCCTTCCAATCAATATTCTACTTCTATCTTAAATTAGTCTGTAAAAAACCACAACAATCCTTTCTATCTTATTTTAGCTAGATAAAACTTATTTTGCCACTAAATTTCTTTCATATTGGGCACTATATGACTTATTTTGTCTTAAATTTTGTCTTAATAGTCTCTCTTTTCCATGTTTGGCTTCTTTATTCGATCTCTTTTTCAGCTGTTTTATCCCTTTTTAATAAACATTCTTTTTTAAAAAATAAATTTCTATTGATGTCTTTTTTTTACATTAGCAAAATTTCCTCCTCCCCGGAGGACCATCCCACATAAAAATAATATTTTTCAAGGCAAAAAGGAGAAAAAAAAATGATCAGAACCGACCAATGCATCACAAAAGTCTGATAATATTAATTAATCAATCAACATTTGCCTACTATGTGCCAGGCACTGTGCTAAGTGCTTAGGATACAAAAACGAAGAAATGAAAGTCTCCGCCCTCAGAGACCTTACAATATGTGCAATGTACTACACTTATGGACCTCCCTCTGATGGGGTGATGTGACTTGGACACCTAAAAGTAAAAGACCATGTCTCTGAAAGCAGCCCAGTCCCTGAACTTTCCCACACAACTCAGTCTGCCTCTGCAAAGCAGTTGGGTGGAGGGGTGCGAGGGAGGGGAGAGATGGCTTCTCATCATTCTTCTTCTATTCAAACATTCTGGTTAATTACTCCTAGCTAGTTCTATTTCTCTGGCCACATCTGCCATCATATCAAGGACCCCAGCTTCCCATGTCTTTTCTGAATGGTCTCCCTTTATACCTGTTGGAAGAAGAAAAGGTATTGGTTATAGGGTCTTAAAATCGGGAGACGGCTTAGAGCTTCAGTGTTCTCCTTTTATAGAAGAGGAAGCTGAGGCCCAATGAGATTAACTGATTTACTCAACATCACACAATGAGTTCATGGTAGAGATAGAGTTAAAACCCAGGTCCCCAGCCTGGGTCAGGGCTCTTTCTTCTACACTGCACTATTAAAGGGAAAAGTAATGCTTTCCCTCGCTCATGCAATTATTGGATCAAATGAAAGTAACACTGTATAAATGGCATGCTGTGTGCTTCTTGGTTAGGCATCAAATCAGTCAACAAGTAGTTCACACGCACCTACTATGTACCAGGCAGTGTGCTAGGTACTAGACTTGTAAGTAGTAAAAATGAAACCCTCCTTTACTTTACTGAGCTTACATTCTAATGGGGAATTTAACCATCACGTTAAAAATATATGCAGCATAAGCATAAAGGTAGTAAATATAAATATAATAAACAAAGTAGTTGAATAGCAAAAAGTCTAGGAGGGCACTAGTATTTGGAGGAGTGGCATCAGGAGAGCCTTTCCTGCGGAAAGAAGACAATGCCTGATTTGCATCTTTAAGGAAGAGTAGGGCTTCTGAGGTGAGGAAGGAGAACATTCTAGGCACGGGGATAGCCAGTGAAGTCCCGATATAGGAGGTGGAATCTCGTGTGCAGAACCAGTGAAAACTAGATTGGGATAGAGTGGTGTAGGACTTGTGTTTTATCATTTTCATTACCCTGCTTTCTGGCTTATTTCTTACATTTGTTTTATGCTAAGAATTTGCCTAATATGTAGTTGCTTTAGCTGTCTTTACTAGAAATAAGTGACTTCTTTGCTCACAACCTTCACCATTTTTATTCTAATTCAGTTAGCAATTGTTTTCTTCACATTTATTTTGAATTTTTTATTTGAGTGTTGCTTTTCTTTTTTTTTTCTTTTTGAGGGTTTCTTACTAATAGGATCTTGGATGCACGTTGTATTTCTTGTTAGAGTTTGGTGTCTAATTTTCAACATCCACCTGAAGGGTATGCCTGCTTTGTGCCATCTCTTCTTCCCTTGTATTCTAAGGAGATTACCATGCTAAAATGATATTAAAGTCTTTTTTACTTTTCTCCTCAGAACTCTGACTTAATAGATGTTTCCATTCTTTGTGGATATGTTCACCTAGAGAACTTGGAACTGTCACACAATAAAATTAATGGTATGTAACAATTATTCTAGTAAATTCATGCCTAGACCACTGAACTACAGAGAATTAAAATGGTTTGATGTAATATGTAGTTAATACCACCAAAGTTCATTTTAGTGATGGCGTGAATCAGTTCCCATATGGTTTCTCTGCTCTCAAACCAAAACAAAAAGGCACAAATCTACAAAAAGGGTAATACCATGAGATGTTTGTAATATTGTAGAATTGTATCTATTCAATTATCAGAGATTCAGGTGAAATTTTATGAAGTTGATTATGCCCTAGGGTTTAAGCATTCTGTTTTTCTTTCCCACTTTTCTCTAATCTTCAATAAAGATTATACATTCTTTTATGCTTCCTTTATCCTTAATGGGTCTCTATCTTAATTTGTTCTTTCATATCTCCACCTTCTTCCTGGATGGCTATATCTAATCTTATTAGTTGAACACTAGAAATTCAAATTTTTTGTGTATATGTAAATTACTCCCTTCCTTGTTCATTGTTATTTTCAACTCCATCTTGAACTTTTCTTCTTTTCCTTTTCTGTCTTTCATGTATGTTATGTACATGTGCTACTCTTTCCATTTTATTAAAGTGATCTTTAAGTGCTGCTGCTGCTGCTTTTTCTTCCTCCCCCTTCTTTCCCCTCCCTCCACACCTAAGCCCTTTCTTCTTGATCTTGGTTGCTAATTCTATTATCCTGTACATTCTATATGTTCCTTGTCTTCCCTAGGAGATAAAGCATTGTGTTTTTTCTTCCCGATATTTGTATGGACTGGGCTAGATGGCTCCTGAAGTCCCTCTCCCAACTCTCAAATTCTGCAGTTACTTTTTTTAAAATTAATTTATTTTTTTTAGTTTACAACACTCCACAAGTTTTAGAGTTCCAAATTTTCTCTTTCTCCCTCTCCTCCTCCTTCCCCCCCCAAGATGGCATGTAATCTGACATAGGTTCTATGTATACCTTCACATTAAACTTATTTTCCCAATAATCAAGTTGCAAAGAAGAATTATAACTGATGAAATGAACCATGAGAAAGATGTAACAAAACCAAAAATAAAATAAAATAAAATTTAAAAAAGAGAGAGCAAATAGTTTGCTTCAGTCTGTATTCAGATTCCGTAGTTCTTTCTCTGCATGTGGATAGCCTTTTCCATCATTAGTCTTTTGGAGCTGTCTTAGAACCTAGCATTGTTGAGAAGAGCCAGTTCTATCAAAGTTAGTCATTACAGAAGCAATGTGTCTGTTGTGTACAATGTTCTCCTGGTTCTGCTCCCTACACTCATCTTCAGGTCATATAAGACTCTCCAAGTTCTTATGAAGTCTGCCTGCTCCTCATTTTTTATAGAACAATAGTATTCCATTACATTCATATACCACAGTTTGTTTAGCCATTCCCCAATTGAAGGGCATCCCCTTGATTTCCAATTCTTAGCTACTACAAAGAGAGCCGCTATAAATATTTCTGTACACACAGGTCCCTTTCCCACTTGTGTGATCTCTTTGAGATACAGCCCTAGAAGTGGTATTGCTGGATCAAAGGGTATGTACATTTTTATAGCCCTTTGGGCATAGTTCCAAATTGTTCTCCAGAATGGTTGGATCAATTCACAACTCCAGCAACAATGCAATAGTGTACCAATTTTCCAACATCTCCAGTATTTATCATTTTCCTATTTTGACATAATAGCCAATATGACAGGAGAGATGTGGTAAAATTCTGCAGTTCTATGATCCATCAATGCATATCACTGATGACAACTTTTTACTAGACTCTCTTCATGACTTGCCATGACTGGAAATACCTTCATCACACCACCAACCTGTCAAGGAGCCTCTAAGATGTTAGCAAGGCTTGTCTTTGGGTGAAAGACATACATTCTTCCCCTGGGCCATACCTGAAGCCTTTCTAGTTCTGTGGGATCTTTAGAGATGGCACTCTGATGATATAAACTTCAAGGACTCCTAAAAGGCACCAGTCATATGCTGCTAGTATAGGACTTCAACAGAGGACTTTCTCCCCAGTAGCTCTAAAGTAGATATCATTCGTTTTTGTCTAGACCTTTGATTTCATTGGGGTGGGGTGCTCTTGGAATAGAACTCAGTTCACTGATGCAAATCAGCAACTCTACTGTAATGTATAATTTTAGAATGTAGTGTAGGGCACAGGGGTTAAATGACTATGCGTGGTCACCTTGTCTGAGGTATGACCTGAATGCTGGTCTGCTTGACTATGGGACTGTCTCTTTATCTACTAATATAGGCCTCTCACCTTTTCCTTATAAGGAACAACAGCTAAATTCCCTCACTATTTCTTACTTTGATGACGGAAAACTTGCTTCTTTCTCTTTTTTGGCTAATTTTTTTCTCAGGCTCTTTTCCTGACTTCTGTCATTTTCCCCTGATTGCATAGCCATAAAATAGTAGAGCTGCGCCTAGAGACCTGATTTCCTTTTTTAAAAAAATCATATTTTACTGAAAACATTGGAGCCATTTGTCAAGAGCTCCTCCTTCTCCTTTCTTCCTCATCTCCTGTCACTTGCTTGTCTTCTGCTACGATCTCCTTTTTCACCCCCTCTTACCTAAGCCCTTCTCTTCGCCAAGGCATTAATGATGAAGATGATGCTAATGATGAGGAGGAGAGAGGAGAGAGGAGGGGGCAGAAGAGGAGGCGGTACCTGGGTGTCAGAGCCCAGCTCTATTGCTTTGTGAAACAGGGGCTTGCATTTCGTGATCTCTCAGATCCTCTAAATCCTATGATTAATAATAAAAAGGGCTTGTAGACTGACTGACTAATTGATCATGAACCCATGTGAGGAAATCGGAGTATGAAATCATGCCTGGTTGAGCCCGAACTAGAATACACATCGTTTGACTCCCACTGTTTTCCTCCCCACTAAATCATGTTGCCAATGATGTTGAATCCATTTAAATCTTGTGTTATGTATGAAGATGAGAATGTTCTCATGAACAAATTTAACACTTCATACTTTATTTTGAAAGTTACATATGACTCTAGTAGAGAAAATATAGTCTTTTCCCCTTTGGAATTAAGGTACAAAATGCTGGCTTACGGTGAAATATAAAGTTTAGGTGAATATTTTTACAACGTAGAAACTGAAGTAGAATTATAGAATTTATTAAAGTGATCATATCAAATTCATAAGATTTAGGATTTGGTGATAATCAGGTATTTACAAACAAAACTTATTTAAAATACAGAGTCTACGTTAATTTCTATTCTTTCAATAGTCATCAATTGTTCAGAGTCTGGTTATTTGGTAAGTTATCCAGGAATGTTGTTTCTCATCCATCTTCCTCCTGCTACTCTTCACAAGTAGTCAACTACTACTTGTTAGAACCTCTGTGCATTATTGAACTGGTTTAGAGGAGACCTAAAACAATCCATTTGCTATTTTTAGTTGTTCTGGTCAAAGGCTAGGTGGAGGAGAAGGCTAAGGGTTTTATCTTGTGTGAAGTATTTACATTTTTAGACATATGTTTGAATTATTCATGTTTTGGGGGGGCAGAGCATCATTGGCAAAAGTCTGGCTGCTTGCAATTAAATTATTTTTTAAAAATGTTTTACTTGTCATGTATACTGTTGTTAATTGTTTTTGCCTAATTTTACTTATTTTAATTCTGTGTTCTTTCTTCCCTTCTTAGATTTGAGCTGTGTTAGTCATATGCCTTATCTCATAGAACTCAATGCTTCTCACAATGAGTTGACTACATTCTTCGGTTTCAACCCACCCAAGAATCTCAAGGTAGAATTTACAACTGTGCTAAACAAATGTATTAAGTACTCTGGTAGATTTATATACCAAATTAAACAGGTAAAACAATACTGAAGAGACATGAGAAATTTACTTTGAGAGATTCAGATTTTAGTGAAGAGCAAATGAAAATTTTTGGAGTGACTAATCATGTTCAATCTTTACATGTTGTAAGAGTAAGTCAGGGAAGCCAGGTGGTGCAGTGAGTAGAGCACTGGTCCTGAAGTCAGGAGGACCCGAGTTCAAATCCAGCCTCAGACACTTCACACACTTACTAGCTGTGTGACTTTGGGCAAGTCACTTAACTCCAATTGCCCTGCCTTCCCCCCTGCAAAAAAAAAAAAGTGAGTAGATAGGTAGATAATATGGCTATTAGCCTTTGAAGCAAGAGGAGAAAATAGGATATTATGTATTTCATTTATTTTGAAGAAATAAAGATATTAGGCTAGCCTGCCAACTGGCAGTATTTTTAGAAAAGTCTGCTAAAAAGTAACAGGATGATATGACACACCTGAAAAAAAAGCTCTTCTTTTCTCTGAAATTCAGGAATTATTATTATATATTTTAAAATCAGAGCAGAAACAATTGCATATCAGCATTGAGTTCTGGAAAACCTATTTATCATAGAAAATTTCCTCATGGTTCCAAACATACCTTCTTTATGTAACTCAATTTTAAAAATTGTCATTGACTCTTTTTATATGAATTTTCATATAAATTTATGTAAATAAATGGGATAATATATGTAAAGTAACTTGTAAACCATGAAGTGTTATATAAGTGTTAGCTATTATTATTACATAAAAATTTCAAATCTGGCCATACCTCTAAATGTACTTTTGCATCCCTAAAGCATAGACTGCATTAGGCATTTTATAAAACAACTTATATACTGGAGATTGTATGATTAGCATTCTGTCACATGACTCCATTTCTGTGCTTTTACACTTTGTATGGCTACTCATTTATGTGGATTCATGTTTGTATGATATGGACATAAACTGTTACTGTCTATTTCCTGGGGTTACATTTTATTTGTAAAACAAATTAAATTTGAGTTTTAGATCTAAACTTCTTTAATAAGACTTGCAAAAACATGGAAATCTATTTCAAATTCATTCTACTATGGCATTCATTCATTTATATTATGGTGTCATGGCAGAATAGCACTCTTATTGATTTCTTCCTCCTTGCTTAGTAATCTCTCAATTTTATTATCAGTCTTGTTATTTTTTCTTTTAAAATAATGTTTATTTTTTGTAAGATGAATGCATCAGACTGTTATTCCCCTACGCCCATAAGCCACATCGTGTTTCTCTGTGGAACCATTAGGCACTCTGGGGAGGCCACTCAGTGGCCACGTTGATCAGGCTATCTGTAGCCTCCTTCATTGATGCCATTGCCAGTTCTCCCAGACCCAGGCAGAGCTTTTTTCATCCTGAAATATGTCCTTCACTCCTTGGGAAGCCTCCTTAGAATCATGTACCACTGGAGGTACATACCCTGGTATCTTCTCCCAAAACATTCAGTTACTATCCTAACACCCTGAAGTCTCCAAATCTTAGAAAAATTATCAAGATGAAAAACATGTGGCCCTACAGAGACCTTTCCATCCTCCCAAACGGCTAGGCCATTATGCATATATAGTCCTCAATCACCCTGCTGAAAGAGGACAGTGACTTATTCCCCTGACCCCTGGTATACCTTCCTTTCTTCCTGTTTAACTTGCTCAACTATCTGTTTCTAGAAATTAGAAACTGTATCTTACACTTCTTTTTACTCCCCAAAGTGCCTAGCATGGTATCTTGTAGGTACTCAGTAAATACTTGTTCTTTGTACATGATGGATTCCTTTTTTCTGGCCCCATGCTTCATAAAGATTGCAGCTCAGCTCCAATGCGTATCAGAGGGCTTTAGTATTACCCCTTAAAACCTCTGTACCAAATATTCTTGAGGATAAAAAATTAACCTTGGTCTTTGGCTAGGGCACATTTTATACACATGCTGAATAGATGCATGGGGATAGAAGATAAAAGAATCAAAGATATAAATTAAGGAGAAATAAAGTTTCTGAGCCTTAGGTAGTGTCTTATAGTGAATCATTTGCCATTTAGTTGAAAATGAATACAGAGCTTGGAAAAGACTTTTCTTGAAATAGTAGTGAGAAGGGTCATAAAGTGGAAGGGATGTAGCTTAAGGTACAGATAAAGCCAGATTCTTCTCATCTTAAATATATGGACAAATTAATTGAGACAAGGATTGCAAGGAGCAAAGAAAAAGACAATCAAGATATTCATATAAATTAAAAAGATAGAATTTAGGGATATCCAGAGAAAATGAGATAAATGATGCTAAATAGGAACAGAATGAAGGAGTTTCCTGAAGGATGAATACAAAAATTTAATATGAATTTCAAACACTGAGGTGGCTAATGCAGGAATCTGATTTGGTTGTGTGTTTGTTATAAGATTGCCAATGTTAGTGGTCAGAACTTCATGGAAATTACATGTTCCTTGGACTAGTCAAAAGGTAAAGAGAAAGGAGTCATTTAAAAGATGTTTACAAAGTCTTAGTTTTGAGGATTTTTTCATTAATTAATAAAATTTTAAATTTACCTTTTAATATTAATAAACACAAAATTTATATTTGTAAACCATTAAATTTAAGTAAAATCATTCCTATTCATTCATTCTTTATGTAAACATCTTTTTCTTATGCTATGCTATTGTAAAAAGATGGAAGGATAAGCAATTTATGGCAAATTGGTCTTTTTTTTTTTCAGAAGGTGGATTTTTCATTCAACAAAATCCCGGAAATGAATGATTTGTATGCATACCCAGGGCTCAGTAAACTAATACTGGATAGTATCCTTTGGAATGGATAAAAGGAATATGTTTTGATAAAGATTTATCAAGTTTGCAATTTTTACATATCTTTGTGATACAGTGGTGCTCTACGAAATTTTTCCTAATGATTTGGGAATGACATTTCAGCTTATTAAAACATTTAAAAATAAAATGTTGAAAGTAGGTATGTTTTTAAATAATAAAAGTTTGAGTCAAGATTTATCAAAATATTATTACAAAAGCTATAAATCGTACTCCTGATATTTATTTATTTTTGTTTCAGCTACAGGATTGGAAGCTTTTGTTTTGAACTAATTGTGATTTCTTGGTTTCTGGAGTACAAATTCATCTATACACATGCTAGGTTTTAAATTAATCTTATATGTGGAAATATGGATTTAAACAATTTTATTGCTGCAGTACCTTTTGTCACCAAACTAGCGCAGTCTCTAGTCGCTACCTGCCTGAACTAATAATGTGAAATCCTTCTAACTATGGCACAGTGGATAGAATACTGGGCCTGGAGTCATCTTCGTGAGTTCAAATCTGGCCTCAGATACTTAATAGCTGTGTGACCCTGGGCAAGTCACTCAACCCTGTTTGCCTCAGTTTCCTCATCTGTAAAATAAGCTGGAGAAAGGAAATGGCAATCCAGTCCAGCATCTTTGCCAAGAAAATCCCAAGTGGGGTCACAAAGAGTGAGACACAACTAAAATGACTCAGCAACAGTTTCTCTAACTCCACTTCACACCCCTTTAATTAATCCTTACATCACCATAGGCTAGTCTTCCATATGCATAGGCCTGGTCATGTCCCTCCTTTGCTTGAAATTCTCAAGTGGCTCCCTATTTCTCTCCAAGTGAAGTTCAGCCTCCTTCACCCTTTACAATCTGGTGTGGCTTAACTTTCCAGCCTTATCCCACATTGGCCCTCTCTCCTCCTTTTACTCCAAACTCCAAGTAAACTGAACTACTTTCTGTTTCGTATCTCTCTAATGAACTTACTGTGCAGTACTGTGCATTATGGTTACCTATCTTCGTGATGTGCTATAATTTTTATGAAATCAAGGACTGTGTCTTATCTAAAACTTGTACTTCCTCCACAGCCTAGCAAATTAGTCTGCATATAGAAGGTTCTTGATAAATGTTTAATGAATCTGAGGCTAGTCTAGGAGGAATGGAAAATGTATTTTTTTAAATTTATGTATTTATTCTTGATATTCATTTTTAAAAACTTTGAGCTCCAAATTCTCTCCCTCCCTCTAGCTCTTCCCCCACCCACTGAGAAGGCAAGAAATATGATATCAATTATATATATGAAGGCATGAGAAAAATATTTTCATATTAGCCATGTTGCAAAAAAAACAAGAAAAATTTAAAAAGTAAAGAAAATATGCTTCAATTTGCATTCAGAGTTCATCAGCCCTCTTTCTAGAGGTGGATAGCATTTCTCATCATGAGTCTTTCAGAATTGTCTCATTGTATTGATCAGAGTATCTATGTCTTTCTCAGTTGAACATCATTACAATATCGATGTTACTACGTACAATGAACTCCTGTTTCTACTCACTTCATTTTGTATCAGTTCATAAAAATCTTCCCAGTTTTTTTTGTAACCATCCCTCTTGTAATTTCTTACAGCACAATGGTATTCTATCACAATCACATGTACCATGACTTGTTCAGACATTCCCCAGTTGACGGGTATCTCCTCAGTTCTTTACCATAACAAAAAAGAGCTGCTACAAATATTTGTGTACACGTAGATCCTTTTCCTTTTCCTTTGATCTTTTTGGGATAGAGATCTAGTAGTTGTATTGTTGGATCAAAGAGTGTGCATGGTTTTATAACTCTTTGGGTTTAACACCAAATTGTTTTCCAGAATGGTAGGCCCAGCTTACAACTCCACCAACAGTGCATTAGTGTATCTATTTAGGAAAATTTCTGTTCTGGAGTGATGGGATGAGGCAGATTGTAGAATACCTTCACTTCTAGGCTAAGAAGCTGGGACCTTAAATGCTAAAAGGCATTGGAGCTTTTGGAGTAACTTGAACTAAATGGTGTTTCAGGTGTTTTAGATGACTGTAATATTAGAATTTAGGTAACCTAGAAAATAGAAAGAGGAAGGTTGAGAGGGATAGCTGGTTTGGGGAAGGGGAAAAGACGAACTCACTTTGAGAAATGTTGAGTTTATAGTAATGGGAGGTAGACTTAGATACACTTACAGTTGGAGGACAGATGGAGAAAAGAGATAGAGCCAAGAAAACACAAGACCTCTCAGAGAGGTAAGGGCTGATGAGGAAGGTACAAGGCCAGAGGATGGAGAGTTTTATGGCATGGATGGTTAAAACTGAAATGTGCTAAAGAGAAGTCAAGGACAGAGAGAAAAGGCAATTGGACTTGAATAAGTGACCTCTTAGTGAGCAGTTTAAATTAAGTGATGGAAAGGAGGAATAAACAGATTGCAAGAAATTAGAGGGGTGATAGATGGTGAGGAAATGGAGTCAATGGATGAGGACCACATGTTTGAGAAGTTTAATAGAAAAATAAGGAGGGGAAAAGTAAGATACTTGTATCTGGCATTGGAGACCATAGGCTCAAATGAAGGTTTTGTTTTTGTTTTTTGGAATAAGAGGAGACCAGAGCACTTTTGAAAGGAAATGGAAAGATGCCAGTCAAAGGAGAAGTTGGATTGTACCTTAATAGGAGGTTGGCATTTGGATCATCTATTATGGTTGACCTTTTAATACTTCTTCAGAGGATATGAAAGCAGGAAACATTTCTTACTGGCCCTTCAAGAAGACTGAGAATATCATCCTCTGAGCCAGTAGTAACTAAGCTAATCTAGGGGTAAGCTATAAGGTGAGACCTCTCCTGAGCTCAGAGGTTCCATGGGAAAGCATATAACATCCTCAAATAAACTATTAAATTAACCAAGGGAAAATCCAATACTCGAAAGGCAGCAGTATTGCGATCTTTCTTTCCTTTCTGATGAAGCAAATCACATTCTAATGTAAATGTAGCTGAGCATTCAAAATTTGCATCCTATTAAATGCTGGTATGATTTATTCACTGCTTAAAATATACTTTGCATTAGAATCCATACATTCTCTATTGTCTCTGCTTTATTTAGAAATTTTAAAATATTAAATGGTTCCTGTGATGGTAACTTAACATTTACTTTCTTTTCTTATGAGTATAAGGCTTTAAAAATATTTTCCTTAAATACAGCCCTTGGTGTATAGATAATGAAATAAAGGATATCAAAGGACTAGAGAACTGTAAAAATCTAACCCATCTTAGCTTGGCACACAACAAAATCAGTAAAATGGATGGCTTATGCACTTTACCAATCAAAATACTCTGTCTGGTGAGTCTAACAACAAACATTCTTGTTTTACCTAAAAATATTAAAATATTTTTAAAAAATTAGTGAAAGTATGAATGTTGATTTCTTAGAATTTTAAAATTTATTCATATCTTGGTTCAAAAATGGGAAAATATTAGTTTTATTTTATTTTATTTTTTATAATCTGCCCTTTTGCATAGGTGGTATCTCTTTTGCATATATGTTACATGGCAAATGAAGATTAGCTAGTTTGATATCCAAATATTTTGAGTTAATTTTTAAAATATGTTGGGTATTTTCTGTATTGGAAAAACGGCATTCACAATAACTTCCAACAACATTTTAAAGAATAATGTGTAGGCACTAGTAATGTTTATAAGTAAATATTAAAATTTAGAAAAGCAATTAAAAAACTATTAAGATTTTTAATCCCATAATTTTCTATATGTTGTTTCAGGTAACTGGCATGTGATACATTTTATCTTGCCAGTGTAGAATCAGTTAAGAGGTTATGAGAGGGAATTATTAAACTTAATCAGTGACATATCATTTATCCATTTCATTCATAAGGTGACATGTAGTAAGAAATTTCACATTATCACAGATTTAGAGAGGAAAGGGCCCTTAAAAGTAATTTAGGCTACCTTCCTCATTTTACAGATGAGGAAACTGAGACGGAGAGAGGTTAAGTGATTTGGTCCAACATAAAAATAAATTCTTTTATGGGGAAAAATCTGCAATATTATTACCTCTCAATACACATCTAGTGTTTCTGTAATAACTTCTGCCAGTTATTTGGGGAAGGATGATATAATTTGTAGTTTATTCAAGTCCCTGATTTCCCCTCCTTCCTGCTCCTTGCCTTTGTTTCACTATTCTTTACCACAGCAACCACAGGTTGGGCAGGATGGTAGTGAATTTCAAGCTAGCTAAATTTACTTTCTGGTCTTTTCTTGGGTGAATATTTTGGTGAAGAAGGAGATTGGTCGAAATTGGTTTTTTAAACAAAATTTTGTACTATTTGTATCTTTTTAATTTTGTGGAATTTTATGTTCTTACCCTCCTTAACAGAGAATTTAATGTTGACTTTAGGCTTCTTTCAAAGAGTTTAAAGTGCATTTTTGAGATTCACCATACTATACAGTGAGGAAGGCTGGGACAAGTACTGAAATCAGATTATAGATGGTGAAATTGAAGCATAGAGAGATGCTGTCATTTGCCTGAGGCTGCAGAGTAAGTTGATTAAAGGCATCAAGATCCAATTCACCTGACTTTAGGTCGTATATTCTCTCTGCTCCACCATGTTAATGAATTCACCTAGATAAGGGAAAATTCTAGAGATAAATAAAAATGATATATCTAGAAAGATAAGAATTTGGAGTATTATTGGTAGCACTTGCAATGGATTTTTATTACTTGGGGTATCATATCCTTGCTATGGAGCATACATATTTGGTGTTCTCATTTACTTCAAGTGGTATGATTCAAATATGATATGTGGGAGTACTAAAGGGGATAAGAATTAAATCCATTATTAAGAATAATACTCATGGCACTATCATATTTAGAGTATGTTCCCAACACTAAATAATCCATATTAACAATTTTTTCCTTAAGTATCCTTCAGAAAAAGCAGCATATCATTCTATCTTTTCTCGAGAAGTGATTAGCTGAATTGCCCCTTTCATACCACAAAGATGAGTTTGTGAAAACATGGACTATGATACCTTTCAGTTTTTTTTAATTATTTGAGAATAATTTTTTCTGTTTTTTCATTGTCATACTAAAATGAAATTACATACATATTCTAGACTTTATGTTTGCTTAATTTCCTTACCAATTTAAACACAGCCAATTACTTCATTTTAAACCCTATTAAAAAGGATTTATTTTTATCATTAAGAAGAAGGATAAAGAAAAACATTCATTATCAAAAGCAATTATTAACTCTCTGGCACCAGCTTTCACTGTAAACTGAAATGTAAATTCATCTCAAGAAATGACAATGAATTCCGGACTTTAAAATTCAGTTTCCCTGAAGTAAAACCTGTTTTCTTATTCAGAATAGAGTTTATGTGTATTTCTGGTTTCATTACTTTTAGGAAATGGTTTGTCTCTTTTGAGTTTATGTTTTGATGTGTTATTTCTTAAGAATTTCTTCTTATAACTAGCAGAAACCTAGGAAGTTTAGGAGACATGGAACCTTTTCTTATTTGTTCTGTGCCTTTAGGCTGTCGAATTATATGCATGGCCCAGCTACCATTTTTAATTGGTTCCACTATGCTAGGTGAAGGGGTGTAATAAGAGCAGTTAGCTAAAATTACTGCAGACGCTTTGATTTGCAGAGCTTTGGAATAATGGTAATGATGGATTAATGCCGTCGGTGTGGAATTATGCTAGTTGGGGATATGTTTATATGCCTACACACCTCTCTAGGTCTCAGTTTTGCCATCTGTAAACTACTTAACAGAGCTATTGTAGTTATGAATTCATTGGAAGGAGCATAGTGGACTGAGTGTTGTCTTAAATTAACCAAACTTAAGTTTGAATCCTGCCTCTGATACTTACTAGCTAGCTGTATGATCCTGGACAAGTCACCTAACCTTTCTCAGCCTCAGTTTCCTTATCTGTAAAATGGGGATAATATTAGGATATACCTCATAGGATTGTTACAAAGATCAAATGAAATAACATATGCAAAGTATTTTGCAAATCTTAAAGTGCCAAATGAACGTTAATTATTATTATGAATTATTTAAAGTATCTAAAGCATCATAAATATTGTTGGGAAAAAATAGTTGCAAAATTGAAAAATTGCATGTGTTTTTTTTACTCAGAGATATCTGTATTTGAATTACATTCCTATGAATATTTGTGGCAAATAGACATATTAAATATGTTGAATTTTTTTCTTCCTCCATGGTTTTACCTTTTATCTCTATTCCTGTTATACCTTTTATCCTTTCCAAGTCCTTAAGCTCTAAGGAATAGTAAATTTGGTTTTAACTATGGAAAAAGGAACATAGGATATATTTTTTAAATGTCTTCTTCTTGACTTGAAAATAAATAATGAGTTCTGCTTAATGAAGAGAACTCTTAGGAATTTTATGCCTTCAAAGTGGCATTTGGGAGCTACCTACAGAATCATTTTTTTGTTTTTTGCTTCCAGATGTGAAAGATCGGCAATTTTAGAACTTTTTTTTGCTGTACTCTATTAAAATAAATCCTTATGAGAAATAGTAGGTGAATATTGCTATTAATAACCTAATTAAAAATGTTCAAAGTCAGGAAAAGTGTTAGAGATGCTCAGCCAGGTCAATACCATAATGTTCATTCTTCGAGTTTTTAAGTGTTTATTAAAAGGATGGGAAAAAGTGTCAAGTAATTATACACAAAATGACATTAATGAGCGATGATGCTGAGATGACAGTTTTAGTTTACCAACTTAAACTGAGAATATAATTTTTTAGTGTGAATCATAGAACTCAAAGCTAGCTCAAGGAGCAATAGAGGTAATTGCATTGGCAATCACCTCTCTTCCTGGGGAGTGTTGTAAAGCTATCATAAAATTCAAGGTATTGCCATTATTATTTGTGATGATATATACAGAGGAAGGGGAATATTGGACAAGAGGGCAAAATTTGCCTTGTATGCTTTCTTTTCCATCTTCATTGGCAGAAAAGATACTCATACGTGAGCAACTGACCTTCTAATGAAAGGAAATGTTTATTCTTGAGCAAGTTTCAGAGAATAGGGTAATTGTGTAAAGCTGCTGACATTCAAGAAGTCTTTTGATTAAAGAATTGCATCAAATTTCTATTTTTAATGATCTCCCAATTACGCTGCCATTTATTTAGTCTTTCAGAATTTTATTTTTCCTATTTATTAAAGAAGGGAATTACATTCATTTTTCCTTAATGGGAATGAAGATAGTGCATACTGGGACTTACACCCAATTGAATTCATTCATCTGTTCTTTCCAAAACATTGAGTAGATAGACCCATTATGTCCAGCTTCATATCAGCCAGAATCACCCCTGATGGTATATTTGTGATCTAGATCATTGAAAAGAACTCCCAAATTGATGAGATCCATTTGAGAATTGAGTATTTGAATGTTTACTTGTTCATTCATTCAACATATGAAGGAAGGAATGAGGAAGCCAATGAGGAGAATGATCTGCTTCTTCTTACCAGATTTTGAACAGTATTAAAAATGAAAAAATAGTTACTTAGAAACAATAACAATATTCAATGTCAATAACCTAAAACAAAATTAAAAGTATGTTTGATCAATTTTAGAGCAATAACCAGATCGAGGAAATAACTTGTTTGGAAAACCTGAAAGCACTGCAGAACTTGGACTTATCTGGAAATAAAATCAGTAGCTTACAAGGCATGGAAAATCATGACTTTCTGGAAATAATCAACCTAGAGGATAATAAGGTAACATCATGTATAAATATAGTTTTTGTTTTCAGTTTTTTTTCTCAAGATAATGTATTGATGACTGTGAGCTCCTTGAAAGCAAGGATTGTCTTTTACCTTTCTTTGTGTCCCTAAGGCTTAGCACAGTGCCTAGCACAGAGTAGGTGCTTAATAAATGTTTGTTGACTGACTGCCTGACTTACCACAATATTCTTCATAGTAGTTTCTCAAAGGTTGTCTATTACATCATATTTTTCTCTCAAGACTGTGTCCAGAATTTTTCATCCAATCAAATCAGAGATTCACATTTTGGGTAGAAGGATGGATGACTGGCATTTGGCAGTTTTGGGATGTTGGCTCTAGGAAAATAATGGTGTCCTAGATAGCCTGATAGGAAGCTGTCATCAATAGTATTTAGAAGAAAGATGGCAGAGCCTGAAAAAGTGAAGACTTTCATTTTGCTCTTAATATGATAGCACTCACCTCCAGATAGAATCCAAGAAGGCAGAAAGGTACCATAATCTTATACCTTAACAAACTTACCTTTGTGGTATGCAAGGGCAACTCTCCTAACCTCTTCTTGAGAAAAGATGGAGCAGAGGTACTGCTTTTCCTAAAGGATATTTAAGAAAATAATTATCATTATGTTCATGTGCTCAGAATGCAGGTTGAGACTTTTTTTTGGACATGGCTAATGTGGGAATTGTTTTCCTTGACTATACATGTTTGTAATGGTTTTTGTTTTTCTTATTTTTTTAAGTTGGAGGGAAGGATGTGGGAGGGAAAAAATGCAGACCTGAAAATAGAATAAATTTTAATTTAAAATTTTAATACAGTAGAATGTTCTAACTCTGCATAATGAATAACTAATTACATTTATTCAAATCCCCACCCCACACTTAATTCACATTACTTCACAAATTACACAGATTGTTTTCTGCTTTTAATGACACTGTATTTTTAATAAAATATATTTCAAAGCATAAAGTGTTAAGTTGGTAGACTTGGCCGATTTGTTCTATAGTATGGCTTAAGAAATAATTTTGTTCACATTGGGGACTTTGCCATGTTTTGGGTAAGGTTTATTCTTGAGAGAAGCGCTAGGCTTCCTTTCCATGTAAATCAAGGATATGGTTGGTCTTGGTAGAGAGTATCACTGGCGTCTACAGCCAGAGGAAGTGCTAGGTAAACACTTCCCCATTCAGGAATACTAATGCCCCCCTCAATTCTAATCTATGACTCCTCGTTATTCAGGGATTTAGAATAAGCGAAATATCCAATGGTGCAGGAGAGAAAAGAGAACATTTTCTATCTTAGATGAAACTATAGATATTCAAATCTTTTTTTCTTTTCACATTCATCCGAATATGCTTCCAAAACAAGGGAATTCTTTTTTTTCTTTTTTTTTAAATTTATTTTTAATATGTTTAGTTTTCAGCATTGATTTTCACATGCGTTTGAATTACAGATTTTCTCCCCATTTCCACCCCCCCCCCC
>CM053623.1:90153953-90202836 GCA_028646595.1 Phalanger gymnotis | reverse complement strand
CTGCTTCCCTCTGCCACTTTGTGGGTTCTGCAGTTCTAGAATTGGTTCAGAGCCTTTTTTTTATAGGTTTTTGGAGGGACTTGGTGGGGAGCTCGCGCCAGTTACTGCTTTCCAGTCGCCATCTTGGCTCCGCCCCCAAACAAGGGAATTCTTAATCACAGCCCATTTTGAAAGCTGTAAGTTCTGTAGGCAGTTACACTCCCTACTTGCATTCAGAGGCTTCTTGGAAAGTTGTTCTTGTCACCTGCTCAAAGGGGCATTCTCAAATATAGGAATATAGCTTGTTTTCCCTTGCATTAGAATAAAATTTGCAAATCAAGTTTGCCATTCCAGGACTGAAAGAAAAAGAATCACTGTTAAACAAATAAAGGTGTTGATGATTTTCAGAGATGTCATCATGACTCCGGTGAAAACTAATGTTATCTTCCCCTTTCCCCTCACCTTTATTGCAGAGGTAAAAGACTGGTTTTGAAATGCTGGATGAAGTGTCAGATTTTTTCAATACATTTGTGAATTTCGTGGAACAGCTTTCTTTTTTGTTATTCTTTGTTAAAAAAGGATGGCTTTCTGGGAAGGAAAAGGAGAGAAGTACATAGGCGATGTAGAAACAAAATATAACAATAAAATTTATTTTTTAAGAAAGCATAACAATATCAGTAGAGTCCCTTTGGCAACAGCTGGACCTGGGCATTTAAAGGACCCTCTCCGAGGTGTCACCAGGATCCATACATGATCAGTAACAGCCACCTGATCTGTAAGCACAAGGAAGCAGATCCGCTTATGGAAGTTAGGCCAACTGACACCATTGAGCGGTCTCCTATTTTCCACACTATCTGGCCGCTAGATTGATTGTCCCACTGCAGACTTTGATCAGAAATATGACCCCATTCTATGTAGATTTATTCTTAGGGTCACAGGAGCTCGGGCTGGAAGGAAATATTAGACCCTGGAACGGAGAGTTTATTTAGGCCAACCGCATGATTTCCTAGATGAGGAAACTGAAGCCCCCCCAAAAGATCAACAGTTTCTTCAAATCTTCTAAGTAATAAATAGCAGAGCTAGAATTTGAGCCAAGATCCTTTGACTCCAAATCCAGCGTTCTTTCCACTGAGCCACATCATTGCTTTCAGGCTTGTGCTCACATCCAGTCCAGATCTATGTGGTGTTTCAAGATTTATCAAGATTTATCTGGCATTCTAATCTGACCTCCTCCAATCCTTTTCTTACAAAAATGACTGATCGAGGACAGGAAGAATTCTTCAAGGTGGCGTATGGAAAATGTGTTATCTAGGCTGCTGGGTAGTGTAGTGGATAGAATTCTGGACCTGGAGCCAGGAAGTTCTGAGTTCAAATTCTGTCTCAGACACTTATTAGTTGTGTGGCCTTGGGCAAGTTACTTAACCTTGCCTGCCTCAGTTTCCTCATCTGTAAAATGGAGATAATAATAGTACCTTACCACCCAGGGCTGTTATGAGGATCAAATGAGATAATATTTGTAAAGCATTTTACAAACTTCAAAGCACTATATAAATGCTAGCTGTCGTCTTTACTATTTCTGATAAAATGGATGGTGTATGTTATGGAAGAATGATTCAGGGATTCTATAGAAAAGCTTTATTCTTCCACAAAAGTCTACAAGTCAGCTCTCTCAAAACATCAAAGAAAGATAAGATCACTGAACTAGGAGGAGAGATGATATTATAAGTTAGTACTCAAATTTCTATTTGGGCCCCAATCAGGGACAGGATTCCCCCCATGCTCCCAGGTTTCTGATGTCCTAACTCTTGAAAAGCTTTATTCTTTCACAAAAGTTCACAAATCAGCTCTCTTGAAACATCAGGGCCTCAAAGAAAGATGAGACCACTGCACTAGGAGGAGAGATATTATGAGTTGGTACTCAAATTTCTTTTTGGGCCCCAATCAGGGACAGGATTCCCCTCATGCCCCCAGTTTTCTGATGTCCTACTCTTTTGCAAAAGTAGTGTTTCCAATTAATGGATGAACCCTACCTATCCAAAAAGACCTTGAGATTAAGTTGCTATAAACAGGCTTTCTAGGAAAAATCAGTATATACTTCTTATTTATCTAT
Organism: Phalanger gymnotis; assembly: GCA_028646595.1. NCBI lineage: Eukaryota > Metazoa > Chordata > Mammalia > Diprotodontia > Phalangeridae > Phalanger > Phalanger gymnotis. The sequence goes on along the minus strand of CM053623.1, from coordinate 90,200,747 downwards.
TATCTTTGTTCACCATGACGTTCTTTGAAGACCTCTCAATGCTTTATACCCATTGAGACTTCAGATTTCATTCCCTCTGCATCTCTGTGTACAACAAGCCATTGTGACCCAATCCTAATAGCTTATGCAATGGAAAAAAAACATGGGGATTCTTTTTCCCCAAGCGATAGTGTCCTTGCCAGCAAGCTTCTAAATACTAACCTATTTTCTTCTTTCTATTTGAAAAATACCCCCAGCTTCTTGGTAAATCACTAGCAACCTTTATAGCTTGACTTTTGACCCAAACTGTCTCTGTTAAAAAGAACCATGTCCCTTTCCATACATAGATCACAACGTTTTTAAACAAGGCAGAACAAGGTTCTTAAAGTCATGTGGGCTGATTTATTCACAGGAATCCTGTTTTACAGCAAGATTCCAAAGCCCAGTAAATGGAATCCTAGCATTATAGAATTTTAGAGTAATAAGTGATCTTGTTGTTCATCTAAATGACCCTTCTTTGCATATGAAGAAACTAAGGTTAAAAGTGAAATGATTTGTACTAGGTCTCATAGATAATTAGTGGCAGAAGCTGGACCAGAATCCAGATTTTTCCTTATCACACAGAGTAGGATGACAGGGTCAGGTCAGTGAGAGCCCATATTTGGAGTCAGAGAAGTGGAAGTTGGATCTTGGCTCCACTGCTTGCCATGCATTTGGGTTTAGTTTCCTGATTTGTAAAACAAACCTAACATGAAGTTTAAAAGCTCTTCTAGATCTGAATCTGTGGCCTCTGATATGGATGACCTTGACAGTAACGGACTGTGTAGAAATGTAAATTCTATGGTAGAACCCTAAGAAGCAAGAAGAGGCTTTTCCTTGAGTTGGAGAATCACTAGAGAGAGACAAAAAGCTTGGGGGAAAAGTCGACTCAACTGACTGGTTTATTAGTTGACACATCCTTTACATCTTTATATAAAGAGTCAGTTCTAATGGCCTTGGAGCTTTCCCCAGAAGTTGACATTTCTCTTCTCTTAGCTTCGTGTGCTGACCAGAAATTGCTGAGCTTCTTAGAATTTTAATTAAGAATTCTAGATACCCTAGTAATAAAGCAGTAATTTCCAGATACCACAGGCGTCATTAACAAGACCCTGGGGGTACATGGCTCTTTTTTTTATACTACAATCAAAAACTGTCCACTCAGATTGACTTGTGTAGAATGTGTCCAGAAATGAGAGACAACAGTCAGTTTTTCTGTGTTCAGGCTCAGGAAGCCTTAAGATTATGAGTCCTATATTCTTACCCTGCAGAATTCTACAACACAGAAAAAAGAAGGGGCGTTTAACCCTTTTCCTATGGACTGGCCTAGTGGAAATCCAAGTGGTATTTCTTCCTTCCACCTTGGTGAGATACATAACAAAACATCACATATATGCAAATGATGTTCTTCCCATCTGGGAATTTAGAAATATTTTGGATTTTGGTTATTCTGCTGCTGGGCAGCAGAGATTTTGTCTCGGCAGCGTCGCAATGCGCTTTTCCTGTACTGCACTATTGGAGGGCACCCGTCACATTTGGAAAAGTGCCTGTGGGAAAAATAAGAAAAAAGAAAAGGCAGTTATGGGCTTTTGGGAGCCATGCTAACCATATGTAAAAGAAAAATCATAGCAATATTACTTACAGGCAATGGAAATAGAAATCTCTTTGTACTCAGCTGCTGAACCAATGTGGATGGAGAATTGATGACACCTGTTGGCTAAGCAGCCTTTCTTCACCACCCATGAACTTTTGTGTGAGAAACATTTTCTAGTAACATAACATTTCTGTTGTCTCCTGAGAGCTTAAAAAAGAACATAAGAAATTTGGCTAGGAGACTCTGTACATTATCAAAATTACATAATCTTTGATTTTGATTTTTAAAATGCTCCCTTGGTAACACACACACAAACATATCTAGCTGATAAAGTTGGATTGTGGGTGAGTCAATTGCAACCAACATAAATAATTCTGATAGAGTCTAAGTGGCCCAAGAAACCCCATATGTTTTATGTTTGTGCTACTTCCTGATCTGTTCACTCTATTTGATTTCTGACTGAAAATAAATATGAAGAAGGTGTGGAATATCAGAATCATAATTGGCTGTTCATTGCGCAAAGGAGCAAAAATTTAGCCAGTGTACTTCTGGGTGAGAGTTCCTATTCTGTAAAGGCTAATGCATCTTTTCCAGTCCTTTTGAGCTCCGATAAACAGCAGAATAATCCTTGTAGCATGCTGAATTGGGAAGACCCCAATGACTCCTTCAAATTTTCTTTTTGTTTTTGTTATTTAGTTTTGTTAATATCATGTTTCTGTGATTAAACAGATTGCAGAGCTGAGTGAAATAAAACACATTGAAAATCTGCCACTTCTCCGGGTGCTCAATCTTTTAAAAAACCCTCTTCAGGTAAGATGCAACAGATACTGGAAAGAAATGAAATGGACTTTGATTGAATCAATTGTCTCTAAGCAGAACTTTTGGTGAAGAATGTAGAGGAACATAAATGTGTCCATCTTTATCACCTCGTCTTAGGAATATTTAGGAAGATTAAGTGACAAATCACCTCCAAACTGCTTGTTATTAAAATCAGAAATACTCTACTCAGTTATGTTTTTCTTGTCAGTTCAGTTGTTTTTCAGTCATGTCTGACCCTTTGTGACCCCATTTGGAGTTTTCTTGGCAAAGATACTGGAGTAGTTTGCCATTTCCTTCTCCAGCTCATTTTACAGATGAGGAAGCTGAGGCAAACAGGGTTAAATGACTTGCCCAGCGTCACATAGCTAATAAGTGTCTGAAGCTGGATTTGAACTCACAAAGATGAATCTTCATGACTCCAGGGCTGGTGCTCTCTCCACTGCACCACCTAGCTGGCCCTGTCTTTTTCTCAGTCTAGATAATTTCAGCGCCCCCCCCCCGCCCAACTCTTTGCTGACTAACAAGCTTAAGAGTCATACAACTTCCACTGAAAGCAGAGCTCAGTACTGAATATCGAACTTGGCTACTTTGGGGTCGTTTGTCACTCCCCCTGAGTAGTATTAAAGATTTACTAGAGAAGCTATTGATGTTGTAGATTAGTGTTTCTTTGGATTGGCCAAGACACCAGTGGTTTAGACAGAAAATATTGTGTAATAACCAGAAGAAGAACCTACTAGAATAGGTCTCTGCACTGATTTTCTGGGAAAGAGCATTTTATTTGCCATGAAATTACTATAAAGTAAAGAATGTATTTCCCCCATTCCCTCAACCTTTTTCTCAGTCACTTACAATGTTTGCCTACTTGCTCAGCTTCTCCCTTCTGTGAATCTATTTAATCACCCATCTTCTGTCTCTCCTACCTAGCTGCACAGTTTCACTCACTCATCAATGTTTTATAAAATGTCTGTTTTGTCTACAAGTGTCCTTAAAATGGGGGAGCAGACAACCCCAAATTATTGCCCTCAGCATAAACACCCTTATGTGAGAATAGTGTCAACTACTATACTTTTCTTATTGGAGAGATATTAACAGGGTTTGAGGTTTAAGTCTCACTAAGAGCTTATAAACACTCCTGTAAATCTTAACACACATATTTGCGCAAACACATACACACGGTCACCCTCTCTTTAGTAAGTTTACACCCACATATTAACATTCTGAGATGGGTATTTTCACATGTTCATTCAAATACTCAGTTGCCCAGGCAATTAGGTTTTTCCCATGATGGCCCCTTGTACAGAGATATACTCACATTCGCAAGCTTGCGTGTATCAGTAGTGTGTGGCTAAGAGAGAGCAGAGAAGATACTTGATTTGGCGGGTTGGCAGACAATGGAGAGAGTGGATAGATAACACGAGTGAGTGACTTTGGTTGGGTGGAGGAAAGGTTGAAGGGTCAGCAAGGTCAGTGAAAGATTCTAGGGTTTGTTTATATGAGAAAGTAACGGAGAATTGTCCCTCATCTTCTTGACAGGAGAAAGCTGACTACTGGCTCTTTGTCCTTCACACATTGCCTCGACTAACAGAATTAGATCGGAAGAAGATTAAAGTGGAAGAAAAGGTACTGTATTTAAGGTCTAATATATAATTCAGAGAATTACAAAACTTGAGAATCGGAAGGAAACTCAGCAGCCATACAATACCAATGCATGCATGGAAGGAATCCTGACTGTAACATGCCCTACAAAGAGTCGTTCACCCTCTGCTTAAAGACCTCCAACGAGAGAGAACCCATTGCCTTTCAATGTAGCCCACCCCATTTTTAGAGGGCTCTAATTCTTGGGAAATTTTAAAATCGGCCCTTTTACAGCTTCCTCCCATTCATTGTTCATGATTCTGCCTGCTGGGATGAGTCTGATTCCCACCTCTGATTCTCCTCTGTCATAGTCTCCCTGAGTCTTCTCTTTTTTGGGCTAAACATGCCCAGTTTCTTCAAATATTCCTCATATATCATGAACTCTAGGCTCTTCACCATCATGATTTCCTTTTTTGAGATACTGTTCCTGCTTTTCAATGTCTTTCTTAAACTGTGGTGCCCAGAACTAAACACCACACTCTGGATAAGTTCTGAAGAGTGCAGGGTATAGGAGAGTATCATTGCTCTGTTCCTTGAAGGTACATCCTTCTAAATGCAGGTAGATTGCATTTTTGGGGGCTGCCACATTGCATTGCTGATCCATGGGAAGCTTACAGGCCACTAAAATCACCAGCTTTTTTTTTCCAGAGTAATTGTTGTCCATCAATGTCTCTCATTTCATATTCATGAAGTTGGCTTTTTTGTACCCAAGTGCAAGAATTTACATTTCTTCCAATTGATTTTCATTTTATTAGATTCAGCTTAATGATTTTATCAAGATCCTTTTGGATCCTGTAGCTCTCTGTGTCAGCAATCCCTCCTGGTTTTATGTTATTTTTAGATCTAATGTGTATACCATTTAGGTCTTTATCTGAGTCACTGATGAAAATGTTAAACAGTGCAAGGCCAAGTACAAATCCCAGGATTTGTCCCTTTTTAGGCCTTTTCTTCTTCTTGCTATTTTATTTTGGTTCTCTACTTGTTTGTGACCATTTCTTGGTCTCCTTTTCAGGTTCCCCTTCCTCTTCTTGCCTTCTGAGAGTGGGGGGTTCCCTCCAAGCCCTAATCTTGGCTCTCTTCGTAGCTCTTTACTCTTTTAGTGAGCACACTTAATTCCATGGCTTCAAATTTTCTCCTCTATATTTTTAGTTCCCAAATTTATCTCTGTCCCCAAAGCTCCAATGCCACATTTTTAACTGCCTGCTGAACGTCACCAGCTTAATATCATTCCTAAACCTCCAGTTCAGCATATCCAGAATTGGACTTATCTTTCCCTCAGAAACAGTCCACACTCTCAAATTCTCCATTTGTTACTACCGTCCTCTCAGCCACCAGGACTAAATGCTATGGACTCAATCTTTGGCTGTTCCATCCATTCCAATCCAACACAGCTTTTAAAATCTCCTAATGTATGCAAGATACTGTGCTAGGTTCTGGGGATGCAAAGGCAAAATGAAAAACATCTCTTGCCTTCAAGAAGGTTGCATTCTTTTTAAGAGATATGCACATGTAAGTAGTTTGAGGACATAGAAAGTGCTAACAACTAGGAAGATAAGGAAAGTATTCCAGTAGTAAGTGGTGCATGAGATGAACCTGGACAGAAGAGATGGAGATGAGGAGAGAGGGCATTCCAGGTACTGAGGACAGCAAAAATGTTGGGTTTGGAGAAGACGGAGGCCATCTTGTCGGGTACACAGAGAGTATGAAGGAGTGCAATATAATATAATGGACAAGCATTTATTAAGTACCTGCTATGTGCCAGACATTGTGCTGTGTGTTAGGTATACATATACAGAGAGTGAAACCATCTCCGCCCTTGAGGAGCTTCTATTCTAAGTTTGGAGAAGTGGTGGAGCCAGACTATCAAGGGCTTTGAATGCCAAGTTGAGGCATTTTTATTCTATCCTAGAGGGGTACACATCTAAACAAATTAAACAGACATAGACAACCTTCTCTTTCTTGGCACTTATAGTCTAAGCCATACAATTATAGTATCAATAGAGATTTTAAAATTTAAAAAATTAAATCATTAAGCAACAGAACAAAAATAAATCAGTTGCCTTAACCCTAAGGTCTACTATCACTTTAATGGTTTACTGCCAAAAAGGACTGAAGTTCAAGAAATCAAAGGATTCTTGGGTAGTAACTAGAATCTCGTGGTCCTAGAATCCCTTTAGGCCTCAGCTTCCTATAATTTTTTACCTATGAAACTCTGCTCCTGGTCCATCCCCATAGTCCCATTCCTGTACTTCTGCTTCAGGCGCTACTGAGTGTGGTGGGAGAAAGTTACAAATTCAAGCTGATTGATTCCACCTTGATACTTTTGGCATGTAATCTCAGCTGGATTCTTACCGTGTGCCACAGTTCTTCTATTCTACTCTGATTTGTGATCTATTTTGTTCTTCATAGCTATCATCCCATATTTTTTCTTATCTCTTTTTATATCCCCTCCTTCCCAAATTATAGAAGATTGCCTAGCTTCTTATTTCAGAGAATACTGAGGCCGTTGTCTATGAGTTCCCTTACCTGTGTTATCACTTCTCCTTCATTCTGAATAACACCTTAACCTCATTACTTTTCCTTCCTTCTTGTCACAGAAGTGGAATACCTGCTGCCTACTAAGGCCAATATCTTTAACTCTTCCGCTAATCCTGTTCCCTCCTGCCTCCTCCAATACCTTGCTCCAATACCTCATTCAATACTTCAGTTCCAGAAACATCTTCCTCAAAAGCTTCTCTTTGTCATTATTCTTCAATATCCCCCTTCGTACTTGTTTACAAACATGCAGATTACCCCAGTCCTAAAAAAGCCTTTCCTTCACCCTTCTAATCCATCCATTTACCATCCTATCTCTCCACTTGCTAATCTCTTAGAAAAAAATTTCTACATTCCACGTTTCCGTTCCCTTACTCCTCTTGTAATATGGCATCCACCTCCAATACTGTACCGAAACTTCTCTAGCATGAGTCAATGACCTCCCAATCCAGTGGCGTTGTATAAAGCTCTCATCTTCTTTGATCTCTCTGCAGCTTCATCACTGGTGACCACACCCACATATTTAGTACTCTTGGCTTTGATTTAGGAGACCCTGCAGTCTCCTGCTTCTCTTCCTCTTTTTGTAAGTGCTCTTTCTATGAAGGTCCATCCTTAGCCTTCTTTCTGTCCTACATTGGCATTCTCATCTACACTGCATGACCTCTCTGCAGGTGATTTTCAAATCTGCAATTCTTGTCCTAGACCTGTCTTCTACCTAGACTCCATCTCCAGCTGCTCCATAGGACCCCCTTCCTGTGTGTCCCAGTGAAACTTCACACTCAGCATGTTCCAAACTGAGCCCATTATAAAACCATGAGGTTATTTTTCATTCTTTCTTTTGCCTTGCCTCTCCTATGAGATCAGTTATCAAGTACTGTAAGTCCCACTTTTGCAATATCTTATGCATCCTGCCCCCTTCTTTGTTTTCACTGTCATCTCCTTAGTACAGCTTTTCCTTAATATCTGCTTAGACTCTTGGAACAGATCCCAACAGCTCTTCCCACCTCCAGTGAATGCCCCTCCAATCCATCCTTTATCTCATCACCAGAATAACTTTTCTCATACATATCATGTCATTCCTTTGCTCAGAAGTCTTCAGTGACTCTTGCTGAACAAAATACAGCCTCCTCTGTCTGGTATGCAAGGCCCTCACATTCTGAGGCCACCCTACTTTAACAAAAGTATTTGGAATTTCCTATTTCCTATTATTTCCCTTCACCTACTCAAACTGACTGTGCTGCTTGAAACCAAATGTGCTATTCTTTCCTCTCTGAGCGGACACTGGGATCTCCATGCTTTTGGAATGTTCTTCTTACCTTTCACCCATATATCAAAGTCCGATCCTCCATGATGATTTGTTTGGCTTTAAATCTTCATGACCTGGCACCTAGTAGGTAATTTCTCATTTAACTGATTTAATCCCCTTTGTTGATAAACTTCCCTCTTTGATTTCATATAGCTTTTTGTTTTTTTTAAAATTTTCTAATGCTTAAATGAAATATTGTGTATTATGGCTATTTATTTTGGTGTTATTTTATCTCCATAATAGACTGTAGCGTATATCTTACTATTAATCTAAAATTTGTGCTTTTCCCACTAATATTAGATGAATTGCAAAGGCCCTTCCAACTCTAATACTCTGTGATTCTTATTTCAAAGGGTTATTTTGAAATTTTAGAAATAATACTTTGCATATTGATTAATAAAAAGGAAGTTTAAAAGAAACATTATCAAAATCCTCCATAACTCTTCTTTACTAAGAATGGATTAGAAAAATAGGCTACATTGATATTTAGACCTATAAATTTAAGCTGTTCCCTCCTTTCATGATAAAAATTGGATTTTTTTTCAAATCTATCACATATAATCACGGCTTTAAAGCTTTGTTGACTTCATCGTTTCCCCAACCTCAAGTTGTAAATGAGTAAATAAAGAACAACTCAATTTCCACTTATTATTTTCTATCCGTTTATCTCAGGAGTTCATTTATTCTCAGGAGTTGAATTGGGTGAGTAGTCTTTAATAAGTTAAACACGAGAATTGGAACTTTTAATTAGGAAACAACTTCCTCTTCTTTATATAGAGATTTGCTGTGGTGACATCATCTCCCTTCTCCCCCCCCCCCCGCCCCCTTTCCATTTTTAATTCTAACTCTGGAAACAGGTTGAAGCATTAAATAAGTATAACCCTCCCCCTGAAGTGGTTGCCGCTCAAGATCACCTGACCCATGTCACGTACAGCATGATGCAGCCTCAGCGGATCTTTGACAGGTAGGTCATTTAGCCACGGCCGCCCTTGGGACTGCACGTGGGTGGGTTCAAGCTGGCAAGGCAGCCCCAGGTGTTTTGGGCCCTGGCTTAGAGGATGTTGTTCTTCTTGGTGATACCGCTTTTGCTCTGTTAGAAAATGGTCCGGCTTGGTTCATTTGGACAAGACTTTGCTCTTTCTGCTTTCTAATCTGCTGTCCGTTGTAGCTAAAGGTGATGACGCTCTACCTTTCCAGTGGAGATCATCCCGGGCTCCCTCATGACCAATACTACAGGCTTGCAAAGTGGCTTCTCATTTCAGAAACAGAGCTTGCATATGGCTATAGACAGGAAGCAGTAAAATGGCCTGAACCAGGCAGGATTGCAATCTGTGGCCTCGGCCTCATTGGGACAATCGAGTTAGTCTATAGTGCTGTAGAGAATTGTTCATTAACATTTGAGTAAACACCTAAATACCTCTGTCAAAGAATTTTAAATTAATAAAGATCTTTGGGATACCCCTCTGGTAGCAATAATAACTTGCATTTATATATGCTTTAGATTTAGCCTAAGGAAAAAGCTAACATTTTCATTATACACAGCTTAGAAATGAGCTTAGAAATCCAACTTGGTTGAATTGAAAAATGAATTTGGTCTGCCACCTCGAAGCTTGGAGACAGATTTGCGATAGTTTCTCTATTTCTTTTTAAACAGTCTGTTGGGACAGATAGCCATTTGTGCTACAAGTATAGGATGCAAAAATTCTATCAATATCCAAAGGAATTTAAAAAAAAATACTCGTAAAATCTCTAGGAGTAAATGGTTCTAAAATGTCTGGTCTTCATAGAGAATTTACTCCATTGTTTTGTATTCTTGGAAACCTAGGAAGAGTAAAATGTTTTCGTTTTCAACAAAGGACATAATTTTTGTATAGTTTGATAACCCAAGCATTGACTATTGTAAAATGTGTTCGTTGTATTCTTTTGTGCCAAATGTTCTATCATTTCTTTGAGTATTTCTGGAAAAGCACATTTGACTTAACAGAAGAACATTTATGGTTGCATTGTTTTGGGATTTTTTCCACTAGGAGATGCTAGTTGTCTCATGCTTCTGGGTACATTCATATAAAAATATGTGTAAAGCAAAATCTGCTGCAGTAGTTAAATAACGAAGTGGCTGGTCATTTCTGATCTGCCTCTGGACAAAGATTGTTGTTAATCTCTATCAGAAATAGCTGCTTTGCTTTCAGGGGATCTAATTTTAGTGTGGGTGGAAAACAGAAACATCACTAAATAGCCAACAATGGTAAATGGTGGAAGAATCTTCTAGTCTTTGATTGTTGCACCTCTATGCCATAGCCAGCGTCCCTTACTGCCTCTCCTGAAAGTCCTGTCTGTTTATATCTGCTAGAAGTGTATCTTTCAAGCAAGCCTTTTAATTGTCTTTGGAGGTAATATATTTTCAAATAGGTGAACATATGGTTTAGTACTTAAAGTAACAAGCAATTTTTTAAATTGCATTTCTCAATATGCTAGTGTTCAATTAGGAAACTGTACATCATATCCATTAATGGAATCTATCTAATTCTTTTTTATTCTCTGATTGATGAATTTAATGCTTATAAAGTCTAATTTTCTGGTAGTTTATCATGTTAAATCAAAATCAGTAATCAATTTTAATTTATTAAACTTTACTTTTACACCAGAAAAATACAAATGAAATGCCTGGTAGGTCATTACTAGAAGGAAAAGTCGCAGGTCACTGGGGACTCCATTTAGAAGCCAGGGAGAGGTAGCATGGCACAATGGATAGAGGGATGGCTTTGGAGCCAGGGTGGCCTGAATTCAGGATCCATCTGTGACACATGCTGGCTCTGTGAGCTAGGGCAAGCCAGGGCTGGCAGCTCTCTAAGACTATAGGGCACAGAGAGGGTCCTGACTTGCATTGTTGGAGGGAGTTTTCTCACCTGGGAGTTCCCTAAATTGATGAGATCACAGGTCTAGTGCCTAGTTTTATCAGTAAAGTCCCCAAGTAAGCTAAAGTCCAACATTTTTTTTTCTTAAAAACATATGTTTGGATTTTTACTTTATAACTATCTTTGATCTGAATATTACATATGGTGGTCCTTTAGCTTTTTGAAAAGAAATAATCATTACAGAGGCAGCTCATTACACAGTGGATGGAGTGCTGTGCCAGGGATCAGGAAGACCTGAGTTCAAATGTGGCCTCAGACACTAAACTAATTGTGTGACTCTAGGCAAGTCCCTTAACCCCTGCTTGCCTCAGTTTCCTCAGTGGTAAAATGGGGATAATAATAGTCTCTATGTTGCAAGATTGTTGTGAGGATCAAGTGAAATAGTATTTGTAAAAAGTGCCTGTCACATAGTGGATGTTTGCTTTTTTTTCTCTCCCCTGCCGCGTTTTAATAGTAATTACGGCAGTAAGCCCTGGAAAAGTAGTTAACGTGGTTTCTGTCTAGCTGTCAGATAACTGAGCCTGGATGTCTTTGGTTTTGTGTTGCTACAGCACCTTGCCGAGCCTCGATGCCCCTTATCCCATGCTGGTATTAGTTGGTCCACAAGCTGGAGGGAAACGGGAGCTGGCTCACCGACTCTGCCGGCAGTTCAGCACTTTCTTCAGATATGGGTGAGTTTTCTCATTGGCTTTTGAAACCAGGAAGACTCGACAAACATTAAGTCAGAATCTTATTTTAAGGCGGCCCTGGCATTTTGCAGAATACTCTCTGTTTTAATAACCCTGGTATGTGAGGAGCTTTCCAGAGGTGGGCATTACAGTGACTGGTCAGTACATACTAGTTGGTGATGAGAGTGAGGGAAGACATTGAAGCTGCGCTCCTCGGGATGAGCTGGAGGCGGGTCTGGTGATCCGTACTTAAATCGTTTCATGATGGCTAGCCACCTATCACCGTCCCTGTACCATTCCACGTGGAAACCGGGATGATTGTTGTCAGTATGAGAACCACCCAACAAGCAGCAAGAAGCTAAATATTTCCTGCTGCAAAAAATCCCACAGTCGTCACATAGCAACCAGTCTGAGCGTTCAGCGACATCATGCAGCTGTTAAGTAGCTTCTGCCTTGTATCAGCTTCTTCATAGAGTTTTCTTTACACAACAGAGCAATTCTCGGCAGTAACTTTCCAGATGCTTGACTTAATTCGGAGCCAGCCCAGAATAATTCTCCAAGGCCTGGAAACACTTTTCTTTTTAATGCGACATGATGGTATTTGAAAGCCGTCTCATCCTGTTGCAACACAGTATGTCAGTATTAATCACAATGTTGTGATGTTCGAGTTTGCTCCGCTGGATAAACTCGCACTAGTGACAGCCTTCTATTAACATACACCGAACAGCGTGTCTCTTTCAGTCCTTGATCTCCGCTTGCGTCTTTTCACAAGGAAGGAAAAGGAAAGGACGGTGGGCTTTTTTTCTCCCTCACATCAGTGTTGTGATTTTCTGAAGCAGATACTTTGCCTGATGACAGAATGAAATAAAAGCTGAGAAAAATTACAGGAAGCCAGAGCCATCCTGAATGTCCTCCAAGTGATGACGTGCTCTCTTCAAAGGCTATGAGAGTAAGACATCAAATTGGGATCGTGGTTCATGTTCCTTTGAAATATTCCCTTTATTTGCATGGATGAGAAACAGATTGATTTTAGACTAGCAGTTTAACAGCAACAAATTGGAAATGTAACTCAACAAAAGATAAGCAAAGAAAAGCAAAATGCAAGTGGTTTTCTAATACTGTTTTTCAGTCTCTTTTTTCTTAAGCTAATCATATCCAGACAATGCAAATAGTATTTTGAATAGGCCCATTTTATTTAGACTTTTAAAATCATATTCCTCACTTAACCTCATGACACAAATACTAAGAAATATTCTGATGAGGAAAATATTTTTTCAGAAACGACTAATAAATTAACTAATATATTCTAATATAGATTACAGCGTGAGAATAAAATGTCAAAGTATAACTGTGCCAACTAATTGAGATCCCACATCAGTTTAAAGGAACATTTGGTAAATTCCAGAGAGAAAATGCAAAGATGTCCAATTTCGAAGGGCCTCTCTGTCCTTATAGTCCTGAATTCCAAATACAAGAACTTTCCAGTGAAGGGCAGTAACTGGAGATGAAACAGGCACTGTCTGTGAACCAGTCCCTTATGCCTTCAAGCTGACGATCCTGGGCCTAATAAGGCACCATCTATTTTCATTCATTCATCAATCCGTTAGTGATCCCCTGCTATGTGCAGGGCACCGTGCTAGTTGCTAAGGACATAACAGTGAATACAAGATAGCTTCTCCACTTACAGTGTCCAGTCTCCTCAGAGGAGTGAAGACTCAGCGATGTTCCCCATCCACTTTCAGTAGGGCAACTTTCAAAGAGGAAGCGTCATGTCGTGGAAAGAAGGATGGAGCTGGTTTCAAGTTCTAGGTCTCACAGTTACCAGCTGCATAACCATGAACAACCGCTCTATCACTGCAAGCTTCTCTTTCCCCATCCGTCCCATCCTCAGCTGTCAAAGTGATTTTGCTAAAACTCATGTCTGATCACATCCCTACCTCCCCCACCCTACCTCACTGCACTTCAGTGATAAACTCTGTTTAGATGTTAAAGTCTTCACCACCTGGCCCCTTCCTTCTTTCCAGTCTTCTTACATTCTATTCCTCTTTGTGTGTCTGTAACCCATCAGTGTCATCCTTCTTTCTGTTCTTCACACACAGCACTCTGATTCTCTGACACCATGCTTTCCCAGTGGTGTTCACTCCTACCTGGAATGCTCCCCCCTTCTCACCTCTGCCTCCTGGCTTCCTTGAAAATCCAATGCAAATACCATCTTCTTTAGGAGACTTTTCCTAGCTTCCCCTTAACCCTCCATTGCCTTCCCTCTGAGATTATCTTTTATTTACATTGTATGTATTTTGTATTACAATAATTTGTATCTGTCTCCCCCATTAGAATGGTGGCTCCTTGAGGGCAAGGACCATAGTTTTGCCTTTCTTTATATAGCATGGTACCTGGCACATAGCAAGTGCTTGATTCATGACTGTTAACTGCCTGCCTGCCTGCCTAATATCCCAGATGAGCAACTTGTTAATTAACACTTGGCAGCTCGGTTGGCAAGGGTAGCTAGTTGGCACAGTGGATAAAGTGCCAGCTGTAGAATCAGGAAGATCTGAGTTCAAATTTAACCTTGCACACTTAACCTAGGTAAGTCCCTTAACCCTGTTTGCCTTAGTTTCCTCCTCTGTAAAATGAACTGGTGGAGGAAATGGCAAACCATTCCAGTATCTTTGCCAAGAAAACCCTAAATGGGGTCAAGAAGGGTCAGACACGACTGAACCGACTAAACAACATAGAAGTATAAGAAGCCTTAGAGTGAGGGTAACCTGAGTTCAAATCCTGCCTCAGACACTTATTAGCTATGTGACTGGGCAAGTCACTTAACCTCACTCATCCTCAGTTTCTTCCCCTGTGAAACAGGGATTACAATAGCACCTAACTCATGGAGTTGTTGGAAGGATAAAATGAGAGTGCTTTGTAAACCTTAAAGAGGTATATAAATACTAGCTATTCATATTTGCTTTTCAGCATAAATGAAATCTCAGTTTAATTTTGTATCACCTTCTAATAGAGTTTACCATTTTTAAAATGCTTAACTTTTTACCTCTATCTATAGCACAACATTAATTTTAATGGCCCGCTGTCCCAATTGGTTTGTCTATGACGATGTTCTGCAACAGCAGAATTTCCTAGTCCCATCGTTTTCACTGCACTGGAGAACTTTTACCCACGAGTACAAAATCCCTTACTCTTTGACGCTCCGCTTATATTTTGTTCTAGGCCCTCTCGTGGCAGTCACTGGAAGTATTTAAAGTAATCACTTCCCAAATATGAAGACTAGGAACAAACACCTGTCTTCCCTACCAATGGAATGTTCTGGAAATAGCCGATTCCTTGTGGAAACAAAACATCAGTTGATTAATCACCTAAACATCTTTAATTCCTGTAATCACCCAGGTTTCCAAGCACCTCAGCATCCTTTTCAGTCATAGCTGGACGCCCTCCAGTTTGTTAGCATCCTTTAGATATGATGGCATGCTCCCTCTCACCTTGTAATAATGCTAGCGTTGTAGCAGCCAGAATTTAACATTTGTCTTTGTTTCTGTATCTGCCAAATGAAGTGAATAGAACTTGACTCATTTTATAGGAATTTACTGTGACTTGACTAACCAGTGATTAAGGAACATGGAAAAAACAGCGTACAGTATGTTATATTTCTCCTTAGAGGGAAAATATGTGTACTGAAACTCCTTTTAAAAAAATTTAAAAATGTCCATGTAAATATTTGGTGTCACTAGTTGAAGTTTTGACAGTATTTCAGCATTATTATACATTTATTTTCTGGGGTGTTTACATTTAGGTTTACCCAGAGGTAGCCAAGTGGTTCAATGGATAGAGAGCTGGGCCAGCAGTCAAGAAGACATGAGTTAAAATCCAGCCTCAAAAACTTAAAGCTGTATGACCTAGGCAAGTTGCTTACCCTCTGCCTGCCTCAGTTTCCTCATTTATAAAATAAGGGTGATTGATAGTAGTACTTACTTCCCAGGGTTGTTGTGAGATCAAATGAGATGATAGTTGTAAAGCACTTAGCATGGTGCCTGACACACAGTAGGCACTTAGTAAATGCTTGTTTCCTTCCTATCTAGGACAGCTCATTATATAATGTTTCTGAAAATGACAATTGGGCCATAGCTTCAGATATTTACCGGTGGGATTAGGTCCCTTTTCATGAACCAAGAGTAGAGTTCATAAGGTGTCATTCCAATAAATGTAGGTGCTGCTGGCAACCATAGTGCTAATGAGACCATTGTTTTCTTTGCCTGGGTAGAAGCTATAAATTATAATAAAATCAATGAACATTTCCCAAGCACATTCTTAGCTGTGCAAGACACTGCTAATTCAAATTATGTTTTCTCTGTAAGAAATTCTATAAAATTTCCTGTCCAGTCAGTTCTTCTGGCAGTCTAGAAAGGTCATAGCAGAGTAGGTCAAGAAAGTGATTCCTGCTCTATTGATTCAGATGCCCCTACTGACCTGGGAAAGGATTAGTTCCTAGTACTATGCCTGCCACATAGTATTGTAGATGATTAGTAAATTCTTGTCAGTTGATTGACTATGGTCCTTTTACCAAGGTCTGTTGTGTCTTCACATAGCAAAACTAATTTCAAGGTATTGTGACAACCTCTATTTAGAGTTTCCTTGCTGTCTTGGGTTTATAATCCGAATGTAATATTAAATATTAAAAACAACTTTTATGGTCTCTCGATTATCTGCACTAATGGAGGGGAACAACATTGTTAATAAATCCAACATTGTTGGATTTGGAATGTATTTTGTAGGTTGCTTTTCCGCCCAGAAAATTCACCTTTTAAATTGTCTTTTTTGCATAGTATGCTATCAGAATTAGTTTGGGATTCCCAGAACACATAGCAAGGAAAGAAGCAGTATAGTATATAGTCTCATGACTATTGACATGAATTCTAGGACTGGGCTTGACACTGACTTGCTATGGGGCAAGTTATATTTAAGTTTTATCCTAGAAACAACGCGAATACTATGTGCCTCATCTACTTAAGTTTGGAATGAGGATTCAAAAAGAGAGCGCATTTGAAATGTTTTGAAAAAGCGTAAGTCACTATTCAGTTACTATTAGTGTTGTTGCCAACTGGTAGCATGGGGACAGGAGGAGGATGAGGAACTATCTGTGGAGACCAAGAAGAAAGAGTGAGAGGTAGGAGGGGAACCATGAGAGTGCTATGTCAAGGATGCCAAAGGAGGAGAGAGTATCAAGAAAAAAGAGGAGCTGGGGGAGGGGAGGAGGTTCAACAGTGCAAAATACTGCAGAGAAATGAAAAGAGGACGAGTTGGGGAAAAGCCTTGTATTTTGTGACAAGGACATCATTAGGCCCTTGGAGAAAAGGCTTTGGTGGAGAAGTTGGGCCTCGAAGGCAGATTGCGAAGGGTTTTGAGGAACAAGTGGGTAGTGAGAAAATGGAAGAAGTGAATGTAAACCACTCTTTTTAGAAATTTGGCATTAAAATGAATGTAAGGCATAGGACGGTAGCTAAAGAAGAGCAGCAAGGTCAAGGGTAAGTTTTCGTAAGAAGGGGAGATGCCTCTTCCTGTGTGAGCTTTTTCCTCATCTAATATGAGGGAGTTTGACTATGTGACCTCTCAGGATCCTTCCAGCTCAAAAACCTTGGAATCCTAAGAACTCAGCATGGTCCTCAAGAATTGGGATCCCAGAAAATGTCAGCTGACTGAGAAGTCGACATAACTATCACAGCCTTCTTAGGTAGATACAGTGCATGCTGTTCCAGTTTTATCTAAGATGAAATGTCTACAGCTTGCTTAAGATTCCAGAGTCTTCAAGCAAGGGCTGGATGTGTCATGAATGTGTAGACAAAATAACCTCTAAGGTCCCTCTGTAATAAAGGGCTCTCTACCTCTTGTGATTTTATGGTTCTGCAATGTTGGCCCATGTGGTGTGATGATAACAAGGACCGACAATTTCCTGAATCCGTGATAAGAGCAATCTGCTTACATAGAATCAGAGAGTTGAAATCTTAATCATTAAAAAATGCAAACTTTTATTTTCTCAAAAAATGCTTTGAACCATTTATTTTTCATCACATTTTAACATAATGGAAACTGGTTAAATTACATATTTTATATCTTTCAGTGCCTGTCATACCACAAGACTTCCCTACTTTGGGGAAGGGGACCGAGTTGATTATCATTTTGTTTCTCAGGAAGTTTTTGATGAAATGCTGTGCTTGGTAAGAATTTTGGATATTCTAGGAGTAAAGTAATCTTGTTTGCATTATTGTTTTGCAGTGATGAAAATGTTATTTGAATGCATCTCATGTTTTAGGAAAATTGATTCTTAACATGCTGAGAAAATACTGCTATAGTTTCTCTGCAGCTGATATATCTGATATTAGTTGGGCTTTATGCCTTCAGTGTAGATAAATTCTACCAGATATAATTTAATGCTTATGGATTAACCCATGCACAAGGCTTTGGTTATATGGTCAGAGACGGGGTCTTTGCATTCGGTATTGACAGCACATTCTAAATCTCACAGGCCTATGCAAACTTTTAGACAGAACTCAGTCTACTTTATCTGCACTCTTATATCCTCACATATCCAGAGGGGCAGAGAGCTTAACTGTTGTAGAGTTTACCTAAGGAGAGAGAAGCCCTTAGACAGTCATGTTTAAAGTATCTTTTATTCCTTGTGTGACCTAAATTCCCAACCAGGTGAAAGCCCTCTCTCATCAAACTGCCTCAGGTAGACTCAGTGCAATCTTGCTCACATGAGATTTCATATCTATTTTGGCAATTCTGTCATTCCAGCTATCAGTAATTACACACAATCCACTTACCTCTAAGAGCATGAGTTTGTATCCATATGCAGAATGAGACCCCAGAGACTATATTTTTTTTTGGTAATCTACAACTTTATTATTACATATTCATGCAATACTGCATTACCAAAACTATTCTTACAATTAACCACTATGACTCAATCAATATTTGTTGCAAATATGTATCTACAGCAAATATAGATTACTATAAATATATTTATCATATAACTATATCCAAATACAAATTACACAAATCTATAGTTGCTACTAAGGCTCTATTTGCTTTGACACTGCTCCATAGTAATTGTACACTCTTGAAGTTACCCCAAGAGCAAGAATAAAGGATTTGTGTGGCTCTGGGAAAATGACTATGAGACCAGAGGGATCCATTCCCCACCTTGCGCCACACTTTTTTTCTTCATAACTTACATGTTTGCTACCAAACGGTACTCCTGAGTCACGAGGGAGGCAGAAGACAGGGAAGCGCGTGCTCACTCAGGTTCATTGCCAGCCTAATGGAGGTGTCCTACCTAGATTCCAAAAGGAAGAAGGATTCTCTCTTTGGTAAAGTCAACATTCAGTGGATCATTGGATAAAATCATCTCAATAATAGCTATTGTCTTTGCAGCTTCAAAGTTGTAAGAGATATGGTCATGTTTCCCATGGCTACACACTCCAGTTGTGGCCAACCACTACAATATCTCTTTGATAAAGTCCTTCAGATTCATAGACACCATTGTAATAATTACATTGATCCCCAGAAGACACTACAGATTTTCTTCAGTTAAATTAACAATAACTTAGAAAAGGTCAATTTAATTACTCACACTGTGAAAAAAACAAAGTGGGTGAAAATCATATTTCCTAGCTTTTGGAATATAAATTGACAGGTATCTCAATGAGTTAATACACACACACTTATGTGTATATGTATTCTTGTTGTTCAGTTGTTTCAGTCATGTCTGACTCCTTGTGACCCCATTTGGAGTTTTCTTGGCAAAGATACTGGAGTAGTTTCTTGGCACTTCTGGAGTGGTTGACCATTACCTTCTCCAGATCATTTTACAGATGAGGAAACTTTGAGATTTGCCAAGGTCACACAGCTAGGATGTATCTGAGGCTGGATCTGAATAAAGGCCTTCCTGACTCCATGCTTTGTGCTCTATCCATTGCCCTACCTAGCTACCCCCATAAAGATGTCCCCTGTATATATATATACAACACATACATATATGCATACACATACATAAATGCATGTGTATATGTATATGTATATGTATATGTATATGTATATGTATATGTATATGTATATGTATATGTATATGTATATATGGGACATTCCAAGAGTCTTAGTGCAGTTGTAAGCTTTTATAGATAGATATAGATATATTCATATATAGATATATATGTATGTGTATGTATATATGTGTGTATATATGTGTGTGTGTGTGTATATATATATATGTATATATATATATATATATATATAGAGAGAGAGAGAGAGAGAGAGAGAGAGACATTGTGTGTGTAAATACATATAGGTATCCTAGACAAGCATCAAAAATAAACAGTGATCAGGGCACAGAACTAATGAGTGGTAATGATGGTATAGGTCTAGATTACATTAAGGAAATTGTACAGTGCTTTCAATTATTTTAAACTGCTTGCTGTTGTACTTAAAGAGCCATATTCTTCCAGTGATACTGTGAATGATGAAACAGCATGCTGCTGGAAGAAATCAAAACTGCGAGTTATACACAGGATAGTAATATACATTGTAGATCTAAACAGGCTGTAAGGTATCAAGAAACAATAATTTGTGTGTAAGAAGTGGCATAAAAGATATCATTGGGTTCCAGAATAAGAAGCAGGCCAATCAAATGGTAAGAGTAAGCGACAATATAGAGGGAGCACAAGTGCTATCCTGCCACCTTTAAGCTGTGAAAAGAATCCAACAATGATCTCCAGGTCAGGGGGTGAATCTTCCGTAGATTTCTGGAAAGTCATAGACAAGAATGAGACAGGGTGTGGAGGTAATCAGCACTGATGAGCAGATTATCCCCACCAAGGCAGTATCAGATTCATCTATGTATTCATGAAGACTTACACTTAACATTCAAAAACTCAGTTACATAAGCACATCATAAAAGAGATGTGGCTAGACAGCAATACACATGAAAAACACCTAGTGATTTTAGTGGACCATAAGCTCAATGTGAGTCAACTGTGTAACATGGCAGCTAAAAATGCTAATTAACCTGATTTTGCTTTAGAGAGCTCTTCACTTCTACTCCCTTCCATCAGGTAAAGGCAAACTCTCTAGGTTGTTGCCCTGACCAATATAATTTCATAATCCTCATTAACATATTATGACCAAACTCTACTACAATATCAAGATGTTCTGTATTATTGTCTGGTATAAAAGACTATCATCAATGTGTGACTAAAAAGAGGAGATGGGCTGGTTACTTGGCAAGAGTAAGAGATAACTGTTAAACAGCCTGTAGTCTTTATTGGTGTTCTTACAATATCAGAAGAAAATGAGAAAGGACGCTACCATTTTTGGTGAACCTGCTATGGCGAATTTCTGAGAGGATGCAGACAAGAGTTAAGCAGGATGGGCAGGTGTGGTGGGTTGCAGCTAGCATCTCTGCAGGAAACATTCACATGGATGATATCACAGATCTGTTTGAATATTTGAGTGTCCATTATCCTAGTTGGAATCCATCTGGACATTGTAATCAGTTCTGGGCACCATACTGATAGACATGCCACTGAATTCAGACCAAAATAGTCAAAGCTCTTAAAGCTGGGCCAGAGGAGGATTAGTTGAAAAAATACTATTTGCCTGAAGGGAGAAAGATGAGAGTATTTGGGTTTTTTATGAAAAATAAGCGAATATATTTTCTTTTTTAAAAATAGTATTTTTTTCAATTACATGTGAAGACATGTAATTGAAGAAAATTGAAGAAAAGACATTTTAACATTCATTTAAAAATTTTTGAGTTCCAAACTTTCTCCCTCTCCCCCTCCCCCCTCCCTAAAAAGTTAAGAATTTTAAATAGGTTATATATGTGCTAGCATGTAAAACATGTTTTCATATTAATCATGTTGTGAAAGAAGAAACAGACCAGAAGGAAGAAAGCATGAAAAAGATAAAGTGAAAAGAGTATGTTTTGATATCATTCAGATTCCACCAGTTCTATCCTTAAATATTTAAAAAACTTATTTTTGAAAAATCATTTAGACGTTTTGCTTGACCCCAAAAACCAAAAATGGGACCAATAAATGAAGCTGGAGAGAAGCATATTTTAGCTTAATATATTTTTAAAAATATTTATTTATTTTTAGTTGTCAACATTCACTTCCATAAGTTTTAAATTTTCTCCCCCTTCCCTCCTCCTTCCTTCCCCACTCCCTCCCCAAGATGTCATACAATCTGATATGGGCTCTACACATACATTCCTATTAAACACATTTTCACATTAGTCATATTGCATAGTAGAATTCTAACAAATGGGAGAAACAAAGTGAAAGAAAAACAAAACAAAACAAAAAAAATAGTCTGCTTCCCTCTGCATTCTGATTCCATAGTTCTTTCTCTGGATGTGGATGGCATTTTCCATCATGAGCCCTTTGAATTGTTTTAGGTCCTTGTAAGCTTAATCTAATTTTTAAAAAGCGTTATTAATAGTTGCTGGAAATGTTGGAGAATGGATTCATACTTAAAATGTGTGTTTGAATAAATGACATTTAAGATTACTATGATTCAATGATATGGATTTTTAAAAGCCGTGTTGTTACTAGTTCAACAGAATTGTTAATTTCTGAAATGCTTATGGGGTCTGATATCAGAAATTAGAGGTACCAGGACATTGTTCTTATATTAGAATTCTTCATAGAAGAAATTTACACCCCCCCCCAAAGTGATTTATTTTTTGAATTTCAGGGAAAATTTATTTTGACATATCAATATAACAAAAATAATTATGGACTGAGTAGGGATACTATAGAAGCCATTGCAAGAGACGGCCTGGCAAGCTGTGTTCATTTGGAAATTGAGGTAAGTACTTTTCCTCCTTTGTTGTGCTCATTCCTGTTTTTCATTCAGTCAAGCAACAAATATTTATTGAACTGTCCCTCTAATCAGACAGTCATGGAAGCTACAAGAAAGCACAATATATAATCTCCATCCTCAAGGAGTGTATATTCCACTGCAATAATAGTATAATAACAAGTTAACAATACCAGAGTTGTCTTTCTCCAATTCGAATGTTTCCCTGACATCTTCTTTCCTTTTCTTTATGTCTACTATATATATTTTTGTTTCATTTTGTTCGGGGGAGCTCATTCCTGCTTCCTCACATCAAATAAAGGCATACCCTACATCACATTTCCCTGACCAATGTAATTTCATAGTAATATTCTTAGTATAACCAAACTCCATCTTGTCATCCAGACACCTGACTGCAATGTCATTTGGCTTATGAACTTTGGATCCATTTGCTGAACCACAGTCTGAGTTAGTACCTGAGCCCCAATGGCTTCAGTTCTCAATGGAATTAACTGTTCCCTATTTTGTCTAGTTTCATGTTTTCTTGGAATCTATGAAAACAGGGAGGGTTAAGGTCTGTCTGTCTGTGTCTTGGTTTTCTTTAATAGCAGGCTATTTTACAAATTGCTTCTGGTATAAATCTTTAAGAAGCTGGTTCTTGTTGCTGTGGTAGTTTTTTTTTTAGCATTTTATCTTTTCTCTTAGCATTAAATATAACTTTTGAGCATGGTTTTGAACTAAGTAGATAATTTTATAACTAGAAGAGACTTTGAATTCATGTATACTAGAGGTAGTCCAGTTTTGTAAACAGTAGACCATATGAACAAAAATCCATAGTTGTACGGGCCAAATGAATTTTTTAAATTGAACAATGGTGTAGAATAGCCTGTTAGCAATAAAAAATATGGATTTTTGGCTGTAATACAGAAGCACTAAAAATGGTTTAGTCAACTTGAATCATACAATGTGTGGTTTTAGGAATAATGAAACTCACTGAATAATTTTGATCAAGTCACTGAAAATGCTGTTAAATTTAACAGACTGAGCCATTCTTTTAAAATAACATATTATGACTTCTATTGACAAGTACAAATATTAAGATATTTAAACAAGAAGAAAAAAGAAAAAACACAATATGACAAAATAAAGTGATAGCACATGTAACCATAACCTTCTGTTATTTACAAATTGTTTAAAACGAACACCAAAAAAGGGCCTACACTAACTTTAACTGAGAGGTAATTCAATCAGCTCATTTGTTTTCATGATCCCTTTTGAAATTCTTTCCCATACTTTTATCTGAATTTTGTTTTGGTTGCTGCTGACTTTATTTACATAATTATGGTCAGTGTGTGTCTTTTTATTTTGGTTATGCTTTCTTCACCCTGTATCACTTCATAGGATTATAGGACCATAACTATAAAGCTGGAAATAAGCTTAATAGCCTTTGAGTCCAGTCCCCTGATTTTACGGCTAAGGAAACTGAGTCAGCCCAGAGAAGTTAAGTGACTTGCCCAGGCTCAAATACCTATTACCTGGCATTGGATGTGAACCCAGATCTTCCTGACTTCATGTCTAGTGCCCAATTTTTTTATAGTCTTCATAACCATTTTAATGATGTAATAATATTCAAATACATTCATGCATTATAATTTGTTAAGTCATTCCCTAATTCTTGTACACAAAACTTGTTTTTAATTTTCTTTTCTTATTACAAATAATGCTCCTAGGAACATATTTGTATAGATATATCTTTTTCCTCTGAACATAACCATAGTAATTCCATGAGAATGTCTCTGAATTTGTCATTTCAGTGTAGATTTTGGATATTAGGCTTTTTTAGAGATGCTTTTTACAAGGAATTTTTCCTTAATTTGCTTCTTTTTAAATCCCAAATGCATTGTTTTTTTGTCACAAAAGATACACACACACATCTGTATGTATGTTTTTGTGTATGATCAAATTCACTCATTTGGACCCTTATCTTTTCTAACAAGTCATGGATGGCTAAGAATTTTTCACCTAACCACAGTTGAGAAATCGATGACCTTCCATTATCCTCTAACTTTCAACAAATCATATATGTACACACACACATACACACATATGTAATCCATTTTGAATTTATTGGACTGTATGATATGCCTATGAAAGTCCCACTGTACTGCCTCATGGTAGTAATCTTGGGTTATCAAAGGTTTTGCCAGCAGAGCTCAAGCTCTGTCCTCTGTCTCAATGCCTGTCCTACCAAGCTAGATACATTTTGATTATGGGAGCAGTAATAGTCTGGGTCTGGGGTACAAAGACTGACCTGCCTCATTTTAGAGATGCTCATCATCATGTTTGCCATTGTAATAAATGCTACATCAGTACTAAAAGCCATTTTAATAATCTCTGCTTGAAGAAATAACCACACTCATAAAGTTATGGATCCTTGACATTTTAAAGTAAGAATGAAATGAGATAGTGGTTATCTCCCATGTTTTGCCAAAATATTAACCAATTTCCCCAACAGTTTTTGTTTGTGAATTTCTTCCTTGGTTATAGCATTTTATGTTGAGTTTATCAAATACTATTCTACTATGTGTTTGGGTATATAGATCTTGATTATCTAATCTTTTCTCCTGAAACTTTTCCCTAATCCTTTCTATCTTACCAGTTTTACTAATGCTATAGAGTATAAATTGAGTCGTGTCAGTACAAGTGCTCCTTCTTCCTTAATTTACCCTTTCCTTCCTCTTTGATATTTGTTGCTTCTGCCACCCTTTACCCGCCCCTCCCCCCAATCCTGCGCAGGATTAAAAATGACATGTAGAAACCTAGATTAATCTTAACATTTTATTGGCCCACATCATTGGCTGGCAGCTATGGGAACAAGCTCCCAATGTGAAGTATAAATAGATCTCTCCCTCCCCAGCACTGCTACCAGAAATAAAAGACTGCATATTCATCAAGGCATGTTCCTCTCCCCACTCCCTAACATCCACAAGCACCATCACTCCTCTCAAAATGCCATTCACACAAGAGTCCAGGATGCGTCAAGAATATTGATGTTGGTCTCCATTGTAATGTCATTGGCACATATTGACAGAATTCTGCACATTCCCAATGCAAGTTTTGGAGAGAAGTTCAGTCATCCTGACAATGATTTAACTGGATGTTTGTGTGTGGAGTGCACTCAAGTAGTCTCATAGGGTTCACCATAGTTTGATATGTTCCATGAGGGACAGCTCACTTCATGATGATAAAATAAAATAAAAACTATTTCAACATACTCCCTGAAGACAGTTCCCTTAGTTATCTCATCAGGTGAATTGTCTATCGTTGTCTCCAATTTCATTCATTTTGTCTTTCATCTCAAAGGGTGTGAGAAGTTTGAAACATTCCTACTTTGAGCCTCGATATATGCTGCTAGTGCCAATGAACAAAGAAAAATACGAGGGGAATTTGCGGAGAATGGGGCTCTTCAGTCGTTCAGAGATTGAATTTTCTGTCTCAAGAGTTGATTATTATGTTAGAATAAATCAAGATAATCCAGGTTACTTTGATGCACTGATCAATACAGGTAAGTAACTTTCATGAAAAAAGTTGTAACTTTTATTTCAGAATTGAGAAGCCACTAACTTAAAAGTTCTATGTCAGGAAAATTCTTAGGCAAAGCCATAAATATTCCTTGTAACACTGAATAATAGTAATGCATTCTAGCCCTGGTAACACATAGTGACTAGTAACTGTTTTGTACTCTTCACTTATTGTGTGTTCCATATGTCCTTGTGCCTTACAATCCTAGATTGTAAAATTGGAATGGCGATACTAATCCCTTCCTACCATCATTGAGGTGTTTTGAAATCAACAAAATTCAGATAATATATATGAAAGAAGGAAACCTCCAGAAAAGTTTTCTTCTGCTGCCTCATTTTGGCATGGACTTGCCCCTGGGTTCTCAAAGGTTGTGCCCAAAAGCATGCAATCTCTGGCTGTTTCTAGCAAGCAAAAAAAAGGCTTCAAGTACAGTTCTGACAACAGAACAGCTGTCTATGAAGAAGCCTAGTTAAATATGGAGAAACACGTTGCCAATAAGGTGATCACAAGGTGATGAATTTTGGGGGCCATATCCATGAAGCAGCTATAACATATGAAATGATGCTCAGCATTTTTAGTTCTACAATGAGTACTATGTAGTAATAGTAAAGGGGGCAGATGGTGCTGAGGATCTCACAGGTTTTAGATAGCTTCGGATATTAATTCAACTCTTGGTAATCTAAATTTGAACTCTTTGTGCAATGAAAAGTGAGATGACATGCCACTAGTGAATCTGAGCCATAGCCATAATGACATTTTGTCATAAATGAGACCAGAAACATCAAATAGTTCTAGCTAATTGATAGGATGGCTTACAGGTTTTTCTCACAGAGACAAATAAAGGCATTTGCAGTTTGGTTTCATCACACACTCAACAGCATTAAGAATCGTCATTTCACAAGATTCTTGGTCATCCTATTAGTACTGGTATCCTATTATACTCACATAAAGCAAGAGAACAAGCCTGAGAATGACTGAATCTTTCCCCCCAGCATTTGTTGCAGAGGATGAAATAGCAAAGCAAGTCTTTGAAGACCTTGACAGGGTCCTACAGACAAGTCTACATGTACCTTGAACCTTGGGAGTAATTTATAATAAGGTAGAATGGAGTCAGGTTGTAAAGGGCTTTAAATGACAAACACAAGAGATTTTACTTGATCTTAGAGGTAATAAGGAGCCACTGGAGTTTGTTGAGCAAAAAAGAGACATGGTCCTACTTGTCCTTTAAGAAAATTGCTTTGTCAGCCAAGTGAATGATAGCTATGAGACAGGAGGATGGACTGGACTTCAGGCAGGGAGAACAATTAATAATTGAAGTGAAAAGTAATAAGAGAAAAAAGAGATGGCTTGAACTTGAGTGGTGACCACATGAATAGAGAGAAGAGTACAAATGTGAGAGATGTTGTTGATATATCAAAGTAGAAATCAACTGTGTAGAAGTGTGATGTGCCATGGCCCCCAAATTCATCACCCCGCTGCCAACCTGGTGATGAGTCTCTAGGAATTTAGTTAGACTGGTCCTCAGTAGATGTACCTTTTCCTGACAAAAAATAGACTATTAACTGTTTATTAATCATTACTTAAAAATAGCTCAGGTGAAGACTTGATAGGCGATTTGATTGAAATTTGTGAAATATATTCATCTTATTTATCCATTACCATTAACAACTGAGAATTTGCTGTTTTTATATGCCTTTTGCCTTAAAATGTATTTTCTCTTTTATCGGTAGATGATATAAATCATGCATACCAGAAACTATGTAAGCTTATTAGAGAATACCTTGGTTTGTCTGAGAAGCTTGACAAGACCATACCTGGCACTGCAGGTACTATAAATACCATCTCAAACTGTGCTACTTAGATGCCAATACTATTTTTTTCTTTTTCAAACAAAAATGTAAATTAATTATATCTATTTTGTTCTCTAAGAGAAGTAACCAGGTCAAAGGCAGTTTCTGCAATTTCTGGATTGTAACGTGAAGTCCCCATGACTCAAGTGATCTTGGGCAAGTCAATTAATTTCTGGAAAGTTAGTCATCCTTCCCAATGCCTAGATTGCTTCTTAGGTTGTGGTCATGTTTTCCCAAAATTTATGCTATTTGAGTCACCAGTTCTAAGGAAGTTTGACTTTAACTCTGCTCTTCCTCATTGTTATGATGGAACTCTAGTGACACACATTGAGGATTATGCTGGACAATGCAATGGAGGGTAGGTAGGTGGATCATTGCCTGGTCAGGTAAGCCCTTTATTTAGAAGTGAACTTTAAAGGGAATCAGCTTCCTTGACAGTATAGGCATTTCCCTGCATGACACCTTTGCATTTCTCAGTCATCTGGTAGTATCAATTTCCCTTTCCATCACCCCCTTCTTTTTGATCTGCCACATCTGACCTGTCTAAAAAACAGGCAATTTCAGGGTATAGTGGAAAGTAACTTTCACATGTTACTTAATAAAGCTATTTACAAAATATTACCAAGGACTATTAAAGTTCTTTAAGATACTTTATGAATAATGTGGTGTGGTAGAAAAAGGATTGGATCAGGAGTCAGAAGATCTGGGTTCACATTTCAGTTTCCCCACTGAGGGAACAAATCATTTCACATCTATGGGCCTCAGTTTCTGTGTCTGTAAAATGAAGGAGTTGAATAATCTCTAGGTCCTTTCCATTTCTAAAACTTTATGGTCCTATGATTCTTGTATTGACTCTAACTAAACCTTCCAAATTTATAGTAAACACCTGCTTAGTTCGTTAAGAATTAATTAGTCATGTGGCTCTAGTCTATTTGAAGATCATGGGAAATGTCATAGAGAAAAAGCTGGAGTTAGAGGTATGAGAAACCCCAGGCCAGCTACTTCTTATTTCTCCTTAGGTATAAATAATACTAAGTACCCCCTATATTTCAGAGAACTTCGTAAAGGAGACACCCTTTCAACTGGTATTTTTGTATTTTTCAGTTAACAAAGGGTAAAGGGCCTCTGTCTATGTTTTTTGCTTGGAGGCCCAGAATGTCAACCCTATGCCACTGTCATGCACTGAAAATGAAGACAAGGTTAACCTAGTGGACAAATTATATCTGTGTGACTTTATGTAAGTCCCCTAAACTCTCTGGCCCCCAGATTCTTCTTCTTTTAAAAAAAAAGATGGTTGGACAAGATGATCATTAAGACCCAGTTTCCTTCTCTGTAAAATGAAGTTAATTATACTTGTAGTACCTACCTCACAGGGGTGTTGTGAGAATCAATTGAGATAATGCATGTAAAATTCTTTGTAAACTGTAAGACTTTATAAATGTCAGCAGTAATTATTTATTATCAGTAATTTATAACGAATAATGAAGCTAATTCCTGGGGTTTTTTTAATCAGTGGTAGTAGTCAGAAAACTTCTGAATTTTTTTAAACTGGGTAAGTCAACCTGGTCTAAGTGGAGAAAACTAAGCTTTTGCTTATATGCTTTTGGTCATGGATAAAATAATAATTGAAAATAGAGTAGAATGACAAACTTTCAGATCTTTTGAACAATTACATCATTTTAAAAACAGATTTTTCTTTCTTTTTTTGCTTAACTGGTCCAGGAAATCCTTGAGCCAACCAAAGTTTCCATAGCACAGAGGCCTAAAAATATTTGTTATGAAAATAACTCAAGTGAGTTAAATATGTGCTTCCCGATGCTGTATATCCTAATTTTAATGTATTCAGATGCCCCTTTATCATCTCTCTCTCTGTATTTCTGTATTTGTTTTTTCTCTGGCCTGGTAGAATTCACGGTTCCAAATGAGCCTTTGAACAACTAACTCAGACCCTCAGTATGAGGATAATATCCTTCAAAATAAAATTATACATGTAAAAGTTATTCAGAATTCAGAACCAACTAAAGAGTTAATTTGCTGTTGCTAGACTATTACAAAGTAGTAAGCCAGAGAATGGATGTGGGACTAGGTCAGAAAGTGGCATACCATGAACTGCGTGTTCTTATTCTAGTACATGGGTTGACTTCTATTAGACAAAATAGAAGGAGTCTAAGGACGCATCTCATTCGAGGATGTTAAGTGCTATAAATAATGAATACCTAGCTCAGGAGATAAATGATGTTCGAGTTGAAAACTCTTAATTCTGCTAAAGCACAGAGGTCCCCTTGGCCCTACTCTTCTTTGCCATCATCAACATTTGGCCAATGCTTCCCCTCCTCTTATCTTCTCTCTTCTCATACTTCAGGAGCAAGTTTTCCCTGCCTTCCCAGATGACGTTTAGCTCATCTGATAAACTCATTGGACTAACGTGTTTTAGGAGAAGGCTAATTACTGACTAGCCTAGGTCACACTTGTGCATTATAACAAGGACCTTCTGAAGATAATGAATAATGATTATTTGGTCTTTCTATTGTGTTGTATTGTACTGATTTGTATTCATTAAATAAACAAATAAACTATATAAAGCAATACAGATGAGGTTGGTGTAAAATCTCTGACATCAATTGAAGAAATCTATTTTTTATAAAATATGATGTGACTTTTCAAAATGCTATACTCTTAGAATTTTTTAGGGGGAGGTCTGGACCCATGATTTAAATGGTGTGGAGAACTCCCAATATAGAATCTCCCCTCACGATGTAGATGAGTAGTTTACCTATAATATCATTTTAAGCAGTTGCATGGGGACAATGAGAGGTTTCATTCTAAGAATCTTACAAAAAAGTTTTTCTCTTAAAAAACTGACAGCTCACAAATTAGATGATCTCTAGGGCTTCTTTTATCTCTAAGACTTTATACTAGGAATTCAATGAGAAAGCTAGTTGACATTATCTCCAATTTAACAGGTACCCAGTTTATCCTAATGCCAAAAATAAAAGATTGGACCATCTGGACTTGGGGGTTCTTCTTAAGCCCATAGTGATCTGAGAACTTCAGAACTGGAAGGAATCTCAAAGACCATCTAGTCCAATCTATGCCTGAATACCAATTGTATTTACAGTGTCCCAAATATCCAGCCTCGGGTGAAAAATTTCTAGAGTGTAAACCCACTGCCCCCAAGGCATGCCTCAAAAAACGGTCTGTTCCACTTGTGGACAGCTTCGATTTTTAGAAAGTTTTTCCTTAAATTAAGCCAAACTCTTCCCTGGAGCAATTTCCTACCCCCCATCCCCACCCCAATTATATCTAGTTTTACCTCTGGATCCAAATCAAAATACATTTAATCCCATTCACATATTAAGATATTTGAAGACAATTATCATGTCCTCTCCTTCCCCCAACCCTCCCCTCCTCCACTACTTATCTACTCTGAATAGTTCTAATTCTTTCAATTGATCCTAGTATGACATAGTCTCCAGTCCCCTAACTGTTCTTCCTTCCTTCTTTTTTTTAAACAACTATGCCTTTCTTACTTGACCAAGTTGGAAGTGCTAGGGGCTACTTATGGGCAAGATTCCACTATTTATTGGCATAGGAGCTTTGACTGACAATGTGGTGCCTCCGTTACTCCTGAGGACCCACCATTTTGATGACAGACTTATTTAAGAATGCCTGATTGACTTAGCTAATTGCAGCTCAAAATGTCTACCAGTCTTAGTCTCTCCAGGACCTGGGATTATAGGTCTGTACCATTGCACCAGGCAGTGCCTATATTCTGCGAATGTAGTCATTCAAATAGGTCAAAATCCACCTAACTATATTCTATCCTATATCTTTGCAAGTTACCCAAAAGCACAACATAAGAAACTTTGTCAAAATTTTTGCTGAGATCTAGGCATAGTATATCTACTTCATTACCCTGATCCACCAGTCCAGTTTCCTTGTAAGAAAGGAAATTAAGTTACCTTGGCATGACTTGTTCTTGATGAACCTGTGCTGGCTTTTGGAGATCACTGCTTTCTTTTCTAAATGCTCTTTAGGCATTCTTTTAATAATACATACTGGAATTTTGGCAGAAATCAAAATTAATTTCATCGGCTTCAAGTTTTTGGATTCTACCTTCTTCCTTTTATTGAAAAATCAAGCCAATATCTGCCCTTCTTCACTCCTTCAGTACCCTTACAATTCTTTCTGATTTTTCATATATCACTGATAACAGATCAGCAAGTACATTTAATTTTTTTCAGTAAAGAGACCAATATGCTTTCATCTTTTATACTTTTTAAGAAAAAGAATCTGAGGTGATCGTTGATGTAATCTGGATCCCTTAAATGTCCCAGCTGGACACTTAAATCCTCTAGTCCTCAGTTTTCTCATTTTATTAGACGATCTCCAGGGTCTAATTCAGTGCTAAATATGTGCTCATATGATCTTTAGACTGGGAAAGAACAGGGTCTTAAAGGTTCCTTCTACCTCTAGATTTATGATCCTTCAATCTGCTAATCCAGCCATTTGCTGGTTCTTTACTGAACTGCTCTCTTACCGTTCTCTATTGTACCACTCTTAGCTGCCATCTTCTGATTCACAGATAATTATTATGTTATGAAGTTATGAGGTCCTTCCCACACATGAGCAAAGGGGTATTGGTTCTTTTAGCCTATAGCATCAGAAGTTCTTTCAGCTCCTATATGCATGCCCAGAAAGACTGAAAAAACTTAGAGGACATTTTTTTTTTCTTTTGGACTACTTTACCTCTACCTCAGTTGCCATTTCTCAAATTCAATTTACTATTTGATTTAGGGTAAATATATTCCTTTCAACTATTCTTGTTCTCCTACCCCCTAACCTGAGTCTATGTAAATCATCTCAATAACTTAATTTAGGAGTAGATGAACTTCATTCTGTTTCTCATTGTTCTCCCAAAGTGATGTGCTTGTAGGGCCATATTGGTCTCTTTATATAGTTCTCCCTTTTCCTTCCCATTAGAATAATTTCTGTTTTCTTCATATTTGATTCTTGAGAGCTTTCCTTCCTTTTGAGGATGACTTCCCCAGTAGAATTTTAGGCCAGTGGATTTTAACTCTCTTTTCTCTGAAACCTTTGAAGTATATTTTCTCTACAAAGGTTTACATCAGACTATCCCCAGATTTTCTCTCTATATTACAAATTTTAAGATGGATTGGTCACTGTCATTTCTTTGTCAGCAATTTATTTCTCTTTTTGATAATAATCAAATGCAAAATAGTAATTCTCCTTTTTCTGTCATTTGAAGAATTAAATGGACAATAAATCAAGTAAAGAACATATAAGATGCAACTGTTCTACTTTTGTCAGACACACATATATGGAGAGAGAGAGAGAGAGAGAGAGAGAGAGAGAGAGAGAGAGAGAGAACTCCAATACTTGTGTGAGGTCCACTCTAACCAAGGTTCTTCATTGCTTTGGAGGGCTTTAAGAGATGACTAGTGCTAAGACATTTGAGGGTGAGCCTGGATTTCTGGTTTACATTGAGATTTCCAGGTGTAGATCAGTCTCAGTACTGTACAGCTCTTGAATAAACATCTCAGATCTTCTCTAGATATAGAAGCTCCAAAATGTACTGGAGTCTTTGATTTTTCCCTAATTTGGTTATGAATCCCAGTAACTGGATCTTAACAGGAGTAATCTCCAAGAATGGCTAGGAGGCCACCACTTTATACTAAACTTGGTTTGAATCTGGAGGTAATCGTAGAACTTTTCTCTCTCAAACAAGAGCCCTTCATAATATCAGTGGCCATGATGATTGAAGGACTGTTTGTCCACCTCATTGATATTACCGGTGGTTTTCAAGTGCTATTCTGTATGTCAGGATTGGCTTTGAGGGAAAAGGATAATGCTAGTCCTTTCCCTGTAGAAGAGACCAAATGGTTTCTTGTGACTCAGTAGGAGCACTGGAAGCTCTATATTTGAGGTTAAAGCATTTGGGACTTGAACACCTATGCTTTCTATCATAAGACTTCTTTTAAGTCACATACACATCTTGTGGTACCTGCAGGCCAACAGATTAACTGGTGACTGCTCCTTACCTCCTTCTAAGGTAGTGAAATCTTGTGAAATATCATCCTTTTAAGATCCAGCTCTAGGAAAATTTTTTTAATCACTTCTGAAACTGTAACATTTGTGCATGTAAATAGGCATCTTCATTTTTCTACATTCAATATTAGTTTTCTCAGTTAAAATTGATTTTTATACAATTTCCTAGAGAAGAGACTTCTAGATTCTGGGTATTTTCAAAAAGGAATGCCTGGCATTGCCTATGTTTCTAGTTTTAGCTTGATTCTATTTTTTTTTTGAAGAATCTAAGTATATTAGACATAAGAATGGTTCTCTCTGCTATTGGAATTTCTATAATTATGGTATGTTTCTGTGACTTTGTTTTTAGCTAACTTCTGTTTATATTAAAGCAGGACCACCCTCCAGTGGGAGGACTCTCAATGGGATGCCGTCATTCCTAATTCCATCCCCAAGGCGTTTGGCAAAACTGGAAGCAGAAGGTGTTTTAACAGAATTTCCCTTTGGGGTGCAGAATCATGAAAAGGTACCAGAAAACCAGAACTTAACCCCTTCCCAGAACCATCAGGTGACTCAGGAGGAAAAGACGCATAGACTAAAAGTCCCTTCCAACAATCAAAATGCTTCACAACATTCCAGCCCAGATTTACTTCCCGTTTCCCAGGCAGCCCAAGACAAGGATAACCATCCTAAGCCCACACAGCTACAAGATTTACCCTTAAATCAGAAATACACTAATGGAGCAGGAGTTGAAAACAGGAATAGTCCTGATAAGAAACCATTAGACCATACAACAGGCTTCTCTGAAAGCCAGGTCGTGCCAATCCAGGATGAAGCAAAAAATGTCGGCCTATCTGCCACCAGTGAGTCTCACCAAGAGATTTCTCAATACTCAAACCCACCTCTGACTCAAAGCCCTCAGCAAGACCAGGATGAGGAATCAGGTGAGGCCAAAGTTCCTTCCACTCATTCTGAGCCTCCACAGAAATCTGACCCATCTCCCTCCAGCTCTGAGACCACTCAGAATAAGGAAGTCAAGGAAGATGAACTTCCTTCCAATTCTGCCCTTCCAAAAGAGCCTGATCCAAATCTACCATCTAGCACTCAAACTGTCCAAGATGAGGAATTGGGTGAAGTAAAACTCCCTCATGCTGGTCCTTCCCACTCTGAGTCAACACAACGACTCGGCCCAGCTCCCAGAGAGACTTTCGAGGAAGAAACCCATAAAACCGAAGTCATTCGAGTTGATACACCTTACCCTGAAGATCCTCCAAGTCAAAAACAGACTCCAGAAAAGGATGCCCCAATCTCATTGCTCCCTCCAAACAGGTGGGCTCCTACCAGGCTGCCACAGCCCCGACTGCTAGCTCCTCTCCAAAGTAGGAGGCCATCCCCCAGGTTGGAAGCTCCTAGCAAATCCCATTCACCCAACAGGGAATCTGGCTTAGGACAAATGGCAGACCCAAACATAACTCCCTCTCCCAGGCCCCAACCATCACAGGAAGGGGAAACCAAACTTCCTCCCATCAGTCCACTCACTTCCAATCCTTCACAGACCATGCACTTAACTCCTCCTGATAACTCCCTGAAAACTCAAGAAGAGAAAGACAGTGACATAAAGCTCCCTCTCATCAGTCCTCCCCATCCGGAACCACACAGCCCCAATGTGACCTTAGAAGAAGAGGCTCATCCAATTAAACTCCCTCACCTCCCTACTCCCTTCTCAGAACTCCAACAAACTCAAGGTGCAGATCAGCCTCAAGCCCACAGACAGAAAAAAGAGAAAAAAGCTCAACAAAGAGAGTTGACCTCCAATAGGAGAATTGCAGACAAGCTGCCAAATCACGAGTCAGTTCAGCAGGTGAAAGCCAAAAAACCCTCCTCAATCAAAAGAGAAATAGCAAAAGGGCCAGCCCAGCTGAAGAAGTCAAATTTGGAATCAGGAGCCCCTAACAAGCCAAATCCTACAAAACTGCCAGAACCCACCAATCCCAGCCCACCTGAAAACTCTAAGCTGAACCAGGAGGAGGAAGCCCCTCCATCAGAACTTCCTGAATCATCCCAAGCTGAACCATTTATAGGAAGTGACAACCAGCTACAGGAAGACGGAACTCAAAAAGTACTTCATTCCAGCAAAAAAGTTCCTGCCAAGCTGTCCAAAAATGAGCTGATTCCAAAGGTGAGAGTGCCTAAAAAGGGGGCCATCCCCAAAGAGAGAGAATCCTGAAAGCTTATCCCATGATGGCAGTGAGGTTCCAATTATCAACCGTCAATGAGCTCAGGAGAGACAAGTCCATAAAAACAGATTCTTCTGGAACAAAAATTCCTTTTTCAGAGTTAGCACAGGAGGACAGTTTAGTTACAAAGGAACAACCAGTGGGGAAAAAAGGGCAGGTTTATACATAGGGGGAATCTGAGACTAAAGAGACATTGGCAGAACCCCCAGAGAATGAGAGCTTGTCCCCGACTGAGCAATCAGCCAAAGATGCATAAGCTAATAAAAAGGGGACCGGCCAGGACAAGGATAAGTTCTACAGCAGCATCTCATAAAGACAGTGCATCTTCTGCTGAGCAACAAACTAAAGAGAGAACTCAGAGCCAAGAAACTTCTGCAGGTCCATCACAAGATGAGATCGTTGCTCCTCACTCAAACCAGCCATCAGCCCAAGTAGAGAGACCCTACAAAGGCTTCATGCCAGTGGCAGTTATGACACCAAGACCTAACCAAACCCTGTGGTTACCAGGTAATTAAAGAAGAGGCAGCTCTCAAACCAGGGGTGCCACAGAGCGAAAAGATGTGGGCAGGGCCAGTGGAAGACCGTAAACTCATTCCCTTCTGTAGGCACGAAACAGTGTAGTTGGAGGGACTCTAAAAATTCAAGCCACTCAGGACAGCAGGAGGCTACAATGATATTTACGTCATCACCCTGGGCTTCAGTGTTCTCATCCATAAAATGGAAGGTTCGCATGCAGTGGCCTCTCTGAAGTCTCCTTCCAGCTCTAAATTTGTGGTCCTGTCACAGATTTATTATGGCTGATTAGCTTGTGGTAAACAACTCCAGCGGATGAGCAAAATCTGCTCTGTTTCACAACAAACCCACCTAATCTTGGGGTCACTGAAAGCAGACCACAAACCAGAAGAACTTCTATTAGCCCGCAGAAATACTTCCTTCTATTCATTAGAGGGGAAATGATTATGGAAATTCTCTTCTGAATTGGAACTCTAAGAGACCCACCTCAGGCAACATGGTGACCCTTCTATGATTCTGAGGTTGTCAGAGAGTCAGAAAGGTCCCAAGGTTGAATGGGTCTTCCCCAAGAACCATATTATCTTTAAATGAAAGAAACTGAAATTAATCAGAAATGTGTAGACCAGAAGTTAAGGAAACATTTTACTTGGAGTTCTTTTTCCTTTTTGTTTATGTTCCAAGGGTATTGTATGATCAAACGCCTCATTATTAATATCTCCCTTCTCTCTTTAGTTAGGAATCTGAGGTCGATTAGGCCATGTCTACACGATGCCAAAATTGTTTAAGTCAACACATACATCAGCCAATTTGATGGGAAAAAAACATCAATCATACCAGTTGTTAAATTTGTTCAGCAAATATTTGTTGAATGCAGGGCACAGCAATATGCTAGGAGATATTTGGTATCATGCAGATAAGATCATTGGGTGGTTGAGTGAATTTTGCTCTTGGAAGGTGGTTGTGCTGGTATGCCAACATAGCCTTATAGTGGATTAGAAGCTGCTGAGTTCATACTATGTCACTTGTGAGAGAGTGATTCCAAGGGAGAATGTTTTCTTTTAAAAGTCCTGTGTCTCAGGTGTACTATATTAGTTGGTCAGTCAACAAGCATTTGTTAAATGCTTACTTTGTGCCAGACACCGTACTAAGCAATGGGGATGCAAATTGAAAAAATACTTCTTGACTGACTATAGTAATGTATGCAAAAATAAAATCTTTATCTTGGTGATGCTATTGATAGGCCATGCACCATGCCCTAAAAGACTTTATAGAATTGCCCAAGTTTATGTAGAAGATAATGTTACTGACAATTTGCATGTAAATCAAATCATATTTTAAATATACTAGAAGATTTTATTATTAAAAACCATTTCCTGCTGTGAGCCATTTTGTGATGCAAATAAGTACTCTATTTTATCTCTTCCATCTTTGAAAAAAAAGCAATCCTTTTTATACCCCCCTAATCGATTTGCTGTTTCAAATACTGTAGCAGCTATTCCAAACCTTTTCATCCTTCCTCAACAAGAGGAACCCCCCCCCAACTCTCTCTTCTGATCTTGCTGAAAAAAATTGAGACCCTTCACCTAGAGCTCCCCCTTCTTTCCTCGTGTCACATCCCTCAGATGTCTTCTCCCACCAGTTCCCGCACCTCTGTCTCCTATGAATCCCTAGCCCTTCTCCTCACCAAGGCAAACCCCTCTAGGCGCACTCTTGATCCCTCTCCATTCTCTCTCCAGCAAACTGTTCCCTCTATCATAACCACGCTTTCTAATCTTCACTTTCTGCCTATCACTGACTGATTTGCTCCTGCCTACCAATACCCATGTTTCTCTCTCATCTAGTCCATCCATTCCCAATAGCTCTC
The DNA here is from genome assembly GCA_028646595.1 of Phalanger gymnotis. Classification (NCBI taxonomy): domain Eukaryota; kingdom Metazoa; phylum Chordata; class Mammalia; order Diprotodontia; family Phalangeridae; genus Phalanger; species Phalanger gymnotis. The sequence goes on along the minus strand of CM053623.1, from coordinate 90,162,303 downwards.
CTCCCTTTTGTGGCTGCTCTCCTTAAGAAGGCCATGCACAGTCTCTGCCTCAGCTTCCTTTCCCATCACTCTCTTGACTCTCTACAGTCTGGCTTCTGACCTCATCATTCAACCAAAACCACTCTCCAAAGTGACTCGTCTCTCAATTGCCAGGTCTAACGGCCTCTCCATCCTCCTCTTTCTTGGCCTCTCTGCAGCCTTTAACATTGTTGCTCTTATCTTAATACCGCTCTTGCTGCTTCTCCTTTGTGTCTGATTGTTGCTTCTCAGTCTCCTTTCAGTCTTATCTTCACAACAACATCTCCTACATATCCCCTTGTCACCCCTCACACAGCCACAACCCTGTCACCTCATATCTGCGCTGCTCAAAGAATCTTCTGTTGGCCTCAAGTTAGTCTCCACCCTAATCTATCTTCTGCTCAGCTGCCACATTTATTTTCCTAAAGAATAGGACTGATCACATCATCTCTCACTCCTAGTCAATCAGCTCCAATGGCTCTGTATTACCTCTAAGGCCAGATGTAAAACCCTCTGTTTGGCTTTTAAAGACCTTCACAATCTGGCCTTGCCTACCTTCCCAGTCTTCTTACACTTAGTCCCCCTCAAGTCACTCTACAGTCTAATGACACTGACTTCATTGCTGTTCCTCTCATGTGTCCCCCCCATTTCCTATCTCTGTGTCTTTTCACTGGCCATCTCCACATGTATGAAGTATTCTCCTTCCTCACCTCCACCTACTGGCTTCCTTCATGAGTCAGTTCAAATCCCAATTTCTGCAGAAGCTCTTTCTTAGTCCTGACTACTGCTACTTCTTTCCCTTCTGAAATAAATTTCATTCATATATATGTGTGTGTATATATATATATATTTATATAGGTGTGTATGTGTATATACATATATGCACACATGTATGTATGTGCATATGTATACACGTGTTTATATACACATATACATATGTATATATTTTGTGTATATCTGTGTACATCTCTCCCAATAGAATGACCTCTTTGAGCACAGGGCCCATGTTTTTGCCTTTCTTTGTATCTCCAATGCTAGTAAGTGCTTAATAAATGCTTGTTAACTGACCGATTCTGTCAAAGGTATAGAATCATGACACTGATATTTTAAAACTACTACATATCTGAAGGACACATCCTTTGCAGAACAAGAAGCTACATGCTTGCTATAGCCACTTGAGCCATTTCTAAAAAGCATTTTTATAGCCATCATTTTGAAATTGCCTTCAGAACGAAGTTAATGAACTACCCAAGAAAATCAATATAATTCCTTTATAGTCATGCCCTTGTTTTTGATTAAAAACCAAAGCAAACCTGACCACCCATTTCATTCATCAGACTTGGCTCTAAATAACTTTGAGTTGTTTCCCCAAATTAAATGCTTTTGCTACTGATCCCTTTCAAAATTCTGATCTTAACTTTAAGCCTTTCATTGCCATCTTGCTCCGGTGAGGCTGAAAGGTACTGGAAGGCAACCAACTGGGTCCACTACAAATTTGTTGTTTCCTCTTATTTGTGCCCTCACTTCTGCCCACAAATCCCTTTAGTCTTACTGATTGGCTCTCCTAATCCTCTTAATGTCTTTATCCGCAAACCTCTGTTCTCAAACCACCTACACCATTCCTTTCCCCTTCACTCTCAGGAGAGGACCTTGATTGAGACATTTTTTTAAGTGTGAATTTCATTTTTTTTAAATTATCTAGCATTTTTTTTCTCCCTCCTCTATTAGCTCTGGAAAGAAAAAAGATAAAAAAAACACCAACAAAACCCTTGCAGCAAGCATAATCGAGCAAAATGAAATACTATATTGGCCATGTCTGTTGTTGTTCATCCTTCGTTTTTGAAGAGGATCAGTGACCTCATGGGGCGATGTCTTCACATGTCCATGAATTGTCTTTAAGCAGAGCAGAGTTGCACAAAGTCGTCAACCTCATTCGTTCTTCCTGAGTCATCAAAGTCCAGTGGCAAGACAAAAGTCAAGCCAACCAACAAAGGCCCAGGATACAGTGGATGATTTTGGCATCTTTGATGTCTGACCAAGCTCTAAGAACCCCACAGCACTGCTTCAGTTTAACTTCATGGTGTTTGGAACAAACTGTTCTCATCTGCCCATTCCACCAAGAAAAGTCTTCACATGCTTGGGGTAAACATCACCCTAACTCACTGATGGATTTGAGGCCTGTCAGTTACCTTTTTCAACCTGCCTGCTGAGATAGTTTACTGGGGTGTGGCCGGGCTCATGCTACAGCTTCTTGGAGCCACAACTGAGGGTTTGGTGAAAGTGGACACCAAAGGTGGATGAGCTCAGCAAGCCCTCACACCAGAGCTACTCGTCCTTTTGGACACTCCACACACCACACTGGTCATGTTTAAAATGTGTGTCTCACTCTGTATTAATGCATCACCTCTCCTCCAGGAGGTGGGTAGCATTCTTTATCATTGATCCTCTGGAATCATTAATGATTGGTCGTTGCATCGATAAGAGTTCTTCAGTCTTTCAAAATTGTTCATTTTTACAATGCCGATGTATGTTGTTCTCTCAGTTCTGCCAATTTTACTCTGCATTAATCTGTAGAAGTCTTCTCAGGTTTCTCTAAAACTATCTCATTGTTCATTTCTTTCAAGAGTTCCCCATTACATTCATTTGCCAACCGATGGCACCCACCAGTTTCCCCTTCTCTGCCTCCACGAAAAGAACTACAAATATTTTTGTACTTATAAAACCTTTTTCTCTTTTAGAGGTATTTCTAGGTCAAAGGATATGTGGAGTTTAGTTATATTTGGGGCATGGTATCAAAGTGCTTTCCAGTATGGTTGTACCAATTCACAGCTCCATCCACAGTGCATCAATGTTCCTGTTTTCCCACCGCCCCTCCAACATTTGTCATTTTCCTTTTTTGTCAACTTTGCCAGCATGTGGGTGTGAGATGGAATCTTATAGTTGTTTATTTTACATTTTTCTAATTATTACTGATGTGGAACATTTTTTCTTTTGGTCATAGATAGTTTAATTTTTTTCCCCTTGAGAACTGCTTATTCATGTCCTCTGACCATTTGTCCTTTGAGAAATCAGCCAGTCAATAAATATTTGTTAAGTTGCTCTTATAGGCCAGGTGGGGCAGCTAGGTATCACAGTGTATAGAGCCCTGGGCCTGGCGTTAGGAAGACCAGAGTTCAAATCTGGCCTTAGTCACTTCCTAGCTATGGGACCCTGGGCACATCATTTAACCCTGTTTGCCTCAGTTTCCTCATCTGTAAAATGATCTAGAGAAGGAAATGGCAGAGCACTCCAGTACCTTTGCCAAGAAAATCCCCAGAAGTGGTCGTGAAGAGTTAGATGCGACTAGAAACAAATAAACGACAACAATAAAAAACATATCAGGCATTATGTTAAACACTGGAAATACAAATAAAGACAAAGGACGACCTCTGCCCTCAAGGAGCTCACAGTCTAACAGGGGAGACAACATGTAAACAACTATGTAGAAACCAATCATATACAGGATCATTTAGAGATAACACAGGAAAGGCCCTAGGAGTAAGGGGAAATCAGGAAAGGCTTCTTGTGGAATTTGGAATTTTAGCTGGGACTTGTAGGAAGAAGCAAGAAAAGCTAGGAGGGGAAGATGAAGGAGAGAATGCCATGCATGGAGGACAGCCAGTAGAAAATGAGCAGAGAATGAATTTTGGGAGATGAAGTGTTTTATTGAAGAAACAGCAAGGAAACCATTGTCATTGGATCTCAAAGTAGATGGAAAGGAATAAAGAGCAAGAAGACTGGAAAAGTGGAGTAGGGGTGATGGGGAGGGTGCTGCACAGAGTATTAAGGGCTTTGAATGCCGAGCAGAAGATTTTATATTTGATCCTGGAGGTGATAGGGAGCCGCTAGAGTTTACTGAATGGAGGGTGGGGGTAGGGGCTAACAGTCAGATCTATGCTTTAGGAAGATCACTTGGACAGCCGAGTGAAGGATGGGATATAATTGGGAAGTTCTTATGGCATGGAGACCAAATAGCAGGCTACATTGCAATACTCTAGGCATAAAGTAGTGAGACCCGGCACCAAGTTGATGGTAGTGTCAGAGGAGAGCAGAGGATGTACACTAGAGAGGTTACAAAGGTAAAATCGACAAGCCTTGGAAACATTGGAGATGGGGTGGGGGTGGGGTGTGAGGAGCTGAGGATGATGCCTAAGTTGTAAGTCTGGGGGACTGGGAGGGTGATGATACCCTTGTCAGAAATAGGGAAATTAGGAAGAAGGACAGATTTGGTAGAGAGAGAGGGAAGATAATGAGCACAGTTTTGGATATGCTGAGTTTAAGATGTCTATAGGATATCTGGTTTAAGATGTCCAGTAGGGAGTCGAAGATGTAAGACTGAAAGTCAAGTCCAGACATTAGGGCTAGATAAGTAGATGTGAGAATTATCCTCACAGAGGTGATAATTAGGTTGGGAGCTGATCAGATCACCAAGTGAAATCATGTAGAAAAGAGAAGAGGGTCCAGGACAGAGCCTATTAATGGTGGGGAGACACCCACCATTAATAGGCACAACCTGACCAAAGAACCAGCAAAGGACATCAAGGAATAGCCAGACTGGTAGGAGGAGAACCAGGATAAAGCAGTGTCAAGGAAACCTAGAGAGAAGAGAGTGTCAAGGAGGAGAGTGACCAATAATGACAAAGTGTACAGAAAGGTAAAGAAGTGTAAGTATTGAGGAAAGGCCATTAGATTCGGCAATTAAGAAATCATTGGAAACCTTGGAGAGAGGTTCATAACCTTGGAGCTTGCCCTTGATTCTTGGCTGACACTCCATCCCCCATATCCAATCAGTTGCCTGATTTGTCATCGCTACGGCTACACCCGTCTCTCAAATTCCTCCTCTCTGCTCATACTGCAACCACGCCAGTGCCAGTCCTGATCACTCTTCATCATGTAATCAAGGATCCAGCCAAGTTGGCCTATTTGACATTGTCCCCATCTTCCTTCTGGAATGTACTTCCTTCCTACTGCTACCTCTTTGAATCCCTTTCACACCCTTTCAAGGTTTAGTTCAAGCATCACCTCTTAAAAGAGGCTGCTTCTGTCTCCTCTAATTGTCAGAGCTCACCTCATCGCATGAATTCAGAAGGGTTTTGGAGGAAAAGGAATAAGTATTTATATAGTGCCTACTATGTGTCAGGCACTGTGCCAAGGGCTTTACAAATATTATCTTATTTGAGTCTCACTACAATCCTGTGAGGCAGATGGTATTGTCACTCCCATTTTATAGTTGAGGAAACTGAGGCAGACAGGTTAAGTGACTTTCCCAGGGTCACACAGTTAGTGTCTGAAGCTGGATTTGAACTCAGGTCTTACTAACTCCAAGCCTAGTGCTTTATCCACTGTGCTGCCTAGGGTTGGGGAAGCCTTCTTGCAAAAGATGAGATTGGAATTTAAAGGAAGCTTTGGAAGTCAAGCAGAATTGAGGAGGGAGAGCATTCCAGGCATTCTCAGGACTGCCAGAGAGAAAGAGAGAGAGAGAAAGAGAGAGAGAGAGAGAGAGAGAGAGAGAGAGAGAGAGAGAGAGTGAGTGTACACGAGCTGGTATATCTTCTTCCTAGAGCTACCAAGAGGCCAGTGTCCCGGATAAAAGAATATGTGGGGGAGTCTTACCTGGAGTCTCAGTCTCATGCTCACATTCCAGTGGCATATCCCTTGGATAGTTACCCATATCCAAAGGGCTTTAGTACAATGGAGATAATTTGTAACATGGGGGCAATCATAGCACCTGCCTTTCAGTATTGTAGTGAGGATAAAATGAGCAATTTGCAAACTTTAAAGCTCGATATAAATGTTAGTTGTCATCATTATTATCTGGTGTCATAAGGGAGCACTAGCACTGCAGAGAAATCATTTACATGATCTCCTTGTCTCTGGTTTCTATGGTGAAGAGACTAGGTCTATTCCTTAAATAGGAACCATCTACTTGTCATTTATGTATATAGGACAAAAGGAAAAAGGAAAAAAAAAGATTTTCTTCCAAGTTCTCACAAGGTACTTGCAAGGATGGTTTAAGATTGATGCATCTTTTCCCTCCCTAATTTGGAATCTCACTTCAGTTGAGATGACTAACTTCAGATCCATTTTTACCTTTATCTAAATATACAGGATATTTTCAAAAGACAAGAACTGAGGATCAGATTTCTTTCTTTAAAAAAATCAATTTTATCAGTCATGGGCTCTATTTTTAGACCAGATATTACTTACCCATAGGTCCAAGATGGCATCATGGAAATAGCACTGACTTTGGAGTGAGAGGACTGGAGTATAGCTCCTTCCTCTGATGCCTACTCTCTCTGTAATCTTGAGCAAGAAACTCAACCTCTAAGAGTCTCAGTTATGAAGAAGTTGGACTAGGTGGTCTTCAAGATGTCTTCTAGCTCCAAATCTACAGCCCTTTGATTTAGAGTGAAAAGTGAAGCTGTTATCTGATTCACTCTTCCTCCCTAGCCCCAATTTTACAGTTGAGGAAATTGAGACCCAGAGAGATAAAGTGATTTCTTAAGGTCACAAAGAGAGTAGGTAATGAGGAGCCCTTTCCACTTCCTTCTAGTACCTGTTATTTCTAAAATCTGTTTTCTAACATGTGAGGTTTAGCCAATAGCTGATAAATGGTGAGTTTATGTGAGAGTTGGGTATCCCTACCAAGTGACCATCCAGGACCCAGCTATTTTATTCCTTAGTTTAAGAACTATGGTGGTAGCTCTTGGTGAATACTTATAATTGTGTTACTATATGGCAACTCCTGGGAAACTTTAACGTATCCCAAGGATGTGGGGCCAAACACTACAGTAACCTAAGGGACCCACAGCTACAAGAGATGGGTCTCTTTCCAGGACAACTGCCCCTCTGAGATACTCCTAGAAAAACTTAGTCTTGGGCTTTGGCAGAGATGATTCTATGAACAGAGTTTCTTTAAGTGATTTCTCTCTATGCTTAAAATGTTTATTATTTATTTATGTTAAATATGCTTTTTAAATTGTGAGTTCCAAATTCCTTCCCTCCCTCTCACCCTCTTGCCCACTCACTAAGAAGACAAGAGATATGATATCAATTATACATGTGGAATCATGCAAAATATACTTCCATATTAGCCATATTTCAAAAAGAAAGGCAAGAAAAATAAAATGAGAAAATTATATTTCAATTTGCACTCAGAGTCCATCACTTCTATCTCTGGAGGTAGATAGCATTTTTTTCATCATGAGTCCTTTGAAAATGTCTTGTGTCGTTGTATTGATCAGAGTAGCCAAGTCTTTCACAATTGATCATTATAACCCTGCCGTTACTGTGCACAGTGATCTCCCAGTTCTTCTCACTTCACTTTGCATCAGTTCATATGGGTCTTGCCATGTTTTTCTGAAACCACTCCCTTGTCATTTCCCACAGCACAGTACTGTTCCATCACATTAGTGTTCCTCAACTTGTTGAGCCATTCTCCAGTTGATGGACATTCCCTCAATTTCTAATCCTTTGCCACTTAAAAAAGAGCTGCTATCAATATTTTTGTACATACAGGTCCTTTGCTTTTTTCCTTTGATCTCTTTGGGATACAGACCTAATCGTGGTATTGCTGGGTCAAAGGGTATGCAGAGTTTTAGAGCCCTTTGGGCCTAGTTCCAAATTGTTCTACAGAATGGTTGAATCAGTTCACAACTGCACCAAGGGGACATTAGTGCACCTCTTTAGGAATGGAAATTTTCTGTTGTGCAGTAATGGGATGGGGGCAGATTGTAGAATACCTTCATTATCAGACTAAGAGGCTGGGACCTTAAATATTGAAAGGCCAGAAAAATATCTCACCTTGAACTTTTGTTGGCTCTGCTGCTCCAAAGTCTTATTCTAAATATCATTTTAAAGTTGTTCAGAGAGGAATGTTAAGAGAACGCAGCTAGGTCGCTTCTAATCCACCACCTTGGCTCTGCCCCAATAGACTGTTTTTTAAAAATTGAATCATTTAATGTATTTCATATTTTTCACTAATACAAGATATTCTGTATTCATATGGCATGATCAAATGTTCCAACCTTTTCAGAAAATCAGTATGAGTTCTATCTGACTGATTGATCAGTTGTCTGAACAGTATTTTCTTTTGTGAGATTCTTCATAATTCCACTTGTTTTTACTTTCAGTGAATATTTTTTAAAATATTTTTTATTATTTAATATATTTAGTTTTCAGCGTTGATTTTTCACAGGAGTTTGAATTACAAATTTTCTCCTCATTTCTACCCTCCCCCCCCACTCCAAGATGGCGTATATTCTGGTTGTCCTGTTCCCCAGTCAGCCCTCCC
>CM053623.1:90141901-90153453 GCA_028646595.1 Phalanger gymnotis | reverse complement strand
TCGTGTCCTTCTCATTTCTCTTCCCAATTTTTCCTCTACTTCTCTAACTTGCTTTTTCAACTCCTTTTCGAGCTCTTCCATGGCCTGAGACCAGTTCATGTTTTTCTTGGAGGCTTTTGTTGTAGGCTCTTTGACTTTGTTGACTTCTTCTGGCTGTATGTTTTGGTCTTCTTTGTCACCAGAGAAGGATTCTAGAGTCTGAGACTGAATCTGGGTGCATTTTTGCTGCCTGGCCATGTTCCCAGCTAACTCACTTGACCCTTGAGTTTTTCAGTGGGGTATGACTGCTTATAGACTAAAGAGTTCTATGTTCCAAGCCTGGGGGGGGATGCACCAGCTCTGCCACACCAGCACTCCTCCTTCCCCAAGAACCCCAAACCCTGACTGGACTTAGATCTTCAGCAGGCTCTTCACTCCTGCTCTAATCCACCACTTAATTCCTCTCACCAGGTGGACCTGGGGCCAAAAGAAACTGCAGATGTAGTTCTAAAGCTGCCCCACCTCCGCTGCCCCAGGGGCAAACTCTATCCCAGTCCCCAGCAGCTTCTCCCACTAACCTACTCTGTTGTCCTTGGTGTTTGTGGGTTGAGAAGTCTGGTAACTGCCGCCGCTCACTGATTCAGGGCACTGGGTCACGCTCCCACCCGGCTCCTGGTCTGGTCGGTCTGCACTGCCCATGCTGGGCTCTGCTCTGCTCCCCTCTCCTAGCTCCGTTTGGCATAGACCTTACCAAGAGACTATCTAGACTGGCCTGGGCTAGAGCCCTGCTTCCCTTTGCTACCCTGTGGGTTCTGCAGTTCTAGAATTGCTTCAGAGCCATTTTTTATAGGTTTTTGGAGAGACTTGGCAGGGAGCTCACGCTAGTTTCTGCTTTCCAGCCACCATCTTGGCTCCGCCTCCTTCTTTCCTTCAGTGAATATTTTTGAAGCTATTATTTTTAAGCATTTGGTGCTTTATTTTCACTAAAATGCTGATGGGAAATAATACCAAATATTTTTCTTAATTTGACTCAAAGGTCAGATTATAACAACATACAAGGATAGTAGTTATAGCCCTTCTCCCTATTACTCATGACAGTAACATGGAGGAGAGTAAGTTGCTCAAGATTCAGTACTGGTAAAACTGAATTTTTATTAATTTGTTTCAACCAACATTTATTCTCCCCTTGTTGCTCTCTTCAAACTTACCAGTAATTTCTGAATTGCTGAATCCAATGGCCCTTTCTCAGCCCTCGTTCTATTTAACCTCTCTAGCTTTTGATGCTGTCAAAACTGTCACCCACACCCTTCTCCTGGATCCCTCTTTTCCTTGACTTCTATGATGATACTGCTTTCTCTTGGTTCCCCCCCTTCCTACCCAACCATTCGTAGCCTCTTTGCCAAATCAGCACCCACTAAGTATGAATTTACCCCAGGGGTCTGTCCTGGACTCTTCTTTCATTAGTTTCCTTGGTGGCGTTTTCAGTTTCCATAGGTTCAGTTCACAGTTCCAAGCAGATGACTTCCTGATCTATATATCTAGCCATAGTCTGGCTTCTATATCCTTGGCACCTAGCACAATGTACACACTGGAGGCAGTTATAAATGTTTACTAATTGGAGATTCCTACTATGTGCTGCAAGGCTCTGTGCTGTGTGTCAGGGATACAAAGATAGATATGACAGAGACCTTGCTCCCACGAATCCTATGATGTAACATGTATACAGATAACTTCAATATAAGTTGAGGTATGATAAGAATAAAGAAGGAGGTCTAAGCAAATATCTATAGGAAATTTAAGCATGGAGAGTCAGTAGAGAAATGAGAGGGTGAAGTGAGAGAAGTCAGAAAATGACACTTGAATTGGGATTTGCAGAGAGACTTCAAAAGACAAAGATGGCAGTGGGGAGTTTACTGCATTCATGGGACATGCTTCAGACAAACACATGGAGGTAAGAAAGGGCAAGTCAAGATTGAGACCACAGGACATTCCTATTTGTTTGGACCATAAACTACACAAATGGAATTTGTCTGAAATGAGGCCGTGATAGAAGCATAGGTTGGAGCCAGACTAGGAAGGGCCTGAAATGCTAGAATCAGGAATTTCTCCTTTATTTAGTAGGCAGTGGGGAGCCACCAAAGATTTTTGACATGATTACAGAATATTATTTGGGAAGCAGTGGGAAGGATGGATTGGAGAGGGCATAGACAGGAGGCAGGAAGGCCAGTTAGCATCCATCCAGACTTTGTTATAACTCAGCCTCAGATGCATCAAGTGCACAATCATCTGCAAACAGAAAGTTATATACCAGCTTTCCCTCTACTTAGGCTTGGCTTTTAGCCTTTTCGAGTTAAATAATGGTAGCTGACCTTGATGCCATTTTCATCCTCATTGAAGGCATCCAAAAATGCAAAAAACATTATGCTAAAAAGCATGGGAGCAAGCACATGGCCCTGCTTCACTCCATTGGTGACTGGTAAAGCACAAGGACGTCGTCCGTTATCCAGCACCCAGGCAAGCATGCCGTTTGGGATGATAAAGCTGGTGCACAATACTGATGAACTTCCCCAGGCAACCAAATTTTGCCATGATTTTCCACAAGCCCTCATGACCGATGATGTCAAAGGCCTTCAATAGAGAAATGAATGTTGTGTACAGACTCTGCCCTGGTCCTGGCATTTCTCCTGGAGTCGTCAAGTAGCAAATACTAGATCAACCATTCCTTGGCCCTTTCTAAAGCCACACTGGCTCTCAGGTAGATGACCATCAGTCTATCAAGGATCTTGCTGGCAATGACTTAGAGAGAGTGACTGTCTCAGGACACCCTATTTCCCTTGATGTCAGTGAGTGTTCTGGCCCAGATGAGTAAGTGCAGTGCTGTACACCACATCTCTGAGAGCTGCTCACTCCTTTTCCACTTCACTGTTGCCGATGTGTGTTGGCTCAGCTTTCCCTCCAAGTTAGCAGTGAACTGTTTACGCTCAGAGAAGCCCTCTAACCTGTTGACATTAAGTCTTCTGGTGGTTGTCTTGCCTTGGGGCTGATGCTTTTATTGAATGAGAATATTTAGCTTGGAGAAGATAGGTCTATATGCCACACATTGCCTTCATCTCTCTCACATCCTGGCTGCTTGTTCTCCTTATAATTACATAGTCTATTAAATGCCAGTGTTTGTTGTGAGAGTGCATCCACAAAGTTTTTTTGTCCTTAGGAAAACAGAAGACAGGGTTAGTAGTGAAGTCATGAGATGCACAAGTCTTCAGTAGTAAGTGACCATTGCTATTGCTATTTTTGACTCCATTCCTCCCAAGGACTCTCTCCCATATCCGGTAGGCTATGTGTACTCTGGCATTAAAGTCACTCAGAATTATACACTTGTCCTCTTTCAGCATGTTGATGATGAGAGTCTCTAGGTCTTCATAAAGTTTTCCTTTGACCTCATCAGGGTTTATCATGTTGGGAACTTACATAGTAATGATGGTGGCATGGTGCTTTCTTGCAAAGGGCAATCACCTTGTCATGAGTCCATCAGTCATTGTTTTTGGCAGGCGTATAAGCAAGCACCCTAGCATACCCAGGATGGCTTGCTAGCACAGGTTCTTTGATCTGCTTCTCTAAAGGATAGACAGCTTCAGAGGGGTCAACAATTTTATTTTAATCAGAGATATGTAAGTAAAGAAAGTAAAGGTCATCCGCTAGTTCAGGGGAAAGGTCAGCACCCTGAACACAGAGAAAATACAAGCAGAGAGAAATTAGCATAGAGATTTAATAGACAGGGCTCCAACTGTCTAAACAAAGTAATAGACACATAATCGCCAGACAGGGAGTGCCAACATCTGGGTTCATAAAACCAGGGGGCTCCTTAACAACGGCTCATCTGACCAAATCACAAAGACCTCAAGTGAACATTCTTCCCATGAGTGAGCTCCAAAGCAAACTTTCACCTCAGAATATATGTACGCTTTCGGTTAATAGGCTCAAAGCCAGAAGGTATCACAACCCTCCTGACTCAATACCTAATTAGCTTGGTACCAAAAGGTGTGAACTTCCTACAAGCAAGTCTCCTCATAAGCAAGCTTCCCCTTAGATAAGTTCCTTCCCCAGTGGGCTCTAGGTGACTCAGTATGTATACCAGCTGTGAACTGGGCCAGAGCTCAAAGCAGCAGGACGTCCATGGTTGAAATACATGTGTACCTTTACACCTGGGAACACAACCCCTGTTTCAAGTCAAAAAGGGGTACACAATGTGGTCACATAGGCCTATTAGTGGACAGGGAGGATCTTATATTCCATTACCTTTACAGCTTGTTGACTAAATTAGTTTTAATTGCAAAACCTATGCCAGCTTCACAGTGCTCTCCATCACTAAGACCACTCTAGAAAAATGTCTATCCATCTCCGACTTCATTAAGCTGGCCTTCATTCTCCAGCCTTGTTTCACTTAGAGCTGCTATTTGGATGTGATACCTGCTGAGTTCTCTCACAACAAGAGCTGTTTTTTCAGGTCTACTGGATTTCATGTTGTCCATAAGTGGGCATATTCCATGTACCAGTGGTGAACAGAATCGTATTCACAAAAGGTTTTATACATTTTTTTGTGTTATTGCAAGGTAGGGTCCTCACCTACCATGGCAAGCAGGCCAGGATTGGGTGACACAACTGAGACTTTGAGAGGATAAATGGTTCACATATGAACACATGACTAGTGAAGTATGAGGTGGGATTCAGGCCCAGGCCTTCTGACTGCCAAGTCTATGGCCCCATCCACTGTGCCATAGTGTCTTTCAATAGACCTTGCCTTCCAAAGTTTGATCTAAGCAAGGCCAATCTGTTCATTAAATGATATTAGAAACACCTACTTTAAATTGTCTATGTAAATGTAGCCATCAATGCATAAATGAAACCTAGTCTTTTTTTTTTTAATTAAAAGGATATGCCTTTTCTACAGTGGTTATTTCTTGAGCAAATTCTTAGTTTTCTAAATTCATAATTGAATCCATGCATCACCATCTCAAACTAATTTAGATTGGATGAAAAATTGGAGGAGAATAAATTAAGGATCTTGGTCTTCATTGATCAAACCAGGTGACAAATAGGAGGGTCTTCTCTCAAATTCCTATTAGAATCTTTGGCAACCTGTATAGAGGGAAGGTGATTACCAAAAATTGTAAGGGTCTAGGAAGGAGATTGATGAGAATATGGGAATCAGTGAAATACTTGTAATTTAGAGAGCCAAGGTGAAAAATATAAGTATTAAGTTGAAATTAAGAACATTTACATTCTATACTTCTGAGTTATAGATTTCTTTAAAGTTAAACTGACTGGAATATATATATGCTATATTGCTTGGCTTGAGACTCACTGCCAGGCAGGGGGAGGGGGGATTTCATTTTCTGTCTCTTGTGGACTTACTGAAACAAAGACTGACTTTGATAAAATTGCCAGATTCAAGGACCTCCTGATTCAAATGGCAGAAAAAAAAGATAGGAAAGAAAAAAAGAAGAGTTAAGCCAAGATTGAAAAGGGACATTGCCTGAAGAAATGGCTTGAAGTAGCATTTATAAAACAACCTTTTTCTGAATGAGTGTTTGCGAATGAAGTGACACAGCTTGTTGGGAGAGGTGGAGAGCTAGTGGAGGCAGTGAACCAGATGTTCAAAAATACTTTTAAAGAAGAGAAGCTGTCCAGCCCCTCAGTATCCAGTTCTAATCTTGTTGCCGGCCCTTTTTGGTTTCCCTGTCTCAAACACTTTCTTATTTTGTTTGTTTCTCTTCCTTTGAAATTTACCCGCCTTTCAAAATCCAAATTGTAGATTAGTTAATGAAAGCAAAAATGATCAATTCTATTATATAATTGGAATGTTCTGTTTTGTGTATTTTAAGCCACTTAAGTCTTAACAAATGAATAACTCTAATGGGAGAAATTTCTGTACTTAATCCTGTATATATATTTATGGCAAGAAAGGTGGGACTTTTTGTTTTGCTCTTTTATCTTTCAGAGTTCTAGTTCTTCTCAGCACTAAGGCAATCAAATGCCTTTGATTGAGTCTTGCCTTTGTTTGAATAAGAGACTTTGATTGAATCAAGTCTTTGGTGACCAGCTTAAGTCACAAGAAAGCCTAAGTCACATGAGTTTGAGTCATATGATTGTGACACGCTCTGACCCTGAAGAAGTGTATATATACTCCGAGGTTAGCATTTTGGTTGAAGTCTCACTCATTGGGTGAGCATTCCTGTGATTTTGCCAGACGAGACTCTGGGTAGCCATTAAAGAAGCCCCCCCCCCAACTTTGAAAACCCAGATGTTGGTGCTTCTCTCTCTCTGCTAACTATGTATGTATTGCTATGGACAGACGGAAGCCCTGTCTGCTGATTTGTGTTATTTGCTCTGTTTAAATAATTTCTGCTTGTAATTTCTATTTGTGTTTCCTCTGAAGTTCAGGGTGCTGACTTTTTTCCCCTGAACTAAGTGAACGATATATGTATGTTTCATTAAAGTGAGATTATAAACCCCTTAAAGTTGCTTTCCTTAGAAAAGTGGATCAAAGAACCTGTGCTAGTGGCCCTCCTGTGTGCTGGTGTTGTTGGTCTTACACCTCCACAGCGGGCTGCTAGTAGCATTGTTGTTGCAATATATTATGTACATTTACACATATTCTGTTTCCTGTCATAGAATACATCTATTATGAGATTCAATTTTCAGAATATTATATTCAAAGATGTAGAATTTTGCTTTGAAAATAGTCATTTTTGCCACATGATGTGATTATAATTTTCTACATTATATTGTGTGTGTACATATGTACATATATTAACATGTATGTGTATATATGTATGTATACATATACATATTTGTGAATGGATACCTAAAATTTATATCATTGCAGTAGATCAATATGATTGCCATGTAAACTGGTTATTTTTCTGGTTCTAGTAATTTTTAACTTAGAATTACAGATGGCAAGCACCTATGATGGCTAATCCTGTCCATGCAGAACCACTGCCTACAGCACTTTTTTTTTGTGGTATCACTCGGTGATTGAGTGTTTAGTGGTAATACTCTTTGATAAATTGCATTTTTCTTTCTCACTCTCTAATAGAAAACAAGTTCTCTAACCTTTCTGTTTAAAAAATGTAGTGATGAATTCTGGGGGAGTTTTGGATATTTTTACATTTTATTCTCACATGGTTAAGTTTTTTTCATTGTTACACACATATATTTTTGAAAGTTTTTATTTTATTCTGCACTTAACTGCATGTTCATGTACAAAGTAAAACAGAAAAAGATGATTAAAACTGAACCTATGAATTTCTATTACACATAGCTTCCTTTTCTTTAAAGGGATATAATAAATTCAACATGTTACTTTCACAACTATCCTGCTTGTCTATGTTTCCTTCTGCATGTCCTTTGATTCTCCTCTGTACATTTTCTTTTGAACACTTCAATGACACTCTTTTCTTCTTGGGGCAGTGGGGTGGAGGTGGGTAGCATTATTCCTAGTTTGCCTCTCTCCCCAAATTCTTCTTCTGTTGAATAAAAGAGAAACAAAACTTTTGTAACAAATATTCATAATCACACAAAACTAATCTATACACTGGCTGTGTCTAAAAATATATGTCTTGTTCTGCATGCTGAGTCCATCACTATTCTCTCAGGGTTTGAGTAGCTTGCTACATCATTAGTCCTCACACATTGTGGCAGGTCATTGCATTGATTCAAGTTTTTAAATCTTATGAAATTGTTTCCTTTACATTGCTGTAGTTACTGTATAAATTATTCATGCTCTGTTTGATTCACTCTGCATCAGGTTGTGTAAGGTTTCTCTGAAACTGTCCCAGCCCAAGCCTCACTTGCTCATTGTTTGGGTTTTGATGGCTCCAAAGTGAATGTAAATAGCAACTGATTCTATTCTGACTGGAAGCGCTGAGTCTTCACCTCTCAGATTGATTTTTTTTATGAAGGCAAACTAGGTCATCTTTTGCCTCAATTCTTACCTAGCCTTTAATTACTGAATGGACATTGCCTTAGACAAACTGAAACCTCAAAAAGCCCTTAGCTTAAAAAGGCCAGGGTCTCCCACTGCATCCAGGGCCATTGCCAGTCATCTTGACCTATGTCTTGCCACTGGACTCTGATGACTTTGCAGGATACAGTGAGGCTGATGTGCAGCTCCTCCTCACTTAAATCCAAGTTACTTGCAAGTCAAGACATTACCCTTCCTGATAGCATTGGTCTTCTTTGAGAATGAAGGATGAACAACTACAATAATTTCTGAAATCATCCCTTTTGTCATTTCTTATGGCACAATCATATTACATTAAATTCATAGACTATTTGTTCAGCCATTCTTCATCTGATTGGTGTCCCCTTTTGTTTCTAGTTCTTTACTACACAAAACAAAAAACTGGTATTAACATTCTTGTACCTATAAATCCTGTTCCTCTTTCTTTGATCTCTTTGAGCTGTAAACCTAGTACTTACCCATGTATATCACAGTCTTCCTATCTGATCCTCTCTGCATAGCATTTATGTGTGTCGCGTGTTTTATGCTATGCATGCATTACTTTGATAATGCAAGTTTTCAAAGAAAAAAAGACTACTAAATGCAAAGGGTCAAGTCAACAGGTAGGCACTATGCTAAGTGCTGGGAATACAAAGAAAGGCAAAAACAGTGCCTGTGCTCAGAGGGCTCCCATTTCTTGCAGAAGGTGGGATTTTAGCTGAGATTTGAGAGAAGGAGGCTGAAACAAAGAGGGAGAGAAATCCAGGCATGGGACACAGCCAGGAAAATGCGCAGAGTGAGAAAATGAACTGTCTCATGTGAGGAAGAGTAAGGAGGCCAGTTTTATGGAGGGGAAGAAAGGTAGGAAGGAGCAGTTTAAAAAAACACTCTGATGTGACTAAAAATGATTCTGTGACCACCTAGGTACCACCACCTGTAAAGGAAAATGAGTTGAATTTACCTTGTTCCAGAGTGGTCCATTAAAACATCAAACATAGATTGGATCCAGGTTTCATCTTTTTAAAAATTTCTCCAAGACTATTTTTAAATAATGAAAAATGCCATATTGAAAAATAATTGGGAAATCTCACATTTTTGGCCAGCTTAATGGCTCAATTGTGTTGCCTATATAATTGACACAATCAACTATACAGAAAGTGGTTATTTAGAAACCTATCCAACTAGAATCTCCTTTTAGGTGCAGTTTCAGTTATATCTGTAAATACGTCTTTACATAGCATGTGCATATAGAGATTCTGGGATTTTTCATTTTTCTGTCCTACATGCAATGAGATACTTGTTATATCAGGGGATAGTAAAAAAGAAATATGGAATGTTTTTGTTTCTATATGTTTTATCTTTTGTTTTTTATATAATTTAGATTCTGTGTTTATTCTGTTAAAATGTGTAATAAAAATATCACAGGAAAGAAAGAGACAAGACCTTTTTTCTTGTCATTCTGACACACTTGGCTTTGAAACAGCCTAAGCTTAAATGTTTTAGCAATTTAGAATTCAGTTGAATTGTGGCTTTCAGTACCCTGGAAACTTCATTAATATAGCCTTGCATTTGGCAATGATATTAATCCATGAAACAACTTTAAAATCTACTATGCATCATTAAATTCATTTAATGCTTCATAATAGGTGTTTAAATAAGTTTAAGTACCCCATATTTTCTGGGGAACTTGGTTCTTCTTATGAACTGCAAAGCAATTTATTTTTAAAATGTTGCCTCAAGGTTGATTTTAATTCAGACACTTTTACTGGAATTGTATCCGGAAGCTCTGTCGCAGAATATTATAACACTATTAGTTCAGTTTTTTTGAAAGCTGGATCTTTTGTCCATTGAGATATGCTGGAAAATATTTTCAGAATCGTATGGAACACATACCAAAGGAGGTATTTGAGCCTATATGGTCAGCATAGCTCTAATATTCTCAAGGCTGCTAATGGGCCAAACATATAATTTTCACTGAAAATGTTTTAATCAGAAGACTATTAAAGAGAAGTTGTTTGAACTACCCCAATGTTACTACTGTGTCATGTCACCATAGAGGGGCTTAGAATGCAGCATATCAACGTTGAGCATACAAGGGATAAATCTGTGTGGTTCTTCCATACAAGATGTATTGAGCTCGCTCCCCGGAAACTTCCAGTGACATGTGAAGTTCAACGCTGAGGGGTGATGCTTGGCCCCCCACACTGGGATGGCTGAAAGCAGCCCTTTGTGTTGTGAGGAGAGAAGTGGTCAAACTGCATCAGGGAGAATTGGCCATTAAAGCAGCCACTTAGTAGACTTTAGAGGGAGTGAATCTTCCATCTGACTCTGCCTTCCATCCATTCTTCAGAATGCGTAGTGAGTAAGATTCCCTTTCTGTGTTTTCCTGTAAGGGCGGGGGAGAAGAATGGCAGCACTCTCTCACCCCAGCAGAAATGGCACCTGAAAGCACGTAGCAGTGGGCATGTGTGCTACCTATGTGAACCTGTTCCTGGGCATTGGGTCTTTCCCTGAACATAAGTAACTGAACATTAAACCTATGATGGACATTTCCAGCCTTGGAGGTAACCATAGGGTCATAGAGTTGGAAGGAACCTCAGAGGTCATCTACTCTAACCACTGCATTTCATAGATAAGGCTACTGAAGCCTGGGAGAGGTTAATACTTCCCTAAGGTCATACACGTAGTAAATGTGAAAGGTTGGATTTGAATTCATGTCTTTCCACTCCAGGGTAGTGTTTTTTTCATTGTACCACAGAAGTTGGGAGCTCGAAGGCACTTTATTGATACTGGTTACACTTTGGGAGGAACCCCCGGTAATTGCTATGGTTCTTGACAATGACCACTAGCGTGCTAGGTCTGGCTTGCCAGAAGACATGGGACTAGAGGAAACTGTTTATAGAGTACAGAACTAAGGTGAAAGTTGATTTGTTGCTGATTGAAAAGGCCCACAAAGTGCTTCATGTTGTGATATTTTAAATATCAGCCTCCAGGGAAGGTATAACAGTAGTCATATAATACTTTTGCTGCCTGTTTAACACCTTTGTCAATGGGCACATATAACTCTTTTGTTTTAAATAATTATTTTATCTAGAGGAAATAGCTGTCCCATACCTAATTTGTTGCTGTGCCCTAAAGGGTCTACTGGGCCTTTCCATCTGACTTGAAGTTACAAGTTCCTCTATGAGTTGTCTCTCCCTGTTAGAATGTTAGCTCTTTGGGGGACAGCTAGGTGGCACAGTGAGCAGAGCACTGGCCCTGGAGTCAGGAGGACCCAAGTTCAAATCCGGCCTCAGACACTTGACACGTGTGACCTTGGGCAAGTCATTTAACCCCAATTGCCCTGCAAAAAAAGCAAAAAAAAAAAAAAAAGAAGGTTAGCTCTTTGAACTATCTTGATTTTCTATTTCTATTCTCCAGTGTTTATCATCATACTTTGTACATAGCAAACACTTGTAGTAGGAAGGCCGAATTTATAATCTCAAATATAATCATGTATATGTTTGAATGGTTCAAAATCGCAAGGTATGAGAGATTCTCTAAGTAGAAAACAACAAAAAATTTATTT
>CM053623.1:90114065-90141801 GCA_028646595.1 Phalanger gymnotis | reverse complement strand
GGTTCCCGAGTTGGCCCCTCTTAAGTTGTTAATCTACACCCACACAGGTTTCACACCTGGTAGGGCTTTGGGCCTGGGGCTTAGCACTTAACAGCTAAAAGTACTTCCACTCAAAAGAAACAAAAGCCATGCTAAGGAGACAATTTTGCTTAACAACACAACACTTAAATTTATGCTTTTGTTTTAATTTATTTATTCATCTATATTGTACAAGAAGTGCCACTCTAGTTCCTTTAGCAGGGATCCTAAACATGAGCCAGACCTAAGCTTTAAATGGTTCCCTCTGGGGCTTGTAAGCAAGGAGTTAAAGAGTCAATACATGTGGGGAAGAAAAAGCTTGAATTCCTGCTAGACACCTGGCTTCTCTCAGGATTAAACCCAGTCTGAGTATGTGGGTTCAGATTTGACAGGACCTCCCCTCCACTGGAAGAGGGGGAGGGCAAACATCTCAGCTTCCCTGAGCCAAGCAGTAACCATGCATTTATTGCATCATCACAATTGTTTACATTATAATGGAAATGGTAGATGAGAGAAAGCTAGTAAAAGTAACATTGGAACAAAATCATATTTTATGTAGGTTTTGACTCAAATAGGATCTATAAAGTGAAAATGATTTCCTTTCCTGTGTTCTCATAATAATCCTAGAAGTTTTGATGTGCTCCTAGATTTGTCTTCATGAATATTCATAACATAGAAGACCTACCCATCTGATTCAAACAATTTAAAGGTATTTAAATTGCCCCCAGCAGTTTGATAATAATGACAATTTAAATTCTGGATACTCTGGGTCTCTGGGGTCCCCAAACTTTGAGAGGAAATTAGCATATTGTTCAATACATTTGTTTAACAATAACTTTGTCATCATTCCTTTCTATTTTAGAATTCTATATTATTCCTAACATTGTACATGTATTGCTTTCATTTTCAATTTTCCAAAGGAAGCATTTTTTTTTCCAAAAGAGAAATAATGATTGTTTTTTCAATTAGATCAAGGGGGTTACTGCTTTAGCTAATATTTTGGACTATTTTAATTCAATTCAACATATGTATGTTTAGTGAGTGCATCTTATTTAGCCAGAACCATATTGTACTTTGAAGAAAATCTATTTTTAACTTTATCCTTTCCTTATCAGATACTAACAAGGAGATGCTTGACAGGAGATCACCAGAAAATGAAGAATATTTCTGGCACCTTTCTTCGAATGCTCTTTTCAGTGACTTTCTGGACTCCACAGACAGAAATTATGTTATTAGCTTATCAGCCAAACTTTCAACAGAAGAAATACCAGCGGTAAGAGTAGGAAAGATGGAATAAAGGTGAAATTGAACATTGTAATACGTTATCTTAAAAAGAGATGTAATGGTCTGAAAAAGTAACAGATTTCCCTAAAGACTGCTCTTGTCCATGCCAGCTGAGGGCACATTCTTTCCCTTTCTCTTTCACTACCCACTTAGATTTATAAGATGTCAGAGAGGAAAAGGACCTAAGATGCAAACCAAGGTTAGCAACTTCTAATCCAGGATTTATTCATCTGTGCCAAATCAGATCCCTCAATAGTACATGGTCTAAGAAAGGGTGTGCAATCTTAAATCTAATCAGACTTGATGTATTTATATATATGATGACATGTTATCATAGCACATATACCATGCATGATATATGTAATGTATGCATGTACATATGGTACATGTGATTTTTGTAGTATATGTATGCTATATCATTGTATGTGAGATATATTAGAACTTTGGGTCTTCAGGGCCAATAAACACATCACTTGTTATCCCAGGTCAGGTAATTAGGCAATAGATCCGGAATGGATTCATTAAGAATTTTTAAAAGGCTACAATAAAATAAACGCTGTCAAAAATACTGTTCCTTTTTTATTTAGTGATAATTTATTATACTCTCCCAGTGCAGTGGATGGTTTTGCCATGCAACTGAAAAAAGCATTGACCTGGGTGTTAGGAGACATGATGAGTCCGAGCTCTGCAGTCAAGTAGCTCTGGGACCTTGGCCAGCTCATGCAATTTGAACTTCAGGGTCCTCATCTCTAAAATAAGGATAATAACAGTTGTATTACTTCACAGGCTAGTTGTGAGAACCAAATGAAACAACCTATGTAAAGCAGTTTATAAAACATTTTTAAATAGAGTCACAGAATCTCAGAGTTGGAAGAAACCCCAGAGACTATTTAGTTCAGCTCATCTAACAACAAGAATTCATTCTATAAAACCCCTGGGAGGTGACTGTCAGCCATATCTGGAATACATCCAGTAAGGGGGAAACTCCCCATCTCCCAAGTCAGTCCATTCCACTGTTGGGTAGCTCTGGGAGTTGTGAATTTTTTTCCCCTTCTATCAAGCCTAAGTTTAAATCTTTGCAATTTCCACTTCTGGTTCTACCCTCTGGCACCAAAAGAATAATTCTAATCCCTCTTAATCATTTGAGCTCCTCAAATACATGATATCTATCATATCTGCCTACGTCTTCTTTTCTCTAGGCTAAACATAACCCACTTTCATGTAGCATGATATTGAGAAAATTCACCATCCTCACTGCCTTCCTCTAGAGGCTCACCTATTGATGATTATCCTTCTTAGAGTAGAGTGCCCCAAACTGAACATAAGACTCTTAAGTGTGATCTGACCAGGACAAAGTATAGTGGGGCTGTCATGTGTGCCCCAGTCCTGGACACTGTGCCTCTTAATGTTAGGTCTTAGTTACCATATCAAAATGATCCATTTTGTATTTCACAATATTCTCTGTCTCTTGTTTGGTCATAAATTCTTCTTTTCTCCATAGATGTGACAGGTAAATAATTCCTTGCTCTATCAGTTCTCACATGGTATCACCCTTTATGTCTAAATCATGTACCCATTTTTACCTTACCTTGGTATACAATATGAGATGTTGGTTTATGCCTAGTTTCTGCCATACCATTTTCCAGTTTTCACAATAGTTTTTGTCAAATAGCTAGTTTTTATCCCAGAAGCTGGAATCTTTGGATATATCGAACAGTAGATTACTATAGTCATTGACTACTGTGTCTTATGTACCTAATCTGTTTCATTGATCTACTACTCTAGTTCACTGATCCACCACTCTATTTCTTAGCCAGTAAGTATAATATATAAATTATATATATATATTAATACATAATATATTACAATATATAAGTATAACATGTAAGTATATTATGTAAATATATTAATATGTATTATAAGTACTATAATATATAAATGAGTATAATATATAAATATATTACATACATTAGTATATATTAATAAGCCTTAATCACTGAATGGGTGCTGCCTCAGTCAAACTGGGACTTGTTAAAGATCTTAGCTTGAAAAGGCACTGCATCCTGTACCATCTCCAGTTGTCCTAATCTACATCTGACCACAGGACTCAGATGGCTCCAGAGGAGAAAGAGAGGTTGGTGATTTTGCACAGCCCTTCCTCACTTAAATCCAGTTCACTTGCATGTCACAAGCATCACTCCCCTGATATCATGGTCCTCTTCGAGAATGAAGGACAGACAGCATCAGCATCAAGCAACAGCTACCATATCACACTATTGACCCATACTGAACTTTCAATTCACTAAAATCCTCTATATTTTTCTAGATGAATGTCTGTTTTCTCATTTTATATATATAATGTTGATTTTTTGGAATCCAAGTCTAAAGATTTACTTTTGGGTTCAAGTAGTGTAAACCATTTTAATGATAATAATCTGTGAATTTGAAAAGAGAAGAAAATTGCCTGATGATCTGACCTATTTCTTGTGGTCATAAATTAGTTAGCCAATATGAGTTAGTATTAAATGCCAGCCTTGACTGAGAGTTAAAATTAGAGGGTGATGTGTTCACTTTCTCTCTTCGAATGCATTTTTTTGCAATTATTGTAGAATGCTCCTCCACTAATGTCCTGCTCTAATGCCTCATCATGGGATAGAGGTGACACTCACAGGCTATACCAGGGAATGCTGAAGTTCTAGCAGGTAGGCCCTAGCAACCAGGCTGAAAAACCTTTGGTCCTGGGCCAGGCAACAGACTGACTGAATGAATCATTCAAGAGCCAGCCTCGAAATGTTTAGAAAGTCTCCATGATCAGAAAGTTGACAATGAAGTAATGAAAAAAATTGGGCCACATCCATGAAAGCAATCTGTTAAATATAAAGAGGACTTGTTTACTTCATTGGTGAAATAGAAAAAGCATTCTAATGAAATTATAGATCTTTGAAAGTATTGTTGTATTGTAGAATACCAGGGGCTTATAAAAGACTGAATTTGGCCAGTGTATGAGTGCAGGTCAGCAACTGCAGGTGTCCGAAGAGCCTGTAGTCACGGCTCCTACAAACTGTCTAATCTTAGCTACAAGCCCCCTCTTCTTTCTCTGACTTCACTGGTGCTGAGAGTCATAGCACTCTACGCTCATATTTGAAGTCAAAGAACCCATCAAAGTTTGTGTTTTTCGTTGGTATATTTGAAGATTTCTCAGTCTCACCCTTTCTAGGATGAAGCATTAGATTTTTAGTGTAGCATTATCTGTCCCTAGAACCTTCAAGCCAACTTTTTTAGACTGCTCTTCTGTGAACTATAAAGCATTGGTATCTGGTTACTTTCTTCAGGGAGAATGGAACCCTGATCCTGCTCCCCTCCTATCACACTGTCACATCGGTGAAATGAGATTGATATAGACATTAAGGGCAGCCTTGAGAGGGAAAAGATGTGTTTATGTGCAAGGGCTAAAGGCTGTCCTAAGGTTTTCCTTGATAAAGGGTGGGAGTAGAACATCAAAGAACTTCAAACCTTTTTATAAAAAGAAATACTCTTAATAAACTACTTAAATGTTTAATATCTTCTAGTCCCAGTTCTGATGTTCAAACACTGTGTGACTTTAGATGAATCTGCCTTTGTATGTATCTGTTTTCTCAACCTGCAATAACTCATATTTACATCAGGTCTATCTTGCTATTTACACTTTGCAGATGAGGAATCCGAAGCTCAGAAATGTTGAGTGACTTCCCCAGAGTCACAGCCATGATCCAAACCCAGGTCTTTTGACCATAGGATAAGTGTTCTTATCATAGCAGAATAATGGTAAATGAGGAGGGTGGACCAGAGCCAGGGATGGGGTACCTTCAGCCTCAAGGCCACATGTGGCTTTCTAGGCCCTCTAACTGAATCCAGACTTCATAGAACAAATCCTCTTCATAAAAGGATTTGTTCTGTAAAACTTGGACTCGGTCAAAAGGCCGCACCCAAGGACCTAGAAGGCTACATGTGGCCTTGAGGCCTCAAGTTCCTCACCCCTAGACCAGACAATTTCTCAGGCACTCAACAATTCCACAATTCTATGAGGACAGCAGTCCAGACCCTCTCACTGTTGGAGTCATGGAATATACTGATTTGAGTACCCTAAGGCAGAAGCTTCAGACTCAGGGTTCAATTGTGGACTGAAAAACTCCAGAAGCTTCAATCAAATTAGGATGTAATTGGGAAACAAATGGTTAACAAATCTAAAAATACAATACAACCTAGATAATGTTGACTTGTGATTTTCTGAGTCAATATGCCTCAGCAAGGATCTATTTTTATTTGAGTTTGACACTACTGCCCTGAAGGCAGCTGGGGTGACTACTTTTTTTTATGACTTGTGAGATTTTCTCTACCCTTACCCCTTCTAGTTTAAAAAAAAAAAGAATACACAGAGAAGTAATGAGGACAGTATATACATATGGCTCCTGAATGTCTTCTCCAATGTAGCATTCCCAGGGGCTCCTCCCTGGTCCTTGTCCTGGGAAGACCAAGACTATTAAATAACAGATTTTTACTGAATAAGAAATGCTTCCTTAAATAAGACTTATCGGAAGTCTAGTAGCAGCCCTGATACCATTATCGAGGCAATGTCACTGGAACAGAGACCCAGAAATAAGGGACAGAGTTGGCACTGGGTTCTAATCAGCCCTTTGGTCTACAATCTTGGGAATCCTCTAAGTTCTTTCACTTTGGATTCTTGGTCAGGCTCCTGAAGGCATGCAAGGGACGTCTCTGATTTGGTTCTAAAAAGTAATCTATAACCTTCACAGTTATAATTTCTCTGACAGCTCATTTCTTAAAGCAACCCTGGCACAACTTAAACACACATTTGTTGCCCTGTGGGTTTCTACATTGGTCACATTTTGCATGTTTTGATTCCCAAAAAGTATCGAAGTGTTTGTTTAGGTCCCTCATTTCCCTCATTTTCTTTTTCTGCTCATTCTTCAGGGGAGAGGATTAACTGCCATCCTCCTCCTCCTCCTCCTTTTCCAAAGCCTGCTTCCTCTCTGTCCTACAGCCCACATTCCCATTCTTTTTCAATTCCTTAGGCCTGTTCGGACCAATGCCTGACAAATCCAGTGGAAGATAGGCCAAATCCTCCCCTGGGCTTTTAGCTTCCCTTCTGATTGTTCATATTAGCCAGATACCAGGGCTTCAGTACTCTTCTAACACTAGCAATCCCTTCTAAGGGCTTTGCTTTAGCTAGTCCTTCCCAAAGCTGTCGATGTAGAGTGTGATGCCACAGTTTGAAGAAGCTCCCCCAGATATTGGTCAGAGGGCAGGGATGCCACTGCACAATCTCTAGGGATTCCTCCGCTGTTTCCTTGCTTTTCCTTTTTAAACTTACAGATTCAACGGTGTCATAAAACTTCAGGGGGCATCATCACATTTCATAGTTTGTCCCTAGAGAGAGAGATTTTGATCCATCCAAGATTTCAGAGGTGGTGGGCAGATGGTACAACAAAACAACAGAGCTAACAACCTTTGTTAAGCACTGCCCAAGAGCAGCTTTTAAAAAAATTGGAGAGAAAATATGGAAGTTTCCACCATGTGCTGAATGACGATTTTCCTGACATACTGGTTGCGCATATTTTTGGCACAGACAGGGGGTTCTAACAAGTCATTGATGCTGCTTCTATTGAAAACCAGTGTTTTAAATGGTGCAGAAAGATAGAAATAATCGGCACTTGACTATTTTTGTGACAGTTTGATTGCTTGAAAGTTTTCCTTCCAACGGTGACAGAAATGGATTTAAATAAATAATAAAACTTCGGTAATTGTTCTTAGAGGCAAACTTTGTGCTAAAGAGCAAAATTGGTTAATCCACCTCATCACACCCTTTTCTCCTTTCCTGGGGTACATTTCTTAAAAACAAGAAAGGGTATGGCTCCTTTTCAAATGATCAAATGGTTCTTTTTCAAATCATTTCCCTCCCTTCCTTCACAATTGCTCCAAACTCACCTCCCGGATACCTTTTCAGATTGGATTTAAGTCCCATCACACTTCATCTTTTGTTCTTTGGATTTCCATTATTAGTTAATACCTAAGTTTTCCCTGACCCCGCCTCTCCTTCTCTTTCCAATTCCTCTCAATTAAAAATAATTTTTCCCTCCTCAAACGTTCTTTAAGCACTGTCTGGTTCTAGCGAATACCTATATTACAGCCTACCTTGTATCATACTTATATGTGAACATACCTAATCTCTTACTGGATTGTACATTTGGGGAGGATAGACACTTTGTTCCTTTTCATCTTTTCTATCCCCAGTTCTTTGCACATATCACTCACTTGCAAATGCTTTTTGAATTGAATGGAAACGTTTTTCCCTAATGCATTTATAGCTATATCTCATAGGCTTACTGACCATTCATTCAAAAAATACTTATTAAATGCCTACTACATGCAGAATATTGCACTGAAGGAAATTTAAAGGAAGTTCTCAAGGAGCTTGCAATATAATAAGGAAAGAGACATGTACTGATAACGAGAAATTATAAATGGGAATAGAACATAAGTGCGTTAGAGAAGGGTACAATGCAAATTCCCAGGAGGAAAAGATAAGTCCTTACTAAGGAGATTAGGGAAGGCAGCACAAAGAAAGTAGCATTTGGGAGGATGGGTAGGACTTGAACATGAGAAAAAGAGGCTTAGGCCATTATGAACATAGGAAACTTTGGGGGTGCAAAGACATGCCTGTTTTTGTGAGTATATATTTCTCATTTTGATCCACCCGCTCTAGTCTATTATATATTCCTTGGCACATCTTGGCACAAAGATGCCCCATACATCTTTGTAAATCCTTAGTAAGTATTATTGGCTTAAGGACTTCTTTTATTACTTATTTTTCCTTCCCATTCTTTTCTCTCTCCTTTTTCTTGTTCTTCTGCTTCTGGCCTGCTTCTCCCTCCACTCATCACTTTATGTTTATAAGATGTTCTTTTAGGGGCACCAGGAAGGACTCCAGGTATGCCCAGTCATGGCTCCATTATGTGCCAAAGTTCTTTAAATGAAGTAACCCCCCCTCCCCAGGTGGGAGTCATTCATTATCCAGTGTAGGATGATGAGGGTTGTTAGAGGAGGGGGGGAGGGGATCATGGCTTTCTGGGGCTTGTTAACAAGGACCCCAGAAATCCTCTAGTCCAACTTGTACTTGAACAAGAATCTCCTTTACAGTATCCCCAGCAAGTGCTCATTCTGCTCTTATTGGAAAGCTTCCAGAGAGTCAGTGCAGCATCGTAGATGGAGTGCTAGACCTGTAGTTAGGAGAATCTGGGTTCAGATCCGGAGTCTGACAATTACTACCTGTGTGGCCGTGGGCAAGTAACTTGACTTCTCTGTGCCTCAGTTTTTTCATTTGTAAATTAAGGGGGTCAGACTTAATGGCCTCCAAGATGTCTTAAACTGACAATGACTGTGTCAGATCAAATGATACCATGTAAATAAATTGTTTTCCAAACCACGATGGCCTACACAACTGTCAGCTATTATTATCGTTATTGCTCTAGGTACTGTGCCATCATCTTTTTAATTCCTTGATGTCTGCTTTTAGTTTTTTTAATTAAATTTTTTTCATTTAACAAAATTTATTTATTTCCTCCCCCCCAGTTGAAAAAGCAAAACAAAGAAAACCCCTGTAACAAATAACAATTAAGCAAAACAAAGTCTCCCTCTGGCCATGCTTAAAAAATCAGTATTTCAGGCCCGGTCCATTGCTTCTGACAGATGGGCAGCACGTTTCACCCTGGGTCCTCTGGATTTGTGGTTGGTTGGTCATGTGTTGTTCAGAGTTCTGAAGTCTTCAAAGTTAGTTGGTCTTCATGCAGTTATTATGTAAATTGTTCACCTGGTTCTTCTCACTTAACTCTGCATCAGTTCATACAAATCTTTCCCGGGTTTCTCAGAACCCAATCCTCTTCATCAGTTCTTATAGCACAATAATACTTCATTACGTTCATGTGCCACAGTGTGTTTAGCTATTCCCCAATGACAGACATTCCTTAAGTTTTCGGTTCCTTGGTATCACAGAAAGAACTGCTATAAATATTCTTGTACGGGTGGGTCTTTGTCTTCTTTCTTTGACCTCTTTGGGGCATAGGCCTAGTAGAGGTATTAGTGGTTCAAAGGGCATGCATGTGCTCTTTTTAATATCAATAAAATTGGTGATCGTATTTCTTGTCTAGGAAATCATTTCTATGCAGAAACGGCGTGAGGCAGCTCGGCATGCCCTGATGGGAAAGGTTCCCCCAGATTGCACTATCCTGTTTCAAAGGTAAAGTATAATTTTGTATCAAGTAAGTTTTCAATCCATACATTTTTGTCACTCTTTTGAATTTCCAATGTTCATGTAATACCATTTCTATTCTAAATTACCAATAAAAATGGGAAATTTACCTAGAGAACATTATATTGTCAAATTGGGCCAATTTTAATACAACCATATTCCTTTTTAAATTTTTCACTATTCTATACTTAATATAATAAATATGCTTTTATAAAAAAAAGAAATAGATATAGTAGGTTACAATTAAATAATGATTTAGTGTCTGGACTTCTGTAAAGGCAGCAAAATGTGGTGGGTGGTGTATAGCCCTGGAAGTCAAGAAGGCCTGGGTTCAAATACTTGCTCAGATATATTCCAGCTCTGTGACCCTGGATGCGCCATTTAACTTCTCCCTGTTTTAGTCTCCTCCTTTGTAAAAACAGGGAGGGACAGCTGGCTGGTGCAGTAGATAGAGCATTGGCTCTAGAATCAGGAAGAGTCCAAATGTGGCTTCAGATAGTTACTAGCTGTATGACCCCGGGCAAGTCACTTAATCCCAATTGCCTCCAAAACAAACAAGAACAAAAAACCCAGGGGATTGTACTTGATGACCTTGAAGTCGCTTCCAGTTTTAAACCTATTAGCCTATGACCTCTGGGTATTTTGAAGTGCAACCCTAAGAGATATACCTGTTAGTATCTGAATACGGGTATCCCACATTCCCAACATTCATTGTCCACGAAGGATAGTTTAACGAGCTCCATTATTCCTTAAATGAGAGAGTCTTTTTCAGGTAACAGGAGAAAACCAACTTCTCATGTATAGTCTTCTTTATTCTCTGTTCAACCTGGTTTTCTGGATTTCCAGATTTAGTTGCTTATACACTTCAGTAACATATATTACTTCCGGGCACATCTCGGAAAGGCAAATATGCAAGTGATACAGCTATAAGTTAGGAACAAGGCACTCCCCCTGAACTTGAAGCTTCTGTGAGCTATGCTACAAGGCTGGACTCGTCTGTCTAGTGTCCCCTTTGTGTTGACCAGACCTACAATGGCAGAATGCACCTTTTTCGTTTCTCCTTATATTTCTCCATCATTATTTCATTTGCTGTTTTTTTTTCATCCTTGCTGAAGTAGTTGTGAGAAAATTGGGTTGTTTGGCTTCTGTTTACCATGTCAGCTTGAGGAGAACTGTAGCATATTTCCAGTGCTGCCCCATATGTAAAAAGAAAAAGGGTGAGGGATATAATAGAGTAAATGTGTGGTTGGGGCGACGCGGTCCTGAGCTCTGGGAAGGAGTCCATGCTGAAGGATGCCCAAGAAGTTGCAGGGCGAGAACACCAAGTCGGCCGCTGCTCGAGCGAGGAAGGCCGAGGCCAAAGCAGCAGCTGATGCCAAGCAGCAGCAGGAACCGGAGGCTGCCTATTGGAAGGATGATGACAAACGCGTCATTAGGAAGGAGCAGAGGAAGGAAGAGAAGGAGAAGCGCCTTCTAGAGCAGCTGGAATGGAAGAAAGAGTTGCAGAGGCTGCTGGAAGGAGAAGACTCTAAGCTGAAGGGGAAGTCGCCCAAGCCCCTAACCCCAGGCAAAGTGACTCGGGCTCAGATAGAGGAGACGCTCCGCCAAGACCAGCAACAGAAGGAGAATGAGGAGACAGTGGACAAGCCAAAAAGTCACCTTGAAGTACCCTTGGAGGAGAACATCAACCGCCGAGTCCCCGAGGAGGGGAGCGTGGAAGCCAGAACGATTGAAGATGCCATAGCTGTCCTCAGTGTTAACGATGACTCTGACCGCCACCCCGAGCGCCGCATGAAAGCTGCTTTTACTGCCTTTGAGGAGCTGCGCCTGCCAAGACTGAAGAAGGAGAACCCCAGCATGCGTCCGTCCCAGCTGAAACAGGTGTTGAAGAAGGAGTGGATGAGGTCCCCTGACAACCCTATGAACCAGCGGACCATGGCCTACAATGCCCAGAAGTAGAACTTGGGGAATGGAAACAGGCAGGGGAAGAGAGGGGACCCATTCTAGTCTGCACCACTGGGTCTCAGGCCCTCGAATTCAGGGTTTGGGGGGACGGAGAAGAACAGCCCCTGGTAGAACCAGTGGAATTTTTTTTAAACACATTTCCTTCCCCTGTTCTCAGCACTACTGTTTAAAAGAGGAGTCACCACCTGTCCAAAAAAAAAAAATGTGTGGTTGGGAAAAGCAGGTGAGTTGGTCATGTAGTTAGAACAAAGGTGCACACCAGATGCACAGCTCAGGCACTCTTCAGATAACAATTGTGGCTGGCTTATCTGTCAGGTAGCTAGGTGCTACCATGGTTAAGAGCACAGAACTTGGAGTAAGGAAGAGTTGAGTTCGAATCCTGCCTCAGATAATAGCTGTGTGACCCAGCCCCAGCCTCCTCATCTGTAAAATGGAAATAATCACAGCTCCTACCTCCCGGGGCTGTTGTGATAGTCCTTGTAAAATGCCTAACACGCAATGGGCACTAGGTATTGCTGGCCGTTGTCATTATCCCCTTCTTGGCATGATGTCTACAGTTTGGGTGGCTGCCACTAAATGAGGGGTGTGGTATCTCTTTTTGACTCTATGGGGCAAATAGGCTCACTCCGGGCATTAATAACTGAGAGAGCAATTGTTAGGCATGGCTCCATCTTCCTCTGATCCTTCTTTATTTTCAGGAGAAATGTTTGCTCTCACTCCTCTGGTGTCCAGGTGCTTCACGCTTCATGTCTGTTCTGCATAATTTTAACCTGTTCTGCCCTGCTCTGACTCTTGACCTCAAAATGCTGCTGAATTCCTATGCCCACTGTTTCAGCGTATTGAAAGGAAAGTATTAATTTGACTCTTGGGTTCATTTTCCTTCTATTGTTTCCCTTTGGAGTAGTGTAGGCTTTCTGATACTCACAGCTTTTACAACCAGTTCTAAAATGCTTTTCCAGCCTTGCTCACTTATTCTCCATCTAATGGAAAAAAATAGAAAAGGAAGAAAAAAATTCCAGTGCGATTCCCTGAGTTAGTATCAAACCCCTTGGTAATCTCCTCGAATCAAGAAAAGGTTTCCTTGGCAACCATGATTCTACTCAAGTCTCTCACCTATACAGAATCACAGAATGCTACCTGTTCTCTCTCTATCAATGCTGACGGGTTTTTTTTTTTGGTCTGATGAATTGTGCAGCTTCTATAATTTTTTTTTAAACCTGGCTTTCGGCTAGAGGCTTCATAACAAGGCCAAACTCTTTTTCTTCATGAACATTTAAAATCCATTTAACACAACAAAACTATTTAAAGAGAGAGATGCAGTTATTTCCTCATGCGGTATCAATGATTAATAAGAATAGATTGTAGCAAGGGGACAGATGAAACTGTGCAAGCAAGGGAAGAAATTATTAATTTTCCTTGCAATTTGAAATAAGCAGAAGAGGCAAAGTAGATTATATAATTACAGGATTAGAGCTATATCCACGATACCCATGGATCTAAGATTGTCCCTTAACTTCAGACCTTGAAGAAGGAAATGTTTTTCCTGAAACATTCACTTTATCTCTGCAAATTCACACAATCCCTAGCTTCTTTCAAGGCTCAGCTCATCTAGGAGGCCTGTCATGACCACCCTCCCTCAAGTTGCTGGTGCCTGCTCTCCGTATGTGTATGTGTACGTGTATGTGTATGTATATGTGTATGTGTGCATGTATATGTGTCTGTATGTACATAACTGTGCATGTGTACACATGCATGTATATACATATATGTGCATATTTATGCCTATAGGTGCACATGTATATGTGTGTGTGTGCTTATCTGTGTTCATTTTATTTCCCCACATGGAATATAAGTTTCTTGAGGCAAGGACAATTTCATTTTTGTCTTTCCAGCCCCAGCACCTAGCATAGTCAGGCACATAGTAGGCATTAATAAATTCTTATTGAATGGTTAAATGACTACATGGTGTAGCAGATTGTGTGTACTAGGAACTCGGGACATAGTAACATACTTCTTACTTTGCCATTAATTTGCTGCCTGACCTTCATTAATTTTACCATCCTGGGCCTAAGTTTCCTCCATTAAATAGGAGATAACATCAGATGATCACTTAGGTCCCTTCCAGGTTTAATATCCTATAATATTCTAATGTAAAGGAGTACCCCTTCAGATTGTGACAGTTTTGTTAATTGAAGGGGACAAAAGTCAAAGATACATGTGAGATCTGCATATTTAGAAGAAAAGAAATCCACTAAAAAAGCAGCCCACAGAGACAAGGCACTTCCTCAGTGCAAAGATGACCACAGTGTATTGTTTCCCATCATCTAATCTGCATTCAACCAGCAAGAGGACTTTGGAATTGAAAGCTGGGGAACAATGAACCCCAGGAAAGTTCTGAGATTATTGGACAAAGGCACATTGCCTAGCAGAAATAAGAGCTTGGTTAATCTCCATGAGTGAAAGGAGAGGTCTATGACTAAAAGGACCTTGCTTTGGATCAAGAAGGTTGGTCTGAGGAAACGTCTCAGAGCTGGTGGAAGAAAGACTATCTTAACCTGTGTTGTCACTTGTTTCCTGGAAAAACCAGTTGATAGAAGAGAGGCTATACCTATCTCTCTCTGTGTGGCTGTCTCTCTATCTCTCTGTCTCCCTCTCCCTCTCTCTCTCCCTTCCCACTCCTCCCTCTGTCTTTGTCTCTCTGTCTCTCTGAAACTGTGAGCATTAGTGGAAGGGTGTGTCCTAAGTTTATGGATAATTTATTTTTGCTTTGTCTTTTTTTTAGTCAATGTTTTAAAAGTTAATGAAAGAATTTTTTGTTATACAGGATGGTTCTCTTAGAGTGGGGAGAGGGAAGGATTCAGGAGGAAATTTAGGTGATGAAAAAAACAAAAGACCAGATAAAAATCTGTTCCCCACCAAAAAAAAACCCAAACCTAGAGTTAGTGGAATCATCTGTGGCTGATTTATGGGAAGTGCATCAGCTGGGACTCAGGAACTAGAGTATAAGTAATAGGAGAGTAGGGGCCCCTCAGGTTTATCCACAGAGCCTTGAGAGAGTCAGTTGTAGCTGACCTTCTGAGGGACCTCAAGTCTGCCAGGATGGCAGCAAGTTCGGTGACTGAACTAACCCAGAGAGAACAGAGGGCAGAGGGAAGGGGGAGAGGAGGGGAGGGATCTGCTACATTAATATTCTACTGAGAATAGAATTTTTAAAAATTTTTTTGAAAAGCAACTGCATCAGACTAACTTTAAGCTCATCGTTTATCTTAACTTTCAATTCCCTTTCTTTTTGACTTGATTCTCACCTTTTATGTGCCCATAATTTAGTCAAGCAACAGCACTAAATTGTGTGTATGCATTCACATGGCTACAACACAGATTGGATGAAACTTCTCCCATTACCTAAGCATGCTTCACTGAGTTGATTTGGAGAATAAATCAGATAAGAAGCCTTAACTCCAGCACTGTTGCCCAAAAGGTCATTGAATAATTGCCAGAGACCAGACATGTTCACTATATCAGTGAGGGATTTTTGGAGAGCTTAATGTACCTCCCTGTTTTGGTACATTGTGGAGGTCATGTGCTCAGTATAGAGTGGTGAAGGTAAGTGCTAGCCACCATTCCTAGAGGTACCCAAAATAAGTAGGAGGATCCATTCTGAGAGTCTTAGCAGAAAACATAGTGCTAAGAGCACTGGATTTAGAACTTTGACATCTACTAGCTGTGTGACCACAGACAATTCAGTTAACTTTGTTATAAACCATTTTCTTCATCTATAAATAGGAATAGTAATACTCCTATCTTACTTCTCAAGGTTGTTGAGGAGAAAACACTTCATGAATCTTAAAATACTATGTTCTAATGATAATTTTTATGATGAACAGTTGAAGGAACTGGATCTGTTTTGTCCAAAAAAGAGAAGGAAGGAAGTAAAGGGAGAAAGAAAGAAAAAGGGAGAAAGAAAGGAAAGAGGGAAAGAAGAAAGGAAAGAAAGAGAAATAACGAATTAAAAAGCATTTCATAAGTGCCAAACACTATACCAAGTGCCGTGAATAGGAATAGAAATATCAGACAATGCTCGCTCCCAAGGTGCTCGTACTCTTAACTGAGGGATATAATATATAAACTCCTTTATTCTGCATTGCTACAGAGAGTAGAAATAAGCTGTGAAAAAGCAAATTTCAATTCACTATAAGGAAGGATTTTCTATTTATTAGAACTAATTATGGAAAGGCCCAGATAGCAAGGTGGCACAGTGGATAGGGGGCTAGGCCTGGAGGGAAGAAGACTCCTCTTCTTGAGTTCAAATCTGGCCTCAGATACTTAATATCTGTGTGATCCTGAGCACTTAACCTGTCTGCCTCAGTTTCTTCATCTGAAAAAAATGAGCTGGAGAAGGAAGCGGCAAACCACTCCAGTATCTTTGCCAAGAAAACCCAAATGGGGTCATGAAGAGTCGGACATGATTAAAAACTCAACTGAACAACGTGGGAAGGCCATTTAATGAAGCAGGTGAGGTCTGAGGTCCTTGTTTCTGCAGAAGCCCAGTAACCACCTGTCGGGGAAGGTTTAGAGGGAGTTTCTGCACGGACAAGAAGCTAGATAAGAGCATAGGCTCATACTACCATGGGTTTAGAGTCTAAAGCGACTTAGGAGTCATCTAGTCCAATGAAACCATGACTCAGAGTAACCCAAGGTCATACAACTAATAATTCAGAGCCAGGATTTCATTCTGGGTCATCTGACTCCAAAACCAGTGCTCTTTTAACTCTGCCATACCGATGATCTCTAATGCTTTTTCATTTCTAAGCTTCCAAGATGGTAGATTTTGGTGGTAGCACTGGGACAAGTACTTAGAATCCATGATTCCCAAAGGAGGGAAAAGAGAAGAGAGGAACATTAGAAGATCCCTACCTCCCCTAATGAACATGTCAAACCTGTGACTTCCATAACCCCTTTGACCACAGTCTTAAAGTACCACTGCCTAGTACCTGGTACAATATGGAAGCCTTAAGTCACGCTATATGGTTGATATTCCACGTTAGTTTATCTAATAAAAGAGTAGTCATGAATCTGTGCCTCAGTATTGGTTAAATATCATCCCTAAATGATTTACTCTGCCCAGCTTTACATACTGACAAGGAAGGTTGTGTTGTAGTATTTATATAGAAGTCTAAAATCAAAGAAAGTAGAGTGATAGGCATGATTCTAAATGGCACTTTCACCCTTCTTTTCCTGCTTTTTTAGTTGGCTCACTCACTCTACCCTGCACTCGTGTTGATAGGCCTAGGGGAGGGGAGAGTTTCCGAGAAGGTAGTTGGCTATGGCCACCATACTGCTACAGCTTTCTCTGAGTCCTAGGGGTAACCCTGGTTTGTGTGTATGTGTTTGGAAACATTCCTGCTAGTTGCCACTGTAGTTCTTGAACTCCCGTGTGTTTTACAGTTACATAAATCAGGTACAATTATAACATTGACTCTTAAACATGAAACATTTATTAAATGGGAAGGTAACAGCAAGAATATTCATAATATATAGTCAATAGAAGACAAAATCAGGAATAACCAAAATATAACCATAAACCTGGGAGACACTCTTCTATCTATGCGCAAATTGTCTTTGGGAGAGAGTAAGCACACACAGAAATCTAGCAATAAAGAATGTGAGTAGGGGTATCCATGTGCCTAGGGCAACTCACAACTGGTCCATAAGTCCTTTTTAGGCAACAGTCTTTACTACTCATCCCCTGTTCTACCTCTGAGCTTTTTTACTCTCATGCTGGGGCTGCTGAAATAGTGCTAAGCTCAAAGCATTCTCTTTAAGTCTGAAATCTGCCAATCGAATCCAGTCTTTTCTCTATGGATTGTAAGAGGGTTTCCTCGTTTCAAGAGGCCACTAAAGGGTAATAAGGACAAAAACCTGAGGTATTGCCCCCTCTCTCAAGCTGTAGTCCTATTAAACAATGCAGTCTCTCTCTACCCTGATCTGTTTTCTCCAATCATTTCTTGGCAAAAACAGTGCATCTGTGCAGCTTGCACTAAAGCAGATGGAAAGCCTTTTCTTCCTTGCTCTGCTTCTTCCTCTGAAGTTAGAGAGGGCAAAGCAGGCAAGCCCCTGAGAGCTTTTCCCTCCCTCAGGTTGTAGAAGGTTGCCAGTGGCCAGAAAGCTTCACACAGGAAGAAGATTCTGCTTTCTTCCAATCAGTTTCTAGCCAGTACAGAGCCCCTCTCTCAGCCCCCAGCAGATCCAAGTACCTGCTAGACTTTATCCAGCTCCATCAGTAGGCTCTGCCCAAAGCGCTTCTTCTTATCTTCTGATTCACCTTCATTCTGCTTCTTTCAAACACCATGGGGTAGGGGTGAGGGTGGGGCTTTGCCTTCAGTTTCTTTCTTCAGGCAGCTGCTGTCTCTTCTCCCCTTCTCATCTCCTACAGTTTCTAATATCTCACATCAGGGACTTCCTCATGAGTACTGATCCTTCTCTAATTCAAGTTGAAAAAAAAAAAGAACAAAACCCACAGTTCAATTAGGCATAACAGAAACAAATAATATATAATTTTCTCATTATCCCCAAACAACTTTATGATTTAGTTTCTCAGCTATATACTTCACTGGAAAGAGTAATATATGAGCCGATGGCCAACAGTACACTACAGTCATCCTCCCCTGCCCTTCCTCCCCTCCACTGTATGGTAGTTGTGTTTCTGAGCTGCTTTCAAACAGGTCCTCTTAGGACATCTATCTGAAAGCCAGTTTTCTCTCAGGTCCTCAGGATGGTCTCAAGCTAACTTTTCTAGCATGCATCTCCTTTTTCTGCCCCCTTTCAGCAACTAAAATGTCCATCAATGAGAGAGGGCAGTACTTTACATGGGAATAATATGATTTGGCTGAAATTAGAAGGCCATAAGAGAACAGAGAAGCCATAGACAGCGATCTAAAGTAGGTGAAGTACGTGGAGATAAAGACCTAATGAAAGATTGCAAAATGCTAGAGAAGGAAGTCTAGCATTCTAGACAAACTTGGGGGAGTTCTAATTGAGAGAAAGGAGTAGATGATGGTGGATCATGCAAGGAAAATAAAAATCAATGCTAGATGAAAGGTTAGTATAGTCTGAGGAGAAATTTAATTTTCATCTTCTGCTACCACTAACTCATCAAAGGAATCCTCAAAGACTGTCAGTCCAATTGGCATCTGCTGATCTCACTGCTGGTGTTATGATATATAAAGAAAGTGTGTCTTTTGGATTAGCAAGCAAGAGTCCTTAAGATAAGTGAGTGGTTCTCTACCTTTGAATTTAAAGATGAAAGTTTAGGTTTTAAATTGAATCCAATATTTATAATAGGGTGGAAGGCAGATTTGAAATATTTATATTTTTCTTTTCCTGTACTATCTTGACCAAAGGAAGTCTTGGAAAACTTGAAGGGCAAAAATGGTGAAGTCATTACTCTCAAGGTATGAAAACAAGGGCAAGACTTTAACCAATACACATGCTGCCCTCATTAGCTGCTCAGAGAGCACAATGGTCGGCAGAAGGATAAAGAAAGCAATTTACCTTAAGTTTGAAGCATATGAATGGATGAATGAATAAAAGAATGCAGTGATGAAAATGCATTCATCATTTACTATGTGCAAAGCACTGAAGGTAGAAATAGAAAAGCAAGACTGTCCTTTGGGGTTTGTTGTTTGTGGTTCAGTTGTTTCAGTCATGTTAGACTCTTCATGACCCCATTTGGGCTTTCTTGTCAAAGATGCTGGAGTAGTTTGCCATTTCCTTCTCCAGCTTATTTTACAAATGAGGAGATGGAGGCAAGCAGGGTTAAGTGACTTGCCCAGGGTCACACAGTTAGTGAGTGTCTGAGGTCAGTGTGCCACTTAGCTGCTCTGCTCTTTGGGGTGTTCAAACTCTACTAGCAGAAGAAAACACATATAGAAGACTTTAGCTCTTCAGTCAGATAGGAAGGACCACTAGGCCTTATTTGATGAACCCATATTTAGTTCTCATGTTGAACCATTTGATGGTGCCAGTGACTTTGGTGGTGAGAACTTTCTTTTCCAGGTGTTCATTAGCTGGAGTTACTTTAGGTGAGGTGTGTGGGGGTGGGGTGGGGTGGGAGAATGATGTTATTAACAAGTTTCACATCATAAAAGCTGCCATAATACCTAGCTGCTTTCAGGGGTAAATTAAACATCAAATCTAAGTGGTTTGCAAGCATCGAGAACTATCTAATTTGCCTCACATCATGTATTTGTATGTATAAGATGTTCATGAACTTTTCTGCCTTATGAATGTCTTGTTTGCCTTTTTTCCTTGGATCCTCAGAGTGAGAAGCATTACTCAAGCCCACTATGTTCTTACTGCTGGGCATTGGATGCTTAATACAAAGAACAGCCAACTGAGAATCTAGGGAACTGGTTTCTAGGTTTCTAGCTCTGCAATTATTTCCTTGTGTTATTTGAGCAGATCTTTCAAATGAATTTGATCAAAGAGATTTGAGGGCATATCTCAGAACCTCTGATATGAAATAATTGGCTTAATAGAATTTGTCCCTGGATTATAGATAGAAAATAGTTATGCAGAAGAGAGTTGAATATAATAAGAATTCAGAGATGGTTTGAAGAACTGAGAAGAGAATCATCTAAAATAAAGAAATTTTTGATTAAGAACTACTTATCTAATGTCTTCCAGGACTGCTAATTTAGAAATTAAAGGAATTTTTATTATTTGAGAAAATTGCATAGTCATAGCTCTTTGAAAATATCTACATGAGTTATTATTTTTGTATCATAAGGTTTTAAGCCAATTGGACCATCTCTTTTCCTGTTCATTTAGGGAGTTAACCCAATGGGCATTGTACATGTTGCCTATTTTATTACTTTTAATGATAATAATGATATCAAATAGCAAAAATTGCTTGCCTTGCCTCGGCGTTCAAGGCCTTCTGCAATCTGGTTCGACTCTACCTTTCCAGTCTTATTTATTTCATACTATTTCTCTTCATGAACTCTGTGTCTCAGCCAAACTGGATTACAAATTACTCCCTGGAGTGGACATTCCATTTTCTGACTCTTTCCATTCAAATGAGCCAGTCTTATGCCTGGAATGCTGCCACCTTCTTACTACCTCTCAGAAACCTTGTAATTTTTAAAAGGTCAAGTGAGGCGCCACCTCCTATGTAAAGCCTCTCCTGATTCCTAACCTTCTTCAGTTTTCCTAGTGCTATCCTGCTTGCCCCTATATGACCCTAAGCAAGTCATATCCCTCTACCTTCCTCAGTTTCCTCATCTGTAAAATGGGTATAATGATAACTACTACCTCCCAGAGGTTGCAGAGAGGATAAAATGAGATATTTGTTAAAGTATCTCACAAACCTTAATGCACTATAGAAATGCTAGTTCTTATTGTTATCCATATTTGTGTCTTACCTCCTCTTCCCCAACTCCCAGCGTAGGCTTGAGGTTTGATTTTGTGTTTCCGTCGCCTAGCTCTGGGGCTCACATTCAGTAGGTGCTTAATAACTGTTGGATTAGAAAGGCCTTCTCTGTATTTAGTGAATATTCAAAGAACTGCTGTAGAGCACATACTAATTTGAAAGAAGATAGTATGAAAGTGATAGTTTAATGGATGAGAAAGTGTTACAAACTTGCTTAATCCACTAATTATTGCACGTGTAAAGGTTCTAGTCCATGATGAACCCAAAAGGACATTTTCACAAGTGAGTACACTGCGACATACCTCAAAGATTCTCCTGTTGTTTTCTTGGGTGTATAATAATAGGGTTTATGTTTTGCATGTGCTTTCTTTTATTATTACCTTTAATATTTTCTTATCCTTTTAAGAGTTTTTAGAATTAACATGAATAAAATGTAGAGTTCTGATAAATTAGATTTTTTCTGGTTACTCTTTCAGGGGTCCAGTACCAACCCCATTATCGGCCATTGCTCATCTAGACCGAACCTCACCTACAAGGCTGTGGGCTAAAAATAGTTTTGCTGAGGATAGCAACCTTACTCCCCCACCATGCTTTTCTGAAGGAGTCAGGTAAGCAAATGTTTTCTTGAAGGAAATAAGACACCTTCTGCATGCTATTAATAATGATTATACTTTTGACTAGTTTGCAGATGTAATATGATTAAATCATGTGAGAGGCAGCCTGGCATAGTAAGAAGAGAACTTTATTTGGAGTCAAAAGACCTGAATACTTTCAATGCTTATATTTTGCTTTTGCCTACTCTTTTATTTATTTTATTTGCATGTGTGTATACTAAAGACAAACAAGGAAATCCACATCTTTGGTGTTTATAAACAAATGCACTAAGTAACAAGCAGGGTGAACTAGATGGAAATCCTAAAGCAAGGGACTATATTTGGCTTCCTAATTATTATTGAGACTTGGTGGGATATGGAACTTATGACTAATTTGGCTGCAGAAGGTATATTTTATTTAACAAGAACAGAATAAAAGGGAGGGACAGAAATAGTATTACATGTTAAGAATATGTGTTCATAAAAGGAAACCTAGTAATCTGAGAGGAGAAACCTATTGGGAAGCTTTTAGATTAGAGTTGAATGGATGTGGAACAAACAGACCACTTGTATAGAAGGGGAAATTAGATGAAGAGCTGAGGTAACAAATCTGGTAGGGAAATAGAATATTGCAGTGATGCAAACTTAACTATCCAGACATTTGCTGGTGCGTTGTCTCTACCAAAAGCAGGACAGCTCATATGTGTATGACTTATCTGAATGATGTTTTCATCTTCTGCAACATGGAAGAAGTGACAAGGGGAACTACTACCCTGGACTGGATTCAGATAAACAAGAAGGAATTGGTTGCTTTAGCAGAAACAACAGAAACCTTGGGGGCGAGTAGTTTGTGACATGCACACACACACACACACACATATTCTCACCTCTCTCTCTCTCTCTCTGAGTAGATTTCCAAGGTTTCAGAGGAGGGAGAGGTAGGACCCAATGGCTTATTATTTTGTAGGGGAAGTTATTCTAAGAGGAGTAAGAAGCTCTCAGAATGAAATTTAGAAGGCATAAGCAGAAATTATTGAAATGGGGGGGAAGAAGCTGCCTAAAGGGACCAATATGGATACATAAGAAACTAATTGACAAAATCAGATTTCTAAAAGACATGGATAAATGCCATGACTAGGTCTGTATCCCAAAGAAATTTTTAACAAAGGAAAAAGACCTATATGTACAAAACTTTATAACAGCTTTTTTTGTGGTGGCAAAGAATTAGAAATTGAGGGAATGCCTGTCAAGTGGGGAATGCTGAACAATTTGTAGTGTATAATTGTGATGGAATACTATTGTGCTGTAAGAAATGATTAGCAGGATGCTTTCAGAAAAGCCTGGGAATGGGGGCAGCTAGGTGGCGCAGTGAGTAGAGCACAGGCCCTGGAGTCAGAAGGACATGAGTTCAAATCAGACCTCAGACATTTGACATACTTATTAGCAGTGTGACCTTGGGCAAGTCACTTAACCCCAATTGCCCTGCCTTCCCCCCTCCAAAAAAAAAAAACCTGGGAAGATTTACATGAACAGATGCAAAGTGAAGTGAGTAGAACCAGGAGAACATTGTATACAAGAATAGCAATATCGTATGATGATCAACTATGAATGACTTTGCTAGTCCCAGCAATACGATGATCCAAGATAATTCCAAAGGACTTGTGATGAAAAATACTTCCCACCTTTAGAGAAAGAACTGATAGAATTTGAATGCAGATCAGAACATACTTTCTTAAAAATTTATTTTTCTTAGCTTTTCTTTTTTTTGGGTCTGTGTTTTTTCTTTCATAACATGGCTGACATGGAAATATGTTGTGCATGATTGCACATATATAGCATATATCAACTTGCTTGCCCTCTCAAGGAGAAGGGAGAGAAAAAATTTGGAACTTAAAATTTTTAAAAGCAAATGTTAAAAATTATTTTTATATGTAATTGGAGAAAATAAAATATTTTTTAAAATTAAAGTTTCAAAAAAGAATGAATATGGAAAGACTTGCATGAATTGTTGCTGAGTGAAGTGAGCAGAACCAGGAAAACACAGTAACAGCAACATTGTATGATTACCAACACTGAGAGACTTAGCTCTTCTCAGCAAGACATTGAACTAAGACAATCCCAAAAGACTCATGATAGAAAATGCTATCCATATCCAGAGAAAGAGCTATGGAGTCTGAATGCAGATCGAAGCATGCTATTTTCTCTTTTTTCCTTTGGTTTTTTCCTTTCTCCTGGTTTTTCCCTTTGGTTCTAATTCTTCCTTACAACATGACTAATGTGGAAATATGTTTAAAAATAAGTAAATTAAAAAAG
Source organism: Phalanger gymnotis (assembly GCA_028646595.1). Classification (NCBI taxonomy): domain Eukaryota; kingdom Metazoa; phylum Chordata; class Mammalia; order Diprotodontia; family Phalangeridae; genus Phalanger; species Phalanger gymnotis. The sequence goes on along the minus strand of CM053623.1, from coordinate 90,117,893 downwards.
AAAAGAATGGATAGAAGATGGAAGCAAAAGCAAGTACCAGAGGATGGATATACAATGAATATCTCTGTCTCATAAGAATTGTGTGAAGAGTGCTTAAAGCCCAGAATAAGCCAGGGCCTGGTAATGGACAAGAACAACAAAAAGAAGTTCTCTTTAAGTATGTTGGCGGCAAGATAAAAAAAAAAGGTTAGGACCAATGCTTGACATGGATAGGAGGATAATGGAAGACTATGAGAAAGATGAACTAGCATGGAGTTGGGGTGAGAGGACCTTGGTTTGAATTCTGGCTCTACCATTTACTACCAAGGTGACCACTGATCGTTCATTGGTTCTCAGTTCTTTATCAAATGAAAAGGTTGGACTAGATGACTTCTTCAGTTCTTTCCAAGTCTAAATCTACCTTTCTATGATCCTGGTGAATTCTTGTTTATTTGTATTTTATTTTCTAAGACAACTCATTTTTTGAACTAGGAAGGATTACACAAAACTGGTTAGCAGTTTTGGAAACCCGAGATCATGGAGAAGATGGTCAGGTAACATCAGACTGCCTTCAATGAGTTCATCATAGAATCATAGAATATCGTGAAAAGAATGCTGGACCCAATGCCTTCATTTTACAGATGAAAAAATTGAGGCCCATAGTGATTTAAGGGCTTTGCCCAAGCTCATAAAAAAAAGCAGAGCCAGGCCAGGATTCAAATCGTTTTCTCTGACGCCAAATCTGGTAACATTTTTTTAAATTTTTAAATGACTTTTATTTCATTAAATATTTCCCAATTGCATATGAAAAATTTTTGACAATAATTTTAAAAAATTTTGAGTTTCAAACTATCTCTCTCCCTTCCTCCCTCCTCCACCCTGCCCCTTTGAGAAGATAGGTAATTTGATTTTGATTATATGTGTGAGGTCATGTAAAACACATTTCCATATTAGCCATGTTGCAAAAGAAAATACAAACAAAAAAATAAAAATAATAAAAAGTATGCTTCAAATGGCATCTAGAGTTCATCACTTCTCTCTCTGGAAGTGGATAGCATTTTCCATCACAAGTCCTTTGGAATTGTCTTGATCAAAGTAGGGTAGGTCTTTTACAGTTGATCACCCTTACAATATTGCTGTTATTGTATACAATGTTCTCTTGGTTCTACTCACTTCACTTTGCATCAGTTCATGTAAGATGAGGTTTTGCTGAAAGCATCCTGCTAATCATTTCTTATACCACACTAGTATTCCATCACAATCATATACTATAAATTGTTCAGCTGTTCCCTACTTGATGGACATCCCCTCAATTTCTAATTGTTTGCCACCACAAAAAAAGAGCTGCTATAAATATTCTTGTGCAAATAAAATAAGTAATCCTTTCCCCTTTCCATTGATCTCTTTGGGATACAGACTTAGTAGTGGTATTGCTGGGACAAAGGATATACACAGTTTTATAGCCCTTTGAGTATAGTTCCAAATTGTTTTCCATAATGGTTAGACTAATTCACAACTCCACCAACAGTACATTAGTATAACAATTTTTCCATATCTCCGGCATTTGTCATTTTCCTTTTCTGTCATGTTAGCTAACTGATAGGTATGAGGTGGTACCTCAGAGTTGTTTTAATTTGCATTTCTCTAATCTGTAGTGATTTAGAGCATTTTTTCATGTGACTTGATAGCTTTGATTTCTTCTTCTGAAAACCGCCTGTTCATATCTTTCAACCATTTATCAACAGGGAAATGGCTTTTGTTTTTGTAAATTTGGCTCAGTTCCCTATATATCTGAGAAATGAGGTATTTCTCAAAGAAACTTGGGGCAATTCTCCCTCAGTTTACTGTTTCCTTATTAATTTGGCTGCATGAATTTTGTTTGTGCAAAAGCTTTTTAATTTCATGTAATCAGAATTATCTATTTTACTTCCCATAATTCCGTTTCTCTTGTTTCATTATAAACTCTTCTCTTATCCATAGATCTGACAGTCATATTTTCCCATGCTCCCTAATTTACTTATATCACCCTTTATGTCAAAATCATTTATCCACTTTGACCTTATCTTGGTATATGGTGTGAGGTGTTGATTTATGCCTAATTTATGCCAAACTTATTTCCAGTTTTCCCAGAAATTTTTGTTAAATGTTGAATTCTTACCCCTGAAAGTGGATCTTTGGGTTTATCAAACACTAGATAGATTACTGTAATCATTTACTACTGTGTTTTATCTACTTAATCTATTCCACTAATCAGCCACTTTATTTCTTAGACAGTACCAAATTGTTTTGATGATTACCACTTTATAATGTAGTTTGAAATCTGGACCTGCTACTCTGCCTTCCTTAACATTTTTAAAAAATTGATTTCCTTGATATTTTTGTTGTTCTTCCAGATGAATTTTGTTACTATTTTTTCTAGCTCTATAAAATAATCATTTGGTAGTTTGATTGGTGTGGTAATGAATAAGTAAATTAACTTAGATAGAATTGTCATTTTTATTATATTGGCTCACCCTACCTATGACCAATTAAGATTTCTCCAATTGCTTAGATCTGTCTTTGTTTGCATGAAAAGGGTGTTCTCATTGTGTTCCTATAATCTCTGGGTTTGTCTTGGCAGGTAGACTACCAAATATTTTATATTGTCTGTGGTTATTTTAAATGGAATTTCTCTTTATCTTTTGCTGCTAGGTTTTGTTGGTAGTATATAGAAGTGCTGATGATTTATATGGGTTTGTTTTATATCCTGCAACTTGGCTGAACTTGCTAATTTTTCAACTAGTTTTTTAGTTGATTCTCTAGGGTTCTCTAAGTATACCATCATATGGCAAATAGTTTTGTTTACTCATTGCCTATTTTTATTCCTTCAACTTATTTTTCTTGTCTTATTGCTATATGTAGCATTTCGAGTACAATATTGAATAATGGTGGTGAGAATGGACACCTTTGCTTCACTCTTGATATTATTGGGAAGGCTTTAAGTTTATCCCTGTTACAAACAATGCTTGCTTTTGGTTTTAGACAGATACCACCTATCATCTTAAGAAAGATTCCATTGATTCCTATTCTTTCTAGTGTTTCTAATAGGAATAGGTATTGTATTTTGTCAAAGGCTTTTTCTGTACCACTTGATATAATGATATGATTTTTGTTATTGTTATTGGTATGGTCAATAAGGTGGATGGTTTTCCTAATATTGAACCAGCCTTGGTATATAAATCCCACTTGGTCATAGTATATGATCTTCATGATATATTGCCATGATCTCCTTGCTCTGGTGTTTTATTTAAGATTTTTTCCATAGACATTCATTTAAAAATGGTCTATAGTTTTCTTTCTCTGTTTTTGCTCCCCCTGGTTTATGTATCAAAATCATATTTGTGTCATTTTTAAAAGGTTTAAGATTCTTTCTTTACCTATTTTTTCAAATAGTCTGGGAGTAATTGTTCCTTAAATGTTTGGTAGAATTCACTTGTGAATTGATCTGGTCTGGGGATTTTTTTTCTTAGGAAGCTCATTAATGGATTGTTCAATTTCTTTTTCTGATATAGAGTAACTTAGAGTTTTTCTGATATAGAGTTTCTGATATAGAGTTACCATGCTTTCTATTTTCTCTTCTGTTTATCTTGGCAGTTTATATATTTGTAAATATTCACTCATTTCACTTAGATTGACAGTTTGCTAGCATATAATTGGGTAGAATAACTCCTCTTGTGTTATCCTGATTGTGTTTCCACAATACTCAAATTGTTTCTTTTGGGCTGCTTGCAGTATTTTCTCCTTGATCTGGGAGCTCTGGAATTTGGCAACAATATTCCTAGTTTTCTTTTTGGGATCTTTTTCAGGAGG
>CM053623.1:90076379-90113565 GCA_028646595.1 Phalanger gymnotis | reverse complement strand
TAACTTGCTTTTTCAACTTCTTTTAGAGCTCTTCCATGGCCTGAGACCAGTTCATGTTTTTCTTGGAGGCTTTTGTTGTAGGCTCTTTGACTTTGTTGACTTCTTCTGGCTGTATGTTTTGGTCTTCTTTGTCACCAAAGAAGGATTCTAGAGTCTGAGACTGAATCTGAGTCCATTTTTGGCTGATTATGCCTTTCAAGGCATTCTTCTCCTCATTGACTTTTTGGAGCTCTTTTGCCATTTGAGTTAGTCTATTTTTTAAGGTGTTGTTTTCTTCAGTATATTTTTTAGTGTTTTTGGGGGTCTCCTTTAGCAAGTCATTGACTTGTTTTCTGTGGTTTTCTCACATCACTCTCATTTCTCTTCCCAATTTTCCCTCTACTTGTCTAACTTGCTTTTCCAAATCCTTTTTGAGCTCTTCTCTGGCCTGAGACCAATTCACGTTTTTCTTGGAGACTTTTTGATGTGGGATCTTTGACTTTGTTGACTTCTTCTGGCTGTATGTTTTGGTCTTCTTTGTCACCAAAGAAAGATTCCAAAGTCTGAGTCTGAATCTGAGACTGTTTTCACTGTCTGTTCATGTTCCCAGTCAACTACTTGACCCTTGAGTTATTTTTTTTTGTTGGGGTATGACTGCTTGTAGAGTACATAGTGCTTTGTCCCAAGCTTGAGGGGCTGTGCTGTTGTTTTCAGAGCTTTTTCTACACAGCAAGCTCTGCCACACCAGTGTTCCTCCTCCCCCAAGAACTGCCAACCCAGATGGGACCCAGATCTGAGCAGGCTCTGCACTCCCGCTGGGATCTGCCACTTATTTCCTCCCACCAGGTGGGCCTGGGGCCAGAATCAACTGTAGCTGTAGTTCTGTAGCTGCACCACTTCCACTGCCCCCAGGGTGGTGGCCCAACCACGAACTCCTTTCACTCTTTCCCCGCAGTTTTTTCCCCACTAATTTTGTCTGTTGTCTTCGGTGTTTGTGGGTTGAGAAGTCTGGTAACTGCCACAGCTCCCTGATTCAGGGCGCTGGGGCCTGTTCCACCCGGCGTCTGGGCAAAGCCCACACTGGGCTCTGCTCTGCTCGCAGCTCCCTGCTATAGACCTTATCCAGTGAACTTCCAGGCTGTTCTGGGCTGGAGCCCTGTTTCCCTCTGCTATTTTGTGGGTTCTGCAGTTCTAGAATTTGTTCAGAGCCATTTTTATGGGTGTTTGGAGGTTCCTGGAGGAGAGCTTTAGGTATGTCCCTGCTTTCTAGCTGCCATCTTGGCTCCCTCCCCGAAAAACTCCTAATGTTTGGTTTAATTTCATCTTCAATGATGGTGTACTCACCCTTTTCATTTTTGATGCTAGTAATTTGGTTTTTTTTTCTTTTTTAAAATTTTATTTTTTTATTTAAATTAACCAATGGTTTACCTGTTTTTTTTCCATAAATGCTACTTTTAGCTTTATTTTTAATTCAATTTTTTGACTTTCAATTTTATTAATCTCTTCTTGGATATTCAAGTTTCCCATTTTGATATTTAATTAGGGATTCATATTGGAGTTTTTAGTTGACAAGCTTTTTACAAACTCAATATGAGTCAACAGTGTGCCTTGCCAACCAATAAATGAATGTTATCCTATGCTATATTAAGAGAAACATCCAGAAAGAGAAAGATAATAGTTCTCCAGGTCTGCTATACTCTGTGTTCAACTCTGGGAACCACATTTTAGGAACCACAAAGACATAGACCCACTATGATGCAAAAAGACTATAGCCAACATGGTGAGAAGGAGCTTTGGATGTTTAACTAGAAGAAGAAAAGATTTAGAGGGAATACCATTGCTATCTTTCAAGTCTTTGAAAGGCCATTATGGAGAAGAGAGATTAAACTTACTCTGCTTGATTCTGAGGTGCAGGACCAGGAATAATGGGTAGAAGTTTCACAGAGGCAGATTTAATTTTGATATAAGAAAAAAATATTTCCCAGCAATTGGAACAGCCTAAATATGGAGCAGGATGCCTCAGTAGATATTATGTTTCTCTACACTGGAAGTCTTCATGCAGAGTTTGGACAATCGTTTATTGAAAATGCCATAAAATTAACTCCTATTTGGTTATATGTCGAATAAGATGGTCTCTGAGGTGCTATCCATCTCTTAGAATAGATTCCGGGATTGAAGTGTTAGGGCTCTGCTAACTTAGTCTGTGACTTCAGTCAATTCATCTCTGGGCCTTATTTCTCTCTTTTTTTGAGGGGGGAAGGCAGGGCAATTGGGGTTAAGTGACTTGCCTAAGGTCACACAGCTATTAAGTGTGTCAAGTGTCTGAGGCCGTATTTGAACTCAGGTCCTCCTGACTCCAGGGACAGTGTCCTACTCACTGTGCTACCTAGCTGCCCCTATTTTTCTTTTTTGTAAAGTGAGTTGTTTGAAGATCTCTTCAATGCTCTAACATTATATGTAGGAAAATTTCACTACCTGTGATATGTGTGTATATGTGTACATGTGCATATTATATTTATATAAAATAGGTGTGTATGTATATGCATATGTGCATATATATATATATGTGTGTGTGTGTGTGTGTGTGTATTTAATGATTTATTCATTACTATCTTGGATTTAGGTTTAAGAAAGAAAAGACATTTAACAAATAAGAATCAGGAACCAATCTTATGCAAAAGAGGGAAGGAAAGCATGCTTTCTGAAACTGACAATGGCCACTTGCTTATAAGTTACAAGCTTTCAGTTTTGACAAAGAATTGAGTCCTAGAAATACACTTATCCCATTAAAATGACAGGCCAAAGAAGTAGTGAACAAGGTTGGGGTTGCCAATCCTGCACTGCCCCCTGGAGGTTGGATCCCTGCCCTGCAACTTCTCTGATCTAGGCATGTAAGGAGGTATCAATTTTTAATTATTTGAAGACACCAAAACATGGAAATTGAAATATTCACTTCATATTAATAAACCAAAGAGAATAACCTAAAAGGTAGAAATAGGAATCATTATTGCCGCTATTGAAAATTAATTTTGCTGAATGTGTTGTTTAAAAAATACTGAACCTAAGGATGTTTTGCATATAAAATGTGTATATCTCTGAATAGAGAGTACTTTATTTCACATCTTCTTGTTGTGACTCCTTAATTTTTCCTTTCACATATCTGATGATGAAAAATAACTGTCCGTTCCCTTTAAATTCTAAAAACTCTGTACATTTACTAGACAAGGTAGAACCTGCCACAGTAATTAGTTAATTAGCATGCTGTAACAATGTTGAAACTGTAGGCCCCTGTGGATTTGTTAGTGATCTGTATTTGTACTGCTGTGGAGTAAACTGATGGGAATAGAGTGAGAGAATAAGAATACATAATAGGTTGCATTGGGAACATCCATCCTCTGTCCCACCTGGTAAAGAAGTAAGGCCTATAACTCCAGTAACTATGGAGCTATGATGAGCTGTGACGGTCTGACCCTGTACATGTAGCAATAAATGTGCCTTTCCACTCCACCGCATTCTTGTGTTTGACTTTTACAGCATTTTCATTTAATGTTGTCAGTAATATAGTGAGAAAATAACTACAGGGAGGGAAAAAAATAGCTTGTTAACGTGATCCATTTTCTGTGCTTCAAACCATGGCCCATCCTTTTACAAAAATGAAGGACCGAAACATATATTTTAAAGATCCAGTGGAAATGTTCTTCTCACTTGCCTACTGTTCTGCCTTTAGTATATGGAATTCATAAAGCATCACTTCAGAGATGTGACCATGAAATCTGTGAATTTTTATCTGTGGTTGAATAAGAAAGTTCATCTTTAATGAACAATTTCATGCTTCAAAACATATGGAATGAAAGACTGTAAGGCCGAAATACAATTGACGTCATCCCTTGGGGAGGGTTGGCCGTTGACTAGGCAAGAGTGTGAGTGTTGTCTGTGTGGGGTTGGGATTTAAACCTAGAAGGGTGTTCGGAGTCTATCTAGTGAAGTTCTTTTCAACCAATTTGCGTCCTCCTGTGCTGGGTGGTGACATCTTTCATCTAAAAACATTCGGCCTATGCAGTGGAGACTGCAACAGCTGGGTACCATAGGTTACTTGGAAAGCAGTTTTTAGATGTTCCACTAGTTTCCCAGCAAGTTTTCCTGCTTTGGGAAGTGGGTTGTTAGTCCCACACAGTCTAGGTAGTTGGTTATCCATTGACTTCAAGTATTTGCACTGATGAATATTTACTTGGAAGTCTGTAACCATTTCCTTAAGGAGAAGCACACATGCAGTCCCAGAAGTATCAACTTACAAATGACTCATATTCCTTTCCCAGTCCTACGAGGAAAACTGATTTTTATCCCAAAGATCTGAACTCCAGGGAGTGAATGACCTCTTATGCAAATAAACAGTTGGTTGCCTTCTCTCATGCAGATGTGGAAGTGTATAAAGTTAACAAGTTACTGATGTCTATGTGTATCTATTCTGCTCCCCGGATAAAAAACCAGTTTCCTTTTGTCTTCCCATACACCTTGGGGGTGGGGAGAAGATGTATTTCTGGAACCCAAGTTGAACTAGAAATTCATTTTCCCTTAGAAACAATGTTGTAAATGCATACTCATTATAACCTAGGGTCCATGAACTTATATTTTAAAAATATTTTGATAACTATATTACATTAAAACTGATTTCCTTTGGGATCCTCTATTTTCATGCATTTAAAACTATTATTCTGAGAAGGGTTCCATTGACATTACCATATTGAAAAAAGGGGTCCATGATACATAAAAAGCGATTTGAAAAACAAAACAACCCAGCCCTCTGATTTATGACGTTTGTCTCCTTGGGAAAATATATTACAAATTCACCATCATTCATTAAAACTCTACTCCATCTCCATAGTTGGTACCTCCTCTCTGCCTTGGGAGGCTGCTAATGAATATTTCTTCATCAGCTGTTGGAGAAGATATCTATGGCCATAGCTACCTGTTCTGGTGAATGGAGGAAGTTATCATGAGATTACCCCAACCAAACTTTTCTTCTGAACTCACCCTTCCTCTTCAAAGGAAAATACCCCAACCTTACTCCTGGCAGGGTTGTTGTGGTCTGGGGGTGAATTTCTTTCCATTGCACATCTACTCCTGGACCACTTGGATCACTGGGTCATGTAAACAGCATTGAAGCTTCCATAAGCCTCAAGGAGGCACTTAGGAACCTTCGAGGACATCAGACTTGACCAACTCTGCCCTGTCTTCCTGTTGCCACAGTAATGATTTCTCCCCCCGCCCCCAACACTAGACACATAGTCAGTTTGCTAACCCAAAGAACAGACTAGCTGAGAATGTGAGAGCAACATGGAAGAAAGGCCAGGGAGAGGAGAACGATGAGAAATGAACTAAGCAGCAAGAAAAGGAGAAAAGGAACGGCAAATAGAAGACAGAAGTGGCAGTAGAAAAGCCGAATGACAGTGATGGGCCTGACCAGGAGAAGATGGAGAAAAGACAGAAAAAACTCAGGAATCTCTCGGATGATTTGGGACACCAGGTTTGCCAATTTCTCCACAGAGACCCACCCAACCAGTCCGATTCTGTCACAGCCTCAGTTCTCTTTGAATGCCACTTTTTCGCTTTATTCTCCTAATGTTGGTTTCCCAGGAATGTTACTTCCATTTGTGACATTATTGCTATAAAACTACCTACACTTTTACAATATTGTTTCACCTGAAATCACGTTTCTATGGACTCACTTAATGACATTGAATATCAGAATCGCTCTACAGAATATACGCTGACCTAACATCTGTCACATTTTGCTAGATAGATAAGTCTTGTAACTCTAGGTTTAAGTGATGCAGGGCACAGAGTTGAACAGGTATTGACTCCAGGAGTTGGGCAGCCAGGTGGTGCAATGAACAGAGCTCTGGGCCTGGAGTCTGAAGTCCTGAGTTCAAATTTGACCTCGGATACTTGTGACTCTGGGTCACTTAACCTCTGTTGGCTTCAGTTTCCCCTCTGTAAAATGGGGATAATATTATTACCTGCTTCCCAAGATTGTTGTGAAGATCTGATGAGATGATCGTAAAGCATTGAGCGTGACGCCGGCACACAATAAGCGTTCCATGCTAGTTAACAAGCCTTGTTATTGTTGTTGGCGAGGAGCCTGAGATGCGGAGAGGTGCCTCTCTGGTTGTCACTGTCCTCCTGACGCCGGGCCTGCCGTTGTTCCCGGGGCGCCAGGCTGACCCGTCATTCTCTGTGCTCCAGGAGAATCCCATCATTCAAGCCGGCTGTGAACGGGCTCGCTCATCGTGAGACTAGCTTTAGAAAGCGCTGACCATCTGTTTGTAACAACTCAGCCGAAGCAGAGAGTCGGGCGGCCGCAAGGCTCAGCTTGTCTTCCGGATCATAAATCCTGAAGTGGAAGAGACTGGTCCGAGTCAACCCCCCGCCCTTCCCCCCACGTCATTTTACAGATGAGAGAGTAGTCCCAGAGAAACTGAAGAACTAGCCCACGCTCACTGGAATGCTAAGTGATGGAAACGGGATTGGAACCGGGGCCCTCGGCCTCTCAATCCAGCGTTCTTTCTATTGCACCAACCTACCTCTCAAAGCGAAAGACTATCTGGTGGGAAGTGGTTGTAGCGTGTTAGTCTTACTGTAAAATGAAATGTTCTGCTTCTCATCGTTTCATCTCGTATTAAAGCTTCCCCGAGGCCCCTGGGCCGGCGTATTCTCATCTCCTCCTCCAGACCACTCTCCACCATTCTTCAGGCTACCCTCTCTCACTTCAAACCTCTTTCCCGGAGTCATATAGGCCGACAAATTACCTCAGTTCCCTGAAACCTCGCCTGCTCCGAGAGGGGAGAAATCGGGCACCAGGGCAATGAATCACGCCCGTTTGTAGGGTGTGGCTTAGATCCTCCAACTTGTCTCTGTCATCTTCTGAAACAAGACTCTCTTGCTCCATAGATGGCAGAGGGGATGTAATATAATTTATTCTACATAGTATCCTTCAAACAGGTGCTTTTTTTTTTTTTTAAATCGTGGCCACTAAATGGCCTTGCAATACCTAAGTAGCTGGAGTCAACGGGGCAGCTTTCTACAACACAGGCATTGCTCTGTTCAAGTTGACCAGTTTTAGGGTGATGAGAAGACATTTGTACGTGTCAATTTTTCTCTTTCCAGTTACAAATAAACATTGTTGTTTTTTGATCATTTCTGGCGTGCCTGACTCTTCGTGACTCCATTTGGGGTTTTCTTGGTGAAGATACTATAGTAGTTTGCCATTTCCTTCTCCAGCTTATTTTACAGAGGAGAGAACTGAGGCAAACTGGGTTAAGTGACTTGCCCAGGGTCACACAGCTAGTAAGTGTCTGAGGCCACATTTGAACTTGGGTTTTCCTGACTGCAGGCCCTGCACTCTATCCACTGCACTGCCCGAGTACCCACAAATAAACATCCATCCATTCATTATTCATCAAGGTTAACCTTTGCCTCTTAAAAGCACTACTCAAATGCTCTACAAAGGCTTTTCTAATTGCTCCAGTTGTGAGCTCCTCTCTCTCCCAAATTACCTTGTGTTTACTTTGAATTTATTTTGTATTTACTTAGATACAATCTTATATGGTGCCTCTATACCGAGGGGGCAGTGTGATGTAATGGTTAGAGATCTGACCTTGGAACCAGGAAGACCTAGGTTCAAGTACTGTCTCTGACACCTACAGGCTGTATGACCCTGGGTGAGTTTCTTAACCTATCAGTTCTCTAGGCAACTCTCTCCGATCCTAAGTTTGCAGAGACAGTACTAACCTGCATTGGTAGAAGTGTCTTCCTCTGGAAGTTCCTTACACCAACGAAATCTCAAGTCTGATCCCTATCTTTATATATGAAAATGTTGCTTTCCCCCAATAGAATATAAACTCTTTGGCCATTTCAGTTTTGTCTCCGTAGATCCAAAGATTAGCAGGGCCTGGCATATAATAGGTGTTTTTTTTAATAGGTGTTTAATAAATGTTTGTTGAATGAATAAATTAACTCAATGTAAAGGCATTAATTTTTCTTTTTTCTTTTTTAGTTACAGAGAATCGTATATCCTGTCTAGAGCTCCTACATTATCATCATTGGCCCATTTTCCTAAAGAGACACAATACTTAACTATGGACTCCCAAAGTCCTATAAAATCAGATCTATCAAAAGGTTACCTTGCAGTAGAAACAACAAAAGGTATGAATTACATCTCACATGATAATTTTCCTTTGAACTTTTAAAATTCAAATGTATGTTTCAAGTGAAACATATGAAACATGAAAGTATATTTCAAAAGCTAAAAAGATAAATCTGCTGGTAATTATTAAGTCAGTCAGTTAATAAACCTTAATCACTTGCTATATGTGCCAGGCACTGTGCTCAGTGATAGAATAAATAATCAGGGGGAATAGATACTCATTTTGGAGGTCTTATTTGCTAAATCTACATTCAGCAAAGGCCAGGCAGATCAATCTTCTTAAGGAATGGCTCAAATTGTGTCACTATGTGATTCAATACCCTCTATGGCTTTCCATTGTCTAGGAAATGAAACCCCAATGTTTTAGCCTGGCATTCAAGGCCTTCCATCACCTAGCTACAGCCCACATTTCCAAACTTCTCCTATACTTCCCCTCATGTATACCACCCTCCAGTCCATCTGGGTATGTTACCATCTCTGGCTTCCATGTTTCTGATGAGCTCTTGTATCATCTCTACCAATCCTTTCATACCTTTTTCAAATATCATCTCCTCCTTGAAGACTTCCCTGATCCCACTAGTCAACAGTGGTTTGTACATCTGATCTCATGGTCCTTTGTGCTCTGATAATTACTTATATTTATATAGTGCCTTTCAGCATTTTACATGCATTTTTATTTGATGTATTTATCACATTCAGATCTGTATTATATACTATATATAATATGTATATATTATTTATCTTTTCACTCATATTAGATTTTAAGCTCCTTGAGAAAAGGTGCTCTCTTATTTATCTTTGTATTTTCCCCATCTTTTTGATAAAAGACTGAGGAAGTAAATGCTTCCTCATAAGTTCTTCTTCTGTTATTCATCATGGCATGGAAGTAATCTTGAGTCCTTGAAGCCTGTGCCCTGGGGGTGAAAGCTCTGGCAGTTTCAACCATTATGGAAAAGCTTAGAGTACAGACCTGGTAACAAACACACTATGTTTCCTCTCTGAAAATCAACCCAGCTCAGTATTGAGAAGCCTGACACCAGTAAGTTGGTCACTAGGCAATGAATTATTTGGCCATAATAACCTATGAAACAAAGAAAAATACATGATTTCTCTCAACCCTGTGGATCCCTTCCCCCTTTTCACTTGGGTAGTGAAGGTGGCAGAGTGATGAAAAGGAGGAAGAAGGTACTAAGAATCATACAGGTTTTAGATAATCTTGAGACATTAACCACAGTGCAATAACTGAGTTCATATGCTGCTGTCAGGTCTTAATCATGTTGATATTGGAATTCTTACTATAAAGAAGATAAAAAGACAAAAAAATAGAATAAATGCTCCTTGAGGGAAGGAACTTTTTTGTCTTTGTATGCCTAAAATCTAGCATACTTCCTTGAACAGAGTAGACACGAGTGTTTGTTGAATTAAATAGAATTGAACCAAGAAGTCATGGCCAAATGAAAATATGGATCACAAGTTCTCCTTGTAGTGGCAAATAAAGGACTTGCTTGAATTGGTTTCATCATACATATACCCAAAGGCGACCCAAAGAAGCATCCTGTCATGGGACCAACTGGGTCATTTTGTCTTGCAGGGTGTAGTGAAAAGACTACCATGAAGATGATTACATCTTATGTGCCAGCATCCATCTGTTTTGGAGGAACCAGATGTAGCTAAATTCTATGAATTTACAAAATTTACAAAAATTTACAAAATTTACAAAATCTTCCTAACCAATTCAACATACACATTGATCATTAGAAATTTTAATACAAAGATGGACTTGGAAGGATGACAAAATGCATAATACGGTTTAGGATTAAGAAATGGAGGAGGCCAAAGACTTTTAGACCAGAGGTGTCAAAACACTCAGCACTTGGGTCAAGTTGGGGCTGGTAATGCTCCCAGTGTTGCCCAAACCAGATTAAAATGTAATTGGGAAATGTTTAACAAAGTAAATAAAAATACAATAGAACATAGATAGTCATTTAGAAAACCACATTAACTATGTGGCCTGCAGGGTTCTTTATGTACAGTTTAGTGGTCCCATTTCTACTTGAGATTGATACCATTGTGATAGACTGCTTGAAAGCCTTGAGCCTGTGTATGAGGAATGCTTTCTTCAAGAAGACAGTAGAAAGCCATTGAGCACTGAAGAATTCTAGAAAAGATTAAATTGATTGTATCATTTGGGGGGAGGACATCTAGACCTGTAATTTGGCTGACTTACTGCTGTGATATGAAAGTACTTGACAACCCTTTCCCGGCTGCAAAAGTAGCAATTACAGTTGGTGTTTGTATAGCTCTTTAAGGTTCATGAAGCACATTATCTGTGTTATCTCTGATGTGGCAACAGCTCTGGGAGCTACCTACTACAGGTATTATTATCCCCATTTTATGGATGTGGAAATTGATGCTCAGAGAGGTTCTGTTATTCACGATCACATAGGTCATAAGTATTAGAGGCAAAATTCAGTTCGACAAATATTCATTAAATTTCTACTACGTTCAAGGAATGATGCTAAGTGTTGTAGATGGAAAACCCTAAACGAAATAGTCACTATCCTCAAGGACCTCCCATTCTAATGGTGGTAGGTATAACGCGTACAAAAATAACTATAATACAAATAATTTGAGAAGACAATGCACACTAGCTACTAGAGGGACAAAGAAAGACTAACCAGAAGGTGCCTGACTTGAGTCTTGAAGGAAGATAAAGATTCTGAGGCAGAGATAAGGAGGAAGTACAATCTGAGCACGAAGATGTAAAAATGTGCAGAGGCGGCAGATGAACGTTGAGTACGAGGACAGTACTGTTCACAGTCTTCACTTCTCTGAGCTAAACATCACCAGTTCCTCCAACCCAACTTTGTATGAGATGATCTAAAGGCCTTCTAACAATATCAGTTGCTTCATTTGGACATGCTCTCTATACCTTGTCAATGTCCTTCCGAAAATGTAATTTTCAACGGAAAAACACGATATTCCAGTTGTTGTCTGACCAGTACAGCAGCACTAGCATTCGTTTCGTCTGAACGCTATGACTTTCTTAATACAGACTGAAATTGAATTAGCTTCTTCAGCTGCCATCTTGCCCTAAGATCGGTATTGAAGTTGTAGTTCAATAAAAAGCCCTTGTGGCCTGTTCATCTCCTGTTGGTGAACTTCATTATTTGAAGGAAAGTACAGAACTTTACCTTTGCCCTCATTAAATTTAATTTTATTAGATTTGGCCTATTGCTTTAACATTTCAAAATCTCTCGGGATCCTGACGTCTCATCCAATATTTTAGCTATTCTTTCCAATTTTGTGTCACCTGCAAAGCTGACAAGCAATGACATCTATGCTTATATCCATGTCATTGGTAAAAATGTTGAAGGACAGGGCCAAAGACAGATCCGTTGGGGAATTCACTCTAAATGTCTAAGTCGTCGTTAATTCATCAACTCCTGGTCTCTTTGGATCCAGTCATTCAACCCATGCTGAATCCACTGTATTATAGCTTACTTAAGTCTCCACGTAACTCACTTTTCACCATTTTGGTTGTAAGGATAGCATGAGATGTTTTGTCAAAGATGTTTCTGAAATGTAGTTTTATTGTACATACAACATTCTTTTGATTTATGACTTACAGATATTCTGTGTAAGTAATCTAGTTATTTAGTCAGAAAAGGAAGAAAAGGTAGAGTTGGTCTGCCTTGTCTCGATCCCCACTTACATTTCTTTATTAATACATTCTTGAATTTTCCCAGGAATTGAAGGATTTTTAGTTTCCATTTTTGTAGGGGGAAAAAGGTGGTGTGGTGGTAGTGGTGGCATTTCTTTAATTCTTTCTTGCTTCCTGCAGCCTTTCTTTCATTCTCCATAATTTTTCAAAGATCTCTCTCTGTCACTTTTCATGGTATTCTAAGATGCCATCCACCTCAGCCTGATGACTTTTACTTATCACCGATACAGACCTGGTAACAGACTGTCACTATCTTTTCAAATAGCTCAGGTTTCAAATCCCTCTCAACCATTTTTGTCCACTCTTCCTCAGTCCAAAGATCATTTTGCTTAGAAGATAAAAGTAAAATAAAAAATGGGTGGTTCTGCTTTCTTGTAGTCATCCGTTGTCCCCATTCATCTTGGTCAATGTTTCTATCCCCTCCTTGATGCGCATCTCATCTCTGACATCTTACCTTTTTTTTAAGAGCCCTTTTCCTAGTGTCTTGAGCATTCATCACCAAACTCCCTCATTCTGGGTGTTAGTACTGCCGGCACTCTCCTGATAGGACTGTACCACTCATATTCAGATTTCATTTTTTATCTTTGTTTCCCTTGTTTTAACATTTTGAATTGGTCAGAAGTTCCAGTTAGCCTCTAAATAATTTCCACCTTTTCCCTCTCTATTAAATTTCTTTTGGATCCTTCAGAATTTTATTCTAGAGAGATTTCCACCCCAGACATCTGTTCACATCTTCATTCTCATTTTCTCTTCTAAATCCCTTACCTTAAATTTGGGTGACAGTCATGAGAGCACTACCATGTCCCTAATATCTTCAGTTCCATACTCAGGACTTTGAGGTCCATGACAATGCTTTCTGGATATATTTTGGTAGGATCATTTGCCTGCACGTGAATCACAAGAAAAGTAGGTCATGGTATATGGGACACGTACCCCAGGGAGACAGCAGCCATCTTTCTTATTTCCAACAAGTTTCCAAAGAGCTTTTTGTCAGCTTTAGCAGTCACCAATCATTGCCTGTTTCGTCTTTCTCTAACTTCTTCTGGTAAGAGCCTGATGACACTCACGGATCAGCATTAACAACCTTCGAAGGCCAAGAAGCCACATCTTCCTGGGAAGCTCCAGTCCTGCCCTCTTAGGAACAGCCTTGTGCCCGTTACTGTGACTTAGCTTTGAGCGCTCAGCACGTGCTCCTTCTTTTGTTTCTTTTTATTATAGTCCCCTGGCCTCTGGCCTTCTGACACAGCTTATGATTCCCCTTTCCTTTCTGAAACTTTTTTCTTCTTTCTTTTCTCTCTAAAATACTTCTTCCATTTTTTTTTTCAAAGAAGGCTTAATTTTTCCATTATAACCTGAAGAGTAGGGACGTTATTCTCTAGAATGAAGAATGCCCTCTTCTTTACAGAGTCAGCCAGCAGGGTGCCACATAGCACAAAGCACTGGGCCTAGAATCAGAAAGAAATGAGTTCAAATCCAGCCACAGAGACTTCCTAGCTGTGTGACCCTGGGCAAGTTGCTTAAATTCAGTTTCCTCAACTATAAAATGGAAATAATAATAATAATGATGATGATAATGATGAAAATAATACTTCCCAGGGCAATTGTGAGGATGAAATCATATGTGTGTGTATATATATATACATATATATGTGTATATATGTATATGTGTGTGTCTATATGTGTGTGTATGTGTCTATATATATGTGTGTTTGTGTCTATATATATATATTTATATATATATATGCAGTTGGCATAGTACCTAGCACATAGTAGGTGCTCCATACATGTTTATTTATTTTCCTCCTTACACATCCATGTTTACTTCCTGGTAGTTTACAGGAACTCTCTCAAGGGGCACCAGATAACGTACCTTACCCACCATCTTTGCTAGAAATGGGTTCTTCAGTCCTTTGTTATTTTTGCTGGCTGTCTGAATGGCTAAATATGGTGACGAAGTGCCCATTTTCCACATCTGTTAGCTCAACTATAAACTTGTACAAGATTTATTTTATTGACAATGGCCTTCCCACCTTTTCTCACCACGTGAAGATGTTCTCAGCTGCCTTTGATTGCCAATTAATACTTTTCTGCCACACCCTTACGGAAAGAAAGTTACTCTGGTCTGTCCCCTGAGCCAGGGTCTAAAGCAAGAATTCAGTTACCAGCAGGGGTGCTTTTGAAATCAACCTAGTTATATATGAGTATTCTCTTCCCACTGAAACTCAGGCACCTCCTTGCTCCCCTGAGATAGACCTTAATCCTTTCATAACTCTCCAAATTATAAAGATATATCAGAACTTATACCTTCATGAACAAGAGGGTGAAGTAACAGCAAATTAGATTTCAGATTACAAGGAGACTTCTCCTAATTATAGCTTTCAGAAGTGGAAATGGGAGGTTGCCCTGGGAGCTGCTATATTTACCCTCCCTAGAGATTTCCCAGGCAGAGTCTTGGAGGAACATCACCTTGTCAAGGATCCTTGTCCAGGTAGAGGTTGGATTAGAAGGGCTGCTTCTGCCTCTGAGATCCTGGGATTCTGTGATCTTCCCAGTCCTGTGCAAATGTCCCTGGTGGTAATATCACTCACTGGGCTAGTGCTTTTCTGAGAAAGGACTTTGAAGGTACGTGTTTCTAGAAGAATTGTTAGAAGGAGGGGGAGGTGTTGAGGGAAAAGAAAAGGGATCTGGGCATTGGCACATTCCACTGGATGCCCTTAGGGGATAGAACTAAAGGTGGTGAAGAATTGGAGCTTAACATCTCCTTTCTGAAGGAGAGCAACCCTTTAGCCTACCTCTGAGCAAATGCCTTAAATACCCTCTGGAATAATCCGTGCCTACATACACATGATGACTTCCACATGTGTTCATCGCTATTTAGCTCAGTTTTTAGCTCACAGTTTGCTTTGAAATAATCTAGAATTCCTTCAGATTAGGATAACTCTCATTTTTCTCATCCTATATACTGATGGGGGTTAAGTATGTGTTTGTGTTTTCATTTTTACAGAACAGTTAACTAAACCTTCATTTGAATCATCTGAGAAAAAGCTCAGAGTAAGACCCGTCGGATACCAACCCACCTTCCAGCCAGGCGCCAACACCAAAGTTGTCCTCCCTCCCATACCACAATGCCGAAAATAGGCCAGTGCCAAATGTCTGCCTTCAAGAGGAAAAAATTGCTTCGCTCATGCCCAAGCCCTCTATCTAACCTGGCTACTGATTCTAACTTTATCTTCCACAACCAGATGCCTACAAAAGAATGCTCCATGTGCATTTAGTACTCTCAATCAGTCTCTTTATAACTCTCTGAATAGCTTCTGTCTTTTCAAAAGAAAAATGTGATTTATTTTTAGCTTCAAAAAATGACATTTCAGTTTTCTCCATAGCTATAAATGATTTTCCCAGCTGTTTCTTGCTATGAAATGTCACAGAGAGCAGAAATCTCCTAAGATCCATGTGATGATATGTTCATGGTGATTTTAAAATATTTTTAGGACTAAACTGGCGGCCAGCCTTAAGATTTCTTCCCCTTTTGTAGTATTGGTAGATATTCTATAATGAATTATTGTGGTGTTTAGATTAAGAAAGGATTGGGGAATCACACATTATTTGTGGCTAACAGGCACCAACTATCTCTTTCAAAGAGTATCACCTTTGCATAAAAAGCCTACATTTGAAAGCATTAATGTGAATTTCTTAAATCTGATTTTTATTTTAAGTTGTATCCATTGTTCTCTTGAATCACTTCAACAATATTAGGAAATAAAGGAAATAATGTTACTCCCTTCTGTTTCAAGTTAGGTTCTTCTTGTCATTAGCTAAATATTGTGGTCTAATAGAAATGGTTTTCCAACCCATGCTAATCTTCATGACTATTAGAAGCAGAGGAAAATCTTATCTTTATAGAAAAATCTAAGTAGTTAAAGAGATTCAGTTGACTTTTGTTTTTCCAAATATCTCCTACAAGTTGTTTTTAAGTCACAACCCGTCGTTCCTTTTGTGTTCTCGATTGGAGACCATCCACTTAGGAGTTGATCTCACATTTCACTTAGATTTGAAACTCAATGGCATGGATCCTTCCGGGCTTTGTAAAACAGATTATGCTATTGGTAGTATATAAGTTTTCATAACATTTTTTACTTTTCCCTATACCTTGATTAAACTTTGTGTCCTGACCAAACTTCTCAGTAGGATCCATTATTTTAACTTATCAACATTAAATCAAATTAGTAATTGATAGAGAAAGCGTGTTAATGGTGCTGGCCTCCAGCTGGGAAAACCCAAGTTCAAGTTCAGTTTAGGACACAGACTAGCTTTGTGGCCCTGGAAGACAAATCATTTAACCTCTCAGAGTCCTAGGCAGTGCATTAAAAGTTGCAGAATTTTTGGCAAACAATTTCAGTTGCCAATCCGAAGTAGTAGAGAAAAGTTCCCTATCTTAACAAACCCATAGGACCATCCCCATAGGAGCAAATTACACTAATTCTAGCATAATTTTATGCCTCAAACTTGATTACATTTTCCTATTGATGCAAGTTGTGCCAAATATGAAAGAATTTCAAGAATTTACCTTGTGAATAATTGCTTCGGTTAAAATAAAATTGGCTTATATGACATTCTATCAATGGAAAATCTATTAAACAACATTTCCCATATTTCACCAATACCATAAAAATTGATGTTCATGGTGATCTTGCTAAGGCACAGCAAGCTTTTGAAGGACCTTCACAAAGCAGATTTGGTCCCACATAAAGAAAACACTTCCTAGAAATTAGAATGGAATGAGCCACCTTGCAAAGTAGTGACTTCCCTTTCACAGGTCTTCAAGTTGAGCTGGATGACCACTTATTGGAAGCATGATAAATGCGTAGAGGTTAGAGCTTTAATTACCCACAGTTCTGTGTTTCTGAACAACCAAAGAGAAATGATGAAATTGTGCTCAATATAGTTTCATTGTTAAATGGATTTTCTGGTTATCCTGCTTCTTTGAAAATTAATCATCTATATGTGGTAATTCACTACACCATATTTAAAAAACATTTATTAAGCACTTACTTTGTATAAGACACTATGCTTATGTAGTAGGCATACAAAGATAGATGCAATACATACCTTGTGCTCAGGAAACTTCCAACATATGAATGTTAGATGTAAGTGCAATGGAACAATCTAGGAACTCTGAGAAATGGAAGAATCACCTTCATTTGGGGATATCAGTTAAGATTTTATGAAGGAGGTAGTGTCTGAATAGAGACTTGAAGAAAGAGAGGGATTTCAGTAGAATGAAATGAGGGCAAAATCTATTCCAGGTTCTGAAGATGGTAAATAGTCAGTGAGAAAGGATATCATGAGAATGGGGGAAAGAGAGGAGTCCAGTTTGACTGGAGGAGGAAGGCAAAGGAGAAAAGACTAGAAAGGTAGGTTGAGGCCAGATAGAGGAACTTCTTGGGTTCCAGGATCAGCAGTTCATTTTTTTTATTTAGCATCGAGGATCTACTAAAAGTTTTTAAGTAGGGACGTGAGCAGAGCAAGGCACTGGGGAGCAGGAATATAAAGGGTGGGTTACAAGGTAGAAAGAGTGGAAGCAAGAAGACCAGTTATGATAGCACTATAATAGACTTGGCAAAAAGAGATTAGAACTTGAATTAGAGTATTTGCAGGGAAAAGACGATTTGGATAGAGGCAGATTGAACAGCATTTGGTTGCTCATTGGATATGTGGTTTAAGGGAGAGGAGTCAAAGATGACTTCTAATTATGGGCCTGGGAGGATGGCAATGTCATCAGAAAGAAAATTGGGGGAAGGGCAGGTTCTTTGAGAAATGAAATGTGGCTATGTCCACTTTGTTGTGCCTGTGGGACATTCCTATGGGGAGATGAAAATGGGAGAACTGCTGAGCTTTTTCCTATTTGCCCATACTAAGTTGGTTGGTTACCCTGGTAGCTACTAAGAGGGGTGTGTGTGTGTGTGTGTGTGTGTGTGTGTGTGCGCGCGCACGTGCGGCGCTGTCAACCTGAAAGTTTGGCTAAAGGAGATAAACAGACTAAGTGACATATAAATTCTTATAGTTTATTCCCTTGAAGCTAGCAGAACATGATCATGGAATCTGATTGACTTGAACAAGAAAGTCAAGGTTTAAGTAACCAATCTCAGATGCAGTTTAAGAACCCCATATCAAAGAAAGAAAGTTCTTAAGCAAACAAGGCAATTGGGTTACTTAGAGATTATGATCACAAGATGTAAATGTCTCTAGCCCACTGTTCTGGCTGCAGACATTCAGTCACCGCAGAAAAGGCAGTCTTGTCAATCTTACCTGGTCTTTGAAGTTGCTGACGCAGAAAGGAGGACTTTAGCAAAAGCAGTTTGAATGCGGTCAGGTATGAGTGGGGTTCAAATAATCTGAAATGATTGACAGCATGCACCTGTGTATGCACTCTTACCCCTTACAGGACGCTCTCTTGGGTTCTTCTGACTTCTTAATTAAGTGTTTTGCCTAACACCGAAGAGACTCTACCAAGTCTTCTTTTTCTTCTTTATACTCATGATTGATATTTTCAAAGGTGGCCTAGGTGCATTTGTAAAAGGCTCCTGCTCTCTCTGTTTCCTTGTAATGGTAATGTAAATTTGAAGATCTTCCCCATCTATTAATAGGATGTGACCTGCTTATGTCACAGGAAGCCCAAGTCACATGTGGTGGGAGGAGCTTGCTGAACGAGAGGAACAGGAAAGAATGGAGCAGGAAATACTCAGAGCATTTAGAGCTGAGGGAGAGAGAAGAGGTGTGCTAGCTGTGCTGTGAGTGTGTTTGTGGGAAGGCCCCAGCATGGAGGGTGGAAGGCTAACAGGATGGCGAGGCTCCATGCTTTGATATTGTGTTTTAAGTTCCTTGCTGTTATGATAAAGTAGGCTTTCTGGTTTTGGAGTTGGTTGCTGCTTGGATGGGTTGGACTTACTGGTTATGGGATTTGGTTCTCTGGTGTCTGAATAAATGTTTTACTTCTTCTACCTTCTATATGGAGAATCTCATATTTTCCAATACAGAACTACATAGGCATATTTACAATTATCATCGATGTTGTGTTTATTGCCTGGCTGATACATTTCCTTAATATAGAAGCCTACAGAACTTAAACAACTGTGACTGTTTGGAATGCAAAATTTAGGTCTGGCTGCCTGGAACTATCAAAATGTGACTTTGTCTCTCACAACCAGGACCAATATTGAGGGGCCAACTATGCCCATCAACTGCCAACCAACGGCTGCTAACAGGGCAGGCAGGCCAGCCTATCTGAAAGCAGTGTGGCACCCTGAGGGAGGGACAGGAGCAGCAAGTGCCATGCAAATAAAACCACCACTACTACCTTGGCCACCACCTCCCCTCAGAACCTGATGGAGACAGCCCAAGACCCTGAGCCCAAGAACCTTGGGAACAGGAATTCTTCCAATCCAACATCCACAGCCATCATCCTGAGAATCAAATCCCACGGAAATGAAGCCAGGCAAACTGCTCCAGCAGGTGCCACAGCCACATTGACTGAAGACCCAGAAAAGAGAGTTCTAGGCACAAAAGTCCTTGGTCCTGTCAAGCGGTTCAACACTGGAAAAGGATATGGTGTTACCAACGGAAATGACACGTTCAAAGAAAAGGCATTACCATCTGCTTTGCCCCTCTATCCTAAGGGCAATGAGAATTTTCCATTTGACTTGCAGCTGAAACCTGCCATATGCCTTGGCTCCAACTTAGAATGTGAGCATCTTCAGAGCAGGACTTACTTTTTTTTCTATTTGTATCCCCAGCACTTAGCACAGTATTTTTGTATATAGTAAGGAATAAATAAATGCTTTATTCATTCCTTCATTAGCAACAAACAATTCCCCAATGGTTTTAAAGCACATTCTTTGCTTTGAAACCATAACTGAAGAATCATGTTCAGTTTTGAGGGCCATCTTTTGGAAGCCTATTGACAATCTCTCCAGTGATCAGGGTAGTGAGAGGAACTGGAAATCAGGTTACCTGAAGGTCAGTTGAGAGACCTGAGGATGTTTTACCAACATAACAGAAGATGTTGTGAGCAGGTGTTAGGTGTCAGCAAGTATTTTTAGAGACCTCTTGTGGAAAAGGGATTTGTTTTACTTGGCCACAAAGAAAGGGACTAGGAATAATAGGTAGGTGTGGCAGAGAGACAGATTTAAGTTTGAAATAAGGAAAAGCTTCCTAACAATTAGAGCTGTTGGTTGGTTCTTGTCCTTTATTCTCGAAGAGGACCAAAACAACATCACTATTCTTGAGTGAAGTTTCAATGTGTCCAACTGTGGCTGATCAGGCCAATATGAACTCTGAATGCTCTACCACAGCACAATTAGTCTGTGTGAACATTTGGGGTGGATACTCCAAACTTGCACATCCTGCATTTCCTTTGAGCTATTTCAATTCTGCTTTGCTCACAGAGCATGGCACCTTCTCTGATGTGGGAATGCCACGCTGAGGAGTCCTGTGCCAATGTCTCCCATGTCACACAATCAATTCCAAAGTTCTTGAGAGTGTCCTTGTATGGCTTCTTCTGACCACCATGTGAATCTTCCCCTGTGTATGTTCTCCATAAAATAGTCTCTTTGGCAAGCGTATGCTTTGCTTTCGATCAACATGGCCAGCCCATCAGAGTTGCGCTCTCTGAAGCAGAGTTTGAATGCTCGGCAGTTTAGTTTGAGAAAGGATGTCAATGTCTGGTACCTTATCCTGCTAGGTGATCTTCAGAACCTTCCTAAGACAATTCAGATGGAAGCAATTCAGTTTCCTGGCATGGTGCTGGTAGACTGTCCAGGTTTCACAGGCATACAACGAGGTCAGCACCACAGCTCTGTAGACCTTCAGTCTGGTAGTCAGTCTAATACCTCTTCTCTCCCATACTTTCCTTCAGAGCCTCCCAAACACTGAGCTAGCTCTGGCAATGTGTGCGTCAACTTCATTATCAATGTGTACCTCTCTAGAAAGTACACTACCATGGTAGGTGAACTTGTCCACAGCATTCAAAACTTCACCACTCGTTGTAACTGATAATTCCACGTATGGATGGTGTGGTTCCACCCAACCCTCACTTGTGTTTCCAAGAAGCTGTGGCACACACTGTGGCCACACCTTGGTAAACCATTTCCACAGAAGGGCTAAACCAGAACTATACTAGAGAAATGGACTACCTTGGTAAATAATTGGTTCCTGCTCACTGGAACTCTTATATTGGAAGTAGCATAGTCATTCATCGGAGATGTTGTAAAAAGAGAATCCTGCTCAGGATTGGACGAGATGACCTCAGATAGGATCAGTGAGAAATTTGGAACTAGAAGAAACTTTAGAAGTCACCTAGTATGACCTCTCTGACTTCTCCAGAACACATTTGACTCAGTTGACCACTCTCTCTTCCTAAATACTCTCTCCTCTCTGGAATTTCATGATACTTGTCTCTCCTGGTTTTCCTACCTATCTCAATTAGGGGGACTGGGGACTTTTCTTTCTTTCTCCCTTTCTTCTCTCACTCCCAACATCCATTTCTAAGCCATTGTCCTGCTCTACCTGACATGCCTATAACCACAGTTCTCCAAGGATGCTGTTTGATTTCTCTCTAGTCTCTTGGTATTGGCATAAATATGTACCAATTCAGCAACTCTTTCTCAGGTCATCTCTTGGCTCTGAAGCATAGAGATGCCTGGGGCAAAAACAAATGGAACCTTTATGATCCAAAAAGTCAAATATATGAAGCTTGTGTTTGCATGATAGCTTTTTAATGCTGTTTCTTTCATGGGAGGGAGCTCAGACTCACTAGTACTTAATAATATTTTTTCTTCTGTTTAGTTTAGAAAAATTATTCATTATTCTAAATAATCAAAAGTGTCCTTAACAGTGGACCACTCACCTTTGCTCCAAGAGGCAGTGAATATGTACTCCCAGACAAATGACAGTTTTTTCTAGACAAACATTTAAAAAGGCCCTGTTGATTGATTAGTTGTGATCAAAAATGTACTACTACTATAACTAGGGTAGCTAGGTGGCCAAGTGGATAAAATGCCAGGCCTGGAGACAGGAGGACCTGAGTTCAAATCTAGCCTTAGACACTTACCAGCTTTGTGACCCTGGGCAAATCACCTAACCCTGTTTGCCTCAGTTTCCTCATCTGTAAAATGAGCTGGGGAAGAAAATGCAAACCACTTCCACTATCTTTGCCAGAAAACCCCAAACCAGGTCACAAAGAGCTGGAAATGACTGAACAACTACTATAAGCAGTACAGGTTACTGTAGAGCAAATTTTGACTGGCTGGCAGGCTCTCCTTTTTCCTTCCTCTTTCATTCTGGAAAAAGAAGGAACCAGTTCTTCCCAGACCTTCCCTATCTTCCCTCCCACAGGGCCAGCTCAGGGAATAATATCACCTTTGGTCCTCGCCCTCTCTGTCTTCCCTCTTGCTTCCAGGTTGAGTTTTTGTTTTTGCCTGGAGCTCCCATGTTTGAAATGACTGAGCCTTGGCTGGGCTTGTGTTTTTAGCCTACAGGCAAATTGGCTCAAATCCAGGTGGGTTCTTTCCAGTATTTTAAAGAAAGCTTGTTAATACAAGTTATAAATGAAATCATAATAGCCTACAGATCAGAATGAATTCTCCATCATCAGGACGGTATTTGGTACCATTACATATATACAGGAGGCAGTGAGATGACTCAGCAGCCTGGAGTCAGGAAGATCTGAGTTGAAATTCAGCCTGAGACACTTACTAGCTGTGTGACCCTGGGCAAGTCACTTAATCCTTTTTGCCTCAGTTTCCTCATCTGTAAAATGAGCAGGAGAAGAAAAACACAAAGCACTCCAGTATCTTTGTACACATACACACGCGCACGCGCGCACACACACGTTGTTGTTCCATCATTTCAGTTGTGTCTCACTCTCTGTGACCCCATTGGGAAGCAAGTGGGGGTGATTTGTTGGCAAAGATACTGGAATGGTTTGGCATTTCCTTCTCCAGAACATTTTACAGATGAGGAAACTGAGGCAAACAAGGTTAAGCGACTTGCCCAAGGTCTCACAACTAGTAAGTACCTTAGGCCAGATTTGAATTCATGAAGATGAGCCTTCCTGATTCCAAGCCCACTCCTGTACCCACGGTACCACCTAGCTGCCCACATATATGTTATACATATATATATGTGCACATGTATATTCATATGTACATGTGCGCGCGCACACACACATACCTGTCCATAGACATAGGGAAAGAAAGTTGAGAGGGATTTTCAAACTTTCAGGGCTTTTTCTCAGGGGCCATCATTCAATAAGCTTTGCATGAGTTCTTTGTTCCATTGGGAGGCTGCTCCAAGCTTAGCCTGCTTACTACACTAAGTCCTCAGTCCCAGCACACACACTCCAAGAAGTGCTCAGGGACATAACTGCTGTGGCCATGACATGCTTTTTTCCTCATTGCAGCTCATCTCCCAGCCTGTCTCCTCTCTTTCTCCATTCTCTCAATCACTACTTCAAAAGGTCCCACTAGAGCAGAAAACCCTAGCCTCCAGCTAAGGGTCCACAACGTACCCCTAGTCTTTTGCTGGTTCAGGAAGACTGTGAGTGCCAAGATCCCTAACTGTCCTGTGGACACTTCCTTTTCCAGTCAGGTTCTCTCAAAGGCACCCATGTTTTTTCATGTTGCGATGGAATCAGTGGGTGCTTCTCCCTCCCCCCCAAAATTTCCTGTTACCACCACTTCGTGACACCATTTTCTATCATTATAGAACTGAGCAAAGACTTCAGGATGAAACCCAGATGGAACCCTGAGAGGCACATAGCTTTCCGATAGCTCATTTGATTTGCCCAAACCTTTTTCCTGTTTGATCCTTTGATCACAGCGACAAACTTAAGCAGGTGGGGGGGGGGGAGTCTTTTTTGAGTTTATTGTCAGTGATACAGTCTAAAAAGAAAACAAAAGTGATTCTTTTCCTTTCCTCCTATGTTGTATAGGGAGGCTACTTGCCAATGAGTAGAAATATTCTCCCAAATCACCATCCTTTTTTTTTTGTAAGGAGAGAGAATAGGGGGCAGCTAGGTGGCACAATGGATAGATTGCTGGATCTGAAGTCAGAAAGACTCATCTTCCTGAGTTCAACTCTGGCCTCAAATGCTTACTAGCTGTGTGACCCTGGGCAAGTCACTTAACCCTGTTTGCCTCAGTTTCCTCAACTATAAAATGAGCTGGAGAAGGAAATGGCAAACCACTCCAGGACCTTTGCCAAGAAAATTCCAAATGGGGTCAGGAAGAGTCAGACACAACTGAAATGACTGAATAACATCAAACAAACAACAAGCAAAGAGAGTGAGGGTTAGGTAAAAATGAAACATTGAACATAAAAGTAGTATTTCATTATGGTTCAGAATACTGGGATTTCATGGTAATGCAGAGGGGTCTTTAGATGTGGTTTCCAGGGGAAGATCCTGGGCCCTGTGATTTAGTAAAAAGATCACTGCACTGGGGGGCAGGAGATATGGGTTCTAATCTCAGCTCTGACAGAACCATTTATTTGCTCTTGGGTAAACCAAGTCCTTCTCTCTAGGCTTTAGTTTCCTCATCTTTGAAATGAGGAGGCTGGTCTGGATAACATCTAAAATCCCTTTCAGCTCACATTCTACAACTTTATGACAGCAAATGCTGATGGTGGTGCTGTGTAATAATAGAGGCAATGTGGCATAATGCTGGGGTTCTTTGCCCTTTTGGGGTCATGGACTCCTTCAGCAGTCTGGCAAGTCTATGAACTCCTCAGAATATTTTTAAATTCATGAAATAAAATACAATGAATTACAAAGGAAACCAAAGGCTGGTGAAAATAAAGGTGTATTTTTAAGTAATATTTTATTCCCCACCCCCCAATTACACGTAAAAACAACTTTAACACTTGTTTTTTAAAATTTTCAGTTCCGAGTTCTCTCCCTTTCTTCTCTGTCCCCTTCCTTAGAGAGTGAGCAACTTTTATGTAGATCATACATGTGCAATTATGCAAAACATATTCGCATGTTATTCGTGTTGTGAAAGAAAATAGACAACCCCCAATACGAGGGAAAAATAAATATGAAAAATAGTATGCTTTGATTTGCATTTAGATTCCATCGGCTCTTTTTCCAGAGGGGGGCAGCCTTTTTTTTTTAATAGTAAGTTCTTTGGAATTGTCTTGGATCATTATATTGCTGAGAATAGCTAAGTCATTCACAGTTGACCATTATACAACATTGCTATCACTGTGTACAATGTTCTCCTAGTTCTGCTCACTTCATTTTGAATCAGTTCGTAACAAGTCTTTCCATGTTTTTCTAGAATCAACTTGCTCGTTATTTCTTGCAGCACAGTAATATTCCATCACAATGATATACCCCAACTTGTTCAACCATTCCCCAACTGATGGGCATCCCCTCAGTTTCCAGTTGTTGGCCACCACAAAAAGAACTACTATAAATATTTTTTTTTTACAAATAGGTCCTTCTCTCCCCACCCCCTCCCTCACTCCTTGTTAATCTCTTTGGGATACAGACCTAGTAGTGGTATTTCTAGGTTGAAGGGTATGCACAATTTTATAGCCCTTTGGGTATAGTTCCAAATTGCTCTCCAGAATGGCTAGATCAGTTCACAACTCCACCAACAGTGCATTAGTATCCCAATTTTCCCACATCCTCTCAAACATTTATCATTTTCCTTTTCTGTAATATTAGCCAATTTGATAGATGTGAGGTGGTACCTCAGAGTTTAAATTTGCACTTCTCTAATCAACAGTGATTTAGAGCATTTTTATATGACTATATATAGCTTTGATTTCTTCATGTGAAAACTGACAGTTGATATTCTTTGACTATTTGTCAATTGGGGAATTAATTCGTTTTCTTATAAATTTGATTCAATTTCCTATGTATTTGAGAAGTGAGGCTTTTATCAGAGACACATGCTGTCAAAAGTTTTTGCAGCTTATATCTGTCTCTCCATCCATCCATCATCTATCTCTCCATCCATCCATTCATCTATCCCTCCATCCATCTCTCTATCCATCCTATCTATCCCTCTATCCTATCTATCTCTCCATTATATCTATCTATCTATCTATCCGTCTATCCAGCCATCCAATTTTTTAAATTCTTCATGGAGTCCCTTCCTCCTCCAGGTCAGGAATTCCCAGCGCAGTGGGTAGAGATCAGCCTTGTAGTCAAGAAGACCCGGGTATGAGTCCTGTCTCCAATGCTTTCTAGCAGTGTGAGCACAGGCAAATTACTTCTGATACATTCTGTGGGTGACTATGGGCAAATCGCTTAACCTGTAAGAACCATAGGCAACTGTCTGTGATGATAAATTACAGGTGGCTAGCTGGAGCAGTGGACAGATAACTGGCCCTGGAGTCAGAAGAACGTGAGTTCAAATCTGACCTCAGCCACTTACCAACTGTGTGACACTTGAAAGTCACTCAACCCTGTTTGCCTCAGTTTCCTCAAGGAAGGAAATGGCAAACCACTCTAGTATCTTTGCCAAAAAAAAAAAAACAACGAGATCGTGAAGAGATGGACATGACCCAAACAACTCAACAACAATACTGATCTGCAATGGTAGAGTTCACCACAGTGATGAAATCCAAAATCTAGATGCCCTCCTCCCACCCACAAACTACTGTTATAACAACATTTATATAGGACTTTGCATCTCTTCTGATGTTTCAACAGTCCTGTGGATCAGCAATTAGACAGGTCCTAAGGCTGGTGGGCATGCCACAGATCTGCAATCTTTCCATCATCATGCCATTGGTAACAACCAACCATTGAACTCGCCATCTGCTCTACCACCAGGTCTTTTCATGTGGGCTGCTACTTGTCTAGCCACCCTTCCCCCATCTCCACTTGGGAAGATGCCTTTTTGAATCCAAATTCAGAATTTACATTTTTCACCATTCAATTTCATCTGAGTAGATTTGGACAGTCATCCTTGTTCCTTAAGAATCTGGAGCGGGGGCATTCTGATCCTATCATCCAATGTAAGTTGACCCTCCCAACTCCGTGTCATGTACACATTTCATAAGTATGTGATCTATCCATTTGGCATCTAAGGCAAAGACACAAATGTTGAACAGGTCAGAGTCAAGGACAGAGTTTTCTAACATTCTTTATTAACCATCCTCAGTGGCAACGGTCCTTGCTTCCTTCTGTAAGAATAATAGCTAGCATTTGTATAAGGTTTTAAGGTTTGCAAAGCACTTTCCATGTTGTTACTGTATTTTTGATCCTCACAAGAATCCTCTGAGGCTGGTGCTGTTATAAACTGAAGCCCAGAGAGGTTAAGGGACTTGACCAAGGTCACATAGCTAAGTATCTGAGGCAGGATTTGAACTCAACGTTTCCTAACTCTAGGTCTAGTGCTCTCTCCACTATGCCATCTTGTTGCCTTTATAAACATGGCCCAGTAGATAGAGCTCAGGACCAGAATTCAAATCCAACCTTCAACATTTCCTAGCTATACGACCTTGGGCAAGTCACTCTGTATGCCTCAGTTTTCTCATCCGTAAAATGGGGCTAATAAATAGCACCTCCCTTTCACGGTTTTTGTGAGGATTGAATAAAATAATAATTGTAAATTATTTGTGTTGTAAATTGTAAAGTGCTCAGCACAGTGACATAGTAGTGCTTTTTAAATGTCAGTTGTTGTCATTGGTAAAATCTGAGTTGTTTGGTGACTTCTCTGTGTAACCACGTTGGTCTTTTCAGAGAGTTTGACTTTTACGATCCCTGTCAGAGTATTTTGTGGTCGTGGTATCATCTGATCAGGATTTAATTCCTGAGAATATCTCATGCTTCTTGAGTTGTCATTTCTAATTTTCTCTTTTCTGAAATGAAGGGGTTGGACTAAATGATTGCTAAACCAGAGACATAATTAGGACTGGGTGATTGGTGCTTTAAAGTTTGAGGACATTTTATTTTCAAGAGTACAATATTTGAAATCATGATCTTTTAAAAAGATTAGTCACTTTTAAAACCTCTTTACATTTACATGATGATAATGCATTCACTCCTTCGTTAGTGCAGAAATAGCTGAGCTAGTTGGCAAGAATGAGATTGTCTTCAAGATGGCAGAGGAAAAGGAAGCACTGAAGCCCAGGTTCCTCACTGATTCTCCGGCAAGGATAAAACAAGTAACACCAGACATAAAAACGATCACGAAATCCAAAGACAAACTAGAGAAAATGCATTTGCCAGCCCAGGTCCAAACAAAGAGACAGAAGCCTGTGGGCACTAGGAAAGTATAGGGGGATATAAAGGCAAAATGGGAAAACAACCTCCACCTTCAGGAAGCTTAAATTCTGCTTCCGCAAGGAAACCTAAGTACTTTCCCACATCGGATGTGATCCCATCGGACTGAAGTGAGTATCAAGTGTGACCATGCATAGAAAGCGCTTGGTAACTATAAGTCACCATGTAAATGCCCAAAGTAAACAACGACCTGCCAGAGGCAACAGGGAGAAATCCAAAATCACATTAAATTATTTAGGTCCCTCCACAAGGAAAAAGATTTACAGAGAAACAGAGAAGCAACTTTTCCAGCTCCATCAAGAAAATGATGCTCTTAACACTGGAGAACGTGGCAATTGTCAGCTGCCTCTACAGTTAATCACCCACAAATGCCGTGCGCTGCTTTCTTTAATCTACTAAGAATATTATCTCTTTAAATAATTAACAGGACTTTGCATCTGGGTTAATGGAGTAGGAGAAAGCCCTCGAGGGAGTTTATCTTAATAATATATCCATTGTATCCCTGAGGGAGTGAGGAGCTATATATATGGCCCAGGGTAAGCAAGAAGTTAGACATCTCCTTTTATAGAGTTATTTAAAGGCAAATTGTTGTAAACAGTTGGAAAGCAGTGATTGCAAATGGAAGGAAGAGAGAGTGAATTACTAATCTTGGCAGACCCAAAGCTGCCTTCCTTGATAAACATTTGTGTTATTATACTTTGGTTGCTGACAAGTCGTAATTGGACATTGACACTGATTGAAGGGGAAAAAAGAGGTGACTTTTAAAGAGAATTAATTAGCCTAATGAAGAAGGTAGCAAAATTCAAATCTGAGGCTCCGGCAGCTGCAGAACAGAAGCAAATTGTCTGAGTGCTTGAATCCCTCTCTTCCCCTCAAACTTTTTTCCTCCTATTTTGATGACTTTTCTCCTCTTAGGTTTAAGGCAATTAAAATGTGTCATTCCTCTCCCCCCTCACAAACTTTAAAAAGGGGAGTGTGTTTCAAAGGAAAAAAAAACCGTTTCCTACTTTTGTGCTAGAAAACTGATTATTATTGCTTCTGGTAACTATAAATGTAACTATAAATGCACCAATTTCTACTTAAGCTTAGTGTTTAAGGAGAATTGGGACAGCTAGGTGGATAGAGCACCAGGCTTGGAATCAAGAAACTCATCTTCCTGAGTTCAAATGCAGCTTCCGACACTAGCTGTGTGACCCTGGGCAAGCCACTTAACCCTGTTTGTCTCAGTTCCTCATCTCTAAAATGAGCTGGAGAAGAAAATGACAAACCACTCCAGTGTCTTGGCCAAGAAAACTCCGTTTGGGGGGGGGGGGTCATGAAGTCAGACACAGTTAAATGACAACCTAAGGAGAATGTCATGAGTGGATACCACATTTCAATGTGCCATGTCAAGTTTTCACATAGAAGTTTGACTTCAAAAGGTTGGCCAATCCAATAAACACTTATTAAGTGCCTGCCATGTATCAATACCTGCCCTTGAGAAGCTTACCATCTACTAGAGGAAACACCACACAAAATCAGGAAAGCCGGGGTGGGGGTGGGGGGGTGGAGGGATAGCCAGCAAGGGAGTGAGTTGTTCTGTAGAGTTGAAACCAGGGAGAATAGCAGACATAGGTGGCAGTAAGTAAAGAATGTCTAGGTGCAGCTGGGTGGCTCAGTGAGTAGAACACTGGCCCTGGAGTCAGGAGGACCTGAGTTCAAATCTGGCCTCAGAAACTTGACACATTTACTAGCTGTGTGACCTTGGGCAAATCACTTAACCCCAATTCCCCTGCCTCCCCCCCTCCAAAAAGAATCAAAAACAACCAAAGAAAATTTTTTAAAAAGTCCACTTTCTACCCTCTATAAAAGAAGGCATTGGGAGGAATTTGGAATACACCCTCCAGCGCCCCTATCAGAAGAGAGAGAAGGCTGAGGGAGGTGGCCTTAATCAAGGATTGAGTTAGCAGCATGGTGATGAGACTAGAGATGGTTAGTTTAAACTGGGAGGAGTAGCTTGTTCCCTAGAATTGACACCAGGCAAAGCAGCAGATGCAGAATGGAGTGGTCACTGGAGGTTGATTTTTTTGGGGGGGGGACAAGAGGGGAGAACGACTGCAGCAACTCTAGAAGACTGAAAGCTAAGGAATGGAGGGGTTGTAATATGCACTTAGTGGAGGGCATGCCTACAATGATGGAATTCACGGATCATTGAAGTATATGCAAATACCACAGGTTTGTGATGAACTGGTTGGCACAGCACTGACATAATAAATCTCGCCCCAAATAACAGTCCAATTGCCAAGTCATTCTATCCCTAGGTTCCTACCTTTATGAAGCTCACTTTTAAGATGCAGATGCTCCTGGGGATTGGGGTGGTGTGCCACACCTTAAACTCTTATTGGCTGACCCCTTAGCAAAGCCCAATCTCTTAAACTTCTGATCGGCCACACTGCTTTCCAGATCTGAGGGATTTCAGTGGCTTACAAGGTCAAGAGTGGGTTCTGGCTACACTGAGAGAAACAGAATGAGAAGGGCACAGTCCTGCTATACTCTCCTTCTGCCCTTTTTTGGCTACATCTGGAGAACTGGATTCAGTAGTGGGGGGGAAGGGGGTGCCATGTCTTCTGAAAGGACATTGAAGGCTGGAGCCTATCCAGAACCCTTGGATCAGGATGATGAAGGAACTCGAAACCATTCCTTATGAGGATCAGTGGGAGGAACTAGACATACTTAACCTGGAGAAAGAAGACTCTGAAATGTATATGATGGCTGCAAAGTATATGAAGGAGTGAATCAACAGGCAGCAAGGTGTAGAGGCCCATGAGTGGAGTCATGAAGACTGAGGTTCAGGTATGTGAGCTGATTGTTAAATTTCCAGTGTGAGCATTTATGGCTGGCAGCTGCTACAAATCAGGCCTTGATTTATTGCTTTGTTGATTTTTTTTTGCAAGGGGGGAAGGCAGGGCAATTGGGGTGAAGTGACTTGTCCAAAGTCACACAGATAGTAAGTGTGTCAAGTGTCTGAGGTCAAATTTGAACCCAGGTCCTCCCGACTCCTGGGCCGGTGATATACTCACTGCACCACCTAGCTGCCACCTCTTGCTTTGTTGATTGTCTAGACTTGAGAAAGTGATGGAGAAAATGTTAGTAATGCAGATTAAACTAAAAAGGGTGTCCTTGTGAACATTTCCCCCAAGAGCCTGTTGTTAAACATTTATTAGCGCATCTGCCAAGATTCAATCTCACTTCAGACACTTTCTAGGTAGGTGGCACTGGACAAATCCCTTAAGTTTTTTTTCCAAGTTCAAAATCTTAACTGTATTTTGTGGAAGTGAGATTTACATTTGTGTTGTTCGGCCTGAGGACAGAACTAAGAACAGAGTGGAAATTGCAGTGAGGTCGCTTTAGGCTCACTCATAAGAAAAAACCTCCTAACGTTTGAGCTGACCAAAAGAGATGCTTCAGGTAGGAGTGAGAGGCACGTAATGAATGTTTAACAAAAACATAAAGTAGTCACATTTTGTGCTGGTCTAGCACACCAAGCTGTCATGTCCAAACTTTAAGGATAACTGGAATCCCAAACTCATTTGTGACCCCACAGTCACCTGGAGCTGAGCAGCTAACACAAAGCTGGACAGCTGGCATGGGTAGCAGAATCAGGAGTTAGAAAAGATCTCAACTGACTAGAAAGATGGGCTAAAACAAATGCAAATGGAACTTAATTTAATCTTGAAAATCTTAAAATAAAAAAAAATATAAAATCCAATTTTTGCATTTAAAAAATCAGTTCCAGAAGTAGAAGACAGGGAGGAGAGAATGGGAAGAAAACATAGAAACAAATGTGAAAAAAAGATCTGAATATTTGAATCCTCCAAGGATTCATGGTTTTGTTGATGTCAGTACTCACTCCATCCACAGATTGAAACCCTTCCAGAAGTTATTAGATCATTTGTAGATCATCTTCAAGTTGAGGGAGGAGAAGGCAAAATAAAATTCATCATCCTGTCTCTCTAAATTTCACCTGGCTGGTCTTCAGTCCACTGATAGGTCATACTTGAAGCATTTCCAACTTGGTAGAACCTGCCAAAGCTTGGGCTTTGTCAATACTGACGTTGGAAAATTCAGGGTCTCTTCTGTGTCACAAAGGTATGGGAGGAGATTTTTACTAGGAAGAGGGGGTAGGCGTAGTGTACACTAGTAGAAATAGTGTGGGGGCAGTATCCTTTTGCATTCTTCCCTGGTCAGGCTTCATCTCGTGTATTGCGTCCAGCTCTGGACATCATATTGTAGGAAGGACATTAAAAAGCTTCATCGCATCCACAGAAGGATGAAACGTGAGAGTCAGCTGAAGGATCTGGAGTTGTCTTCAAGTATCAGAAGGGCTGGTACAGTGAAAGAGGGATTAGACTAACTCTCCTTAGCTCCCAGTGGACAGGGCCAGGAACAATGGGTGGTAGCTAAAAATTGGGCTTTGCTAAGGGGTCAGCCAATAAGAGTTTAAGGTGTGGCACAACACCCCAAACCCCAGATTTTGACTGGATATGAGGAAGAGAGGTTCAATTACAACCATCCAAAAATACAACATCTGCCTGTCATGAGTTCATGATTTCTGGGTCTTTAAATGGAAGTCAAATGACCACTTGTCAGAAATACTGCAGAGAGGTTTTGTTTTCCTATAGGGGTTGAATTCATTGAATTCTTGGATTGCTTCTGATTCTGAAATTCTGTGAACATGCTTAATTGGTAAAATGTGGATTACGAAACAATGAGGAATTGAAATAATTCAAATGTAATGATGGAGCAATGGTAGATTTCCAAATATTTATATATTATAAACCTACTTATGTAACAGGTTTGTAGTGTGAATATGGTATAGTACAAAATTTTGTATGCTGCATTGGAAAGAACGGTGAACATGGAAAACACGGCCTGATGTGTTCATTCTGCATTTCCAGTAGCAGTTACGGATGTAATGGACAAATCATTTAACATCTCAATTTCTTCGTCTGCAAAAGAGAGGCAATAATTCAGATACTACCTACCTTCTCTGGAGGGGCCCTCTTTATAGATAATTTTTTTAAAAGTATCTTTGCTGTGTTCATTGTTTTCTACTCCGAATCTACAATTGCTTTTGGTGGTCAGAGAAATTTGAAGTTGAAACTTGTCTTTAAAAAACATACTGATACATTTGAACACATCAAACACTTCTCAACAAACCCCAAAGGAAGCTGTCTTCAAAAAAGTTCACAAGACCGCTTATAGAAAAGAGGGATGTCTCACTTTTAATGTATGACGACATCGACCCTTGGTTTTGACTAACGTTGCTGCCTTGCCCAGTAGTCACCACTGCTGTATTCTGCAGTGGACTGTGCTATTGGCAACACACAGAATGTAGTGCAGCTTGATGATACAATCTGCTAAAAGCTCTTAGAAGTGAACTATAATTTCTTCTCCTCGAGGGCCATTTTTACTTTTAGCTCTGTAATTTCAAACACTGGATGTAATACTACTCGGTGATTGACAAATCCCATGACTACCAAGATATTATGCTTCTGGAGACTGATGGATCTCCAGAGGAGCCAAAAACTGCACCTGTTAGTAATTACAAACTCAGGACTGTTTGAGCGTGTCATGGCCCTTTCTTTCTGACAAAGTTACTTCGTGATTTTAAAGAAATGAATTTTAATTATGCTACATTAAGTGCCAAATCGCTCATCTGCTTTTTTCTTTTAATTTGCTGCATTTGTGGCTAGTGCACCTGATAGAGCGCACTGGCTGTGGTTAATCTTAAAGAGAACTGCCTTTTCATCAGATTTACCTGAAAGCAACTGGGTGCAGGTTAAGACAGCCAACAGGGTCTGACTTTGCAGAGCTGATACCAAGGTCTCTTAAGTTTCATTGATGATTGCACTGAGCCAATAAAACCTTCAAACAGTTACACTGATCCTTTAAACTTTCCGGGGCCAGAAATAAGTAGTCTGAGAAACGTTTTGTGACTGATCTGTTGGTAAGCATTACAAAGAAGTTGCTTACAAATGTTTATAGTAAAAAACAAAAACAAAAAACCCCCGCTCTGATGACCACCTCCAGAGTGAGAAAAGTAGAAAATTTTAAAAGTTGCATACAGACTCTTGAAAAGCAATAGTAGCAAACACCTGAAAGAAGTTTATCGCTTAAAAAACCACAAATGGCTACACAATTTAGAAAAATGTTGTGTGTCTGCTGAATTGTTCTAGGGCCTAAGAACTTGAGCTACATAATGACAAGATAATTCAATTTTGGCAAAATAGTCTTATTTACAAAATATCCTTTCACCCTCAATTCACTATTCAAAACACTGATAAGACTGAGTGGATGCTTCATGAGACAGTTTACAAAATGAATATACACTGGCTGTCATTATCTGACTTTAGAACAGACCTCAGACTGCCCCAAACTCTACAAAAAGTGGAAAAACCACCTCCACCTCCTACTTTTGTTCAGTTGTGGCCAACTCTGCGTGACCCGACTTACCGTTTTCTTGGCAAAGATACTGAAGTGGTTCACCATTTCCTTCTCCAGCTCACTTTACAGATGAAGAAAC
Source organism: Phalanger gymnotis (assembly GCA_028646595.1). Classification (NCBI taxonomy): domain Eukaryota; kingdom Metazoa; phylum Chordata; class Mammalia; order Diprotodontia; family Phalangeridae; genus Phalanger; species Phalanger gymnotis. Next base: position 90,078,797 of record CM053623.1, on the reverse strand, counting down.
TGAGGCAAACAAGTTTGAGTGACCTGCTCAGGGTCACACCGCTAGTGTCTGAGGCCAGAGTTAAACTCAGTAGGGGAAGTCTGACTTCAGACACAGCTGTCTATCCACAGCGCCTCCCAAAGGAGGTCTGTAAATCTTTCAAGTATGTTCTTTTTGGTTCAGGATCTACACATGCCCTTTGGAACTAAGGGGACCACACACTATTTACTATTTCTTTGTACTTTATAACAATGATTATTCCTTTTCTTTGGTTTGTACAGATATTCATTGTCCCTAAAAGTCAGTATCAGTAAGGTAACATTAGCCCAAATTTGTCTTAGGTGCTGAGAGGACCTCATGCTTTGCGGGCGGCTAGCAGGTATCACCATCATATCCTATCATGTGTTAGCAGAGTGCCTCACTTTACCAAATGAGCAATTTGGATAATGAAAGTTTAAAAACTCAAAACACATTTCTGGAGTAATAATAGAAAGACCAGGACTTCAGTGTGCTCTGTAGAGCCCATATTATCACAGAATGCTCAAGCTGTTAATTTTATTCCTCCTCCCAATGACCCTTGGAAGGAGCAGGGACACTATCCTTGATTACAGCCAGAACTATGACTAGAACTTCAGTCTTTACTAGAGTCTAGAACAGGACTGCCAAATTATGGCCCGCAGTGTGATTTTATGCGGCCTCCCTGTGGGTTTTAATTTTCACGAGTGAAAAAATAAAATAATAATTTGCATGGGATGCGTATTAGATTTAATTCTATCACTAATAATCTCGCTGATATTAATTTTCTTTAGTGTTTTAAAGCAGTATTACGGACAGAACATATTGCACAGAATTTTCAATCCATCTGTGGGATGCGTTCCATCTGTACGATGCAGACTAGTCAGTATGCACCTACCTTTATACTGTTGTGTTGTCACTTTGTTTTGTGTTTGCTTTTGTAATTTGCGTCTTCACCTATCATATTAATGATGCGTGTTCCCCCACTTTCTATTAGTGTACTGTGTTGTTTATTCTGAGTGCGGCCCTCAAATAATTATTTTATTTTAATGCGGCCCTAATGTACCCTAAGGTTGGACAGCACTAGTCTAGAAGGCTGCCCTTATAGGACACTGAAATGGCTTGGGCGGGGGGGGAAGGTGAGACTGTGAGGTGAACTGATGCTGGACAAATGAAATGTTCATTAAAAAAAAAAGAATATTTCGGGTAGAATTTAAATGAAAAGCTTTCAGGAAACGGCAAAACAGCTCGATGTTATATAAAATGCAGGCAGGAGTCATTTTCATTTTTGAAATTTCAAAGGAAATTTGCAGACTATTAAGAGGAAAAGGCATAAAGCGAATACCAGTGTAACAACTATGGATAATTTTTTGCCCCTAAGATTAGACAGTTACGCTCAACAGTCATCAGTGAGATCCATCAACCTCTCCATACAAACCATCTGGAATAGACCATGGGAACATGGTATTAGGAAGGCAATTTCCTTAAATAATGTTAATGAAACGTCAGTGCTGCTCTGATGGGCGTCCATTTGCCCTTCTATTTCGGTATTAATGAAAGCAGGATATGTGTATTGTTCTGCTCTACCAGGTTATCAGAATAGCAAAAAGCCCTGTAGCTGAAGATTTACTGACAGCTCTCCTCAGTTGTGTATCAGTGAATATTTTGTTATTTCCCTTCTCCTGCAGGATAGGAGTAGTGTCTCCTATTTGCTTTCCATCTCTTTTGCCAGCCAGAAACCCAGCAACTGTGGGAATGGGATAAGAAAATCAAGAACATAGATGTGATTGATGCCCTGGGCAGTAAAAGCCATTAGAACAGCTCTGGAAGACCGTGGAAGGACGCCAGTCTTGGCAAAAAGAATATAAATAACTTGTCCACCATACTGGCCTATGATGTCATGTGAGAAACTGCCAAATAAATGTTGAGCAACTAGTCATGAAGCTAGCTGTGCTGGGGAAGAAAATGAATATGAAGAACCTCAGTTCTAGCTTGTGTTGCCCGTGTAAGTCTCTGAATGTGGGAATACACTCAATGTATTATACACACACACATCTATACGTCCATGTCATTGTAACATCTGTCAACAGTCAGGAAATTTAGTTTATATATGTACTGAAACTTCTGTTCTCAATTTAATGATGGGTTAGAGTTCTTTAATATACCAAATTGTTCATCTCTGAACATACAATATTAATAGATACAAATATAGCATTGGTCTAGGGCCAGTTCATTGGTTCAGATGTTAAAAGCTGACCTATGAGTCCTGTTTCTGACCCCCATGCCCAGCTGACACTGTTGGTGAGACAAAGGTAGGTAATGAAATATGTAGCGCTTAGGTAGGAATAAGGGAGCCACTAGTTCTGGAAGGGAAGAGGGCTTTCAGTTATGCTCATACCCAGTTTTAGACCCAACGACAGAATA
>CM053623.1:90044711-90075879 GCA_028646595.1 Phalanger gymnotis | reverse complement strand
GTTCGCTAATTTGTTGCTCTGGGCCCTGAATAAATTTTTTGATGCTTTCTGCTTGGAGAATTCTGTATACCCAACGATTTCAAAGCATTCAGATATTTATATGATCCTTTTTGAGATCATAAATTCGGCCTTCCTACTACAAATCCTTAACCCGTTCTTCCTCTTCACCACGACCTCCAATGTCACCAACCCTCAGTTTCTTCCCAGACCATTCTGTACTCTCCTCTCTCTTCCCTCAACCCCTTGGGGAACCAGTTCAATTCTATCCTATCCTTTATGCCTAAATTCTTTGCCCTACAAGTGATCATGCCTTGGGACTGCAGCAGACAACCTAAGCTCCCGAGATAATGTTTTGTAAGTGATCCTGAGTCTAAAGCCCTGGCCACACAAGCCTTACCCTGAGCTGCATTGTTAAAAATATAATGACACTTGGATCAAGATACTGCTACTAATTTGTTTTATGAAGGATAAAAATTACATATAAGGGATGTAGGATTTATACTTCTGGTTGTTATAATTTAATATTTTGCTTCATCATCTCTAAAATACCCACCAATATTAACAAGAAACTAGTAGAGACACTGAGATGTGTGCACACATTTGCTTACACCACTAAAAAATGAGTTAGTAGAACTTAGACCCTGCCTCAGAAAATGCCAATTACTTCTTTATTGAATTAAAATATTTCAATTCCAAACTCACCAGATTTATTAAAAAGAAGTACATGATCATAGATATCAGAAGCCAGGAAGATGAAACCAGGGAGTGGCAGGGCATGCTATGGGAAGAAACAGAAATAGAAGAGAATTAAAATGCAATACAGTAAGCCAACAATTACCAAAATGTTTCTATGAATTCCTACAATATTTGGTAAGCTGTTGTTTATGCAAGTAATTAATAAGTTTATTGTGTTCCTAATGTCTACATGACACTCCTAGACACTTTGCATCATCTAAATGACAAGGTCTTTGATCATAAAACAAGACAGACATCACCAACAAGAAAGACACCATTAAAATGGAGGAAAGGAGTTGGCAGGGTTAGGGACTGGACCTGTGATATTACTGCTCCAGGGAACTCTGGGGTGAGGAAAGTCCCTCTAGCAATAGAGGGTGGCACCTTCTATGAAACTTAGAGCCCTAGAAAGTCGCCTAGAACACTGAAAGGTTAAGTGAGGTCCCAGTCACACAGCCAGTATGGGTCAGAAGCAGGACTTGAACTCAGTTCTTCTTGGATCTGAGGAGAGTTCTGCTGCCTCTAATGAGATCTCATTTATATACAAATATACAAACAGGTACACATACATACAAACACATGTACATATATGCACGTGTGTGTATATATGCATACAATTACATACCTTCCCCGTATTGCATTGGTTTTATTGTATTGGTTTTATTTTGCATAAATGTATGTACAAAATGGAATATGAACTCTAGAATTAGAGAGACTGAATAGAAGCAGGTTGCAGGAAGGTGGGGAAATGAGGCAAGGGATGAGACAAGGGCAGACACGGGGTGGGGAAAAGAGTGAGTGGGAGGGAGATGGGTGAAGGAAAAGGAATCAGAGGCAGAAATGAAAATCTAAACGAAGACAGGAGCTGCCCTATTCCTCCAGCTCCCACCACTCAGTACTCCTTGAATGCTTCTTTCCAGCCAGTTGTCTACGACTTCAAGCGAGGGAGCTAACTTCAGAGCTGTCTGCTAGGTGAGGCCCTGTCCCTTGGGAAGGAGAGCAAGGGCCCCAAAACTTGGCGGTGGGAGATGGGGAAGGACGGCAGCAGGCGGCTCCAGCCAAACAAGGCCTCCCAAGCCCTAGATCCATCAAACTGCCCATTCCACTCTGCCCCTTGCCCTACTTGCCTACCTTTCTCTGTTGTGCTAGCTGACTTCTTTACCCCTTCAAGTCTGCTCTTAACATTCACATGATTTCACCCGCATTGAAAAACTGGCTTTGGAGGAAAAGGCTGCTTCACAGATTACGTGGTTGGGGCTCTTAGCAGCATGCCTTGTTACCACTTAGCACAGTGCCTGGTAAGTGCTTAATAAATGTTTATTGACTGGCTGACTGACTGTGGTCAGCAGGTGTTTTAATGAACACCGGCATGATGCCCAGGCAGTTGAAGCAGACTTCTTTATCTGGTGACACAGATTTTACGTTGTTCATAACAGATTCCATTCTGTGAGGTCCTCCTATACTATATCAACTTGACAAACAGATCTGATCCATCAACTATGTAGAAAGGAAGTTCTAATTTCATTTGAGGTGAAAATGTGTCCCCTCGTGATGGGCACTACTCAGTCACTTAAGTCTCTCCCAATAAATCCAGCAGTTGCTTACATTATAAAACAAAGCCTCCTTGGAATGTTTCCCAAATTGCTTATACAGTGTCTCTTGGAAGATGCCCATCCTTGCTGACATCAGAAGGGCAAAGGTCAGGGCAGCAATCCCTGGAAAACAAACAGAGTGCTAACAACTCAGAGCTTTTGGTTTTTCTCCTTTTAGTTTTTAGAATCATGAGAAGTAGAAATTTAGCCTTATCCTAATAAAAGAATGAATGACAGACCCTTAAAATCTATAGAATAAAGAATCTATAATTTCTTAGTTACAAATTAAAGCAAATTTATGTGAGGTGTTGAAATACATCACATTCCAAATACAAGAACAGTCTAAGCAGAGGATGAGGAGTCAGGCATGCCTTAAGTCAACTCCCACCTGTAACATTCCCTCAGTCACCTCGCAAAGTCACGGCAATTGTCTGTGTCCCATTCTGCCCTCCGGCTGTGACTTGAAACAAGGAAACACATTTACTTCCTAAGGGCACTGTGAAGAGCAACCAGTCTAAGATGTAGAAGTTCATTTGAAAGAGGAAAGTACCACCTCGATGATGTATTTTCTGATTAATTTAAAATTCTGTCCTGTAAGTAAATGGATTTAGAGGTAAGGATATCTTTTTTTTTTTTTAAGGTGAATTTTCACATCACAATGCAGGTATTTCCTTCCAGTCCCAGCTTTATGCCTCACCTTCAGTCTGGCCAGTCCCAACATAATCCTGTTTCCTCTGGTATCACCTCAGCGTTTTAGTCCCTTCCTCATAAGATGAGGAAGCAGAGGACAAAGGTGATGTCCTAAAGAATCCTTTAGTTATCTGTACAGGATCCACTGGTACCCAAATTGCCATGGAAGTTCATAATGCCATTATAATTTATAACTATATGATTCCATTGGCCCAGAATCAGAATATTCTTGACTATTTCATCTTTGAGATTATTTAGAACATTATTAAAATATTTTTCTTCTCTTCAGTGGTTGGCTTTATGTGCTAACAATAACTACATAACTGTCCTTGGCCTATTTCTGGTAGGAAGCACCTGCTCCTGAGAAAAGGATATTGAATATTTCTAAAACTCTACCACTTCAGCTCCAAACATACCTAATTATATTGCTCTTCATGTTAAGATAGCCTCCTCTTTTAAAAATGTTTTATTAGAAATGAGACCAATACAATCAAATTTGCTTAGGACTATTTCTTATATGCCATGCAGATGCCATCATGCTACTTTTCCAAATAATCCAAGTCCCCTTTAGGATTCCTGTCCTTTCATCCCCATTCGCTTTTTCCTCACATGACTATAGCTAGTGTGTGTGCCATTCTTTTTTTTTTTTTTTTGGAGGGGAGAAGGCAAGGCAATTGGGGTTAAGTGACTTGCCCAAAGGCACTAGTGAGTGTGTCAAGTGTCTGAGGCTGGATTTGAACTCCAAGGCTGGAGCTCTACTCACTGTGCCACCTAGCTGCCCCAAGTATATGCCATTCTTTTGGCTTTGCTTTTTTGTTTTTGCTTTGCGTTAATTATTTCATAAAAACCTTTCCCAATTCCTTTGTATTCCTCATACTCTATCATATTAATGGTGCCACCATTTAGCCTTGACCCTGTTGTTGGACATTTAGGTTGCTTCCAGCCACAATCTGAAATTGCACAAAATGCTGATACAGTCTCCTCTTTAGACCAAAAAAAGATGGTGGGGGAGATGTCAGATTTCTACTACAGGCTTTGACTCCTTAAGAGTATGGCCCACATATTTACTCAGTCTTTTTCAATGGATAGTGACCAATTAGACTATAAATCTTCATCTTGTAAAATTACCATTAGAAAAGCATGTTAAAATTATAATTAGGATAAACTGAATGAAACTGTTGCAGAGCTCCATCTGATGCACAATCACTGCTTCAAGCTGCAGATTTATTCTTACTTGAGAAATGCTGAGTGTGCTTAATTGCTGGGAAATGATAGCTAATAATAATGCTCAGCACTAACACAGCGTCTTTCATCTGGACAACACAGGAGCCTGCCTGTAAACATTACCTCACTCGTCTTTCTAAGAACTCAGAAAATCAGGAAGATACAGTCCTACTCTTACAGCCAGAGAAGGGATAGCTCTACTCTCCGTGCTCAGCTGAACAGAAGGGGGAAATGGGATTCAAGAAATGTTATGGACTAATTAGCTTAATAACCGTTTAACTGCTCTGTACATCGGCATGGAGTACAACTGTCCAGTGCTCTACATTCTCCTCCTGGATGTCCACAAAGCTTCTCTCTTCTAAACCATTCTAGAATTTCCATAAGAAAGGCCTACAGAGCATTCATTCTCCTCCTCTCCTCCTCATTTTCAGTTCTTTCCCCCTCATCCTCTTCTCTCTTCTCCTCCTCTTCCACTCCTGTATTCCTTCTGTTTGTATTCCTTTCAGTAGGTGTCACTTCCAAAGACAGGGCTTCCCAAGCTCAGGAGACTTATCACGGAAAATACTAGCCTTGATTCATGTAGATTTAGAGGAGGAATTTAAGAATTTAAAGGAATGAATTGGAAGCAGAATATATACTAATTATTCCCATCATCTCAGCATATTCTTTGAATTCTCATCAGACAGTAAGGTTTCTCCGGAGTTTCACTACAGAAGTGGAAAAGAATTAAATGCATTCCCATCAGTGACCCCAAGAGAATGCCAAAGTACCCAATGGGGCTGTCAATCCATGGAAAGAATAAATGTGATTTAAGAATAAAGTATCTCCATTTCATGAAAAGATCACACACCACAGACTTGACACTGAAAAACGTCACTGAAAAGTAGAATTCTTTCCATCGCCTCCTCTGATCCAACTCCTGCACCATACTAGTAACCAAGAGCAACTTGAACAAAGCAATGTGAATCGTGTTGGTACTTACTCGCTTGGATGACTGAGATGGTAAGGAACCTATAGCTATCTCATACATAAAAGGACCAGTTCAAATAACTAGGGATTGCTTAGCCTGAAAAAAAGAAAACTTGAGAGGAGGGTGAATCTGGAGAGCATGGAAGAAGGTTTAAATTCCTTACTTTGCTTGGCCTAAGAGAAAAGAATGAGAATTCTATGAACTCTGTGAGTGTTTTTAGTAAAGTGTCTGTAAAACATTTTGTAAAGTACTTAGTACAGTGTATCCCGCATGGTGAGCCCTATATAAATACAGGCTCTGCTGCTGCAGCTTCTAGAGTGAAACTTTTCCTTTTATTAGATTTTCTTTCTTGTTTCTTAGATGTTAATGATCAGAACTCTTTTCTGGAATAATTTGTTTAGCAAAAGCCATTTGTCTAGAGACGTATCCCCAAGGAGAAAACAACAGCAAACAGAACTGTGGAGGCAAAATTCGTTTTACTACAATTAGCAGTACTAACCTAGGAGCCACCATGCAAATGCCTGGAATCCTTCATTCTCACTCAAGCTGGACTGAGATGCCTGGGACAGAAGAAAAAAAAAAGAGAGAGAAGGGGGGGCAATACAGGGATTTAAAAAAAAAAGGAAACTATATACCAGGCAACTATTTTCAGATGTAAAAGAAATATTTCTAAGTTAAACACTTCCAGTTCACTTATCTTAGAATGGGTGGTGTGTCCTTCTGTTAAACGAACACTTGGAAGAATTTTATTACTACATCCCTGGTAGCTCTGCTCCAATCCATAATATTTAGAATAAGTACTGGGAAGACGCTTTGGTCCAGGCCTAGATTTCAGCAGGGGACAGAACTCCCAGTACGGAAACTTCATCCACTAATGAATATTGGCAACTTGCCTATACTTAGAAGTCTCAGTGGCCCAGGACACTGAAAGATTAAGGGACTTGCTCATGGTCATAGAGGTCATATGTATTAGAAGAGGCAGTAATTGAACTCAGGGTTCTTGACCACACGACTGAACATCTGTACATTACACCAAGGGGAAAAAAACTGGTGAACAGATACTTACCACTTGTTTTGCAGACATAAAAGTACAGATAAAAATCCCCATAGACACCAGAGCAATGGACATATATTTGGATACACTGTATCTGCACAAAGAACAAAAGTGCTTTAAGGTTTCACATATTAATTTCCAATAGGTATCTCTAGTCTGACACTGTAAAAGGCACAATTCACAGAGGTAACAAAATGAGAGAATCAGTTGCCAGTGCATTCCACATAAACAGGAATGAACGCAGGATGTCTTCATGCCTACTGCAGTGAGGTATCCTGACTAACAGTTTAAATAAGTCTACTATGCTCTAAAGTCTCCCAAAGCAAACCTTAATCTGGATCTACTGCTCCTTCTGTTTCTAGGAAGCATGGTATTGACGTCAGCAAGAAACACATTAGGTGTGAGGGGAAAAAAGAATATCAGACCTATGTGGCCAATTTAAACACTCAGAAAGTCATCTGCTCCTTCATCCCAAGATAAGTGGAGAAGAGATAAACAAAGCCATCTCTGAGCAAGCCTCCTTTAAAATCCTGGCCTATCAGGCTAAAAACTGTACCTATTAGACTGAGCAATGGAGATGGTAGAGATAGTTAACAATGACTGAAATAATACTAAGTTCCTAATGTGCTAACTAAGGTAGCAGGAAGCAGCATAAGAAAATGAAGTGGGAAAGAGAAGAAATCCATGCTAGAGAGGACATAATCTTGAAAGCGATGAGAGATCATTTCATAAGATATTTCAGAAAGTAGAAGACGCCAAGAGTTTTTTTTTTTTAAATGGGGTGAGAGATTGAGAGACAGCAATAACTTCTAGCCCACATGCCAACTTTCTCATCTATAAAAGTTACAAGAATGATCTATCCATGTAGCAATACTTCTGATAAAATTGTGATAAGGTAAGAGGCAAGATTTTACAAATAATTTTCTCATATCACATCTTTACAATCACACGATTCATTAAAAGGCTCAGAGAATATAAGATCCTAAAGTGTTTAATATTTACAGACCCCCAAAAAAGCACCTGAAAACGTAGAGCAAAATGCAGACTGAAAGACTCTTCTCTTACAAAGAATCTCATCTTCGATAAATTCTGGTAGAAAGAACCCTGTCCAAATGGCTCTCCAATTATTAATGTCAAGACAGACAAAAACGAGGGACAAAACACTTAGTGGACAGACCAAGAACCTAGCCCCGTATGGTAACCCTTAAATCCATAGGTTGCCCATGAAGTGGCTGTTTCTTATATGCAAAATAAGCCTGAACATTATATCAATATCTAAACTGCAACAAGTCAGGAGGAATGAAATTTACTAGAATGTTGCTTATCTGGTGACTAACTAGGCCTTAGAAAAAATGACCTGGAGGGCTAGACCTGTGGGAAAGGTTACCCTTCCTATAACATAAACACTTATCACCTAAAAAGTGAAGGGTCTTCCCATCTGAATCCACAAATTACTAAGGAAAGATTTCCAGTAAAGTAGGTAGACATTTGAAGACAAGTCAACACAATCAGAAGGATAATACTGGAGAAGATGCTGCCTTGAAATACATTATTAAATAAGCATCTCTACAATACTTTGCAATTTACCATTGAGACCTGGGAAGGACCATAACTTAGAAAGACCAAGGTCACGCCCTGCATCCAGGGCCATCACCAGTCATCTTGACTTTTGTCTCGCCACTGGACTCCGATGACTCTGGAAGAGTGAAGTTGATGACTTTGCATAGCTCTGCCTCACTTACATCCAATTCATGGGCAAGTCAAGCCATCACCCTCATGATGTCACTGGTCCTCTTCAAGAACAAAGGATGAGCAACAACAATCTGCCTTTCCTCGGAATTTCATTTTCCCCTACGTAATTTCTCTTTAGTTTGTTATGAATATTAAATATCCAGACCAGTAAGAACAGCTGGTCAGCACAGGATGTACAATTGATCAAGAGCTCAAGGTCAATGACTGTAAAGACCAGTTACTTTGATACAGAGAAAGAACCTGTTTGATGGCCAACTACCCGACAAATGTGGGATCCTGATCACAAGGGGAACTCAGGGAGAAGGTGTAGATGGCTCAGAAAAACATTCAACACAATTACCGGAAAAGTAATGCAAAATGTGTATCCTATTAATTCTGTTCGGTGATAGCACCTGTAATGTGGAAGGGACGTGCTACTTACCTTTTCTTCAAAATGATAATGCCTAGAATCATATTGGCAATTAGAGAACCCTACAAAAAGAGAACAGTAACAAAGTCAGCATGCTGGAGACAGAGAGCAACAAAACTCAGCTACAAGTGTAAAGAAAATGGGCCAGAAAGACAAATATTAGGATGAAGAGTTAATGAGGATCAACTACCTGAACATGGCAAAAATAGCTTCAGTCATAAAATAAACAACCATTGGAAATATCAAAACCGCTGAAGGTTGTGGTGCTACTGCTAAAGGTGCTGGTGAAAAGTACAAGTAATAATCATTTTTAAAAGAGGATAGGGAGAATATAAACAAATGAAATTCAAAGGCATCCTCTGAACAAAGAGGTCACCTTTCTGTTCTATCAAACTTTTAATAAAAGCTGGCAGTACATGTAGAATCTAACAGCATTCAAGTACCAATGAAAGAAAGGTAAACAAGTCTTTATATCAGATTTCTCTGATAAAAGTTTGATGGTTGAGACCCATAAACAACAGATGATATATACATACATATACAGTATGTATATACATATATGCACATATATATATACACATATACATATATGTATATATATGAACAAAAGTCATTCTCCAGTAGATAAATGGTCAAAGGATATGAACGAATAGTTTTCAAAAGAACTACAAACTATTAACAGTCATGAAAGAATGCTACAAGTCACTAGTAATTAAAAGAAATGCAAATGAAAGCATCCTCAAGGTTTTACTTCACATTTTGCAAATTGTCAGAGATGATAAAAAATGGGAATAGTCAATGTTGGGGGAGGAGGGCTGCAGGAAGATAACCTCATTAGGACCTCATTGGAGATATGAATCTGCACAGTCATTCTGGAAAACGATTTGGAATTATGCAAATAAAATAACTAACACGTCCATACTCCTTAATCCAGACATTCTACTACTAGATTTATGCCTCATGGAGGCCACTGATAAGAAAGTCCCCATATACACCAAAATTTTTATAGCAGTACTTTCTGTGACAAAAAAGAAACAAAGTAGATGCCAATGAACTAAGGAATAGCTAAACAAATTGTGATACATGAATATTACTGTATTATAAGAAAAGACAACTGAATACAAAGAAGCATGGAAAGAGCCATATGAACTGATATGAGAAAAGTAAACAGAGCCAAGAAAACAATATACACAATGACTACAACAAAGTAAAAGGAAAGAACAACACACACGCACACACAAAAAAAATGCAAAGTGACTATTGCAAGAATACAAAGAATGAGCATGGCTCCAAAGAAGAGTTAGGAGAATACATGCCCATCTCACTCCTTTGCAGAGGTGGGGGTCATGAATGTGGTGCATTACACATATTTTCACATCTTTGTAATGTATTTGTTAATTTTTTCTCCTTTTTTCTTTGAAAAACATTATTTGTTTATATGAAATAGCTCTATGGGAGGGAAAGGGGGGATGATACTGGGAAAAATTATGGTGCTACAAAAAAATTAATAAAAATATACTTTAAAAAAAAGGCACAAAAGTATCTCTTCTCTTGGAAACTATAAGCAATCAAAAAGTATTCACTGGAGTGTCTACTATACGCCTAGCATTTGAAGTGTTCTATGAATTACAAAAATAGGAACAAAAAATAGGAATAACTGGAAGGTACCTTTGAAAACAGCACATTCAAAAAAATTCCAGCAATACAAAAGTTTGCCTACGCTTTCCTGTCTAACTAATTGTGTATCCACTGGCAGTCCTCACTAACCGCATCAAAATTTTTTATAGCTCTTCTCTGAACCGTTTGTTCTTGGTATACATTCCACGTATAGACATTCCATATACATGAGGGAGAAAAGAAAGATGGGACTGTTATAAAAAAAATGCCACTCTTCTAACAAAATTTGCTTTTAATTACCTCAAATCACAGAAAAAAAAAACCCTTCTGAACTTAAAAGAAAAAGAAGTAAATTAAGTCTGGAACAACATTAAGTTTTCATACGAAATCAAACAATCATAAGGTGTAAATCAATTTTTCTATTCTCCTTGAGACAATTTATTTTACTCGATTAAACACTTAAATGTTTAACTCAAAAAAACACTGAGAGAAAAGAAATAAAGGCAAAGGAAAAAACCTATATTTCTTTCCTTCTTTCTTGCTACAAGAGTAACCAAGCACCCATCCCAATATGGTAAAGACCAACTTCTATATCCATCAGGCCCATTTTCACATACACACAAGATGAACTCTCTACTTTTGCTATATTGTGTCTATAAAGCGAAGTTTTTAACAAAAGTAAACACATTCCGTGATCCAGGCAGCACTTACTGATCTAAATATCATATGCAGGGGCATGGCAATGTTGAGATTTAGAGCATAATTATTCATCACGCTGACAGTGAAGAACATGGTCACCATGATGGCATAATACCTGCAACAGAAGTATGAAAGCACATCACACAGAATCTACCATTTTTAAAACACCCATCTTAGAAGATAATATTTATATTTCTGGGAAAATTAGAAGTAATTTATTTATTTTGCACATGTGTATAAAAGTCATTGCTATTATCATCATCTACTACCATCTTTTTGGTTCTGCCAACAGAACTTATCTTTTCCTTCTCCCTCCTATCTCTCCCCCTTCCAAATTTCCTGATTGTTGTCAAGGGTGCCAGCATCCTTCACTCTGGCTTACAATCTAGACATCATCCTCGACTCCATACCTTCATTCAGTGCCACGTAGCCAATCTGTTGCCAAGTCTTGTCATTTTCGTATATGGTTCCTTTCTCCCTTCTCCTTACTCGTACAGTCACCACCCTGATGTATAGTAGTCGCTTAATAAATATTTGTTCCCTTTTCTTCTTTTGTTGACTATCTTTTACCAATTTTAACTCCTTTATCATGTGACTACAGAGTTAGAGTGTTAATATCAGCAAGTACAATAATGCAAAGGGTGACATTCATCAATATTTTCAAACACTTCTTTCTTCATGCCAGTCAAGCCACAATCTCCCATTGCTAATGGTAACCTGGCAACCACGAATTAAAAGCTCTAACTTTATATTGAGAATAATTATATTTTACATGTATACTTTAGACTTCCCAGAATGCTCTCGTATAAATCTGCAAACAAAGAAGATGCATTCTAATGATATACGTCTTAGTTAGAAATTTCAGAAACAGGTGGAAAAAGTACTGGGAATAGAAACACATCCTAGAACACCAAATACACTGGATTATGGTAAATACAAGCACTGAATGCTAAAAAACAGCAAATGAGTCAGAAAATATAACATTTTTAACAGTGCTATAAAGATGCTTTCTGCATGACCCTATGAGAGAGGTAGTGTAAATAGGATTGTTCCATTTTACAAATGAGAAAACTAAGGCTCATGGAGGGTAAGTGACTGTTCAGTGGCTCCCCAGCTTTCAGGGAAGGTGCTTGGATTCAAACCAGTTTTCTGATACCAAATCCCAGGTCCTTCCATTCTACTCTGTTAGTACTGTCCTTAGTTAGCTGGCAGGGTTGTTTAAAATGCGACCATTTCTGAAATGGCAATGCCATTCTACCTCAGGGTAGTGGAAATTTTGCAGTGGAAAGGGAAAGAAAAAAAGGAATTACAGAACCTAGCCTCCCTCCCCGCAATTAAAAAAAAAGATGACTATAGTATTAGTAGCATAAGTTCAAAAAGGATTCTTCATGAAAATTTCTACAAAATATCAATCAAACTTTAAACTTTCAAACTCGGATGCAACAGTATTAAAAGCATCTCTCCCTCACCTCCCCCCTCCCACCACACACAATCCAGTAATGTCTTCCTATATAGAACACTCAGAATTAAATGCATTCTCTTCTATTTTAGTCTGTCAGTGAGAACAGAGAGCTTTCAGATAAACTGCTGGATACTTAAATGACTCTTTTCCTTTGGGCTACTTTAGTGAAGTTTTGTACTTTAAAATATTAAAAATTTGGACTAGTGGCTCTAGTCACTGCTCTGGAATTAAAACAAGTTTCAACTTAATTTTGCTATCCATTTTTTCAAAACAAAAATCAAATAAATCTTTTTCTTCCTTTTTGATTGAGAAGTAAAAAAAACCAAACAAACAAACAACCCAGTCTACCAAACTTCATTTGAGCATAGGTAGACGAGAATGTTTGGCTAACTCTATACTAATTATTCACAACATACTTTATGTGTACATACATCACTTGCTATCTTCATCACAATTTCTTTAAGTTGGTGCTATATGTTGCGGAGTGGGGCAGAAGGCCCACTAATTAACAGTATATCCCAAGACACTGTTCTAGGTCCTTTTCTCTTTAATCGATATACTGTCTCACTTGGTGATCTCCTTAGTCTCCATGGATTCAACTACTAGACTCTCTTCTGAGCTCCGGTCTGATATTACCAACTCCCTACTGGACATTTTGAGCTAAATGATCCAAAGAAATATCAAACTCAACATGTCTAAAAGTGAACTCACTATCTTTCCCTCCAAACCTTCCTCTCTTTTTAATTTGCTTACCTTTGCTGAGGATATCACCATCCTTCTAGTCACCCAGGTTCAAAATCTTGGTGTTATCCTCACCTCCTTCCTCTTACAAGCTCATATCCCATCAATTGCCAAATCTTGTAGTTTCTACCTTCCCAACAGTTCTCATCTGTGTCACCTGCTATCCACTCACACAACTACTGCCCTCATTCAGGATTCATTACATTTCACATGGATGACTGCAGCAGCCTTCTAATTGGCCCCTGTGCCCCAACTTTCCTGCCACTGTAATCCCAAAGTGATTTTCCCACAGTGTAGGTAGGACTATGTCACTAATCAAATTCTAGGTACTCTCTGTAACCTCTAGGATAAAATATAAAGTCCTTTGTTTAGCATTTAAAGGCTCTTTACAACCTGGACCCTTTCTGGTCTTCTTATAAATTATTCTCCTCTATGACCTGGTTATAATGGTCTACTTGCTGTTCTTTGAACACATCAGTAACTTTGCATTGGCTAAATCCTTCATGTCTAAAAAACTCTGCCTCCTCACTTAAGGCTCTTAGAAGTCTGGCTTTCCATTAAGACAGATAAAATGACACCTGGTGCAGGAAGGCTCTCCTGGTCTCCCCTCCTCCTCAGCTTCCTGAGTCTTCCCCACTAAGGTCATTTTCCATCTGTGTGTTATCTTATATGTATCTGTTTAACATGATTTCTCCCCCATTAGACTCTAAGTTTCTTGGAGGGACAGTTATGAAGTCATTGTGCTTAGCTCAGGGCCAGGCATTGCTAAATGCTGGCAGGTATTGGAGAAATGCCAGCTGAATGAATGGCTAAGTGGTACAGCAGGAAGAAGGCTGGACCTGAAGACAGACTTGAACAGAACAGGTTCAAAGCCACTTTGGACACTTACCAGGGGAAAGCCATTTGTTTCCTCCCAGCTTCAGTTTCTTCATATATAAAATACACATAATAATATTGGTACTACCTACAAGGTTGCTGTGATGCTCAAACAACATAATGTATCTGATGCTTTTTCAAACCTTAAAGTGCTGTAAAAACATTAGACATTATTAAGTATTTCGTATAGTTTCAAAACTCTTGAAGTTCAGAAAAACGGATAATTTCACAGATGTCTTTGCCACAGATCTTAAGGAGGTCTCAGACTTTTCTACATTTAGGTACAAGAGATGCCCTAACATGTTTTATAAAAGTTAAGTAAGAAAATTTTAACTTCCATACCTTATTGGAATAGCAGGCCTCTTCCTTCCCAAGTTAGCTTCAAAGATAAAGCCTTCCACAGCTATAAATAAAAACTGTGCAAATGTCACGATGTTCCCACATCCTGGATGCCTCCTGAACAGTGGGTGGGGGGGGGGAAATAAGTGAATTGAGAACAAGGTCATTTACATGACACAAGATAGCTTGATGATTCCAGAATACAGAGAATAAATTTCTATAACATAGCATTTCCTTTATCTGTGTTTTCACATGACAGTCATCCATAAGTCAGAGAAAAATGCCTCTATACAGACTCTTTTCTAACAAAATCCATCCAACTGGTGAGTTGGGCATCAATCTGGTGCAATATATTCCTTGAATTGATAATATAAGTTCAGCCTAATAAAACCAGTCACTGGGATCCTCACATAACCAGGTGGTTTTCATTCAGTACCCCCACTTAAATGGGAAGACAAAAGATAAGGAATAAACTCTGATGAGATGTCTATACTCTTTTTATGCCTAGCCTAACCCAGAATTTCTGAGATTATTATAGAAAATAGAAATTTTCCCAGAGATATGGGGGCAAAGTGGGTGATCTTCTACAGGAAGTGCTAGGAAGGATTCCCCACATTGCAAAATCCCCTACACCATTCCTTAAAGGGAGGCCTCAAGAATTCCTATTGCCTATGTTGCTTAGGCCCCAGATACCCTTTACTCCACTAGAGTTCGGTTGGCCACCACGAGTTTACAAAGAAGACAAGTGAGCAGTGTCTGTGACTTCTCAAGCTACAACGTATTTTATTCATTTTAAGCTCAGCTGCAAGGTATTTTAAACATTTCTGTTCTTCCTCACCCCTTCAGCATTCTATATTTCTATGATGAACATCCCAACTCAAATCTCCCATGGCTCCCTCTACCCCTGGTTCTTCCAGTTGCGAATCATATCTCACATTTTACAGAAAAAAAAAAGCCATTCGCCCTTAACTCCCTCCTCTCCTATCTCACTCATATGCCTTCTTCCACTCTTTGTTCCTTCACCCTGTCTCACATGATGAGGTGGACTTACTCCGTACTAAGGCTAACCCCTCTACTTCAAGTCATCCTATTCCTTCCCATCTCCTTCATCAGATAGACCCCTCTGTCATCCCCACTCTTTCCCTGTCTACTAGTGCCTTCCCTGCTGCCTAAAAACATGCCCATGTCTCTCCATCCTGAAAAAAACCCTCCTTGATCCCTCTTCCATTCCTGTTGTCCAACATCTCTTCTGCCTTCTGTAGCTAAACTAAAAAAGGCCATCTACATTAGGTATCTCTACTTTTTCTGTTCTCACTCTTCTCAGCCATTTACAATCTGGCTTCTAACCTTACCATTCCACTGAAACTGCTCTCTCCAATGTTACACCAGTGATCTCTTAGTTGCCAAATTCTTTTCTTAATCATCATTCCCCATGATCTTTCCACAGCCCCTGACACTGCTGATCCCTCTCTCCTCAATACTCTCCTCTTTATGTTTTTGGGACACCACTCTCTCCTAGTTTTCCTCCTACCTATCTGACCATTCCTTTGCTGAATCTTCCTCCAGATCACACCCTCTAACTTTTAACTTTGTCAGGTTGGCCTGATCATATTTTTTACATTGCTCTCTCACATTCATTGTTTTTTATTATATCCATGAACATAGTATTTTTTTAATATCATCTTGCCCAACCCTCTGTATCATTATATAAATGATGAAAGCAAAGTGAGACAGATCTAATAGGATATCAACTCATGAAAAGAACACAGCCATAAAAGGAAGCAATTGGTGGGTGCAGCAATCATGATAAGAAGCTCAAGCAATGAACAGAAAGAGCCTGTTCTATCATCATCACCACAAAAGAATGGAAGAACAGACCACTGTCCCCAACAAGAAGCCTGCCACTGCCTTTCTGAAAGGCACACTGAAGAACCTCATCACCCCAGAAACCACTCAATCATTGCTCAGATTTTGCTATCTAACCTTGACATGATTCCACAGGTGCACTAGGATACAATATATGCAGTGAGAAGAAATGGCCAGTTTTATAAGTAAAACTATATATTGATGTGATTGAATATTGTAAAATGTAATGAAAATGTGAGATTTGTATAATTCATATGCTCAAATTAAAAGATGGCTGGGCCATGAAAGGGAGGAGACTTTTCAAAAGATTTTAATTATGTTATTTTATTAAGGAGAATATAAAACACAAACACACACAACTAATGAAGGGGGGGAGGAAACTAATGAAGAATTTTAGTCAGTCAATAATTCTATGAACATTTCAAAAAAGAAATGTCATGATCATTGTATCTGTAGTTAAGGTGGGACTTTTTGCTGTTCTTCTCTTTAATGATTTAGGCCTTTGTTTGAATGGAGCAGGTAAAATGGGATCTTTTTGTCTTGGAGTGTTTCTCAGCACTAAGACAAAGTAATGGCAGGACTTTTGGTGGTCTTCTCCTTTGGAATGCTGAGGTAGTTAGGTACCTTTGAACAGTCTTGCTTTCAAATGCAATGGCGAGCAAATGGGATTTTTCACTGTTCTTTGAGTGGTTCTCAGCACTGAGGTAATCAACTGCCCCAGGGCCCTGAGACAAGTATATAAGATCCAAAGTTGGCATTTGACTTTTGGGGCTCACTCATGGAAGGAGTGTTGAGACTCTGGGCAAGCCGTTGTTACTGCCCCCTGGCTTTGCTAACCCAGATCCATTGGTTCTTCTCTGGTAACTGAATTGTGATTGGGTCTGTTTATGTTGTCTCTGTAATTTGTTTGTATTTGCTCTAGAATTGCAGGGTGCTGGCTTTTCCCCCTGAACTAAGTGAATGATATTCGTATGTTGGATTAAAGCTAACCCCTTAAAGTTGCTTTCCTTAGAAAAGCAGATCAAAGAACCTGTGCTGGCAGCTCTTGTTGCTAGTCTTGTTGGGTCTTACACCCCACAACAGCTGCTAGCCAAACTGTTACTACAATCATTCAAGAATCTGAAAGATGAGTTAGGATGCTTGCAGCAAGGAAAGAGATATACTTTGCTTTAAGCAAATATGATAAATGAAGACCATGATTGAAAACATTGGAATGTAAGGTTGATTGATTGAAATTGAATTTCAATTTCATTGATTTGAATGATTGAAATTCATTCAATTGATTGAAATTATTGATTGATTGAAATCATGATTTCAATTGATTGATTGAAAAATCAATGTTTGATTGATGATTGAAAAATAACGTTTATGCAAAAGATAAATTAAGGATGATTCTTGGCTTGATAAAAGAATATTTTATTTTATAAAATAATTTCCCTAAGATTATTTTATATATCAAGTTTTCTGAGTACATTTAATATATGATTCTGCTTACAAAAATTCTCTTTATGGGGTTTACATAGAAAGCATTGCAGTTCAAGTTGGAGGTTGAACTAGATGACTTCTGAGGTCCCTTCTAACTTAAAGATACCTCAATCCTGATGAGGGCACAGTCACTGGGAACCCCCTGGATTCTGGAATACAGTCTCTGGGAGCCCCCTGGAACTCTCTTTGAATCTTCCAACTAGATCTGGCCTTCCCCTAAGGCAATAAGCCTCACGTTATCATTAGGCCCAAATCTCCACCTTGCCTTGCCCTATATTATCCAGCTACTTCTCACCCTTGATACTATCAATCAATACACACACACACACACACACACACACACACACACACACACACACACACACACACACGCCTTCAGCTACTTCCCACCCTTAATCCCATTCTCTTGGTTCCTGGAGTCTGACTTCTGGGTCCCATCAAGCTCCTCCTTAGACTCCTCCTCAAGACCCTCCCTAAACCCCTCCTCTACTTGCCCCCAACCACCCCTCAATCCCTCCCACAATCTTTGTATATATAATCTCCACCTTGCCTCCATGAAGGCGCTCAGATTCCGGCTTGTGAAAACAGGCATCACAAAGGGTGGGATTTCTTAAGACAACTCATTATGGTGAATCTCTAATAAACTTTGTCTTCTTCCTTGGCTGAGAAGGCTTGAGTCGAATTCTTTGGGCAGGACCAGGCGTGTAGGTATTTTGGGCAGGACCAGGCGTGTAGGTATTTTGGGGTCTTGAGCACCCCTAGAAACCTATGGTTCACTACCTATCATTATTTTGCTTAAACCTCTTCAATCCTAACACATTTTATCCTAAAAATAAGACCTACTTGTACTTGGCATTGTTAATTTCTTTTAAAATATTTTTTAAAAATATTTTTTAGATCGTTTGCTTTTATATAATCTACATCTCACTATGATCCCTCCTCTATCCTCTCCTAGAGAGCAATCCTTTATAACAAAATGAGGAAAAAGTTACACAAAAGAATGTATCAAAAAAGTCTGACATTATGTAGCATTCTACACCAATGGTCCCCCACCTCCGCAAAAAAGGTGCTGAAGTGTCTTCTCACATCTCTTCCTTGGGGCCAAATTTGGACATTAAAATTTCACGGCATTGCTTCTTTTGTCATTGTTGTAGTCACTATATTGTTTTCCTCGTTCTATTTACTTCATTTTTCATCAGTTCACATAAGTCTTTCGGTACTTTTCTGTAGTCACTATATCTTACAGCACAGTAATATTCCATTACATTCATGTGCCACAATGTATTTAACCATTCCCCAATCAACAGGCATCTATTTTGTTTTCAGTTTTCAGGGCTGCTATAAATACTCTGGTGAATATGGGTCCTTTCTTTGTGTCACTGACCTTCTTGGGGTATATGCCAATAATAGAATCTCTGAGTAAAAGGGGAGAGACATTTTAGTTACTTTCTTTGCATAAAAATTTTGAATTCCAAAGGCCATAAGGTGATTTGCTGACATGTAAGCCTTTTGAGTGGTATCCCCACTCCCTTTCCCTTACATTCCAATATTTTTCTAGATTTTGTTCCTCAGTAAGTACTGACAAAAATATTAATTTTAAAAATTCATTTAAAAAATTCCCAAACAAATCGACATTGATTAATTTTGCCAGAAAGGCACCCAAATGGACGTGAAAAACTGGAAGCTCAAATACTTGAGAAAATGAGGATTTGGTTAGAACTCAAACTGTTAGAGCAGTTCTGAGATGAAGATTTCAGAAAGTTGTGGTTCTCATATTTCTTTAGATTGAGAAAAAAATCCTTATCTGATTCACTCTCAATGTCTTTGGTTCAAAACTACCCAGAAGAGTGAATTTAAATCCCTGAATACCACCATTTCCAATTTCTGGTTAGCAGTGAAACAGAAACATAATCTAGTTGCTGCCAGAGGTATCAAAAATTTTAGGGCTAGAAGGAACCGTAGAAAACCCTTTACCAAGTGTTCTCAACCTTTTTTGCACGTGTCAGATTCCTCTAACAATCTGATGACAGCTATGGATCTCTTTTTAGAATAATGTTTTTAAATGCATAAAATACATGGGATTACCAAGGAAACCAATCATACTGATATAAAGATGTGATTTTTTTTTTTTTCCTGTCCAAGTTCACAGAATCCCTGAAATCTATCCATTGACTCTTCAGAAGCCCATGGACCCAAGGTCAAAAGCCTCTGATCCAGTCCACGTCTAATTATTTTTCTGTCATCACTTCCTACAGCAGCTGTCAAGCCTTCATTAGTAGAATGGTGACTCTCTGGCTATCTATACTCAACATGTTCTTCAAAGCCCAGCTTCAAATGTCACCTCCTCTGTGAGCCACACCCCTAACCAGAAATTACCTCTCTCCTATAGAGCTTTCTGCACTTAAGCATTGTACAACTATCATATAATCAATGAAGTCTTGTTTTCTGATTGTTTAACTTGTATATGACTTGTCTCCTAATTAGATTGTGAGCACCTTGTAGGAGTTATGTTTTATACCTCCTACATGCAAGATACATGTTTATAACTTCTTTTATTGCTTGCCCCTAGTCTCTCAACATTAGTGCATCAAGTGCTTAGGCACATGGTGGGTATTCCAACAAGTGGCGAGTTATATGACCCAAATATAATCTTTAATATAAAGCGAAAGGCTTTACTCATGTTTTACATAAGGGAAATAAACCAAAGAAACAGATAAAGGAAAAAAAAAAAGAGGAAAAACTGAAGATGAAGAATTTTAGTCACTGTCAATGATTCTATGAACATTTCTTTTTAAAATATTCACAGGAATCCTTTATGTTTACTATACGATAGTGAGAACCTGGCTCTTGGACAAAGTATATAGTAATTTGAGGCTGGTATCAGCACAACTAAACTGAGCACCTACTCTACATACAACACTGCGCTAGACATCATGGCATACAAAAAGAGTATGTGGCTGAGTGCCTAACCTCGAAGAGCTTATAAGTTGGTTGGGAAGAATAAATCTGTTTACAAATGCTCAGAACGGTCTGTCCACCACCAGTTTGCTCTGAAGATGCCAGAACTAAGTTTGTCAAAGCCCAGACGTATTAGTTTTTTGTTGTTATTTCTTTAGGGACGTGAAGGGATTTGGACCCGTCTTACGATGATTTCGTGGTATACAGTACTATTTGTGAGGAAACTCCTTCTAAGAATGCAAGTTGTTTCTGCTTTACTATTTAAAGAGAATGCCCTCTCTCCCTCTGTGACTTACACTGGAGCAGAAGCACACAGGTTTTGGGGACTCTGAAGCAGGCTCTACCCACCACATCATGCTGCCTCTCAAAACTTAGAGGGATAACAAAAGAAAAAAGAAAAGCCTCTAAAAAAAAAGCCTTTAAAAGAAAAAAAGCCTCTTATTTTAAAAAATGACCAAAATAAAAGAATAAACTAAACAACCCAGTGAGGTAAATAGCATGACAACCCTCATGCTGGGGAACATGATATAAGGTATGGATAGTACTGAAGAAGGTGATCATAGATGCTGAGTCTGCTGTGGGAAGGCAGGTATCTGTAAGTTTGAGAAGATGGAAAGAATGTGAGAGAAAGCCAAAAGATGAAAGGATGTTAATAAAATGGGGTTTCTGAAGGAACCAATGAAAGAAAAACACAGCTACAAGAGGATTCAGGAGGAGAAGCGTACTGAGATGGATGGAGACAGAGGCATGAAGTAATGTGGAAGTAGGAGTTTGGCTTGCATAGACTACAGCTCTTAATCAAATGGAGGTGGTGGGAGTTTGCTAGTCAAGGCAAGTACCAACTGACCGGAGCTCCCATTCTTCTCAAGAGTCCTGGCAGGATAGAAGATGATGTCACTCTGCTAGGTTGGATGAGATACCGAAATATATCACATACACTCTATTTATTGCTAGTTATATTGAATTAGAGTCGTACTCTAATGTATCACTCCTGTTGGAGCACGGAGAAGATCCTGGGTTACACATGAAAGCTCTGGCATATCTCGACAAACTAGAAACTTTTCATGTAGAGATCTTATAATTGCATACTTATTGTGAGGATTAGCCCAGCTAAGTCTAGGGAGGCCTATTAACAAGTTACCAGGTGACAAATTTTTTAAGCTTCTGTAACTCATGAAAAGCATCAATTAAATTGTAGAGTATTAAAGGACAAGCAATCATTTTCTACAAGATTTTATATCTCTAAGCAAATCTCTGCTATTTCAGTTTTTCTCCTCAAGAATAGAAAGAAGCCATAGAAGTGTAAGCCTTTAGATGTTCTTCAACAGCAATGGAGTTTCAAGGGACTTGAGAGATTAATATCCTTATTTCACAAATGAGAAAAGTCCCAAAGAGGTCAAATACCTATCCTTGCTAGAATGAGATCCTAAGTTTCCTGGCATCCAGTCTAAGACTCTTACCACAACAAATGGTTCCCACTTATAGAAACTCAATATTATTTTTAAAAAATCCAGAATCACAAACACATAAAATTTTGAGTATGCTAATTTACTTTATAAAAGACACCAACATAAGAGAAAACACAGTGTAGTGGATAGAAAGCCTCTCTGGGCAAATCAATCTCTCAGGGCAATCAGGAAACTTTCCAGAACCTTAAATTGCAACTCAGATGCAATGAGTATCGACACTAAGTGTCCAACAAACAACCTACAATACAGCCAGAACCAGATTAAAATGTAAATATTTAATAAAATACATAATTGACTGGTTTTGTCCTTCATTCTCGAAGAGGATCAAAATGACATCACTATGTTGGAGTAAAGATACAGTGTGTTTGTAGATGATCTGATCAATAAATACGAGCTCAGAAAGGCTCTACCAAAAGTCGGGAACTGACCACATAAGCATTTGGAGTGGAGATAGCTCAAAAGAACCTGGGCAAATTTAGAGATATTACAATTCTGCTTTGCTCACAGAGAACAGCACCTTCTTTAAAGTAGGCTTGCCATGCTAGGCAACCATTGCCAAAAAAAAAAAAAACCAGGAATAAAATAAAACACAGATAATGTCAATCTTTGGTTTTCTAAGTCAATATTCTGCCTGTTGGGATCCTAACATAACATCCAGTGACCTCCTTTCTATTTGAGTTTGACACCTTTGTCCTACATCCAATGAAACTGGAGATCTGGACAAAAATAAAAAGAAGCCGCCTTAGTACATGTAAATTCACTTGATTTATAAAATTAAATTCATATACAACCTTTCAAGAACCTATCAAATGCACCCATAATATGCTCTTAAGATTCTAGAGCTGATCGCATAGTCTAACATTACATAGTCCTTGCTAGGATTTAATCCTAATAGCATACTCAGGATTGATTCTCCACATACCTACATATTGTCCCTCCCATGGCTTATAAGACTATACTGGCCTTTTTGCTAATTTATATTTTGATCTCCCTTTTGATGTCCCTTTCAGGCATACAGAGATTAAAGAGCCCGATATTTTTCTTTCCAAGGCCCTTTTCCCCCATGCTAGGATTATGAATAACTAATAATACACTCCCAACACTTTGCTCATAACTAGCTTGTAGGGCATCAGAACAAAGCAAAAACTCCACTGAATCTACTTGGGGTAGACCACTTATTTCAGTATGACCCTATTAAAGCAGTAAGAAAGTCAAAGGAATTTCTAGGATGAACCAAGAAAGGCACTAAAAGCTTTGAACAATTTATGCTCAAGAGGTGGCTGCCCAGGGCCATGGTCTACTGGGAAACAAGCTCACCATCATTGTGAAAATCTGTCCACAGGCTTCACTGCCAAAGGGGTCTACCATACACACAAAGCCTAAATATTCCTGGACTAGATTATCCCTAAAGTCCAAATACAAGGGACCAAAGACTGGAATTGAAATCAAAGATAAAGAATTAGACCTGTGACTTCTTTGACATCAGAGCTTCCTGGGTAAGGAAATTTCCTCTAAATAAGAGAGTTGCCCAGAGAGCACTGAAGTCAAGCAATTTGCCCAGTGTCCCAGAGTCAAAGTAGGACTTGAACCCAGATCTTTCTGGTTATCAAGCAGACTCTTAGCCACTCCCTCAAGTTTTCCTCTCCCTAGCAAATAAACTATTCAGATCTCTGGTCCAACACCCCTACCTTCCCATCTTTCCATTCTTATAGTGACTGACCTCCGCACACTATATGACCCAACTACACTGGCCTGGTTGCTATTCCTCCGACAGAGCATTCCAATCTCCCACCTCCATGTCTTTGCACCAGCTGTCCCTCATAACTGGAATATTCTCCCTTATCTCTACCTTCTGGCTTCCTTTAAGATTCACCTCGAATTCTACCTTCTATAGGTATGAGATTACTTTTTATTTACTCTGTGTATAGTGTATATACACAGTTATTTGCATACTGCCCCTTCCATTAAAACATACACTCTTTAAGGTAGGGTTCCTGTTTTGCCTTTCTTTGAATACCAAGTGATTAGCACAGTGCCAGATACTGGAACATAGAAAGTTCTTAATAAATGCTTATTGACTTGACTCATTATCTACCACCTACTTTAAGTCTCTGGGTCTCAGTTTTCACATCGGGTAAAATGAAGCCTAGATGACCTCTGAGGTCCCTTCCAGCTCTAAAAAGATGAGTCTATAGTCTTGAGGGTTTCTCCCCATCTGTGAAATGAACTTGGTCAAGCTAGGCAGTGTAGTGCATAACGTGCTGCTCTTGGAGTCAGGAAAAGCTGGGTTCAAAGCGACCTTTGGCTTCAGTGGCCCTGGGCAAGTCACCTAATTTCTCTCTGCCTGTTTCCTCATTTGTGTAATTATAACAGGACCTACCTCCCCAGGGAGTAGTGAGGCTCAAATAGGAAAAACCAACGCTAAAAGTCTTCGCGAACCTTAGAGCCCTAGAGAAATGCCTACGGGGGTGGTGGTGATGGTGACGACAGGTTCCAGGGGATGCTGTGCGGGAGGCTAAAGAACAGGCAACAGTGGAAAGCCTCCTACACCATTAGCCTCCTTACACTCAGAGGCTAAAACCAATAGTCCCTCTCCCTCCCTGACTCCCCCCCTCCCCCTCCCCCGCCGCCCTTCTTCTTTCCTTCCTCCTTTCTCCCTCTCTTCCCCACTCGCCGGCTCCCCTCTCCTCCGCCTCTCTCCCCGGGCCCCCTCCTGCTCCCTCGTCCCCCCGTCCCCGTCCTCCGCCCCCTACGAGCCCGGCGCCACCCGAGACTAACGGCCAGCGTGGGGCACGCGCCTCCGCCTCCTCCTCCTTGGGGTGCCCGGGTCGCGCCCATCAGCCTCGGGTGAGGTTGCTTACCTGGCCAGGAGCTCCAGGAAGATCACGTTACTGCAACAGCCGGCGAACACCAGGCCAACAGCGCAGGCCTGGTGCATGGTGGCTCCGAGGTGGAACTGGGGGTGGCCGGAGCGGGCCGCCTAAGCCGCTGTCCCTGGGCGCCGGGCTGCTCTGTCCACCTCAGCCAAGAACATCGCCTCCGGGGGCTCCCGAGGCAGCGCCGGCTTCCCACTCCTCTCGAGCAGCTGTAGTTTCCCGGCTACCCCGTGCCCATTCAGAAGAGGGGGCTCTCCGGTAGGGGCGGGACTACAGCTCCCAGAATGCCTAGCGCCCTCACATGGAAGTAGCCCTGGAGAGGCTGCCGGGGCCGTGAACCTCTGCGAGAGCTGCGCTTGCTGGGATTTGAAGTCCCATTGCTGTCACTCCTGGGGCTTTGCAGGCGAAAGACTGCCCAGGGCTCCCTGATTGGACCCTCTGTTGATTGCTAAGAGAAATCACCAGCAATACTCTGTGCACTTAAAGGAGCTGTTGTTGCAACCAAGAAGCTCATGTCCACAAGTATTTATTAAGCGCCTACTGTGTGCTTGTGTCCCTACAACCCTGCTCTAAGCTTAGAGTCAAACTAGCAGTTGTTTTTTTTCCCAGGAATTTAATAATAGTTCCCATTCATTCTTGCTTAAAAACAGTCCTGTGAGGTGATGGGTAAATGAAAATATCATTTCTCATCTTACAAATAAGCAAACTAAAATTTGGAAAAGAATGTTTCTCTCCAAAGATCGCACAACTAATAAGTGTCAAGGCTAGGATTAAAACTCAGTTTTTACGACTCCAAATAGGGCTCACTTTCCAATACACAATGAAGAGAGGGTTGCTGTTATAGACCTTATTAGAGAAGAGTTGTGTGTTATGTTTCCTTTAAGCCTTGTAGAAACCTATATAAGTTTTTGAGAAAAGGACAATTTTTAAGTCTATACTGCAAACGAAAATTTGGCAGTAAGATTAAACAATATTTGCTGTGTGGTTTTAGTAACTTCTATAGAAAAATTTAGCTGAATTGTGTGCTAAATGCTTTGAGACATCTATTACCCTCAACTGTAAAATGAGAAGGTTGGATGAGATATCTTTTAAGGTCCCTTCCAGTTCCAAATCTATGATATTTTCCTCTTTATGCTATATTTGGCAAAGCCCTTTGGAGTAGTGGGGGAAAGTGCTGCAGTCAGAAGCCCTGTGTGCTAAATGCCTCTACTGGCTCTGTGTAATGAGAATGACCTAATTCATGTGGGTTTTTTTTTTTTTTTTGAGGATCAAATGAGTTCAGCTTCTAAAACTTAAGGCACTATGTACATACTTGCTGTTATTATGTTAAGTGTTTTAAGACAAGAAAATAAAAAAACCTTCTTTGATATTCATTGTGTACATTGTATAATTGGATTCAGAAGTTTAGGCACCCTGCCGGGGCCAGCCGCAATTCAACCCCACTCACCTGGGAGCCCAGAGCCAGCACGCACCCAGCCTACTAGGTAGGCAGGCTAAGTGTATGACCGCTGTGGCAGTAACGTGATCTTCCAGGAGTTCGTAGCCCGGTGAATGACCTAGAATTGGGCAGGGACAAATGACGGAGAGGAATTTCTGTGAGGCAGGTAAACTTCCAGCCAAATGGACCTTAATACTTGAGTCAGTCGGGGCACTTCTCTCTCCTGGACAATGTTGAAGATGCAATAATTAATTCTTGCTCAATCTTTTTTCCCTCATTTTCCTCAGCAGTCATTAAAACCTATCATCATATCACCTCAGCGGATTAAATAGATTACATTTGATTTGTATTAGTTTGGAACTGGCAGTTTCCTGAGGAGATACCTTTATCTCACCAGTGACTCATTTATCAATCCTCTCATAGTCTGATATGCATTAAAGATGGCTAACTGAATTCATTTTAGGATGGTTCTCCTGGACTATTTCAGTGGTTGGGCTCCCTGCCTCACCTCTCTGTCCCCTCCAGTCATCTTCCACTCAGCTATGAGAGACCCTAAAGTGCAGGTCTTACCATGTTCCAATTCCCATCTATCCCCTAAAATCTAAAGGCTCACTACCATCTCCAGAATCAAATGCAAAATCTTCCATTTGACATTTAAAATCCTTGAACAGGACCAAAATGACATCATAATGTTGAAGTCCCATTGTGGCTGATCAGACCAATATGAGCTTGGACATTTGCAGTGGAGATGGCTCTAATTTGGACATCTCACGTTTCTTTTAAGCTACTAAGATTCTCAAAATCCTTCATAACCTGCCCCTTACCCCTACCCTTTCCAGTTTTTAAGACCATCCACCCCACCAAGTCCTTGTGATCCAATGATACTAGCCTTGTTCCTGGAACAAGACATTCCATCTCCTGATTGGGGGCATTTTTACTGGCTGTCCCTCATGCCTGAAATCTCTTCATCCTCATCTCCACCTTCTGGTTTCCCTAGTTTCCTTCAAGTCCATCTTCTGCAAAAATTCTTTCTCAATCTCTTAATTCCATCAAATCTCTTAATTGATTATTTCCAGTTCATCCTGCCAATAGCTTGTTTGTGTATACCTCTTTGTACATTGTCTCTTCCATTAGGCTGTGAGTTCCTCCAGAGCAGGGACTCTTTTGCCTTTTGTTGTATTCCTATTGCTTTATATAGTGCCTAGTACATAGTAGGTGCTTAACAAACATCTATTGTTGACTGAATCAATATCACCCAAAATAATAAATGAATTGAGGGTATCATAGAGCTTTTGTTTGTTCTTCAGTTTGTGGTTCACTTCTGAATTGGAGTGGGGAATCCCAAACTCTGGAATTGCTATAGGGATTAAGTATTAATGTTCAATCTATTATTTTTGATCACAGATATTATATGAATGTATTGAATATTTGTGTATATGTACATGGGGGGAAGGGAATAAGCATTTATATAAGCACCCACTATGTGCCAGTCACTGTATTAAGTGCCTTTTTATTTTTGTAAGTATCTCATTTAATATACACATATATGTGTGCTTATGAAGGAGAAGCACCATAGTATTGTGGATAGAAAGCTGGCATTGGAATTACGAGTTCTTAGTTTCCTACCTGCCTCTGACCCATATTGGCTGGGTGACTAATGAGAAGTCATCTGACTTTCAGTTTTCCAGGAAACTCTCTTAAGACCATAAGTTGCAGCATGTTTTCTATCTACAGTTGGTGAAAGGATATTCTGTGCATGAAGGAAATCACAGGTCTAAACCAAAAACCACAACGTACCTATGTAGCTAGACTCTGTTCTTATCTCCCAAATCCAGGCTCACTCTAAGGCAGGCCTGCACAACCTGCAGCCTGCCAAAGGATTTCAGGCAGCCTGCTAAAAATCTAGAAGAAAACATCTACATTTTTTGCGTGCCGCCAGAAATCCTTTGGCATGCTCCGCCCCCAATGGACCTCTTACTGCCCGCAGGCCAGAGGCTGTGCAGCCCTGCTCTAGGAGTTCCCATACTCTGGGTTTACTATAGGGATTAAGGTTTCCTTCTGAGATGGGAAGCTTCATATTCTTTTCTTCTTTAGTTTATTTGGGTTTTAAACCTGCTCTGTAAGCATGGATCCCTTACAGGGTACTTAGCAGAAGGGGAAGAATGAAGTGTCCTTCCCAACCCTGCCCTGAAGCATCCCATTTGAAAGTACCCAACCAGTTTGGTTGTTCACCTGAGATGCAATGAGTAACTTCCAGTTGACTTCGGATTTTAAATCCCTTCTGGGAGGGCTTGATGTTGTCAGAGAAAGATCTGTAGTGACCAGATTTTCTTCTGAGATAGGAAGCTGGTTGTCGCTGTGTTTTTTGTTTGTTTCTTTATTGCCTTTGGATTGGGAAAGGCTATTTCAAGAAAACCAAGAGACTTCTGAGCAATGCAATGATCTAAGACAATTCCAAAAGACTCATGATGGAAAGTGCTATCTACATCCAGAGAAAGAACTATAAAGTCTCAATGCAAATTGAAGCATACTATTTTCACTTTTTTTATTTTTACTTTTTCGTGGTCTTGCCACTTTTGTGAGGTTTCTTCTTTCACAACATGACCAATGTGGAAATATGTTTAACATGATTGCACATGTATAGCTTATATCAGATTGCTTGCCATCTTAGAGGGGGTGGAGGGGAGAAAAAAATTGGAACTCAAAATCTTATAAAAAATAAAAGTTGAAAACTATCTTTACATGTAATTGGAAAAAATAAATTACTTTTTACAATCCTCCCGCCTCCCCCCCCACCCCCCACCCCCACCCCCCCCACCCACCCCACTCCCCACCCCCCACCCCACCCCCGCCGCAAAGAAAAGAATACCAAGAGAAGCACTTATTGAATACTAAACCAACAGTAAACTTAAATAAACTTTGTAAAGTGTTCCTTTTTAGTTGAATTTGCATGACTGGTGTTTGGAAGAAATTGTGAATTTGGCCTATCCATGTAGGAACTGTACAGAGATCTGTATTGCTTTAGGTTCAGAGATTTTTCTCTATGGCACCGGGGAAGCAAGTGAAAAGGCAATAATTATGCCTGCCAGGGACCCCAGAGAATTATTTTTTATTGAGGACCTGGGTAATGTTCAAAATGTACTGTGTCCAATTTGCTGAGGTTAGAAAGATTTTTAAACAGGGAGGAGAGTGTAATGGAGCTGGTGAACCTACACAGTGGCTCCAGAACATGCATGATGATGCATGAAGGAAGGGCCCTGCTCTCTTCTTTGGAGCATGTAACTGGTTTCAGTCAGCTAGTGAATGGTAAATAGGAGTGTTGATTGGTTTTTGAGTTGGGACCAAGCTTACATTCAAAAAGGCACTAATCCTGACTGGCATGTCTGAGTAAGGAGGCAGGGACTTCAGTGTTGCTACTGAGTGGGAAGAGGGTCTTGCACCCTCTCTTACCCAGAGGAAGAGAGGAAGAAAGGAAGGAAGGAAATAAACATTTATTAAGTGCCTACTCTGTGCCAGAACTTTACAAAGATTTTATTTGATCCTCAAAACAACCTGTGAGGTAGGTGCTATTACTATCGCCATGTTACAGTTGAGTAAACTTGAGGCAGAGAGTTTAAGTGACTTGCCTAGGATCACACAGTAAGTGTCCGAGGCTGGACTTGAATTCAGGTCTTTCCGAGTCCAAGCCAAAGGGCCTAGCTGCTTCAGTTGCTTCTGAGCCACCCAGAGCTGTCATGAAACTGATTGCTTATGGCCCTCCTATTGCTTCTATTGCAGGGGTTTCTTTCTTTTCCACTTTTAGGTGAAAGTGTTGAAGATGCCTATGTTTTTGTTAGCTTTAAAAGATCAGGAGAGTGAGTCATCATGAGTCTATGCTTCATATTGGCCAATAGTCACATGGTGAAGAGCAGAGTCCTGAATGACCAGTTTGACCTGCCATAAATCAGATGGCTCTAGCAATTCAGCCGTCCAACAGATTAATTTTTAAAATGCTTGCTAATTAAAAAATAAAGTTTAAATTAAAAGATAGAATGATGGGCTGAGTTTAATAGAATGAAATTTAATAGGAATAAATATGAAGGTAATATTTTTTAACCCAAGCATAGAACTTTACCATTACAAGATGAGGGATTCATGGCTAGATGACAATTAGTTTGAGAAGGATGTGAGGGTGTTAGTGGACTGGAAGCTCATTATAAGCCAACAGTGTAATTAATATGTCAAGCAAGAAAGTTAGTGCTGTCTTTTGCTACACTGAGAAAAATGATGTCTAGAAGGAGAAAGGTAGAAATTCTACAATGCTTGTATGGTCAGAATACAATCTGGAGAATTGTGTTCAGTTCAGGGAATCACATTCTAGAAAGGACAAGAGAAGATGGAATGTGTGCAGACAAGAGTAACCAAAATGGTGGGAGGACTGGAAGAAAAACCATATGAGTGATTGGTTTAAAGGACCAAGGACATTCAACCTGGAGGAGAAAAGACAAGGGAATGAATATATGATGGCTATCTTCAAATACTGAGAGAGCTGCCATACAGAATGGTGATTAAACTTGTTCTTTTTTTCCCTAAAGGGCAGGACTGATAGCAATGAACAGGGATAAGCAGAGAGGCAGATTTAGGAATAACAATCATAATGACAATGACAAAATTGTGATGATAGCTAGTATTCATATATTCATTGTCACCCCCAAACTTTAAAGTTTGCAAAGTGCTACACAAAAATTATCTCATTTGATCTTCACAAAACTCTGGGAGGTAGGTTGCCCCGTCCAGCAGGGCCAGTTAACGTGGGGTTCGAGGAGGACCCAGCCTGAAAAAGAAAAGATGAAAGAGAAGAAGCAAGAGACAGACAGCTGTGGCTGGCAAAAAGGACTTTATTCAGCTCTCAGCAGTGCTTATATAGAGCTAGCAAG
>CM053623.1:90017947-90044211 GCA_028646595.1 Phalanger gymnotis | reverse complement strand
ACAACATGAATATTGTAGAAGGGTTATACATAATGATACACATGTGGCCCATGTTGAATTGCTTGACTTCTTAGGGAGGGTGGATGGGAAGGGAAGAGGGGAGAAAATTTGGAACTCAAGGTTTTAAAAAAATAGATGTTCAAAAGTAAAAAAGTTATTTTTTTTCATGCAACTAGAAAATAAGATGCACAGGCAATGGGGCATAGAAATTTATCTTGCCCTACAAGAAAGGAAGGGAAAGGGGGATGGGAGGGGAGTGGGGTGACAGAGGGGAGGGCAGACTGGGGAACAGGGCAACCAGAGTGTACACCATCTTGGAGTGGGGGGGGGAGGAAATGGGTAGAAAATTTGTAATTCAAATGCCTGTGAAAATCAATGCTGAAAACGAAACATATTAAAAATAAGTTAAAAAAATAGTGGTCTTCTCTAGTGCACAGTGGAGAGGGAGGGAAACAGTTCAGAACTTAAGACATAACAGAAAAATACTTTAATTTTAATAAATAAAGTACATCCCTGTTGATAAAAAAAAATCTTGAGAATACTGTTGCAACAATCTGGGTGTAGCTGCTGTAAGGGTGTAAGACCCACCAACAACCAGCACACAGAAAGTTGCCAACACAGGTTCTTTTGATCTGCTTTACTAAGGAAAGTAACGTTAAGGGGTTAACAATCTTACTTTAATATAGCATACAAATATCATTTACTTGGTTCAGGGGAAAAAGCCACCACCCTGAACTTCAGAGCAAACACAAACAAATTACAAACATCAACAGATAGACCTTGTCTGATTCAAATCTCAATGCATAGTTAACAGGGTTTAACAAAGTCCAAACGTCTGGATTTACAAGCTGGAGGGCTCTTAACTACAGCTGCCCAGGTCTCCACTTCAACACACTTTCAAGAGTGAGAGCCCTCTGCGAAATAGCTCTGCTCTCTCTTTTTATATATTCTTTAGTCCTCATCAAACGTCATCTGAGTGACCAGAACTTAGGCTTCTACTACTGGCTCTGGTCTTAGCAACTCCCCTTAGGACCCTGAGGGCTTCACGCCCACATCAGCTCAGCACCTAACAGATAGAGGTTTGGGCCTGGGACTTTGCACCTAGTAAGGCTCAATCAAAGACACTTAATTAATCATTTTAAAACAGTAAGAACTAAACTGATATGAGCTAAATTGATATTACAAATACCAATCTGATCTTACACAGAGTTGGGTCCTCAGAGAAAAGAATGATAATTTTCAAGATTTTTAATACCTGAGAAAGACCTATGGTCTTGTCCTAAGGTACCCACATCCTGTGCAATGGAAGGTGTGCTTCGAGTCTTCTGTTATTTCATGTTATGCTGGCATTACCCTAGACAAATGCTGTCATGGCAAATCTATCCTTGTGTCCTCTTGGTCAATCAAATGAAATGTTCAAATGTATGCTTGCCCCCATGGCAACTGAATGGAAAATAATGACCACTCCTAAGGCCATATAATAGTTGTCATTTGCATGTTGAGTACCGAGTTTCTCTCGTGAAGCCCTTAGTTACACCATATCTAAGCCTATGTTTTAATACATATTATCATGTTGGTGACTTTATGTTTATCAATAATAAGTACATATGCTGTACGTAAGAGACTCACGTGCTATAAAAAACTTAAGGATGCTTCAGGGGCTCTGCCTCACTTTTCTGAATTTCTCATCTTTACCAAACATTTCTTAAACATTTACCATGTAACAGGTTCTGACTGGGTGCTAGAGATTCAAAGACAAGATGAAGAACAGCCCCAGCCCTTAAAGAGCTTATGTTCTACTGGCCCCCAAACAGATCGACAAGAAGGAAATGGAAACCATGGATGTCTGCAAAAAAAAAAAAAAGGTTGAAACGTGAAACACTTGCCAACCTGAGTATTTGACAATTGTATTTACTTCTAATACTTGTTAGTATTTTATTATTATTCAGTCGTTGGTCGTGACCAACCCTTCGTGACCCCTTTTGGGGTTTTCTTGGCAAAGATACTAGAGTGGTTTGTCATCTCATTCTCCAGTGGATCCATTTTGTCAGGCAATCAGAGGTTAAGTGACTGGACCAGGGTCATGTAGCTAGGAAGTATCTGACACTAGATTTGAACTCAGGTCTTCCTGTCTCCAGGCTCAGTACTTTACCCACTGAGTCACCAGCTGACTCCATAGAATACTTCTCATAGAATATATTCAATTTCTCAATGAGCCAAAGATCAACAAGATAGTACCATCAAGTGCCTAAATGCCATGGTTACAAAGACTGCTCAAGAAGCCACAGCGCAGATATTCTAACAAGAAAGCAATACCTTTGAGCAAATACCATTGTTCATTCCTTCCTCCTTGTCTCCCTCCCTTTCTCCCATCTTTCCGTCTTTCCTTCCTTCCTTTCTTCCTTCCTCCCTTCATTCCTTTCTTCTTTCCTTCCATCCTTATCTCCTTCTTTTCTTCCTTCTTTCTTTTTCCTTCCTTCCTTCCTTCTTTCCTTTTCCTTCATTCCTTTTCCTTTCCTCCTTCTTTCCTTCTTTTTTTCCTTCCTTCTTTCCTTTTCCTTCCTTCTTTTTCCTTCCCTCCTTTCCGTCCTTCTTTCCTTCCTTCCTTCTTTCCTTCCTTCATTCCTTTCTTTCTTTATTCCTTCCTTAATTCCTTCCTTCCTTCCTTGCTTGCTTGATTTCTTCCTTTTCCCCTTCTTTTTTCCCTCCTTTCCTCTTTCCTTCATTCAAACAATGCAAATTTATTAAGTATTTCCTATATATGGGCTAGTTGCTATGCAGCAAAAGTACCAATAGATGGCTCCCAGCCACTACTGGTTATTGCTTCCAACCAAGCTGTTTCAGTTCACGGGGCTATTAAGGGTAGAATCACCAGACTTTACATTTGGAAGGAGCTTTAGAGATCACATACTCCTGGCCACATAATATCTCCTAACTAATTGAGATCAACACTGCATTCATCAGCATGCCATTCATAATATTACAGAAGAAAAATTGTATTAAAAGGAGAAATAAAATAAAACATAGACCCTTGAAACATGATGCAAAAGCAAATGGTCTTGGACAAGTTATTTCACTTGTAGCATCTAGGCTAAAACTGAATGAGATCACAGAGGCAACGTAGTTCAAAGCAGTCATTATTATACGGTTCAGGAAGGGGAAAGGAAAAAGAATAAGCATTTATATGGCACCTAGTATATGCCAGGCATGAGGCTAAGTACTTTTACAAATATTATCTCATTAGAGACTCACAACAACCCCAATAAGTTGCTACTATTATTGTTCCAGGAGGGAAGAAGGAAGAGTGGGTCTAATCCATGTCGTAGGGAAATGCTGGTAGATGTTTAGTCCAATCACATGTGTGATGCCTTGTAATTGCTGATAAAATGGCTTAATCTTTTGAGGAAGAAATTCGGTGGAATTGAGGACTCTTGAATATTAATTTGAGCAAATTAAATCCAAACCTGGCCTTAAAAGTTTAGGTGTGTTTAGTGAATATTATGTAAAGTGTCTTTCAAGTATAAAGTCTTAGGAGATTAGTAAAATGTAGTAGCTGTGGTAGTTTTGACATTGCATTATGGAAGGGACATTTGAAAAGAAAGTCACCATGCTTTATGGGTAAAAAACCCAACAACCAAGAAACACAAGAGAGAAGTGAGGCCATCATGACTACTTGTAGCTATGTGCTAACCTAGAGATTTCAAAATGTGGAACACACAATGGTAGACCCCAAGATGGTTCTAGACTTTGAAACCTCCACACTCTGTGAATTATGCTATAAATGAGCATCCTTGGTTCCAAAGAAGTCTGTCATTAAGTCCTAAATGCGAGTTTTCCTATGAGAGGCCACACCCATATGCCCACAAATCCAATCTTCACTTGCCAGTTTAAGTTAAAGGAGAAAGGGAATTCTTTTTCTCAATCCCTCTCCATTCCTGTTCTTTTTCATTGCTCTCTCCAGCTCAGTAGTATACCAGGGGTGGGGTTCCTGCAGCCTTGAGGCCACACATGGCCTTCTAGGTCCTCAAACACACACTATTTAGTCAAAGGGCTGCGCTTGAGGTCCTAGAGGGCCGCATGTGGCCTCGAGGCCACAGGTTCCCCACACCTGGTATGCAGTTTCTCAGGCAAGGCTAGGTGAAATCTCTGGGGTTTTCTGAACATTCAGCAGCAGCTCCCTGGAGCAAGAACTTACCCAGTCTAAGCTGTAATCAAATGAAAATAGTAGCTAGTTTTTAGGTCCCTGGCAATAAACAAACCTGTAGAGCAAACCTTTTGAAATTTTAGCATAATCTCTAGAACACTTCCCTGGAAAGGATATTCCAGTCCCAGCTAGACATATTGCTTTTAGGGATCCCTACCAGATGAAAGGCAGTAAAAATTACAGCCTTTATATAACATATCTAACCTGGAAGCTCTATCAAATAATGAGACAAGAGCCAGTTACAGCATGTATTGGTCCCAGCACCAGTGACAGAGATTCCAATCACCTAGAATTAGAGGCACGGAGAAGTTGGCTCAGTTGTATAGATTTTCATGATTTTATTTACTGTATCTAGCTCCCTATTTCAATCCAAGACTCATTTGGCTTGCCTCCAGAGAGCATCATCAGGAATAGGGAGTAGAAACTGAAAAGAGGCAATTGTAGGTTGGAGGTAAGGAGAAAACTCCAAAATTAGGGTCATGTAAAAGTGGAATGAGCCATCTAGAAGGAGGTAGTTCTTCTCTTCCAGAATTCTTCAAGCAGAGAAGACCATTTGACAGGTTTGTGTTAGTGGGGAGACAGCAGCTTGGTGGTACAATGGTTAGTGAACTGAACCTGGAGTCAGGAAGACGTAGAAACTAGATCCTGGTCCAAATTTGATTTCACACACTTTCTAGGTGTGTGATCCTGATCATCCCTCAACCTCTGTTTCATTCTTTAAGGAAAGACTAATACGTACCTGTTCC
The DNA here is from genome assembly GCA_028646595.1 of Phalanger gymnotis. Taxonomy (NCBI): domain Eukaryota; kingdom Metazoa; phylum Chordata; class Mammalia; order Diprotodontia; family Phalangeridae; genus Phalanger; species Phalanger gymnotis. The sequence goes on along the minus strand of CM053623.1, from coordinate 90,039,261 downwards.
AAGAGGGAAGAAGGAAGGGTGTGCCTAACCCATGTTGCAGGAAAATGCTGATAGATATCAGTCCTATCATGCGTAATTGTTGATAAAATCTTAATCTTTTGAGGAAGAAATTCAGATGGATTGGGGACTCGAGTATTAATTTGAGTAATTAGATTCCTCATCTGTAAAACAGAGATAATAGCTACACCTACCTCCCAGGGTTGTGGTGAGAATGAAATGAGGTAATGTTAGTAAAATACTCTGCAACTCTTAAAGCATTATATAAATGCTAGCTAATATTATCAATGTTGTTGTCGTTGTTCTCCGAGTTAGACTCCTCAGATGGCCTCTGAGGAATCTTGCAATTCAGGGATCCTGGGATCCTGAAGTTCCTTCAGTTTCTCCCATCTTTTGGCAAGTCTCTGCAACCTAGAAAATAAGTGGTAGTAGTAGTAGCAACAGCGGCAGTAATAGGAGTAGTAGAAGGAGTAGGAGGAGGAATAGTAGCAGTAGTAGTAGTAGTAGTAGGTGGAGGAGGAGGAGTAAAAAGAGGAGAGGAGGAGGAAGAGGAGGAGGGGGAGGAGGAGGAGGACTTGTTTTTTCATTATTCTAGACCCTAAGGAGTTTTCCTTAGGTACATTGTTACTATGGCGGACTAGATGAAACAAAAATGTTCTCAATGCCGAGTTCTGTGTTCTAATCTTGATTCTTAAGTATCTAATTTCCCTATGGGCTAAAGGAGTGAAGAAGAATGGTAATCAACCTCACAGAGCTATTAAAGATATAATGTTGTTAAAAGGAATGTGTTGTAAATAGCGTCAGACGTGGATTTCAAGCAACAGCCTTCTGCTCTGCAAATAATGCAAGCTTTTCTTGTATGGTCCTTATCTTGAAGGTGCCTCAGAGATGGACAGTGTGGGAGCAACAGAGCCTTAGCAGATTAATGTACATGGAGTGCCTAAGCCCCTAAGGCCATTCTAATGTCGTGATATGAACAGGACATTTGAAAAGAAAGTCACCATATTTTACTGAAATACCATTGGAGACCCTAACAATGCATGAAGCCAGCAAGAAGTCAGAGACTGTGTTTAGCCATGCCCCGATCTGGGGACAGGGACTTGAGAGACTGCACTAGACCACCGAAGAAGATGCATCAACCCACACATTTTTTTTGCCAGTAATCAGCCAGGAAGTAGAAGCCATAGCTACAGGGATCAGAGTGGATGAATGTCATCAGTCACAAAATAAAATTGTAGTGACTTAATTAAGATCTACACAGCAGCAAAGGTGAGATTTAAACCAAGGTCCTCTGACTCCAAACACAGATTTTCTTTTCATTGTTGTTGTTATCTTAAATTTTTAAATTTATTTGTTATTAGTTATTTAAATTAGCTATTTATTTATAACTTTTTTTTAGAAATTGAGTGTCAAATTCTCTCCCTGCCTTCTGCCCCTCCCCCACCCATTGAGAAAGCAAGAAATGGGATATCAATAATACATGTGAAATCACACAAAGCATATTTCCATATTAGCCATCAAACACAGTGCTTTCCGGTACACCAACCTGCTTTTACTAATGAGAAACGTATTCAATTCAATTCAGCCAATTCGGCAAGCATTTACTAAATGCTTACTATGTTCAAGGTACAGTTCTATATAATGGAGAAAGAAAATAGAACATTCTTTGCCTTCAAGGAGATTACATTCTACTGGGGAGATAAAACTTGCATAGAGATAAGTAAATAACATGAAACATTTGCAATGTCAAGAGAAATTGATGGCGGCATCCAGAGTTTTGTATTGAGCCGCTTTTGTGAATTTCTGGGAGAACAATATTCTAGATGTGATCTGACCACTGCAGAATTCAGTGACTCCATTAGCTCTCCTGATCTGGGTATTGTATTTTTGTGAATTCCGTGTGGGACACACACATGTGAGAACATTACATTGTTCTTTCATGATGAACTTATGGTCAACTGTATACTTTCAGATGCGTTTCACATTAATTGCTGTCAAGCCACCCAAACCTATGCTTAACTGATTGCTTTAAGCCTAAACTTAGGACTTTACAGACATACCTCATTTTATTGTCCTTCACTTTATTGCATTTTGTAGGTATTGCATTTTTTACAAATTGAAAGTTTATGGCAACCCTGTGTCTAGCTCCATTTTTCCAACAACATATGCTCACATCATGTCTCTGTGTCATATTTTGGCAATTCTCACAATATTTCAAACTTCTAAATTATTATATATATTATGGTGATCTGTGGTCCTTGATCATTGATGATATTATCATAATTGTTTTGGGGCGCCACAAACCACACCCACATAAGAAGGCAAACTTAATCAATAAATGTTGTGTATGTTCTGACTGCTCCACCTACTGGTTCTGTCTCTCTCCTTCTCAGGCCTCCCTATGTCTTATGGTGAAACACATCAATATTGAAGTTAGGTCAGTTAAAAACCTTAAAATGTCCTCTAAGTGTTTAAGTGAAATGACGAATCCATCAATGAGGCAAACTTCATTGTTGTCTTATTTTAAGAAACTGCCACAACCACGCCAACCTTCAGCAACCACCACCCTGATCAGTCAGCAGCCATCAACATCAAGGCAAGACCCTCCACCAGCGAAAAGGTTATGACTCACTGAAGGCTCATATGATGGTTAGCATTTTTTAGCAAGGAAGTATTTTTAAATTAAGGTAGACATACATATTTTATATATAATACTATTGCACACTTAATAGACTACAATGTAGTGTAAACACAACTTTTGTATGCATTGGGAAACCAAAAAATTCATGCAACTTGCTTTATTGGGATATTTGCTTTATTGCAGTGTTCTGAAACAGAACCCACCAAATGTCTGAGGTATACCTGTACATGAATTTTCATTACGTTTCATCATATAGTTTCAGGCCATCATCCTAGCCTGCTGAGACAATTTTGCATCTTGGTTAGGTCACTCTGTATACTGACTTTGCCAGAGATGTGTCACCTGAAAATCTGATAAGCATGCCTCCTATTCTATCCAAGTTACTAATAAAATTGTTGAACAGAAGAGGGCCAAGTACAGACCCCTGTAAAATGATATCAGAGACCACCCTCCAGACTGGCATTATCAAAATTCTTTTGAAGGCTCCATTAATCAATGTATACCCCAAAAGGGCTGCTGTGCTTGGCATAATGCCTGGCACGTAGTAGGTGCTTAAAAAATGTTTTTGACTAATGATGAGAAAAAAGTCCTACACACTAAAACATTTATAGCAGCAATTATTTTAATAATGAAGAATCAGAACCAAAGTAGATGCCCATCAACTTAGGAATGGCTAGACAAATTGTGGTACGTAAATAGTAATGGAGTATTATTGTGCTGTAAAAAGTAATGAACTTTGAAGCAGCTAGGTGGCACAGTGTGTAGAGCACCGGCCCTAGAGTCAGGAGGACCTGAGTTTAAATCTGGCCTGAGACACTTGACATATGTACTAGCTGTGTGACCTTGGGCAAGTCACTTAACCCCAATTGCCCTGCCAAAAAAAAAAAGAAAGAAAAAGAATGAACGTGATGAAGAAAAGCATTGAAAAGATCTACATGAACAAGTGCAGAGTGAATTAAGAAGATCCAAAAAAGCATATTCATAATATCTACAACAATATAAATGGAAAGGACAACCACAAGAAAAGAAGTAAATGTTGCAAAACTATAAGGAGCATGCATGGCTCAAAAGAAAAGCTATGAGAGACATTCCCACCCCACCCTTTTGCAGAAGTGGGAGGTTTACAAGTGTTGTACATTGCACATATTTTTAGATTTTTTTTCAATGTACATATTGACTAGTTGTATAGATTTTTTTCCTTCTTTTTATTTTTGTCTTAAAATACAATTTGTCATGTGGGATGGCTCTCTGAGAGGGCGAGGAGAGAAATGGGGAAATTGTGGTAAGGTTAAAAAATAAACGCTATCAATAAAAGTTTATTTTTTTAAAAAAAAACTTTTTGAAATGGCTAGTCAGCCTACGACTATGTTGCTCAAATTCATCGAACTGTGCTACTAACCAGCTTGCATTTTTCTAGCTTGGCAAAAGGATCTCATGAAAGACTGGATCAAATGTTTTACTGATATCATGACACGCTGTTATTCCCTATATACTTGTCTCCTAACTCTATCAAAAAAAAAAAAAAAAGAGGGGCAGCTAGGTGGCACAGTGAGCCCTGGAGTCAGGAGTACCTGAGTTCAAATCCAGCCTCAGACACTTGACACATTTACTAGCTGCGTGACCTTGGGCAAGTTACCTAACCCCAATAGCCCTGGCTTACTCCCTGTAAAAAAAAAAAAGAAAGAAATTCTAGTAGGTTAGAGTGATTTATCTTTAGTGAAACCCATTGAGGAATTCCCCTCTTTCCTATATGATCACAAACCAAATAATACTTCAAACCCTTGAAATGACACTATACCTACTCAGCTCACTCTAAAGGAAAACATTGTTTGGTTTTTTTTTTAGGGTGATGGTTATCAAAGGTGGGGGACCTGGTTTCCAACATCAGCTCTGCCATGCACATGACTTTAGGCAAATCACTTAACTTCCCTGGGCTTCAATTTCCTCATCTGTAAAATGGAAGGATTAATATAGATTATTCAATCAACCAATCAGCATTAATAAAGGCTTCCTACTATACACTGGTCCCTTCTACCCCTAAGTGTATTATTTTCTAGCATTTTTCCTTACTAATCTCCTTCCAGATAGCGCCTTGATACTCTGGGAAGAGCAAAGCCACCCAGTTGAGACTTCCAGAGGCCTAGTGGTCGGAACTGCTGGGGCTTTTGGCCCTGGCTTTGTCTAAGACCTTGATATAACATAGGTATCCTGGTTTTCTCCCCTAATTTTAAGCCAAATTTTGTTCTGTGCTCCTCTACCTTAACTCCTATAAATTAATATAAAATGTACATATACAAAAATATATATAATATACACATAAAATATAAATAAATATAAAAATACATTTTATATTTGGGGGCACATTTGCTGTTAGTCAGATATTCAATGATTTTTTAAATCAAAAAATGCCTTATTTAGTATTCTGGAGCATATCCCTATATTACTTCTACCTCTGCTTATGAAATTTTTGACAAAGAAATCTGTCACTGGAATTCATTCTCTTTGTTAATAGAGATGTTACTGACAACCATATGAAAGTTCTTTGGAAAGTCTAAAGTAAAGATGTAAGATGGTATGATTAGCATTACTCTCAACATAATTGGAACTTTCAGTTGACAGTCACCATGTCTCCAATGGCAATAGGGAATATAGGCTTAGATAATGTGAAGAAAGGAGTTTGGAAGTCTTTGCAGAAACGCCCAGTCCTTGGGTGATGCTCTTGCACAAGGCCCAGGCTGAAGGAGCCGAACTGGATAGCAAGAGGTTACAGAAGAAACCATAGTACAATCAGCAAGAGCAGTGAAGGCAAGGCTAATTAACTTCAACCTCAGTTCTCAAGTCCACTGCACTTTCTTACCCCCAGCAAGATGATACAGCATGATCATGACATCTAGGCTGTCTCATCAGATCTCATGGGATCCACTATTATCTCCAAACAAGGGTAGGGCTTAGAAGCTAATCCTGTGATTTCTTTGGGACAGGAATTCCCGGATGAGGAAATCCCCGCCCCCACCCCTCCCCGCCCCGCCCAATGCAACATATCGTCTTAGAGGGCTTCCTATTGTTATTGACATGACTCTTTATGACCCCTTTTCAGGTTTTCTTGACAAAGATACTAGAATGATTGGCCATTTCCTTCTCCAGCTCATTTTACAGATGAGGAAACTGAGGCAAACAGGGTTAATTTACTTGCCCAGGGCCACACAGCTAGTAAGTGTCTGAGGCTGGATTTGAACTCATCAAAGATGAATCTTCCTGACTCCAGGCCCCATGCACTATCCATTGTGTCACCTAGCTGCTGGGAGAGAGTTGCCAACACAGCTTCCAGGCTGCATTCAGTCCGCAACGTTCCCAAGTGTGGCTGCAACTAAATTAACATGTAATTGGGAAATACAGTAAAACATAGATAACATTAGCATGTGGTTTTCCAACTCAATTTGTGGGCTTTGGTAGTGTCCTGCCTCTGACAGTTCCTGGCCATATGATATGGACAAATGAGTTAAATTCTATGGAATTTAAGCCCAAACGAGAGGGGACTATTAGGTCCCTTCCATTTCTAAATTAAGGATCCTGTGATTCTCTCGCCTAGAACGTTACAAGAGCCTCTAATTGATCTCCTTGCTTCCTGTCTTTGTCCTTGCCATCCATCTTTCACTCTTGCTTGGGAGTAGAAGACTTCTCCCACTGGAATGGGCAGATGAGAACAATTGGTTCCAACAGCCATGAAGGCAGCTTAGAGCTCGGTCATCTACTGCATCTTGGACTACCATCGGTCATCTTGATTTTTGTCTTGCCTCTAGACTTCCATGACTCTGGAAGAGAGAGTGAGGCTGATGACCTTGCTTATGCAAATGCTTATTGCTCTGCCTCACTTGAATGCTTATTGCTCTGCCTCACTTAAATGCTTATTGCTCTGCCTCACTTAAATCCAATTCACTCAAAAGTCAAGATGGCACCCATCACATCCATGATGTCATTGATCTTTGAAAACGAAGGACAAACAACCACAACAAAAATGTTCCCTTCAGCTGCTAAAGGCTTGCCTTGTTACTTCCATGCTCAAGAAACTTCAATAACTCCCAATTGCTTCTAAAATGAAATATCAGCCCCTTCCCAGTCTGGCTCCAGCCTACCCTTCCACACTTATTTCATATTGCTCCTCTATGCTCTGTGCTTAAGCCAGAATGATCTATTTGTGGTTCTCTAAACTTAACATTCCATCTCCTTCTTCCACGGCCTTCCCCCATAGAGGCTTAGAAGTTTCCTTGACTTCCTCCTAGGCTCAGTTCACATGCCTCCTGTGGGGATCCTTTCCTCATCTCCCCAGTTGTTAGGGTTTTCTCCCCTTTCAGATGATCTTATATTTACTTATCTCTGTGCACGATGCATTCCATAAGTCACATGTCCCCTCTGCCTAGCACAGCATAATCTTGGAGGATTTTCCTTTTTATCTTTCTGTCTTCAGTACTTAACATAGTGTCCTGCACGCAGTAGACGCTAAATAAACGTTTGTTTAATTGAAATGAAACATGAGCAACTAACCACCTGCCGCTTAACATTTTTGATCCTAGATTATCAAAATAAGAGGGTTACAGAGTCCTACCAAATAAATGGGGCACGTCTTCTCAATTTCTCATGAGTACATGCTTCCTTCTGCAGGCAGGAAGCTCTCCAGGACGAAACCTTTCTGTTTTTCCTTACTCGGTCTTCCTACCAAGGCCTAAGGATAAATAGGTTAATGGCATTGAAGGCCTGCCAGAAGTATTTTGAAATAGGACACTTTTCAGCATTGACTCTGACTTATTTTAGTCAGAGAGGACGCCATGATTTCAGTCTGGACTAGTAATGATTCACTTTCTATTTGTAGCAAATGCACAGTCTGTGGGAGGAGGGTCCCCTCACTGTTAGAGGCATACTGGACTTTGATCAATCAACCAATCGATATTTATTAAGCACCTACTATATGCCAGGCACTATGCTAAGTGTTCAGGATGCAAAAAGAGGCAAAAGATAGTTCCTGCCCTCAAGGAGCTTACACTCTAGTAGAGGAGGGAACATGCAAACAAATATATACAAACAAGCTATTTACAGGATAAATCAGAAATGTTTAACAGAGGGAAAGCACTACAATTAAGAGGGGTTAGGGAAGGCTTCCTGTAGAAGGTGAGATTTTAGCTGGAACTTAAAGGAAGTCAGGGAGATCAGTAGACAGAGGCAAGGAAGGGTAATATCCCAGGTAGGAGAGACAGCCAGAGAAAACGCCTGGAATTGAGAGCCAGGGAAGGAGGTGTCACTGGGTATAAGTGCTCTGCATGGGGGCATGTAGGTGGCCCAGTAGTTAGAGCACCAGCCTTGGAGTCAGGACGACCTGAATTCAAATCTGGCCTCAGATATTTACTAGCTGTGTGACCCTGGGCAAGTCACTTAACCCCAATTGCCCCCCCAAAATCTTCTGCATTTATGCTCCTCTGTATCTTCTAGAGTCAAGTTAAATGAAAAAAAAAATGTGAGAAGCTAGTCCAAAGACCATGACCCAGAGCCCTTTGCCTCGAGTAATAATAACTGGCATTTATGTAGTTGCTATGTTCCAGCTACTGTGCTGCTAAATGCTATACAAATATTATCCCATATTAAGAGAACATAGGTTTAAATCCAGGTTCTTCCGCGCACTACCTGGATGACCTTGGGAGAGGTATTTATTCTCTAGGCCTCCATTTTGTCGCATGTAAAGTAAGGAACTGGACAAGATGACAGTGTAGTGGCAAGAGTGAAGGCCTTGGAGTCAGGAAGACCTGAATTCAAATCTAGCCTCAGACATTTACTAGCTGTGACCCTGTGTAAGTCACTGTGCCCCTTACCACCCTGCCTCTAATATAATGAAACTTCGTTTTGTTGTTGTCCGGTCGTGTCCAACTGTGCATGGGATTTTCTCAGTAAAGATACTGTAGTGGTTTGCCATTTCTTTCTCTGGGATGTCCAAATTTCATAGATGAGAAATTGAGGCAATTAGGGGCTAAGTGACTTGCCCAGGGTCACACAGCTAGTAAGTATCTGAGGCTGGATTTGAATTCGGGTCCTCCTGACTCCAGGGCTAGTCCTCTATTCATTGCACCCCCTAGCTGCCTCCCATCCCTTTTACTTTTCAATAGATTGTTTCCCCTGTGTCATTTGTTGTTGTTTAATTGTTTCAGTCAAGTCCCTACTTGGGATTTTCTTGGCAGATTTCTTTCTCCAGATCATTTGACAGATGAGGAAACTGAGGCAAACAAGGTTAAGTGACTTGCCCAGGGTCATACAGTTAGTAAGTGTCCGAGGTTGGATTTGAACTCAGGAAAATGAGTCTTTCTGACTCTAGGCCTAGCACTCTGTGCACTATGGCGCCACCTGGCTGCCCACATGACACTCATACCTGATGTTTAATCCCATAAGACTAGAGAAGGCTGCAGCACAAAGTAGAAAGACAGGCTCCATCTTGACCTTCAACCCTGCACCCACAAGCACACACTCAGACAGGCCACATATGACTAAGCCATAAAGTGCACATCAGGACATTAAACAGAAACATCCTACACATAGCTTAACACTTAGAGAAATGTATGATCTCAGCAGTGTGGGTACTCCCTCCACCCACACAGATCTCAACCCTTCTGTCACCTAGGAGACAGATAATCTTTGAGAGTTCCTATGGTTAAAAAATGCATCCTCCTGCTGCCAAACTGGATTGAGCAAATCCACTCCAATAAACATCTATTAAGTGCTTACTATGTGCCAGGCACTATGCTAAGGGCTAGGGATACAATTAATAAAAAGAAAGACACCCCTTACCAGCAAGGAGCTTATGATTTAAAGGGTGAAACAGCACACAAAAAGAGGCAGGGAGACAACACCGGGGGCTAGAGGTTGGGGGCATCTTGTCCTGTGGACTTGAAAAAAGGCAGAATAGCAGATGCAAAGCGGAGTGAATTAAGTCCTGTTTCTTCTCTGCAAAGACGGCGTTGGGAAGAGTTTGCAACTCTGCCCTCTAATCATTGAAAGGCAGCTAAGGGCTCAGTGGATAGAGCACGGGGTCTGGAGTCAGGAGGACCTGAATTCAAATGTGACCGTGGACATTTACTAGCTATGTGACCCTGGGCAAGTCACTTAACCCAGTTTGCCTCAGTTTCCACATCTGTAAAATGAGCTGAAAAAGGAAATAGTAATCCATTCTTTGCAGTCTTGTATCTTGCCCAGAAAACTCCAAATAAGGTCATGAAGAATGGGACTAAACAATACTATACTTGACTAACCAACAACAATCAGAAGAGAAAAGAGGCTACGGGAGGTGGTGTCAGGTAAACCTTGAGTTAGCCATGTGGTATTATATTTTAGAAGGGATGAGCTTACCCTGGGACGCCTATATGAAATATGAATAATAATAATTATTAATAATAAATTAATAATAAAATATGAAAACAGACAAAGTAGCAAATGCAAAGTGGAGAAGCTTATCTTTTGACAAAATTCCATAACAAAACCTATACTTTCTAGCCTTTCTAGCTTGGTGGGACACACGCTTTGCTAGCACTCTTCACACCAAGTTGAGGCTTCAGAGAACTTTAGTGGAGGTCCACCTAATAGGTGCCTAATTCACTGAAAATTGGAACCTTATGCTCTCCCTCAAGGTTCTACCAGGTTTTCATTGTCAACTGGCCCTGAAGGATAAACATGGTCTCAATAGATATCCATTGCAGCCCTATGTGAATGGGATGTCAGAGCGTTCAGGTAGAGAACTAGCTTCGGGTGTGAGGGTTTGCTGAGCCCTTTTCAGGACTGGTCGCCCACCTTTGGTGTCCACCTGTCATCCAACTCTCACATGTGGCTCCCAAAAGCTGTAGCATGAGCAGTGGCCACACCTCGATAAACCTTCTTGGCAGATGGGCTAAATCAGGTTAAGGGTAACCAACAGGCCTCAAACCCATCAGTGAGTTAGAGAGATGTCTGCCCCAAGTATGTGAAATCTTCTCTCAGTAGAATGGGCAGAGGAGAACAGTTTGTTCCAAAGGCCATGAAGACGGTTGAAGCAGTGCTATGTAGCACTCAGGGCTTGGTCAGACATTGAAGATGCCAAGGTCATCCCCTGCATCCCAGGCTATTGCCAGTCATCCTGACTTCACTGGACTTCAGTGTCTCTGGAAGAAACAGTGAGGCTGATGACTGTGCAACTTTACATCACTTAAATCCAACTGATGCTCAAGTTAAGACATCACCATTGACAGAGATTACAAATACTCTTGACCTAAGGTCATCTCCATGCACTCCAGAGTAAAGCATCACAGTCTGATTTTTTTGCCTGCCTATCCTCTCCATTTTTTACACAGACCTTTTACGTTTGATTATGGCAAAGATTAAAAGGCCACTTTCTCTGTAACAGTAGCTAGTAAAATTTATTCCCAAATAACTTGGTTCAAAACAGATCTTTTTCAGAATTAAAAAAAAAAAAACAACTCTTTACACAAGTTTCAAACTCAGTTTTGAAACACAGAAGAAACAAAAACATCGTTTACAGCAGAGCCACAGTTGTCTACTTGGCCCTCCAATGAGAATATTAAAGAATGAGATACCTGGGTCCTATTTCATATAAGAAATATGTTGTCTAGTTTGACTGGTATCCATCCTGGCATTATAAGCATGCAACTATGCATCTAGTTCTTCTGCCCAAAGCTATGGTTTCAAATTTCCTCCAGTTCCTCTGCCTTGTCCTCAACTGCCTCCCAACCAATTCTCCATGTACCAACCTCTCCCTCCCATCCCCTCGCCACCCCCCACTGCCCCATGCCACAATTTCTACTCATCTCTTTATATTCTGTATGGGTCTTCGCTGTGTATTGATCTATGATGTAACAAACTGAATATTTATTGAGGATTCCGTTATACTTACTGATATTCTTCAAAGCATCTGCTGTTCATTCGAAGTGCACATCTGTTGTCCATAAGTCCTGGCCAGACCAATCATAACTCATGGTTGCCAAATTCAGCAAATACCCACACCTAATACACTCCAAAATTCAGATTGGAGACCAACAATTTACCACAAGCCTCTACACCAGTCTGCCTCCAAAACCACTGCTGAATGGGTCATGTTACTAATTTAGATGCTGGCTAACTATAGGGCAGGTCTATTTCTGCCTCTGTCCAAGCTCCTCCACTGAAGGGACTTGCCCAGGGTCACACAGCTAGCAAGTGTCCAAGGCCGGATTTAAACTGAGGAAGAGTTTTCTGGATGGGCCCTCCTACTCAGTTCAACCTACTCAGTGGCCATCTCTCTCCCACTATGTCTACACCATTGTCTCAAGTGGAGTTTGATGATGTGGTCCAGGCATATGTCCATCTTCTCAATGTAGCAAGAGACTTTATTTCACTTATGTACTTCAGTACTTTGTTGGATTGGGATTGCATCAATGTGGTTGTTCCCTTCAATGGTATGGATTTCAATGTATGTACAACTTTTAATCCTTTGTGACTCTTGTCGATTTCTTCTCATAAATCCTGCATCACAGATCCAACTAACATGTTGAAAGCCATTTTCTGGGTCTTGGAATGTTTCATGGCTACCAGGGCAGTACTCGAATTATCCATCCCCTCTTCTCCTGATATGAATGAATGAATAAAGCATTTGTTAAGGGCTTACTCTATACAAATCTCTATGCCAAGTGCTGGGGTTACAAACAGAAAAGCAAAATAGGCTCTGCTCTCAAGAAACTTACATTCTAACAGGGGAAGGACAAAACAAATGAAATGGTGTTCTTTGTTGACTTTGGGCACATGATAAAACCAACCCTACCAACTCTTTTTCTTCTTCAGGAAGAAGCTTTAGGAAGAAAGTAGAAACAGAAGTTTTTATGACTAGCATAAGAAGCTGATTTCAGTTCAGCAAAGGACAAACTTTCTAACAAAAAGTTTGAGGGCCCTTTTTCTTATAACTTTGAAAACTATTTTTAGACCTACTGCAATGACTTGGTGCCAGGGAAATACTTTTCACTAAATTTAGTAATTTTTAATTCTGTTTATATAAAAATTAATTCAATTATTAGACAGTGTTTTTCAGTCTCCTGCAATCTGATCCAAAAAGAAAAAAATCTACTAAAAGCAAAGAAACAAACTACCAATGACCTGCTAGGGCTTGATCAAAGCAAGTATTTTTAGGTAGATGATTTTCCATTTAAAATTCTACCTCAGAAGAGATACAATAAAACTACAGTGAAAGAGAGCAGGAACTAGATTATCTTTGGCTAAATCTCTTTTGCCCATTTGCAAGTAAAGATACAGTAAGGAAATTATTTCTGTCTTTGTTGCTTGTCGTTCACTCATGTCGGACTCTTTGTGATCCCATTTGGGGTTTTCTTGGCAAAGTTCATGGAGTGGTTTGCCATTTCCTTCTCTAGCTCATTTTGATGAGGAACTGAGGCAAACAGGGTGAAGTGACTTGCCCAGGATCACACAACTAGCAAGTGTCCAAGGCCAGATTTATACTCAGGAAGATGAATCTTCCTGACTCCAGGCCTAGCACTCTATCTATCATACCACCTAGCTGCCCTATTTCTGTCCCTAGGCAGAGCTGATCTGCCCATTTATGAATAAATATCAGAGAATTTTTATCACCTCTGGCCAAAAATATCCAAAAATCTCCTCAAATATGCTACTAAACTAAATTCCCCCAGGTGAGTAGGAAGCTTTTCTTATCTTAGGCTGACCTCTATGATCTGCACACAACTGGCATTTAATAAATGTTTCTGGAAATCTGTTGACTCTATCAAACCGAGGTTGTATCAATATTGCAAGGATGGTCTCATCTTCTGGTGTCATGGATCCCTTTGTCAGTCCGCTGAAGCCTAGAGACCATCTCAGAAGAATGGTTTTAAATGCATAAAGTAAAAATACTTGAGACTATAAAGAAAATCAATTATATTGAAATACTGTTGTCGAAAACACTTTTTTAAAGTCTATGGTTGGTTCTCAGGTTAAGAACCCTAACTGACACAGCTGTCTTACACAGAGACAATATGGTATGGTGGAAAGGCTCTGGCCTTCTTAAGAGCCTTAAGACCACAGCTTCCAGTTTGCACTGTCTTGGGCAAATCCCTTAATTTCTTTGAGCCTCAACTCCCTCAACTGCAAAGAGAGGAAAATAGCAGGTGATAGGGAGGGGAGTTCTTATGAGGAAAGGGTCGGAGGGGAGCTTTATATAAATGGGAGCTATTATTATCTTGTTCTATGGCATGGAATTCCCTAATAAGGTTGACCTGAAATTTTGGAAATAGGTTAATTTGCATCAAATACTCTTGATTATAGTTTAATTTATATCAAGCATTCTCTACCTACGTCATAAACATGAATGGGAAAACCACCAATATAAAACTAAGGACCTGCACCAGGGGCCTATTCTATATCCTCTAAGGATTTTTTTTTGTTGTTGCAAAGGCTTTAGCTAAATCATAAGCCAATTTAAAGTATGACTATAGACAACCAGACAGTGTGTGGTTAATGCACAGTCATAAAATATTTTTGAGGGTTCTTGGGTAGGAATGTGCCATAGGTATGAAATTATAGTACATTAGTATTATAGATTTCTTTTCATTACCCTCTGCTATATTTCTTGGGACTAAGCTAAATAATTCTTATCCTGCTGACTATTTACATCCTCCAGATATTAGCAGACAGTCCCAAAGCTCTCCCTTAGTCATCATTTAGTCCAGCTGTACTTATTCAGCTCTTTTAATCTTTCTTCATAAATCAATGCGTTCTCCTTCATCATTTTTGTGGCTCTTCCTGCAACTCTGCTCCCATTTGTCTATACTTTGCTAGTAATTAGGTGTTCAGTGCTCAGTGCAGTATTTCAGGTACATTGTGATAGAGTGAAGAGTCTTTGATTTGGAGTTAAGAGAGATGACAGTGGGATACAGTGGGAAAAAAAAAGCAATGGCTCTGAAGTAGGAGAATCTGGGGTCAAATCCTGCCACTGCCACATACTACTTATGTTACCTTGGACAAGTGTCTTAACCTCCCTGTGCCTCAGTTTCCCCATCTATACCATAAGGGAGCTGGACTAAATGACTGCTGAGGTCCCTTTTAGTTCTATGACTTGGGTTAAAACCTCACCCTAAATTCTTTGTTAGAAGGAATGGTTCTCTGGGAGGGGAATGGAGGAGTGATATAGGAAAAATTGAGGAGACCAAAGATATCAACAAAAATGTATTTTTAAAACAAAACAAAAAAAGCAACACCAGCTCATCTGCTTACAATGTGTGATCTCAGGCAAATCATTCCTCCTAAATTTCCTTATCTGTAAAATTAAGGAATGTGACTAGATGATTCTAAGGATGCTTCTAGCTCTGAATGCTATCATTCTTAAGGTATTGACTTGTAGAGGTATGTGTTATTCTGAGTTGGTTAGCTAAGCCATTTCAATTTCCTCCACAGCACCCTATGCTTTACACAGGCAAATGATAAACCAACAATCCTGTGAAAGGAAAGCAACATCAACAAAAATTACACAAGGCTAAAAAATAGAGCCTGTGAGTAAAGAAGCTATGTCCAGATATGTTCTATGGAGAGATAAGATATCATGGACCCACTTGTACACATTCACTGAGAGTAATGGCATTCCCACTGATCTCACACCCAGAATTCTAAGTTCACTTGTTCCTCTAGGGCTCTCTCTTTTGCCCTGATTCAAAAAGTACAGCAGACTCAGGAATTTGTCACACAGATATACACAGCGTGATCAGAGCCTCCTCATCGTCGCTCTTTGGTCCTGGTTTCACTGCATGAAGAAGGTCCTAAGACCCAGTCTCCCACATACAGTTCCTTTTACTTCAGAGTTCCAGGGGCATACCCACCACCACACTTGCCCCAGTCTTCCTTTTCTCTCCTACACAAAGTGTTACCAGCAGGGTTCCAAGTCCCTGGATGGTTTCTCACGCTATCTCTATCCTACAGACTTCCTTCCTACCCACATACAAACTGCCGGCACTTCAGACTTAGGAACATTGTCTCTCTCGGGCAGCTTCTCTCTCCCTGCCATTCACACTGTTGTTGTCTTTACTGATTCAGCCTTCCTTCCTCATTCTTTCAAACTCCCAGAAGCCATACCCAGCAGGATGTCAACAACGACATCTTCTCTAATAATGGAATCGGTGGCTCATCCCGCCCCCCTTACATAAGCCCAGGGTACCATCAGCGGTTATGGGCCCCTGCGCAACCCTTTCCCGAACACAGCTGTTTTTCAATGATGCTCTATCACAAAAATCCTAGGACAGCCAGAAGTCACTTGAATAGATTATATAAATATTGTATTTATATAATATAGAATATATTTGTCTCTGTTGTCTATGACACTGGGGTAGAAAATGCCCTGTATCTAATTTAAGGCAGGGTTATTATATAATCATCATTTCCAATAGTAGTTTTCTAAATATTAAATAGAACCATGTTGAGAGTTAGAGGGCTGGTTACCAAGTACTTTATTTTACAGACAGTGAAACTGAGGCTCAGAAAAGATAAATGACTTTTTTTAGTAAATATCTGAGAAGCAATTTGAACAGTTTGTCCTGCCTCCAAATCCAGGGTCTATCTACTTTATCACACAACTAGTCCAACTCCTGAAATCTGGAAATGTAAATCCCACCAAAATACAAAAGTGAAGAAAGTTTGATCTTATGTGAGCATTATCATCATTTTATTAATCCTTACAGTAACCCCCTAAATATATACAATCACAGTCACTTTGCAAATGGACTAACAGAAGTAAAGGAATATTATGCCAAGGATAGCATCATAACTCCTGAGTAAGCGTATGTAGTACTGGCAATATTTTCATGTGTGTTTCTCTAGTTTCCCCATCTAATGAGATCCTTGAGGAAAGAACCCTGATGTCCTTCTCCTTCCATTTTCCCCACTGTACCAAGCATAATGTTTGGAACATAGTAGGCAATTAATAAATATTTGCTTAACTGCATAGTAATGGTTGATTCTGGTCAAACAGAAAATCACTGCTTCAATACTTCTCTTAGCTTCTATTAAGGGAAAACTGGGCAGGGGAAGGATAGGTGGGATTTAAAAAATAAAGTCAGTTCAAACTAAGCCCTTGGCAACAAGAGAGTACAAGTTCATAACCTTACTTTGATCAGCATTTCAGAGGGAGGAAGCTACAAATACTTGAGGGATCATTTCTTCCTCTGGATGTAATGTTCTCACTTAACTCCCATTAACATTAACAGGCATAATAAGTCTGCAGCCAAGGGGAAATAGACCCTCTAGTGCTTAATGAACTCAAAATAAAACATTTCCTTTTATCTTAGACATCTATTAGGGTAATTTGAATAATGATATTCATTCATGGAGCACAATACCCTTTCATCCTATTAATATTGTCTTAAAGACTCCCATGAAACTCCAGTAACTACACTGGGACCATCATGATTCATTTTTTGGTTAGAAGATGTATCTACTGATGAATTAGTACATTTATGGGTCCAGCAACTTAGGCGGATACGAGGTAAAGGAATTGTTACGATAGCCTATCTCCACTCTAATGGATGGTGTTAGGTGACCTTGAAATGATAATCTCAATACTAAGCGCAAAAATAACCATAGGCTGAGCTGAGACACATACTTAATGGAAAGCAAAGTAACTGCATCATGACGGAGACTCTCTCAAGCAGAAGAGGCTGTATTTACCCAGTTATGTCTGAAAGGATCTGGAAGAGACCTGTGATTTCTTTGGTCTGTGGAACTCCTTGTGAGAAATTTCATTCTACCAATACAAGTAGGCATCTTGTCTACAACTTATTATCTTAGGGAGTTCATAAAGCACTGAGAAGTAAAGTGACCTTCCCAGGGTCACGCTTCCCAGCTAGTATGTGTCAAAGGGAAGATTTAAATCCAAATTTAAAGATTAAATTAAAAGATTTAAAACTTTTTGGTTTTAAGACCAACCACTATACCATGTTGCTTCTCATTGTGTCTGAAAATCTCATTTAAAAATGAAATAGTGTGTTGGTCACATCATAACTGCAAATGGAAGTGTAACTGGAGGCAAATGATTTCTTGAGAGAATTTGGATCTCTCTGTCTAGCAAGGGAAAGAGCCCAGAGAACACAAAGGCCAGTTCTTGAGATTTAAATCTCCCTTTCTCATAAAGGAAGAAAATCAGAGGAAGATGATGCCTATGAAATTAAAGAAAGGTTTTTTTTTTTTTTTATTACGCAGGGAAGAAAAAAATAACATGCACATGGTACTATTCAGCCTGCGATGAATAGGACACCAGGTAATGGGTGGGAAGAGTTTACATAACTTTTAAACAAAGGAAGGTAAGGAATTGGGGAGTGGAGTGAGGAGTTGGGCTTAGAAAGGAACGAGTTAGTGAGTCCCATCCCCAAGGAGTGTGAGGAATTCCAGGTGTCAAAGCTGTGACCCTTTAATGCACAAATCAGAAGGCATCCTTGGTGATAAGCAGTCCATAGTTTAAGGCCTGATGAGGAGATGTCTCCTAAAACAGGATAATTCTGAGAGCCCCCTAATCAAAATTAGGCGAGTCTCTGGAGATAAGGTTATCTCCAAAATCCATAAAGTCTTTGAATATAGGGGAGTCTCTTGAAGTTCCATAAACTACCAAAAGGCTCAGGGTCTGCTTCAAAGCTAGTATGTGCTTAATTGGCTTCAGAGTTGCTGATTTTCTGAACATCCATCTGTATTGGCAATCAAGATGGCCTCTTAGCACTTATTCAACCAAGTGCCCTTGAAGAGTTTGGCCTTTGTTTCCTTGATTAAATTAGGAATCTTTGATGACCTCCTTGCCTCAAGGGAAAGCCTAGTTTACATGGGTTTGAGTGACATGTTTGTGATATCAGAGGCTTTTAGACCACGTGGGTTTAAGTCGCATTTTTGTGACGATTTTAGGTCACGTGGGTGAATCGCATGTGTGACTCACCTTTGCCCTGAACAAGATATATAAAACCAGAGGTTGTCTTTCTTTTTTCGGAGCTCTGAGCCACAGCAACAATGGTACGTGACTCTAGGCAAGCCGTTGTTATGAGCTCCCTGGCTTTGAAGAAAACCTCAGTTTTGTTAAACTCTGCTAAGTATGCCTTGAGATTTGCATCAGACAAGATCTGTCTGTTGATGTTTGTAATCTGTTTGCTCTGAAGTTCAGGGTGCTGGCTTTTTCCCCTGACCTAAGTGAATGATATTTGTATGCTGGATTTTTAACCTCTTAACATTACGTTCCTTAGTAAAGCAGAGCAAAAGAACCTAGGTGTGCAGCATTCTGTGTGCTGGTCGTTGCTGGTTTTACACAGCCACAGCAGCTGCTAGCTGAATTGTTGGAACACCATCCAGCTAGCTTTGCTTTCATTCACCGCAAAAGATTGTTGGTATGTCAAGCTAATACAGCCAGTCTTCATACAGTTCTCCTGCATATTTGGTGGGTTCAAGCAAATCAAGATATCCATTTGCACAGAAGTCTCTACATGGAAGCCAAAGGGGCCATATGGGACTACTAAAAAAGCATAGCCCCTTAGAACAATAAATAAAAAGTCATGTGACTTTTATATTCTCTTTTGGCTCAGAACACATACACAAATGTGGAATAAGGAAAGTGTAGCAACAATTTGCTGGCAGCTGTTGTGGGGTGTAAGACCCAAGAAGACCAGTAACAAGAGCTGCCAGCACACGTTCTTTTAATCTGCTTTACTCAGGAAAGTAACTTTAAGGGGTTAACAATCTCAGTTTAATCAAACATACATATACTTATATTGTTCACTTAGTTCAGGGGGAGAAGATTAGCTCTCTGAACTTCAAGGCAAACACAAACAGAAATTACACACATCGACAGACAGACCTTGTCTGACCAAATCACAATACATAGTTACCAGAGAAGAACCAATGGGTTTGGGTTAGCAAAGAGGTGGGGGTGGGGGGGGGGCGGTGCCCTGCAGTTACAGCTTGCTCAGAGTCTCAACACTCCTTCCAAGAGTGTGCCTCAAAAGTCAAACACCAACCTTGCCTCTTATATACCCCTCTCAGGACCCTGGGGCACTTGATTACCTCAGTGCAAGAAAGAACAGTCAAAAATCCCATTTAGGGTATGGGAAAGTTAATGGCTAGTACCACCATAGACGACTCAATGACTCCAGATTGTCTTAGTGCTGAGAAACATTCCAAGACAAAAAGATCCCATTTCATCTGCCCCATTCAAACAAAGGCCAGAATCATTAAAGGCACCTAACAGAAGAACAGCAAAAAGTCCCACCTTAATTACTGATACAGAAAGGAGATACAGAGTAATGCATTTCTGCAATTTTTCATATCACAGTGGTAAGTCGGTAAGCTTGAGGTGAAGGTAGGGACACAAGTAGTTGGATTCAGATCTGTTTCCCTGCTCATCCCTAATTGACTTTTCTCTTAACTAAAATTTCGCATTACCATTCCACTGGACCCCCAAGTAGTAATGATGTCTCTTGCGCATTAATTAACTCCATCACCAGCTTGTGAATATCTTCTTGGACCCAAGGAATTTCAGAAAGATGTTTTTCTGGACCAGATGGTAGCAGTATCAGCAATTGCTATTCCCTTAAAGCAGTATTCTTGAATGATGTGGTGTCTTGATTGGGGGAGGGAATTCTTCCAGATGTTAAATTCGCCATAGGAGTTATAATTAAGAGGCCTTATTTGTTTGTTTAACCTAGGGCAAATTCATTTAAGTTGGAGGAGAGGTATGATAAACCAAGGGATGGTCATAATGCACAGGTGAACCACAAACAGCAGTTGTGACAGGGAGGAAGTGTGATCTCCTGTTGCCCATCCCTGCCAGGAAATCCCTGCCTGCCCATGTTAATTACGTCTTTCGAAGAGATGCTACATGATTCTAGGCTGGCCCTGTGTTTTCATGTTCTTTTTTGATTACTAACACCACCACTAACACCACTAATACCACTACTACCACCTTGAAGAGAACAAGATGGAGCAGTAGATAGAATGCTGATTGTAAACTCAAGAAGACCTGAGTTCAAATCCTGCCTCAGACACTTAGTGGTTGTGTGTGTGACCTGGGACAAGGTACTTAATAGTTCTCTCTGCCTCAGTTCCTTCATTTATAAAATGCTCTAAATTCTATGATTCTTTCATCTGTCCTGGGTCCTTCTCACTCAAAATGCTCAGGAATGAAATCAGAGGTTTCCAATTCTTGACCTATACTACTATCTCTTTAAAAATGCTTATTGCTCTTTAAGTTTTTGTTATTGCTAGGTATTAGGAAACATGCTCTGGAGCCTATGATCTCAGAATTCTAGGTGATAGCTGAGCTCAGGTGAGAATAGAGAATTTTTAGTAGGTAAGGGACATGAGAGGCAGTATGGTGTAATGAATAGAGAGCTGGCCTCAGAGCCACCAAGACCTGGATTCAAGTCTTGCCGATGACACATACTGGCTATGTGACTTTGGGTGAGTCATTTCAACTTTTAGGACTATAGGCAATTCTCTAATATGGGGCCTGGAATTTAACAAAGGGCAAGCAGAGACAATTATCTGAGTGAGGTATCCTTTATCAACCAGGGCATGCAACCTGGTAAATGGAGGGATCTTATTGCTTTGCCTACATTTTGTGCCAAAAGACCAGGAGTGGGGGGGGGGGGGGCGGGGG
>CM053623.1:89984032-90017447 GCA_028646595.1 Phalanger gymnotis | reverse complement strand
CCCAACTCTCCCTCTCCCTCTCTCTCTCTCTCTCCCTCTCTTTCCCCTCCTCCCCCTCTCTCACTACAGGTGTATCACCAGTGCCACTCTTAAGGCTTATCAAATCCTGGACAGAAAGAAGACTCAGAGCAGCACTCAGGCACAGGTATTGATAATTAGGAATCACCAACATGATACAGAAAAAGCTTAAGATAAAAATACAGAGAAAAAAATGGAAGGAGCCGGTCATGGGCGACCACACAAGGGAGCTATTCCAGATAATGAGGGGGGTAGAGAGAGGGTAGGAAAATCTGCTCTCAAAGTTCACTATCAAATGTAGCACAACAGATTCATCTTCTGAGAAAATAGCCTCATCAGTCTTTGTGAAGGTATCATGCTGACCTTTAAGGCATCACTACATTACAGTTTTTCATGCTGACAAGCAGAAAAGAAAATGCAAATGTTGAGTTAAATAAAGGAAAACAGGAATAAATGGGCAAGAGGTAATCTAGAGCAGACTGCGCCCTTCCTTGGCACAGTGACCCAAGTGCCGGCAATAAGTGGATAATCTATTCATTTAAAAATTGGGAGGGAGAGGGGGAATGTTCAGGTTTACTCTGATATTTTTGTTAATAGTAACAATAACACTGATGACACCCTAACATACTGGGGCCTGAGATTCAACTAGAGCCCAGGAATAGGAAGAAGATACCACTAGATGGAGTGTGAAGCAATACTTTCAAAAATCCCCTCAGGGAGGGGAAAGAATGTTGTTTTGTTCAAGACCCCGCTGAAGAACCTACAAAATATTAGAACTAAGATGGACTTAAAACATTGTCTAACCCAAACCCGTCATTTTAGAGCTAAAGGTCAAATCCCTTACTTCACAGAAGAGGAAACCAAAGCCCAGGGAGATAACATGATTTGCCTGGGATCTAGGGAAGACCTTTCCTCAATGTGTAATAACTGGAAATACCTCAAACAGCCAATCAGGTGTGATGTAGAGGGTTACCACTATATATCAAGAGAGGTCCACTGGCCAAAGGCAGGGGTCCCACACTGCCGAGTGAATGGAGATCCTACCTTTTGTTTGTTTCAATGCAGGTGATACAGTAGAATGAGTGTTGTATTTGGAATCAGAGGATCCAGGTTTGAATCCGGGCTCTGCTGTTTACTGCCTATACAAATAGCCCTGAAAGTAGAAAATAGCATTCTGGGGATTTGAGTTTAGACAATATGACTCCATAAAACAGGACTTTCCTCCACCAAACCATGTTGGAGACCAGAGGCTTTAGGGAGGAAACATTACCTAGAACCAATTACAAAAACTAAAAGGGGGCATAGAGGAAAATCAGGGTAAGGAAATGTTTGGGTCACCATGTTTCCCTTTCTTTGCTTACTATTCCTGAGGGGATGTTTCCTCTTAAACTCACAGCACACAGGTTTTATCCATTTCCTCCACAAAATAATGAATCCCACAAAGTAGTAACATGTATTTGACTTGGCATTGTTCAAAGTAATAATTATGTAAAATATGGTCATTGTTTCCAGTCCAATGCAACTATGCAATGTGAGTTTGACCACCTGGTTGATTATTTGAACTCCAACTAATGGAGAGAGACCTAGCTGTATTTACATGATATCTTTCTTTAACTCTAGGTTCAAATCCCACCAGTGACACTTGCTACCTCAGGTGACTTTGGGCAAAACTCTTAATCGACCTAAGCTTCATTTTCCACATCTGTCAAATGAGGAAGTTGAACTAGGATGTCCTTTGAGGACATAGCCAGGGGCTTATGACCAGAGAAGAACTTTCCTCAATGTGTAATAACAAGAAATACCTTAAACAGCAAATCAGGTATGATGCAGAGGGTTACCACTATGTATCAAGAGAAATCCACTAGCTATAGGCTGAGAGCCCACACTGCCAAGTGAATGGAGATGGTACCTTTTGTTTGTTTCAATGCATGTGGCACAGCAAAATGAGTGTTATATTTGGAATCAGAGAATCCAGGTTGGAATCCTGGCTCTGCTTTTTACTGCCTATATAAATAGCCCTGGGCAAGTCTTTGTGACTCAGTTTCTTCCTTTTATTAATAAACAAGCATTTCTGCAGAGGTTCAGACCAGCACTGTTCATTCTGCAAATTGGGAATTCCGTCTCTACCCAACCAACCTCCACCTTACATTTTCTTGTAATTGTGAAACAAAAGACAAAATTCTCCAGAAAAGTAAAACAAAAATACATAGTTTTAGTTTAAGATTTTTTTTTTTAACTTAACAAACAAAACAACGGCAAATGTAAATTCTGGAAGCTCATACCAGAAAAAATATCTTCTTACAAATCTAAGTCTTTCAGGGTCCAGGTAAACACAAAGGTCATCTCTCTAGATCTGGTCCCCAGATAAACTAAGGGACCTTTCTTTTGGTTAACAAAGGGATATTCCTTCCTTGTAATCACTGGTCCTGATCTCTTTGAGGGAAGTAAGTATATATCCAATCTTGTTATGGTTCCTGATTCTAGGGAGTCAAAGAAAGACTTCTTGGGATGCCTTCCCATTCTAAACTCCCAGTTCCTAGCTCCCTCTTAGTAGAAGCTGTCCTTGGTGTGATGGATTTTGCATTTTTTCCTTGGAAGAACACTGCAGTACTAATGCAATATTCTGCTACTGCTGCTAAAAATGATCTATGTGTGCTCCTGGGCTTAAGGATATGTGATTTCTAGAGAGCAAATATGCCCTTAAAAGCTGGGGAAAAAACCGATTCTACTTGACTATGCAAAGAATTCCCAACCGTTTTTTAATTTGGTTTTGTTAAAGAGGGCACATTTGCATTCCTTGCCTTGTGGCTTTTAAGAATATCAAAAGCATCTCCCTCCTTCCTGTGTTTTGTAAAATGAGCAGGCAGGCTTCGAACAACACTAACATTTAAACCAATACTCCCGAGGTTTGGAGGTTTTTCATTTTGTCATGCCTGAGTTTCTTGTGCACTCCCTTCCTTCCTCCCAGTCCCCATCTTTTCTAAAGCCCTGGGCTAGATGAAGGGTCTCAGAAATGGAGTTCATCTGTGAAAGATTGTGTGTGCACACATACAGGCATGTCCCAAAAGTCTTAGCGCAGCTTTAAGCTGTCATAACTTAAAGCTACATTAAGAATTTTGGGGGACAATTTGTATATGGAAGGCAGCCCACCTACAGCTGAGGGAATATAGAAGAGGGAGGTTGTATTTTTTGACCTTTTAAAAATCTTGTTATGTTCTGAACACTTTAGCTCATTCATTCAATAAATATTTGTTGTTCCCTATTTAGTATGAATGGGATGGATAATTGTGAAGACTTCACAGGGTATGTCTAATGGAGAGGCTTTGGGATTTGGCCTTGTAATTTTGGAAGGCACGCCCTTCCCCCTCTTCCCCCCCCCCCCCCAGATATTAGAAGATAATGAATTTCCTGTGAGCTATTTGTTCTTTGCTCTAGGAAGATCTCTCCTTCCCCTAGACTTTCAGCCGCCACCCAGGCAGTTGAGTTCTGATAGGGAAAAACCTGGATCAACCTTGGTCCTCTGTGTAGTTTTCGTGCCTAGACTGTAAGCCTACCTCCCAGCCAATGTTGAGAAGGGGATAGAGGTAGGTGGGAATCTTTTTCATTAAGAGTATGAATTAGGACAGGTTCCCTTTTATCTCACCTCCTCCATTATGGAGGTGTGCCCAAATCTTGCAAGGTTCGTGAAATAAATTTACTTTGTTCCTCCTAAGGATGTCTCTCCTATTATTTAAAAATTCTGTCCCATACAAGTACAAGGTATCATGCTAAGCGTTATGGAGGATATAAAGATGAATAAGATGAGCTCTCTGTCCTCATGGAGCTGATGGTCTAATAATTAATTGTACATCCTAAGTTCATCACCTTATGGTGCTTAATACTTGGGCGGCAGTATGGTTTTATGAAAAGTACATTGGGCTCACACTTCTTCCAAGCCCTAGATGTGTGACTTATTGACTACATGACCCTGTGTAAGTCATATAACTTCTCTGAAACAGTTTCTTCATCTGTAGGATGGGGATAATAATGATTGCAAATGGCCAAGTTATTGTGAGGAATTTGGGGTGTTACATAAATGTTTTATTACTTTTCTTTTCTAAAGTGTTATGTTTGAAATTCAAATGTGCTTCGGGACTGTTGAGGTCTAGGGACATTGGGAACCCTGAAATTCAAGGGCAAATGATGTGGGTCCTGCCTCGAATTAATTCAACCCAAGCCTTCTTTCTTCCTTTTATTCATAAACAAGCAAGGCAAGGTTTATTAGAACACAGGTTGGGGTGGGTGAGATTTTAAGAATCTGCTCTATTGGCCAGCTTTTAAGAATCTGAGCATTTGTGATGCTTGTGGACCAGATTGGGCAAGTGGGCCAGATTGAATCTGAGCGATTTAATGGGGGCAAGATGGACCTTATGTGCAGAAAGACTGTGAGAAGATCTGGATGTCATCAAGGAGTGACCAATAGCCTTGGGGTGACTGGGAGGTAACAGGGAAGGTCTCTAGAAGGAATCAAGTAAATGAAGGGCTGAGTTAGGTTAGAGGTTAACAGAGAATTGGAAGTTTGTGCGTGGGGCCACAATGTAAGGCCAGTTGAAAGGATTACTGGGATGAGTTGATGACTTAGGCTTTTCCTTTTGGGGGTCCAGATCCCAAAGACATGGTTTTTTCCTTTTAGGGGTTCAGATCCCATCCCCATCAGGATTACATTTGTAGTGGAGGTAAACAAACATTCCTCCCCTCCCCAAAAAAAGCCCTTTCTTGAAGTGCCCCGGAACATGTTTATTTAGTTGTGCTTTCAATAGTGTTAGAAGCTGTGTAATAGCTTAAGGCTGCACTAAGCCTTTTGGGTCACCTTGTATAGGAGTCAAATTCAAAATAGCCTTGATGCATTGGAAAAAAGTAAAGAAACAGAATGGAGGTCAACAAGATAGTCAAGTTAGGAGGAAATAGAAACTGTAGAAATGAAAGATAAATAGTATTTGGTGATGTGTGAGTCCAGGAGAATATTAATAGTTTACATATCACTTCAAGACTTACAAAGTGCTTTGCATACATAGTAATAACTAACACATCACATTTTAAGGTTTGCATAGTGCTTTACAAATATTATCTCATTTTATCCCCACAACAACCCTGGAGGTAAGTGCTATTATCTTGTTTTACAGATCACTAAACTGAGCCAGGCAGGTTACCGTACTTCCCCATGTATAAGATGCACCTTTTCCGGAAAAATTTGGAGTCTAAAAACTGGGTGCGTCTTGTACAGTGGTTGTAGTTTTTTTACTTGCATTTTCCGCTTTTTAGTGCTTGTTGTCTTTGCGCTCATTGTTTCTCATTTGTTACTGCTATATTAGGTTATGTTTTGCCATGTTCTGCCCAGAAATGGCTCAGCAAAGATTTTCCTACAGTGCTAAATCCAAATTAAAAGTGATCCAATTTGCAAAAGTGAATGGAAACCGTGCTGCTGAACGTAAGTTTCATCCTCCTCCAACTGAGAAAACAATCCGAGACTGGCTACAGGAAGAAGAAACCTTACTGAAAACTCCGTGGCAGAAGAAGGACATGAGAGGCAAGTCAGCAAAATGGCCTGATTTAGAGAGGGAATTGAAGATATGGTTTGAAGAGCAAAGGGCAATTGGAATTCCTGTGTCCACAAAGATGGTTCAGCATGAGGCAAGAAGAATTGCTGATGAAAAAGAAGTTATTGATTTCAAAGGAGGACACAATTGGTGCTTCAGGTTTATGAAATGGAATGGACTAAGCATGTGTACAGGCACCAGACTTGCCCAAAAGATGCCTGAAAGCTATGAGCAGATGAATAAAACTTGAGTTTAATAACTTTATGTAATAGATTTTTTTCCCAAATTTTGGGCCCCAAAATTATGGTGCATCTTATAGATGAGGAAATACGATAAGTGACTTGTCCAGGATCTGATCTTGGTAAATGGTGTAAGATATTTGTCTATGTTCAATTTCTGCCAGACTGCTTTCCAACTTAACCAACGATTTTTTTTTTTACCAAATAATGAATTTTTATACCAAAAACTTAAGTGTTTACACTTGTCAAACACAAGGTTACTATGATCATTTGCTGTTGTAAATTGTACGTCTACTCTGTTCCACTGATCTACCTTTCTATTTCTTAGCCAGTACCAGATAGTTTTGATAATTATTGCCTTGTAATATAATTTAAGATCTGATATTGCAAAATCTCCTTCCTTTACATTTAAAAAAATTAGTTCCTATGATATTCATGACTGTTTGTTCTTCCAAATGAATTTTGTTACATTTTTTTTCTAACTCAGTAAAATAATTTTTTGGTAATTTAATTGCAATGACACTGAATATATAAATTAGTTTAGGCAAAGGTCCATCATTCTATCCACTACACCAACTAGCTGCCTCTATGATTTCATTCGATCCTTAGAACAATCCTGTGAAAATGACAGTGCATGTATTCCCTCCCATTTTACAGATGAGGAAAGTGATCTCTCAGAAAAGATCAAATGACTTGCCCAAGGTCACACAACAAATGTCAAAGACAGGACCCAAATCTCATTCCAAGGTCATGAGGTCAAACTAGATGATAACTGAACTTGAGTTGGAAATACTATAACAGTCAATGTGACAGTGGAATTAATATAAACGCAGAGGCAGTTCTTGTATTCTATTTGACCTTGGCTCAACCACTATTGAATCCACTTCTTGGTTCTGCATCTGAAAAGGAATGTGAGGAACTTGGAGGAGATCCAGGGGAGAGCAACAAATATGATTAAAGGGTTGAAAAATAGGGCCTTTGAGGAAGAGATAAAAAGAAGTTGGAGGCATGACTTAAAGACGGTTATTAAGCTCCAGTTGCTTAAAAAGACTAGCAAGAGGAAAGGGTCAAACACTTCAAGGAGAGGGACTGAAGTTAGATGTAGCAGGGAGGGGAGCTAACAATTAGACCGTTCCCAAGGAAAGGGAATGGAGGGCCTTAAGAAAACGTCTCTGGTCTATTCTATTTAATTCAACAACCATTAATTGGATACTATTGTGTGCCAAACTCTGGCGAAGAGCAAGAAGAATTTTTAGACCTGACCTCTGCCTTTAAGTTACTTACAATTTTATTGAGAAGGTGAGACATATATGCTTGAAATATTGTATGTTTCTTGGAAGAACACTGGCTCGGTACCTGAATTCAAATTCAACCTCTGACACTACCCAGGTGATCTTGGGCAAATCATTCAAACCTCCTTGGATTTCAGTGTCCTCAGCAGTAACGAAAAAGATTTGGACTAGATTGCCTCTGAGTTTCTATCTAACTCTAGCTCTACGATCCCAGAATTCAATGTGTAGGGGATTTGACATTTAACAGCTCCTCACTCTTAAAGCCCAGAATGTAATTACAAGTTGTTAATGAAGTGTTAAATTAACTATGAAGGCATTTCTAAGCTAGATCCCTTTATGAAGCATGAACTTCTTTCTCTGAGTGAATCAGAAGAAAATCCTATTGGCTGACAGAAGATGGTATACCCCTGGTGACTTTTAGAAGACAGTTTATGAGCTATAGAGAAAGCTTTGTGGAAGAGATCCATAGTGGGGGGGGGGAAGATAGGTTGGAGAAAGGAATTCTTTTGCCTTCTTTGTTGGTCATGGCATGTAGCAGAGTCTTACCTAGAGGAAGACACTTCATTGAGAAATAAAAGAGATCATTGTTTGAGATAATTCAAGGTACAGGTGAGGGAATCAAAGGCATGTACTCCAAATGGATGCACGTGTAGAAAGGTAGACACTCATTAGATGAAGCAGCTTCAAGAAATAGGAGAAAAAAAACCAGCTATGGACTCAAGAGACCTACTTCTGGCAATGGAGAGGAGCATACCCTGGGAACCCACCTGAACACCTCAGCTGACATACTACACCCAAAGGGAGCATGTAGCAACAGGAGTGGTGAGTTGCTTTTGCCACATATGTATCTCACATGCGTCCATCACTGCCATTGTTGTGTCCAACCTGTGGTAGAGCTTGTATTGGTCTGATCAGCCACAGTCAGACACACTGAAACTTGACTGTAGCATAGTGATGTCATTTTGGTCCTCTTCAAGAATGAAGAACCACCACCACCACCATCACTTTTACCAAATTTGAGCACACTCTTTCCATGGACACTATATTTGTGGGGGAAATGTGGCAGTTTTATGTGGGGAATGTTTTGCGACTACTGTTTTTATTATGCCATCTTAGTAAATGGTTCATTATGCCTACTGTCTGATTGTTAATGAGAAGGAAATTGGTGGGGGCTTATGAGCTGCATTAGTAAGAGTGTTCAACTATAGGCTTGCTTTTAGAACTGGAGATAGCAGTCACCCTCTGGGCACCCAGTCCTTGAATATAATTGCAACTGGGAGGACTAGCCCAGAGAGGATAGTTATGCAATCTTGGCATAGAGGTGACCCTAGCCTAGGTTTTAAAAGGAAAGCAAGTTCTGATAGCTCCTGTTGAGATGGAAAGGCTTCAAGTATGGAGCCAGCGACAGATTATATGCTTGTCACCCAGAGACCAGCCTAACAATTCAGAGCGGCTCATCACTAAGTTATTCACAGTGTGGTAAATGTTCAGCCACAACCATTCATCAGGACTGTCTATTGAGGTACAGAGGGAGGACTTGCTATCTTTGGTGAGATAGTCATACCCACAAAATTGTGGTATTATACTTCAAGGATCTAATTGAGTGCCTCAGAATCGTGGCTCACATTTCAATTGAATTCTCCTTGGAGTTGGGCGAAGGGGCTTAATGGCCACTCAAGGTTCTATTTGTTCGATTTGTTCACCTGTTCTATTTGTATCGATTATGCTTGCAAATGATGTAATGTCTGCACACCATGATTTTTTTCAACATATGTTCTCATTAAAGCCGTTTGGAAACCTGTCATTTTGTTTGCCTTGTGTTGTCGGTGGAATGTTGTATACTGATACCTGTATTTTCTATCCCCTTTATTTTTTAATTAATCAGAACTAGATCAGGATATTAATAATAACAACAGCTAACATTTGCAAAGAGCTTTAAGGTTTACGGAGTCCTTTAAGTGGTATTTCATTTGATCTTTACAAAGACCCTGGGAGGTAAGCGCTGCTATTATCTCCATTTCACAGATGAGGAAACAGAGGCACAGAGCAGGTTAATCGATTTGTCCAGAGTCACACAACTAGTAAGTGTCTGAGGCTCAATTTGAATTCAGGTCTTCCTGATTCCAGGTTCAGTGCTATATGCACCATACCACCTGCATTTTAGATACACACCATGAACTGCCTTTTAGTGAATGCCTGCTTAGAGTGGCCAATAAAGCATGTTATTTGTTCTTTGTTTTGGGAGTCATAGGTTCAAGGTGGTCTGAAAGGCTTCTCTGGTCATCAAGATGAAATCTCACCCAGCCTCCGTTTGGGGGACACCTGAAACTGCCATCTAGGAGGTTCCAAAGCCTTGGGAAATTCATTCAAAGAGTGTGTTGGTAAGCAAAATGGGCTCCTTAGCACTTAGTTCAACAAGTGCCCTTAAAGAGTTTGGCTTTCATTTCCTTTGAGTAATTCAGTGTATTTCACTGAGTCTTACTAAGTGCTAAGCCCCAGGCTCTAACCCCTATTAGGTGTTTACCTAACCTATGTGGATGTGAACCTCCCAGGATCCTAAGGGGAGGGACTAACTCAAGAGCCAGTCATAGCAGCCTAAGTTCTGGTCATTCAGATGACATTTGATGACATCCAAAGCCCTATAAGAAGAGAGAACAGAGCCATTTGCACAGGGCTCTCACCCGTGATGGTGCTGATGCAGAGACTCCGGGCAGCTGTAGCAAAGGAGCCCTCCAGCCCGTAAACTCAGATGCTGAGACTTTGTTGAACTCTGGTAACTATGTATTGGGATTTGAATCAGACAAGGCCTGTCTGTCGATGTTTGTAATTTGTTTGTATTTTGTTCTGAAGTTCAGGGTGCTGGCTTTCTCCCCTGAACTAAGTGAATGATATTTGTATGCTGAATTAAAGCAAGCTTGTCAAACCCCTTAACACAGCTTTCCTTAGTTAAGCAGATCAAAAGAACCTGTGCTTTTGCAGTGTGCTGGTAGCGTTCTTGTTGTTGGGCTTTCACCCCCACAACAGCTGCTAGCTGGATTGTTGAAACAAATAGTCGTAGGATCAAAGATCTAGAACTGGAAAGAACCGTAGAGGCCATTTATTTCAAACCATTCATTTTACAGATAAAGAAACTGAGACTTATCTACTAGCCCAAGATCACTCAGGTAAGTAACCAAGATAGGATTTGAAACTTAGTCCTCAGACTCCAGGCAGTGAGGTGGCTCAGTGGGCCTGGAGTCAGAAAGTCCTGAGTTCAAATCCAGCCTCAGATATTTACTACCTGTGTGACCCTGGTTAAATCACTTAACCCTGTTTGCCTTAGTTTCCTCATCTGTAAAATGAGCTGAAGAAGGAAATGACAAACCACAGAACTAAAAAAGAAATCAATTATATTAAAATTTTTTTGGGGGAAAACAATTCTCAGACTCCACATTAAGAACTTCCAGACTAGATAATCTCCAAAGATCCTATAGTTCTCAATCCTATGATACCCATCATCTTAAGTTCATATAAGGAATGTTCATTTATACCAGGGGCTCTTAAGTATTTTTGTGTTATGGACAATATGGCAGTCTGGTAAAGCCTATGGACTTCTCAGAATAATTTTTTTGGTTTTTTAAAAATTCATGGTTAAAGGAAAAGCTAAATTTCAGTTAGAGGTTAGTGAAAATAAAGATGCATTTTTTTTCCACCCAAGTTCATGAACCCTCTGGAATCCATCCCCCTGTTGAGGGTCTGTAAATGCCAAACCAAGAACCCCTGATTTATACTTTCAAAATATTCACATTCTACAGCAACAGTAGCTACACTGTTCTAAACACATTTAGGGATCATTACAAAGAGAATTTTCTGTTTGAGTAATTGATTCCAGCAACGTTATGAGATGGCTTTATCGTTCACTCATTCATTTGACAAATATTGGATCACAACAGCACATTCAATCATTACAAACATTGACACGAGGTCCAGAAAGATCCCAGGTGGGGAGAGAAAATTAGCAAAGGTCTTGAACTTCTTCTCCCCTCCCCCCTAAATGATCATACTATTCATTTTCTTTACTTTGTATCTATGCTAAATTCTGCAGGTACCAATCCATTTATATTCCCCTATACAGCTAGAACACATGTACTCTACTATACTTTCTCTATTAGTTGATCCCCAAAATATCAATAAGTACTTATTCATATGCCCATTCTCCCATTTTTACAGAATTTTTATGAAAATGATCTATACACATAAGTAGAATATCCCTGCTGGATATTTAAGAAGGGAAAAATAGACTTTTGCAAATGATATCCTACAGGAGACCACATATTTAGAATAATACAGCTGGCTCAGAAAAGTCTTATGATTAGAGGGAATTATTGTTAGGAGCTAACGGAAACTCTCAGAAGAAACAGGAAGAAATAAATAGCAAATATTTTGGTCTATGCACCAGAGGATGGTTTATGGCCAGCTTTTGCTAGGATAACTCTATTTAATATGAAGCACATTAAATATGACTCATATTTTTCTTGTCACTACCTATATAATATTTACTTTTACAAGTGATGTTGCCCAGATGAA
Source organism: Phalanger gymnotis (assembly GCA_028646595.1). Classification (NCBI taxonomy): domain Eukaryota; kingdom Metazoa; phylum Chordata; class Mammalia; order Diprotodontia; family Phalangeridae; genus Phalanger; species Phalanger gymnotis. The sequence continues at coordinate 90,005,756 of CM053623.1, read as the reverse complement.
TCTGCTTTTTTCCATATAAACAATGGAAACCACATTGAGTCTAAGGTGAATTCCCTTGAATAGAAGACAGTTCAGATTTAGCTTGACAACCTAAGCCCTCTGGGTCTGGATTTGGAAAAACACCGTCCCCAATCTTGAATGCAGGTATGTTCAGACCAGTCTCAATCGGTGAATTCCAATTATATAAACTATTATACATACATATGAATAGCCATGATTGTACAAGTATAGATACAATGGTAATTATGTCTATTTCTTTGGTTTTATAATGATGCTCTCAGAGATTCATTATAGTTTAATTGAGATATGATTGTTAAATGAAAAAAAATCCTATACATAGTCTCAAGATTTCCTGGGATTTAGATGGTTTTGAATAACTTCAATCTTCAAAGTATTTTAACTCAAGCAGAATCTTTAAAAGCCCTGGAGATACTTTTATCAGTAACTCAGTAATGATGTTAACAATTTAGCATACTTTGATATTTGATGGATCTGTGATCTTCTTAATGTGGGTACTCCCTCCAATGGTGTAACCCATTTACGCCCTCTTCTCTTGTATAATTCTTGCCTATGTCCTCACATAAATCCTCCACAGGAATCTATTCTCTCTCTCTCTCTCTCTCTCTTTCTCTCTCTCTTTCTCTCTTTCTCTCTCTCTCTCTCCCCCCCCATGGATAGCACATGGGCTAAGTGAGTGATTCACTAAGTGAGTGATTCTCTTATTCCCATCATGCATCTCTTCCATGATGTCCTTTGCACCATTTGTCCTGTATAATACTTGATTGTACTATGCTGAAGTCAACTCATACATACATGAACCTCTCCATTACTTTTGGTAATCTGCATATTTAATTCTTCAGAGACTGTGGGAGACTATAATTCACAGCCATATAAGGCCATTGGGATAATATTGATTTTTAAAAGATCAACCTTTGTTTCAGGGTAAAACCTGGTACAATTTTCAAATGGATTCTAATGTAATCCATTTCTTCTCTTGCTCAAATACAATTCTGGGCTCACTTCACTGACCATTTATAGTGTCTATCCCAGACACACACATACACACACACACACACACACACACACTCATGCACACTAATGGACCCTATCTATTGATTGTCCCCCAGAATATCATTAAGCACTTATTCATATGCCTATTTTCCCACTTTTACAGAATTTTATGCAAATTAAATATACACATTAATAGGATATCCTTAATGAACGTATGAGAAATGAAAAATAGGCTATTGCAAATAATATTCTATAGGACACCACATATTTAGAATAATACAATTGACTCAAAAGGTAAAAATTGCAAAATCTCATTATAGACAGTTTTTACTTTACATAAGTGGACCACTTTGCCTTGGCAGCGGTGGCAGCTGTGGTGGTCTTCCCACGAGTCCATTCTGTTTTTACTTGGAGGCTTTTATTTATTTATTTTTTGGGTGGGAAGTGGGTGGGTGGGAGGCCACAGATTACTGAGTGGAGCGGCAGGAGTAGAGAGAGAAAGAGTACGATTCTGTATGGTAAAGTTAACATAAGTATTTTTTTGGAATGCGGATTTGTTTCAGAATCCTTTACATAAAGTCGAATTTGCATAATAGGAACTTACATATTGCAAGAACTGTCTAGATAGCATTGTTTGTCGATAATTTGGCAATCACAAGAAGTACATATGTGTTTCTATTCAAAAACATACAAGAAGTAGCTATGGCACAATAGATAGAGTTCTGGGCTTAGAGTCTAGAGGAGCTGAGTTCAGATTATACCTCTGAGAGTAACTATTTGACGCTGGATAAATCCTTGTAACAGCAAGCAAAGTGGGACTTTTTGCTGTTTTTTTCTTTTGGAGTGCTTCTCAGCACTAAGGCAATCAGGTGGGTTAAATGAGTCTTGCCTTTGTTTGAATGAAGAGTCTTTGATTGAATCAATAGTCCTTGACTGGAAACAGTATATATATACTCGGAGGTTAGCATTTTGCTTTGGGACTCACTCATTGGAAGAATGTTGGTGTGATTTGGCCAGATGAGACTCTGGGTAGCTATTAAGGAGCTCCCCAGCTTTGAAAACCCATATGTTGGTGCTTCTCTCTCTGGTAACTGTATGTATCACTACAGTCAGACAATTAGAAGCCTGTCTGTTGATTTGTGTTATTTTTTTCTGTTTGTAATTTCTGTTTATATTTGCTCTGAAGTTCAGGGTGCTGACTTTTCCCCCTGAACTATGTGAATGATATATGTATGTTTAATTAAAGAAAGCTTGTTGACCCCTGAAACAGCTATCTTTCCTTGGTAAAGCAGATAAAAGAACCTGTACTAGCAGCCAACCTGGGTATGTGGTTGCTGTTACAATCCTTTAACCTCTATGTATCTCAAACAACTCCTTATGTCTTGTCCACTAAGTCAGATGGATAACAATCAGTTGGTTGCAATCTCATATGTGAAATTCCTGTTCCCCAGATTACAGATCCTGTATACATATACACACATTTAACGTTTGCTAGTAGAGTTAGATGGTGGATGAGAGAGGAAGAAAAAGGCTGAAGTCAGGTGGTATTTTTGAGATAAGAAGGTATTTTAATCTATCTAAGGATTCCTATGTCCATTTCTCTCCAAAATTCCTACTGCTTTGGGATACAGAAACAATTACATATTTTCATACTTAAACTCTTTGCTAATGCTCTATTCTAGGCAATATAAGGATAATATTCAAGGAACAGCTGGGAGTTGCTGTTCATTCGGCCAGATAGATGGTGGCTGTTGCTGGAAAGTAATCATTAGTCTCTTCCCAGGGACCAGAAAAGCATCCATACTCACTGCTCTTATGGAGTTATTGTCACTCTGGAGATATTGCAGGAGACTGTAAGTTTTCAGTGGCTCAGTAGCCAATACCAACTCACTCATTCCTACCCTCCCCATTTCATCCCACCCTCACCCCACTTATAATCCTTAGATCGGATTCTCAAAGTATGGTTGAAGTACATTTAGGGTTCCAAGACCCTTTTAGGGGGGTCTTCAAGGAGTATTGGTAATTAAGGTGGGACTTTTTTATTTTATTTTTTTTTGCTATTTTCCCTTTTGGAGCCCTGAAATAATCAAATGCCTTTGTTTCTTTGATTAAATCCAGGAGTCTTTGATGATCTGCTTAAGAAAGAAGAAAGCCTAGTTCACATAGGTTTGAGTCCCAGAGTTGTGATGCCTGAAGAAGCATCATGTGGTTTTGAGTTGCGTGATTGTGATGCCCTTTGACCCTGAACAGGGCATATAAACTTAGAGGTTAGTGTTTTGTTTGGGGCTCACTCATTGGAAGAGTGTTTGTGTGGAGACTCTGGGTAGCCATTAAGGAGCCCCCGGCTTTGGAAAACCCAGATCTTGGTGCTTTTCTGATAACTATATTTATTGTGATTTGGTTAGACAGAAATGTTGATCTGTTTATGTTGTCTCTGTTTGTAATTTCTGTTTGTATTTGGTCTGAAGTTCAGGGTGCTAACTTTTCCCCCTGAACTAAGTGAATGATATATGTATGTTTGATTAAAGTGAGATTGTTAACCCCTTAAAGTTGCTTTCCTTAGAAAAGCGGATTAAAGAACTTGTGCTAGCAGCCTTCCTGTGTGCTGGTGTTGTTGGTCTTACACAGCCACAGTAGTAGCAAGCAACATTGTTGTTACACAATGTCAAAATTATTTTAATAATAATAATTAAGACGACAGTATTTGCCTACTAAAATATTCCCTTTTTCAACAATGTGTCTGTTAGGCCAGATTTCCTCATATGTTTCAACCAAAATAACACATCACAATAGATTAGAAAAAGCAGATATAAGAATCTAGCTGCCTTCTATTAAGCTAGACATTAAAGAGATTTGCAAAAATATGTAAAACTGCCTCTCTTCTCACTTAATTTTTTTTTGGAAAATATGGCTATCTTTAGTAAAAATATGTAATTCATATTTGTGGGTTTATTATTATTTTCAATGACTACATATTTTAACATTTTATCAGTTTTCATTTCTAATATGGTAAATATCAAGATATTACCCACATAACGAAAACTCTTTTGGATGAAAAATTTTTTTTTTTAGTGTAATGGGGTCCCTGATAATTTTTTTAAAGTATACTGTGTAGGAATTCTGGGATCAAAATGTTTGAGAATTGCTGGCTTAGATCAATACCTTGATTCATCTATTCCCATTACCTACTGAACTCTATCATGGGTTCTTTGGAGAATTTAACTAAGCAGCAAGATGGAGAGACAGAGATAATGTACTCCCATTCTATCTCTGTTTTCAATGGGCCCCTGGCCTGGCACATCACCAGTTCAATTAAATCAAACATTTAATAAGTGACTACTCAGTATAATGGGCTTTGTATGATGCACAAAAGTAAACAAGACAGGGTCCCTACTCTCAGTCAAAAAGCTTGCAATTTAATCGGAGAGATGCATACCCAGAATGCTCTGTCTCCTTACCTCCTACCTCCTGGAGCCCCCTGCTCTGTCCTTTTAAGGTTCAGGTCAAGTACTAACTTTTTCACAAGGCCTTTCCTGATTATCCTTGTTGGTATCTCTACCTTTCTCCTCCTCCTACAAGGGCCTGCCAAAATGATTTTGTGTTTATTTTCCATATATCTGGTATTCACTTGTTTGTGAACATTTTGTTTTCCTGCCATAAAAAATAAATTTATTGAAGTCAAGGGCGGTCTTACTTTTGTATTTATATCACCAGCATGTAGCACAGTGGTTGGTATATGGTTGGCATTCAAACAAATGCTTGTTAGTTGACAGATTTATACACAATAACTATTATATGAAATAGAAGAGAGTTATATACAAAGTGCTATGAGAATTGTGAAGAGGGAAGGATCACTTTTGGCTGAGGGGATCAGACAAGACTTCTTAGAAGCAAAGGGCATGTGAACTGGGTCTTAACAAATGGACAAGATTTCGACAAATAAATATGAACAAGAAAACGTAGAACTCTGGGTTGAGAGAATTATATAAAGGAATCAAGATAGAAATCATGTACTAGATAACAGGAATATTCAGTTCCAACAACCTTAAACATGTTGCACATATTAAAATCTCTTTTATATTAAGTACTCCAATGGACTTACCAATGGTATGCAAAAGTATTGTTTGATTTCTTAAAAAAAAAGATAGAAGTCATGGAATATGCTCAGGGAATGGCAAGGGGAAGAGCATTTACAAATGAGGGTATAAGAATAGGCTTGTACAGAAGGTGGCACCTGACTTGAACCTTGAAGAAAGGAGAATTCTCAAAGAATTACATGACAAAAAAAAATGATGGGCTGGCCATGTATTGAAAGCAATTGATTATCAAAGGAGCCCAGCTACTCCATTGCTAAACCCCTGATGCCAGGAGAATAAAAGGGAGATCGTCTGCACGTTGGATGGATACCCTAAGGCAAAGTTATGAGAGGGTAGGGATCAGAGTTGCCCAAGATGGGCAGTCATAGATGGGCTGTGAAGTGCATTATTGGAGGAAATATACACATTGCTGAGATTATAGATCCATTGGACAACTGCATTATAGTCAGATGATGGTATTGGAGACTGGAGAGACTAGAGTCAAGGAGGGTAGCTAGGAGATTGTCCTGTTAATTCAGGTATGAGAAAATGTGAGTCACAGGCTTAAATTATACTGGTTGTAGTAGGAATGGTGGTCACGATGATTCAATGAAGTTTGCAGAGGCTGATTTAAGCTAAATGGGCAGTTCTTTTGTCTCTGAGAAATTAGATGAAAGCTAATTATATGTGCAAATTGCTTTGCAAATCTTAAAAGGCTACATAAATGCTAGCTATTAATTTTTATTATTATAACCTCAGTTGAGGGTATGGTTGTCACTGATTTCTGCTGAGAGTGTAACAGGCAAACCAAAGGATCAGTCTTGGGATCTCTGGTTTCCTTCAAGGCTCAGCTCATGCTACTTTCTACATGGAGCCTTTCCTGATTCCTCAGATGCTAGTGCCCTCCCTTACAAGATACTGTATTCTTTTTTGTGTTCTTATTCTCTATATAAATACATATTTTCTTCATTAGAATGAAATATGTATACACACACATATCTTCTTCATTAGAATGTAAGTTCCTTGGGGACAGGCACTTTTTCATTTTTTGTTTTTTGTCCCCAAGCTCTGTATTATTCTCTATCCCAAACTCAATAGATATGTTCACAACTATAACATCATACTCCCCCTTTTTCGTACCCCCACACGTAACACAATGCCTAGCACATAGTAGGTGCTTAACAATGATTTTTTTTTTTGCTTGTTTATTTGGATCAGGAAAAGCTCAGACTATATTGAAATGAACTGCAGGTGCTACATATGAAATTCAAGGGACAGCTTTCAGGGATCATCCAAACCTATCCCTTTCACGTTGTAGTCAGCAGGTGGGATCGACAGTGCTTATAAGGTATTTCTCAGATCAGCAGAAGCACTTTTGTATGTGGACAGTACATGTTTTGCTGTAGAGAAGGCTCTTAAGTTAAATCTTCCAAAAGTTAGTAATTGTTCTGGGGTGTCTTCCTCTCATCAATAGGACATGTACTTTGTGTTAATGGGGAGATGTGGCTTGGAGTCATCTTCATTCTCTCACTTTTTTCCCTCATGATGAATTTCACACATTTGTGTGATGCCTGGCTGGGATTAAGAGGGCAGTCTCTGTTTTTTGTCCGTGTGAAGCTTACTGTCACTTACAGAGATTGAGCTATGACCTTGATGTAAGGTGATCTAATCAGCTTCCTCACACTCCATGCTGGAGACCAAGGTTCTGGATCCTTCTTCTAAAACACTTTGAGATGGCAAGAAAACACTGCAAATATGTTGAACCCCCAACCCAGCTTCTGGCAAAGCTTTCTTCTAGGCTATCCTTCAACCAGATGCTACACAGGCTTTGAGAGACCACCTCCCATACCCTCTATCACAAAGGCACTTCATCATGTATTTCTTTTCCCCCTCTTTCCTTTCTTTTTCTTCAACAACTCAAAACCAATATGAATTTTTGGAGATTTTATTATGCGGAAGAGTGATAGACTAAACAATATTTTGAATGCTGTATAAGATTATTAAGTACTAAATGCTGTGATCCTTTATGCAAATCCTTCCTTACTTTACCTCTTCTATTTCCTGTTTAATTCCACTTCTTTTCCTCCCAGAAAACTTTATATTTTTCCATATCCCAATCTACCATGTGACAAGTATGTTTAAAAAAATTACATTACTTCTCTTCTCCACGTGGGAGACATCACAAAATCCTGTATATGTAACATGGGTCCCATGTGACTTTGGAACCCCCTAGCTATTCCAGTTTCAGTGAGGAGTGTTTGGGGACAGATGTTTGGATAATCAATTAAGCAATATACAGCTTGAAACTCTATCCAGTGAATTCCCTACCAACAGATCTTAAGCGGCAAATTCAATAGCAAAGCCTTTAATTAGGACAGAATAGCAAGGGAAAATTCCCAATACATAAAAGAGTGCACCTGACTATGGATGCCTACTCTGTCAAGGACAGAGGGAATGTTACCCAAACAACTCGCACTCTTAGGATTGCATTCTCCTGAATACTTTTCTTGGCTCTGACTTCTAGCAGTTGGCTATTACTTCATTAAGGTTCCACTCTGCTTCCACAAGGGCCATTCCCCTCTGCTTCTGAAGCTGTCACTTGCTGCTTCTCCTCAAAGCTGCAGGATTACCTCTCCCCTGAGCTTCTGACATCTGCTGGAACCACCTTTCACTGCTGGGGCTTCTTTCTCAAAAGGAGTGTTGCAGTCCTTTTGAGACTGTCTTGGCAAAACATGCTGAGGGCTAATCAACACTTTTTTAAAATACATTTTTATTGCTGTCTATTGTTTTTCCATTGCCTAAATTTCCCCCTGTATTCCTCCCCTTCCCCCCTCCTAGAGAGCTATCCTATATAGCAAAGAATTTTTTAAAGAAAAAGAAAAGGAACACCTCCTGCCGCCCCCCGCGCACTGGCAAAATAATAAATACATTAAAAAAAATAACCCAACCACCTGACGATATATGTAATCTCTACATCCTTGAACCTCTACAGAGGATTGGGATGGGTGGAGATGTCATCTCATATCTCTTTTGGGGGAGGGGGGCAAACTTTTTATTTGCAATTTTACAGCATACATTTTCAATTTGAGGGGTTGTTATTCTTTCATTTACATATTGTAGCCACCAAGTATATTATTTTCTGGCTCTACTTTCTTTATTCAAAACCAGTTCATGTACATCTTTCCATAATCGACATATTTTTATTTCTCATATTAGGCCCATAGCCATATTTGGTTGGCACAGACAAGGTCTCAAAGATTTTTTACCCTCATATCCCTCTCTTGCCTCCACCTCCCCAACCACACACAGAATAGGGACTCCCTCAGCCTCTCTTGATGTTTTATAGTGGTGTGGTAAGTTCCTTTACCGTCCTGTCCTGCCCTTGGCCTGCTAGCGTCAGGGCCTTGCAAATTACCATGAAGCTTCCCGAAGTCAAGGAGACACTTAGAAACAGTACAGGACACAGTACTAGAAACCTTTGCCCTATGCACAGTTCCTATATGTTATTATGTACAACAGCCAACCTCAAATCACCCTGGAAGGTGGAGTTGTCTGGTGGAGAATGTATAAGCCCCAGAGTCAGAAGACCTAGATTTGAATCTCAACTCTGGGACCAATTAGCGGTATCACCTTAGGCGAGTCAGTTTACTTCTCTGAGACTGTTTTCTCATCTATAAAATGGGGATAACAATGCTTGGACTACCTACCTGGCAGGGTGGTTGTGATGATCACATGAGACAGTGTACGGAAACCACTTTGTAAACCCGAAAATATGACATAAACATCTGCTGTTACCATTTCTTGACAAATGCCTTAACAAACTTAACTAACCAGCCTAGATGAAGGGATAGTGTGGTGAAGGAGAAGAAGCACCAGGCTTGGGGTCGAGGGAGCTCTGTTTGAATCGTGAGTCTGTTACTTACCACCTGCGTAGGCGGCTAGGTGACATAATGGCGAGAGTGCCGAGCCTGGAGTCAGGAAGATCTGAGTTCAGATTTGACTTCTAATACTTAACTAGCCATGTGACCTTGGGCAAGTTGCTTAACTTCTCTGCCTCAGTTTCCTCATCTGTAAAATGGGGATGAGAATAATAATAGCACCTATCTCCCAGGGTTGTTGTGAGGATCAAATTAGATAATAATTCTAAAGCGCTTAGCAAAGTAACTGGCACATAGTAGGCTATTTAAATATTAGCTATTAACATAAATATTATATTATATTATTTATTATAAATTATATTTATAAATTATATTTATATTTTATATAATAAATATATATTAAATATTAGCTATTATTAATATAATAATAATGTTATATATTATATTGTGTTATATACATTATATGTTAATATATTATATATTATAATAATATTAGCTATTAATAATAAGATGGGTATAATAATAGCACTTACCTCCCAGGGCTGTTGTGAGGATCTAATCAGAGAATAATTCTAAAGTGCTTAGTGGAGTATGGGGCACATAGTAGGCACTATAGAAGTATTAGCTATTATTATTACATTATTATAATTATTATATTATATTAATATTATTAGCTATTATTAATAAAATGGGTATAATAATAGCACCTACTTCCAGGGTGGTTGTGCCTGGACATTTAGCACAGTGCCTGGCACATTAGTATTGTTATTATCACCTGTGAAATGGGGATGATAATAGCATCTTCTCCCCAGAGTTGTTGCGAAGACCAAATGAACTAATATTCGTAAAGCATTTTGCAAACCTTGAAGCATTATATGAATGCTAGCTATTCTTATTATTTTTTGTAGGACAATTGGGGCTAAGTGACTTGCCCAAGGTCACACAGCTATGAAGTGTCAAGTGTCTGAGGCTGGATTCAAACTCGGATGCTCTTGACTCCAGGGCCCATGCTATCCATTGTGCCTTCTAGCTCCCCCAAATCCTAGCAATTCTTAACTGTAACTTTGAGCAGTTCATTTTAACCTCTCTGGGCCTCAATTTCTTCATTGGTAGAAAGAAAGGATTGGATTAGGACAGAGTTCTTAACCTGGTATCCATTAACTTGTGTTTTTTTAAAATATTTTGTTTAAAAATATTTTAATTAATTTGAATATAATTGGTTTCCTTTGTAGTCCTCTTTATTCTATTCATTTTAAAACATTCTTCTTTTTAAAAAATTAAAACATTCTTCCCTAAAACATTTTGAAATATTCTTTTGGGAAGGCATCCACAGGTTTCGCCAGACTACCAAATGGAGTCATAACAGAAAAAAGGTTAAAAATCTTCGGTCTCTTAGGTTTTTTCCAGTTCTGAATCTATGATCCCTGTTCATAGTTCTGCATAGAAAGAGTGAACCAAGTGTGTTAGATCTGTGTTCTGTGTATACGCACCTGGATCCCTCTGGAATATAAATGGAACAATGACAAAGTAGAAGAGAAGGAAGAGCTCACTTGTTTTCATCTCAAAGCAGACTTTTTAAAATTGGATGCATTGCCTGTAAGTCAAAGGTGGGGGTGGGGAACACTGCTAGAGGAACATGGCTACCCTCACCTTCCTCTCCTGTGTTCCTATCCCTCTCTCTTGTCTTCTTTCATACAGAAGGACCAACCTGCTGCCTCTGCAACCAGAGCCAGGAGGAGTTTGGAGGAGCCCCCTGAGATAGAGTGCACAGTAAATTTCAGAGTTTTAAGTGATTCTCTCTGGCTTTGCTGAAGAGGCAGGCCATGTGTGCCACCAGATGTCTTCAAGCCCATCAAGTCCAAACTGTGTCTGGGGTAATCAAACCCATGCGCTGCAAATCCTCGGTTAATATGTCATGACCTGGCATAAGCCACTGCAAACACACTCAGGGGGATTTGGGGGTCACCTGTCAGATGGCCTTGGCAAGCCCGCAGCCCTTGATGGGCTTGGTTGCTATTTGATTTGGTGGAGTTATGAACTCTGGGTGAGTGTTATAAACTAGCAATGCTTTTCTTTTTCCTTTTTATATATTTCCAGGCTTCCTGGATTTGGCTGGAACTATGAGTAGGATAGGGGAGATTGTCCCTCTATTAAAAGCAGGGGTCTGTTATGGGAGAAATATATCCTCTTTGAGTTTGTGTGGTAGGGTATTGCTGATAAAGTAAATCTACCACAGTGCAGAAATTATAGAGGCAAAAACCTAGGTTTTATTTAATATTTGAGCACAGGTTCAGGAGGTAGAGAAATAACCCTGAACGAAGATTAGGATTCTAACAAGGCTTTTTATAGACAAAATTACATCAGAGAGACAGAGAAATCATTTCTTTTACAAATGCAATCTCGTACATTCTTTTAGGCTATAAAAGTTAAAAGACAGATTCATAATTCCATGCTTCCTTCAATGTCACAGAAGTTGAAAAAACTTGGTTAAATAGAATCATTATCTCATACTTCCCCTAAGGAAACAGTAGGAGATATTATTATCCCCATTTTATAGGTGATAATAGCAATAATAATAATAATAATAATGACTGTATAGGTAAACTAAGTCAGGTTACAGATTAAACTACATTTAAAGAGTTCACAATGGGCAGACTGAGAGGAAGATTTACATGCCTACAGAGTCATATCAGGCGAATCCCTTTACAAATAGCTAAATCACCTTGGGAAACTCAAAACCCCCCTTCAGCTTCTTATCTGAGGAACATCAAAAAGTCTTCCCTTAATATTAGCATTCTATGAGTTGGGTTTTAGCTAGGTGAGGTAAATATTAACAGAAAATAGGCTTCAACCAAATGTTTCAAGAGGATTGGTCCTAAGCTCTGAATAATAATATTCAATAAAGGAAATTTTTAAAATCCTCATAGCAGCTGATAGATTTCTTCTAAGAGTCTTAATTCTGCCCTTTTAGGAATGCAAGAAGCATATAGCATCTTATAGGACATCTCAATAGGGTGTAGTGGAAAGGGTGCTGGTTTGGGTGCCATAGGACTTGGGTTCAATTACTGGCTCCATTCCTTGCAATCTATGTGACCTTGGTCAAGTCAGGAAACTGAATCTGAGCCTCAGTTTTCTCATCTGTAAAATGAGAGATATAAACTAGATGATGTTTAAGCTCCTTTTAAATTCTACGGTCCTTGAGTGTCACAAAATCTCTACCCTTTCCTGCATAAACTAATCCTACCTGATTCAGCTAAGTATTCAAATTAGGTAGATTAGGGGTCCCTGAAGCTGCAGAATAGTTTAGAAGCTAGTTACTACTTTGAACTGAAACATTCCAACTGAATTCTCCAAGTGAAACGTCCCTTCTATGCTGCATTGTGGGATGAAGGTGTCCCTCAGTTCTGGAAGGCTGCTCCGGCAAAACACTAGTTTTGTTAGGTTCTCTCAGAGAGGCAGTGAGGTAAGGATTTGGATAGAGTTTGGAACTCAGAGATAATCCTGCCACAGACTCTTCTTACTAGCCATTTGACTGTGTTCAAGTCCCTGAAACTCCTTGAGCCTAATTTCCTCGCCTGAAAAAAAGGGGAGGGGGGTAGGATAATAATAGCTAGCATCTACTTCACACGGTTGTTGGGAGAGTCAAATGAGATGCCATATGTAAAGAAAACACTTTGCAACCTTAAAGCACTGTTACTATTAACATGAGCAAAGATAGACTGTATCTGTCATTCAGAGACCAGCCTAGCTAAGTGAAAAAGAGGCTCGTTACCAGAAACGTACCACCAGAAAATAAATCTTATGGCCATGAAACCTCATAAAATAGGGAAGGGTCTTGATCTGCGTAAGTGGAGGGAATACCTACATGCTTATTTCTCAAGGCATCAAAGTAATTATTATCTTGTCTTAGTTTTCCCATTTGAAAGTTGAAATAAAAATTAATCATATTTGACTCTAAGGTAGAGCAAATTAGATCAGTCATCCCAGACTGTGGGCTTTCCAGTGACTGTCCAGGCTACTTGCAGGACAAGATAAATTGGGCTCTGATCCTGGGAGCCCATTAAGGGGGTGAAAGTGGTGCCTCAGGCAGAAGAGAGGGAAAGTCTCATTCAAAAAGAATAGTGACTAGATTGTAATCTCCCTAAAGGTAAGGACTATATGGTTTTCTCTCCCTAGCATCTAGCAAGCACTCCTCTCCAGGGTAAGCACTTAAATGTTTCTTGCATTGGAATGGTATCAGGTATAGTGGGCTGGACTAAGTACCTAGATTTAAATCCCTGCTCTGATACTAGCTATCTGATCATGAGCAAACTGCTTAATTCCTCTGCTTCTATAAAATGGAGTTAAAGTGTCATCCCAGACCTTCATGAGGTCTTTCCTGATTCCTCCACTTGTCAGTGTTTTTCAACTTCCCCCAAATTATCTTGTCTATATAGTTAATATTTTCTTATCTGTGTAATTCTTGTATACCCTCTTCCCAGCCCTCAGCAGAACATAAGTTTCTTGAAGGCAAGATTTTTCATCTTGGGCTGCTGGTGGCACAATGGATTCTTAAAATGGTTCTCAAGTCCCTGGATAAAATATAAAGTGCTTTATAGGAGTATGAGCTATTTGGATATTACATAAAGAGTTGTAACAGAATGTTTTCTGTCATTATTACCAAGTAAGACTAAGCATCAAGACTTTGAAGCCATTCTCCACTGGTTTAAAATCATAAAATGGAAATATATGTAATAGCACACACTTAATTAGCCCACAGACCTAGCCTAACATTTAGAGGTAAGACTTTTACCATCCATAGGCAGGGAATTTATGAGGTAGATTTGAGGATGGAATAACCTCCAGACATTAAACTCATCATAGTTGTAGTGATGGGAGATGAAACATCATGAATAGGAAATGCTAAGCCAAGCAATTTGGCTAGAAAGAATAATATTTAAAGGGGGTGACATGAAACGACTGAAAAAGGTAGATGGGAGTCACACTATGGAGATTAAATGCTAGCATAAGGATTTTTTATTTTCTCCTAGAGGCAATAGGGAGCCATTGAAGTTTGTTTGTTTTGGCATGTGCATATATGGTAGTGGGTGGGAAGTGATCTGGTCAGATTTACATTTAGGAATATCGCTTTGGCAGCTTTGTGGAGGATGGATTGGGTGAGGAAAACCTTGGGCAAGGAGACCAATTAGGTAGCTATTTCAAAAGTCCAGGTGAGATATGAGGGCATGAAATAGTATAGACTATGTGAGAATAAGTTAAGAAATGTTAGAGTGCAGGATAGAAAAGACTTGGCAATTCTAAGATTAACATAGGGATGGAGGGAGAAGGAAAAATTAAGGATGACTCCAAGGTAGCAAACCTGGGTAACTGAAAGGTGACTGATATGGGGAATTTTGTAAGAAGGATAGGTTTTGGGGAGAATATAATACATTCTATGTTGGGAATGTTGAGTTGTGATGCCTATGGAACATCCAGGACAAGATGTCCAGTAGCATCCACACCCATTGCCTGGGCCCCATCCCGGTGGAGAGGCTCAAGTTCATATGATACTAGGACTGAAGTTCAGGAGAGGAATTGTGGCTGGCTATATAGATTTGAGAGCCATCTAAATAAAGAATGCATGTTTCCTGTTGAGATGACCAAGGAAAAGAGTATAGAAAGAGAAGTGAGAAGAGTCCAAGATAGAGCCTTGGAAGATGCCCATACTTGGGAAACTGAAGGAGGACAATCCAGCAAAGGTGACCGAGAAAGAGTAATCAGACAGGTAAGAGAATTAAGAGAGAGCATTGTCATAGAAGCAAAGGGAGGAGAGTGTCTAGACAGAAATTTATATTAAAAAATTGCAGATCTTCTCAGCAATACCCAAGTGACCCAAGATAATTCCAAAAGATTCATGATGGAAAATGCTATCCACATCCAGAGAAAAAACTGATGTAGTCCGAATGCAGATCAAAGCATACTATTTTCACTTCATTTTTGTGCTTTTTCTATCTGCAAATTGTAATTTTTTGTATACTGTTTCTTCTTTCACAAGATGACTAATATGTAAATATGTTTTACATAATTGCAGATATATGACCAATAACAAATTGCTTACCATCTTGGGAAGGGGGGAGGGAAAGAAGAGAGAGAGAAAATTTGGAACTCAAAATTTTATTAAAAAAATGTTATAAATTGCATTTACATATAGTTGGAAAAAATAAAATGTGATTGCAATTTTTTTAAAATTTATATAGAGAGGCAGAAAATTAAAGAATCAGAAGAAAGGGGGAGGCATTGAATTTAGCAGTTAAGAGATCATCGGTGGAAGGAATAACCCACAAAACAATCAAAAATTAATATTGAAAAATGACAAAGAACAAGCAGGAGAGATGTGGAAGAAAGTGGTAAAAGAACTCTGAGGAGAAAGGAAAAGTTTGAGAATAGCTGCTATGTAGATTATAATAATCAATTAAAGAAGAAAAACAAGGTTGCCTGAGATTAGGTTATATAAGTATGTAGCAAACCCATTCAACATGGTTGTGTGACTTTCTGGGAATATTCAACAGGACATTAGTAGAAACAGAGAAAGGAGATGGTGGGGCTAACCTAGGGTTGGGGTTAGTGAGGTATGACAGAACAAATAGGCAATGAATTTCAAGGACAGCTGATAGGATGTGGTCAGCTATAGAGTCAATAATAAGAAACAAGGAAATGAAAGCAATAGTTGAAATGGTAGACTGGGAAAACGAGGAGGGGTGGAGGAAATGGAAGTCCTTATAAATGATTTGGAGGAGGGAGGTTGAGGAAGGAGAGACTGGAGAAAAGGAATGTATAGTTGTAAAGAGGCATTTCTGGGCCATGGAGGTAGCACAGTTATGGCTGATGGTTGGATCAAGTGTGTGGTCATCCCTGTGTGTTGATATTGATGTGGACTATATATTGAGGTCATGGGAATTGAAAAGGCTGATGAACTGGGAGGCCAGGGTATCTGAGGGAACATCGTATATGTTAAGATCCACGGATATGTAGGTAGGGATTGAAGTGGTGGGATGGAACATTACAATCCATGTACTGAACTCCTTGAGACTTCAAGTCAACTTCCTTCCCCTTCACATGACATTTCACCTTCATGTCTTTGTTCTAGTTCTTCCCCAAGCCTGTAATACTCTCCTTCTTCTTTGTCTTCTAGAATTCAAGATTCAGCTCAGATCAGATCTTCTGTAAGATACCTTATCTGGTTTCTCATATCCTCTTCTTAGCTGCTAAAGCCTTCCCCTCTAAGATTACCCTTCATCTACTCTTTTTGTATATTGTGTACATTTATATGTTGTCTCCCTATTTGAATGGGAGCTCTGTGAGAGTTTAGACCATTTTTGCCTTTCTTTATATGCCCAGAATTAGCACAGTGCCTGGTACATGGTAAACATTTATGAAATGTTTGTTGTTGACTGATTCGGAAAGGAGAGAAAAAATATCTGTGGGCAGATAAATAACACTGACTAGGAGTTGAAGCAGGTGATAAAGATGGATGGAGAGAGGCTCAAAGAAAGAGCTGCTACTGAGTAATGGTGGCAAAGGGAACATATGGAAAAAGAAGGGAAGATCAAGAGGTACCCTCACTCTTCCTCTTGGCCCATTGCTGAAGGGGGATATGAGTAGAGGAGAGAGTGGCCAGGGATGATTTTTTTTTAGAAGAGACAAATTTTCTGATAGTTAACAAGAAGAAAAGGAAATGAAATAATGAGAACTAGGATAAAGAGGAGCTTGTTAACAATATATCAAGATTTCCAGATAGTATAATGGAATGGGAGGGCAGTGGATGATTTAGAATGTGGGGAAGTAGGGTTAAAGTAATTAGGGATGAGAGAACAAGGAGACATAGGAACAGGAGAGGATTATCTGCACAGTTTTGATTTTGAGGCACAGGTACCAAAGAGCTGGAAATTTGCCAGTCATAAGATGAGAAATGACTCATTGAAATGGACCCACTCACCCTTTAGGGTGCTATGACAACAAAACCCAAAATGTCAACGCGGATCTTCAAAGCCACTGACTCCCAGATGGTTCTGACACGCCGGTGCTTGAGTGAGAGGAAAGCGGTGATGATGTTCTTGGGTTCTGTGTGAAACGCATCTTCTTTACTTTTTCTAACGTCTCATCCCAAGGTGATGGGAGATGAAACACGGCAGGGTGATACACTATACATACAGGCATTCAACTCTAAAACTCTGAGTCTCTTCAGGTCTTAATGAGAATTCAGAACTTGAAGTGGAGCTGGTTACTTGGGGGAGGGGGATAGCAGGAATGGTGTTTGGTTCTTCTTTTAGTGACTTTACATAGACCCACCTACTCTGAGCAAGTGCAAACCACTTCAGGACACCCCTACTTTCTCTTGTTCCTCTTCCTTTTTTCTTTCCCTTCTTCATTGCTTCTTCTTCCCCTTTCTTCCTCTGGATCCAAAGCTTGAATCATCACGTGGAAGCATGATCAGTTATGGCTGATGGTCAGATTACGTGTATGATCATACCTATTATTGCTGATGTAGAGCAAAGATGCAGGTCATGGAACTTGGGGACACATCAATATGTATGTTAAAAGGGCAGAGGCTAAGGTGGGGTGGGACATCATGATGCTGAACTTAAAACTTCAGGTTTACTTTCTGTCCCTCAAACACAGCATTCCGTCTCCAGGATTTTGTCCCACATATACTGTTGATGGTGAGTGAACATTCCAGTTCTTTTTTTTCCCTACCTCCAACCATATAGAGTAAAAGAATCTTGAGAATGGAAGGGACCCCAGGGAACATCTAGCCCTACATGTACCTGGCCAAGAATTCCATCTTCAACATACAGTACCTGACAGGTAATCCATTCAGCCTTTGTTTGTAGACTTTTAGTGAGGGCCACTCACTACTTCCAGGAAGTGTATTCCATATTTGGATAACTATAATTGTTAGAAAGTTAGTTTCCTTACACCAAGTCTCTAACTGCCTCTTGTAATTTCCGCTCATTTTTCTATGGCCAAAGAAAGCACTTCACTCTTCCAAATGACAGCCGTTCAAATGCTTGAAGACAGCTGCTGTGCTGCCCTCCCCAAGTCTTCTTTTCTCTGGGCAACATGCCCATTTCCTTCAACCGATCCTCATTTGGCATGATCTCCGTGGCCCTTCATCATCCTGGCTGCCCTCCTTTGGATGTTCTCCAGATCATCAATGTCCTTCCAGAAGTGTGGTGCCCAGAATTGAACAGAATACTCCAGATGTGGTCTGAGTTCACTGAAATGATCCTGCATTCACAGGAATGGTGAAAGACTCATTTGATGCAGCTTGAGAACAGGGCAACTTCTTGTTGCCCAGTAAAAAAAAAAAAAAAGATAAAAATTGTCCCAGCTGTTAAACCCTACTGGCTCATTGGGCAAGCAGCTAACTCAATACATAAAAGTAATAGCCCAATACTTTGAAGTTAAAGACAGAGGCAAGGCTAGAGGATAGGTTGAAGGGTGAGCAAAGCCTCTGTGCTGGCTCAGCTATTGTACTGGTCTGTGACATCAGCTGAGTCATTTTCTCCCTTTCTTCCACTGCAGAGGACCTGGGATTACTTCTGTAATTTCCTGAGCCGATTACCCAAATCATGGCAGAAAAATGCAGAATTATAACAGCAATGAAGGCTAATAAGTATTGCTAATGGCATTCTGAGGTCTTCTGGAAGAAAAAAAAAGTGTCCACTGACCCATTCATTTCCTGGTTAAGGACATAGGGTCAGATGTGGTGGTGCTACTCACCTGGAGAGAGCATTAATGATGCCCACAGTCCCTGGTGAATAATTGGGACATATGATAAACAAGGATGTGCCAGTACACAGGAGCTGTACTACAGCTGTTTTGTTTAGCTTGTCTACAAGGGCTACCACTGCCACCTGGCTTCCTTCAAGTCCCAGAAAAATTCTGCCTTCAAGAAACCCTTCCTGATCCTCCTTAGTGCTAGTGTCTTTCCTCTGCGGAATGTCCTCAATTGATATCCTGTATAAATCTTGTGGGTACGTAGCATTATTGGAGCTCCTTGACAGCAATGATTGTCTTTTGCCTTTTGTTGTATCCCCAGCACTTAGAACAGTGCCTGGCACATAGTAGGCACTTAATAAATATTTATTGAGATAGCCACATGCTACATTCCTTTAAAAAAATTCTTTGTCATATGGGATGGCTCTCTGGATGAAGAGAGGGGAAATGCTATAGGGGAAAACTTAGATGATATGAAAACAAAAAATACCACTAAAATCCATTTTAAAAAAAAGACAACGTGGTAGAGTGAGAAAGGACATTGATTTTGGGGTTGTAAGACCTTGGTTCAAATCTTTTCTCTCTCACTTACTACTCACGTGACCTTGGGCAAATCATTTAACCTTTCTGAACTCAGTCTCTTCATCTATAAAATGAGAGTATTAAATAGCCTTCAAGATCCTTTAGTTCTCTATCTCAGACCCTATATTTATCCTTTAAAAAAATCCACCACCACATCCAGAATCGGTGCAGGGCATCAGGTAAGAACGCAGTAATATTTGTTGTTAAGTTGAATTTCTTGCCCAGCGAGAAGGTCTGGCAGCCCTAGAAGGTGTCTTCCAACCCCTCCGCTTTCCTTCTTTCTTTTAATTTTTGCAGAAGCACTGCACCAGACCCCTGTTGTGTCAGTGTGTGGTTGAAGATGACAGGAGCAAAGAATATGTTTCTGCATCACTAATCTGTGCGAATGTGACTTTGCCAGCTCAAGTTAAAATTTAGATTCGCTGTTTAAAATTCTAGTGTAATGAGGGATAGTGTCGTCTAATCTCCCTCCCCCATCCACTCGTCTCCTCTATGCTTAGTCTTCCTTGTTTTTGACCTTCTTCAAGTGTCTACAGAGACAAAAGAATCCAATTTTGTAGTTATGAAAAAGGCTGCAGGAAAACTGTTAGCATTCACCTACCTAGAGCCGGTCAATTCTTAAGATTTTTTACCTGGCCAATCCCATCAGTGGCTGGTAACTCCAGTACTTTTCTTTGCCAACAAACTTCATTGTTAACCTCTGTTAGAACCCATGTTTTTCATTCATTTATAGGATTGAAAGAGGTGCCAGTCACGTAGACTTGGCAAGTGACATGGTGGGGTCTTTTGGTGGGGGGGGCTTTCTTCTCTAGGCTCTGACCTTCTTAATCCTTATAAATTCATTCACCCAACATTTAACAAGCACTTACTGAGTACAGAGTATTATAACAGGCAATGTGAATACAAGGAGGTATATTATAGTCTCTACTGCCAAGGAGTTCGTGCTCCTTGGGAATCAAATGAGTCAATCAGTCGACAGGTATTTATTAAGCACTTACTATATTCCAGGCTCTGTGCTAAGCCCTGGGAATACAAAGAAGGGGGAGAACAGGACCTGCCCTTGAGGAGGGTACATTCTAATGGGGAGACAACATGTAAACAAGTAAGTACCTATAAGATGTAAACAGAGGAGATAGAAGGTAACCTGAGAGGTGGAGGCAGTAATGAGAGGAGATGGTATGATATGATACATGGGAAATGTCCAGAGTGGTATCAGAAAATAGAAGGGGTGAGGGGAAGAGGGATTGCATAGCTATGGAACTTGGGGAAAGCTTCATATTTGTGTCTTTGTAGGGTACATTAAGTGGCTGCTGGGTGGCTCAGTGGATAGAGTCCTAGGCCTGGGGTCAGGAAGACTCATCTTCCTGAGTTCAAGTCTCTACCCAGACTCTTACTAGCTATGTGACCCTAGGCAAGTCACTTAACCCTGTTTGCCTCAGTTCCCTCATCTGTAAAATGAGTTGGAGAAGGCAATGGCAAGCCCCTCCAGTATCTCTGCCAAGAAAACCCCAAATGGGGTCACGAGGCATTGAAAATAACTGAACAGCGATTTTAGGGGGGCGGAGCCAAGATGGCAGCTGGAAAGCAGGGACTACCGTAAGCTCCCCACCAAGTCTCTCCAAAAACCTATAAAAATGGCATTCTAGAACTGCAGAACCCACAAAGTGGTGGAAGGAAGCAGGGCTCCAGCCTAGGACAGCCTGGATGGTCTCTGGGTAAGGTCCCCGCACGGAGCTGGGAGCTGAGGGGAGCGGAGCTGAGCCGAGCAGAGCCCAGCGTGGGCAGCGCGGACCAACCAGACTGAGGACCGACCAGACCAGGACCGGGCGGAGTGTGCCCTAGCTCCCTGAATTAGTGAGTTGTGGCATTTACCAAACCTCTCAACCCACAAACAGCAAAGACAACAGAGAAGGTTAGTGGGGACTGAGTTTGCAGTTTGGCCATCGCCCCCAGGGCAGAGGAGGTGGGGCAGCTTTAGAACTACAGTTGCAGTTGCTTCTGGCCCCAGGCCCACCTGGTAGGAGGAATTAAGTGGCTGATCAGAGCAGGAGTGAAGAGCCTGCTGAAGATCTAAGCCCTGTCCAGGTAGGGGGTTCTTGGGGAAAGAGGAGTGCTGGTGAGGCAGCGCATCCGCCCAGGCGTGGAACATAGAACTCTTTAGTCTACAAGCAGTCATACTCCAATGAAAAACTCAAGGGTCAAGTGAGTTGGCTGGGAACATGGCCAGGCGGCAAAAACACACGCAGATTCAGTCTCAGACTCTAGAATCCTTCTTTGGTGACAAAGAAGATCAAAACATACAGTCAGAAGAAGTCAACAAAGTCATAGAGCCTACAACAAAAACCTCCAAGAAAAACAAGAACTGGTCTCAGGCCATGGAATAACTCAAAAAGGATTTAGAAAAGCAAGTTAGAGAAG
>CM053623.1:89945053-89983532 GCA_028646595.1 Phalanger gymnotis | reverse complement strand
GGGACTGGATCAAGGGAGAAAATTCAATAAAGGGGGATAGGTTAGGAAGAAGCAAAATATAGTTAGTCTTTCACAACATGAGTATTGTGGAAGGGTTATATATAATGATAGCACGTAGCCCATGTTGAATTGCTGGACTTCTTAGGGAGGCTGGGTGGGAAGGGAAGAGGGGAGAGAATTTGGAACTCAAAGTTTTAAAAAAAAATAGATGTTCAAAAGTAAAAAAGTTTTTTTTTTCATGCAACTAGAAAATAAGATATACAGGCAATGGGACGTGGAAATTTATCTTGCCCTACAAGAAAGGAAGGGAAAAGGGGATGGGAGGGGAGTGGGGTGACAGAAGGGAGGGCTGACTCGGGAACAAGGCAACCAGAATATACGCCATCTTGGAGTGGGGGGGGGTAGAAATGGGGAGAAAATTTGTAATTCAAACTGCTGTGAAAAGCAATGCTGAAAACTAAACATATTAAATAAAAAGAAAAAAAAGAAAATAACTGAACAGCAACAATACCTATATTTTTAAAAATGTGGCTCAAGATGACAAGAACAAAGTTTTTATTTCAGTATCATTAATTTGTGGGAAGATAACTTTGTTAGCCTAAGTTAAAATTTAGATTCACTATTTAAAATTCTAGGACATTGTGGTTTTTTTTCCCTCCAGTCACACAGGTTTGCAACCTAGGAGTAACTGACAATTCTTTACTCTCACTCATCCCCAATATCCAATCCAAGTGCCAAATTTGGAGTCAAAGAACCTGGGTTCAAATTCTAGTGCTGCAAATTACTACCAGCATGGACTCATATTCCTCATCTATAAAGTGAAGGAATGGGAGTAGGAAGTGATTTCTAAGTTCCCTCCCAACTCTAGAGCTATGATCCTAGCAGGCGGCACCTGAGCTAGGCCTGGAAAGAAGGCACAGATCTCAACAGAGAGAGGCGTAGGGAGAGTACACAAAGATGATATCATTGCTTTCATCCCCCTTAGGAAGATACACAGCTCTGGAAAACAAAGGGATTTCTATCACCACCAAGCCCACTTAGCATTCTGTCTTTAAGCAATCCTTTTAATTTCTAACCAATCCATCGACCTAGTCTTATCCATAAATAGGACTTTTCCCATCTACAAGGCAAATTGTCTTTTTTTCCTTATGCAAATAATTCACACATTTTGAAGTCTTGGTTGTTTTTCTGGTCATGGGAATGGATTCGGGCTGATAGCAGAGATCAAATGGGTTTGGAGTAAGAAGTGTTTGTGTGTATGTGTGTGTTCAGTCATTTTTTCAGTTGTGTCTGACACTTTGTAATCCTATTTGAGATTTTCTTGGCAAAGATAATACAGTAGTTTTCTATTTCCTTCTCTAGCTCATTGTACAGATGAGAAAACTGAGGCAAACAGGGTTAAGTGGTATCAGGAGACTTTGGTTCAAATCCTGACTCCCTTACTGAGTGACCTTAGGTAAGTCACTTAAACTCTTTGGGCCTCAGTTTCCTCTAATACAAAGTGAGGAGGGAATTGTATAATACGGACTTTAAGATCTTTTCCAGTTTGAAATCTGTGGTCTGTGAGGTATTTTGTCTCACCTAGTTTTAATTGTGACCAATAGCTCACACTTGCAAGATGGCTGGCTAGAGTTAAGTGATTCAGTCACCAAAGAAGCAAAACTGAGTCACTAGAGCTTATTGCTAATGAGATTTGGTCCTGTTTGGGTCAAAACGATACAGACTAGCTCTAAATCCATGTTCTCTATGCCTGGCCTGCTGGTCATCTCTACCTTCGTGTCACAACCAACCTCACAGCATATCTCAAACTAAACTTACTGTTTTTCTCTTCCTTCTGACTCTACCATTTCTATCTGCAGCATCATCATTCACTCCATATCGCAAGCTAAAAACCTTGGGGCTATCTTTAACTCCTCCCTCTTGCTCCCCTCTTGTATCCAATCCATTACGAAATCCTGTTGATCGTGTCTCCATAACATTTCTGGCATCTGTTCCTGCCTCCTTATTCCCATTACTGCCAACATAATACAGATGTTCACTACCACCTGCCTGGCCTATTATAATAGCTTCCTATCTGGCCTCCCCCCCTCCCACTATTCCACCTACCCTCACATGTATCCCTCACACTGCTATCAGAATCATCTTCCTTATGCATAGATCTGGTCATGTCACTCGCCAATCTCTAGTGATTCCCTACCGAATAAAGGCCAAATTATTTTGTCTGGTTTTTAAGCTCCCCACAATCTGTTGCCCCATTACCTAATCAGCCTCATCTCATATTATTCCCCTCCATGAGCTATCTTCTGGTCAATATAGATAATCTTTCCCAAATACATCCTGTACTCTCCTACTTCTGCACCTTGGAACATGCTGGTCCTATGCCTATAGCATTCTTCCTTTTCTTCTTTAGCTATTTAATTCCTACCTGTCCTTTAAAAAGCTAGGTGGTAGGTACAGTGGATAGAGTACCATGTCTTGAGTCAAGAAGTCTTGATATCTAGCCTTATACACTTCCTAGCTGTGTGACCCTGAGCAAGTCACTTAACTACTCATTGCCTCAGTTTCCTCATCTGTAAAATGAGAACGATAATAGCACCTCAAAAGGATGTTGTAAGGACCAATAACATAAAAATTATAAAGTACTTAACAGTGTCTGGCACGTAGTAAGTGCTACATAAATGTGGGCTATCATCATCATCACCCAACTCAAATGCCATCTCATCCCAGGAATTTTTTCCTTTTCTGGTAATAACAACTCTCCCCTTTGGACTTCACACGAGATTTGTTTTGAAACCCTCTAATGAAATAGCTAGGGAATATTGTGTATGTAGCTAGTGTTGGTGTCTTTCCCCTCAACTAGGCTGTAAGCTCCGGGAGGGCATGAACAGCGTGTGATCTGAATTTTTATATATCCCCTGGAGTCTAGCACAATTCTATGCACATTGTAGTTGCTCCGTAAGTGTTTGACGAACGAATGAATAGATAGATAGAAAATTTTTGAAAAAGCAAGAGTATAAAAAAGAACTAGAGGATATTTGAGACAAGGTCTGGAAAATTATTTTCAAAATGAAACGTCTTTTACAACAGTAGATAAACAGCCGACATGTCTCTCAAGAAAGAATGCTGAAAGTCATCCCACACCTGAAATTATGAATTCCTCTGTTCCTGACACTCACAGACTTCTCCCCAGCAACTAATTGTCATGTCACAAACGGATAAGAAATAAGACTTGAGGCAGAAACAGCAGGAGTGGATGAACTGTGAAATCGCTGAGATACAGCTTCCATGCAAAACAGTCTAAGTCAAAAAAATAAAATGAAGAAAATATCTTAAATGAAAACTAAGCATCCAGGAATATTTTTTTTCAGATTCAGCTTTTTTTAAAAAAAAACATAGATACTGATTATTAAAAAGCATTTAAATAGCAACTTACAACAACAGCTAAGGATAGCTTAAACTAGAATAATAAAATCCTAATGCTGAAAGGGACTTTTGAAAGGTCACCTCGCCCAGTCTCTAGCTCCCAGACAGAACTGATCAGTAACCATGCTATTTTGGAAGGACCTCCAGGGAAGGTGATTCTATAACCTCTCTCAATCACCCATCTCCCATTTCACAGTCCCCACCATCAGCAAGTCCCTTTTTATATCTGTCCTGTATCCCTCCAGGTGAATTTTAAGTCCATCTCTTTTTATTCAGTTCTCAGTGGACCAAAAACCCCAGCTGTTCCTCTATGAATGTTGTATTTCCAATAGATAGTCATTTGTCTATCTGTGATAAGCAGAATTCCTTATTGTTCCTCTGTCAGTGGTTATTGGGCCTGCACTGATGATTCCGGGGAGAAAACAATCATTAAGGAGCAGAGAAGGGAGGGATGTGGCCATTTCTCCTGCAGGCAAGTGAGAATAAGGAAAGGGCAAAAACTGAAGTTTCCCCCCCCTTTAATGGAAGCAGTACTAGTGAACTTCAGAGCAGCTTTGGTGGGGAGGAGAAGAGAACGGAAGTTGAGGGGTTCATGAAATCAAGCCCGAGAACCACTGACAGACGCTGAAGTACACACTCTGAGATACACCTTTATGTTTTAAATTAAATAATATTTTATTTTTCCCAATCACATGCAAAACCAATTTTTAACATTTTTTAAAATTTTGAGTTCCAAGTTCTCTCCTTCCCTTTCTCCCTCCCACTTCACTGAGATGGTAAGCAATTTGATATAGGTTATACATGTGCAATCATGCAAAACAAATTTCCATATTAGTCATGTTGTGAAAGAAAACACGGAACAAAAAAAAAATACAGAAAGTGAAAAATAGTGTGTTTCAATATGCATTCAGACTCCATCACTTCTTTCTTAAAAGGTAGATAGCATTTTTTCATCATGAATCCTTTGGAATTGTCTTAGATCATGATACCCACCTTTGTAAAGATTTATATTCATACCTCACCTACACAGAAATTTGAGGATGCCACCCCTCTTCCCTTACAACACTTTTTGCATTCACTCTAATTATCATTTCACTTATATAGCATTTTAAGGTTTGCAAAGAGCTTTCCATACATTATTTCCATGCCTAGGACACCCTCCCTCCTCATCTCTACGTCCTGGCACCCCTGGCTTCCTTCAATCTTAACTAAAATACTGCCTTCTGAGAAGTGTCTTTCCCAATTAATGCATATTCCTTCCCTCTCAGTTTATCTCCAATATATATCCCTTAGATACCTTGTTTATATATTTTATTATATACTATATAAAATTATATAGTATAATTATACATAATATATGATATATGATTATAAATTTATATATTATATAAAAATAAAATCACATATATATATAATTGTTTAATTGCTGTCTCCCTCATTAGATTATGAGTTCCTTGAGAACAAGGATTGTCTTTTTGCTAGGTGTTAGAGATACGAAAATTTTAAAAAAACTCATAAAGTCCCAAATTACAGTCTAGTAGTATGTAATCAAAAATTGCCCTTTCATCTATGGAATGCCTTCATTTTTCAAGTAAGGAAACTGAGGACCAGAAAAGTGACCTGCTCAAGGTCAGAAATGGTAGAAACAGGACTAGAACCTGGGCCTCTTGATTCAAATTTCGCTTCCTTCCTACTCCACCACATCACTTCATAGGTATGTATCGTCTTTTACATAGGAAGGCCCGAATATATACATGTAGAACATTGTAGCAGGAAGGCCTAATTTATGATCTCAAAAAGGATCATATATATATCTGAATGGTTCGAAATCATTGAGTATATAGAATTCTCTAAGCAGAAGGCATCAAAAAATTTATTCAGGGCCCAAAGCAACAAATTAGCGAACCAACCTCCCCATTCCAATATTGTGATCACAAGCCCCCAGGCCCAGTAGGCCCGCCTCACAAGAGTAGCCAGAAGGCCACAGAAAAATAAGATGGCATAAATCATATTCACTGGCCTCAAGTCCTCGCTCGAACTCTTGGGTCCACACATGGGTTGGCTCTGCATTGGCTTCAGCTGTAGTTTGCCGCCTCTCCTCGCAGCCAAGCCTCTGGCGTTCTCAAGCCTCGCCTCAACGACTAGAGTCCAGAGACCCATTGGTTCCCGAGTTGGCCCCTCTTAAGTCATCAATCTACATCCACACAGGTTTCACACCTGATAGGGTTTTGGGCCTGGGGCTTAGCACTTAACAGGTGAAAGTACTTTCAAGGTGAACAAAAGCCAAACTCCTCAAGGGCACCCCTTAAACTAAGTACTAAGGAGCCCATTTTGCATTACTGACACAAACATAGATGTATTGATGCACAAATACATGCTCAGATGGTCATATTCAAAATAGTAAGTGAGTAGATAGAAGAAAGAGAGAGAGAGATAAGACAGAAAGAAAGAGGAAGAGAAAGAGAATAAGTGAACAGAACAGGCAAAGGAGGAGGTTAGAGAAAGGCATTAGGTAAGGAGATGAAAAATGTGTGCGGGTGGATAGGAAAGAGTTTTCCCTTCATAAAATTAACCAGAGGATGTTAGTACTTCCTATAACAATTTTCTGAGAAGTCTAGATGTGTGATTTCATCAAGAACACCTAGTGAAGAAACTACTTCCACCAATGCAGGCTGGCCACTCATCTGTAATTTATGTTCTTTAATAGTTTACTAAGACACTGAGAGTTTGGAGTTGCTTGCAGTCACACAATTAGTATGTGGATTAGGCAGGATTTGAACTTAGCTCTTTTTGATTCTAAGATTGGCCCTCCCTCCACTATGCCATGCTGCTTCACACATAACTATATTTTTGGGGAAAAAAATTTCCTCCCTCCTGCTATTTTTTTCCTGAGATGCTTTCCCTCTTTTCATCATGCATCCATCCCACATGCCAATCCTTAAGTCATTTTCTTTGCTTTCCGTGAGCCTTTTCCCAATCCTTGTATCTCCCTCTAAACTGGGAGCAAACCAGATAAGGTACTCGAGTGTAACATGGAGATAAGAATGCCAGCTTTGCTTTTCTCACAAGAATTAATACAGTTAATATAAGCGAAAGTACTTTTGATAGCCATAGGATCACAGATTCAGACCTAGAAAGGACCTTAGAGATTACCTAGTCCAATCACCTCCTTTTACAGATAAGGAAAATGAGGCAAGTAGAGGTTGAGGGACCTGTATAGGTTGTAATGTGCAATGCAAATATAGTATGGGATTGTTGGTGATATTATCACTGCTATCGCTCTAATATGTTCCTTATTGGTACTCCTTAGAGTAAGAGATTTGGTGACCCATTAAGTTTGCTGGTTGGGTTAATATGCTGATCAAAACTGTACTGCAGACTGGTCAAGTATTTAAACTCTCTACCACTGACCACGAAGCAGCTAGGTGGCATAGTGGATAGAGTGGTGGGCCTAGAGTCAGGAAGACTCATCTTTCTGAGTTCAAATCTGGCCTCTGACACTTAATAGCTGTGTGACCCTGGGTGAGTCACTTTACTCTGTTTGCCTCAGTTCCTTATCTGTAAAGTGAGCTGGAGAAGGAAATGGCAAACCACTCCAGTATCTTTGCCAAGAAAACCCCAGATGGTGCCACAAAGAATAGGACACGACTGAAATGGCTGAACAGCAAAACCACTGACCACACTGAAGCTCACAGCTTCGTCATAGCACTCTGTTAGTGGTTCAAGACACAGGGAAATAGAGGGACCAGGTTGGAAAGTTTAAGAAGTAAGCACCTTTTGGTGGTAGAAGTCTGGTAGACCAGTATAAATTCCCTGTGGCCCACTAGTGATCCGTGAAACTACAGGAGAAGAGCAACCTTAGCTTACCATGCTAATGACACCAAAGATGTGGGTCTGATTCTTCTATTTAGGAGAGTTCCCTTTTCTTTGTACAATGACCTCAGGCTACACCTTTAACCCTAGTAAATGTATGTGTTTTGTCTCTCTGTGTCTATAATGCATCTTCTCCTCACTTTTGCCTCTTCCAGTCCCATGCTTCATTCAATGTTCAGTTCAACTGCCATCTTGTACTTGAGGCTTTTCCTAATTCTCTCTCTCCCTACCCCCACTTCTTAGCACCCTCTCTCCCCTTCAGTTACTTTGTATGTATTTTTAGGGCACTTGTCTGTGTACATGCCTCTCTCCTCAGTAGAATGTAAGCTCCTTGGGGGCAGAGATTATTTCATTTTTGTCTATGTGTCTCCTGTGACTTGCACAGTGCCTGGCCCATAGTAGGTTTTTAAAAATCTTTGTCGAATGAACAAACGGGCATTTAAGAGTGCGGAATACTCTGCAAAAACCACTAACTCTTAAACCTGTGATCCACTTGTGGCTTTTCTGTATCTCATCTCCCAGACAGTCAGGATCACATGCTAACGAATGTGGGGATTGAGACCTTTAATTGTGTGAGAATCTTTGTTGTCTACTTGGTTCAGTAGAGTGAAGTGCCTGGTACGTGGTGATGCCCTCCAGAGTAATAGGGAGGTTTGCAAGAGAGTTGGGTTTGCAGGGTCAGTTTGTCAATAAACATTTATTAAACACCTACTATGTGCCAGGTACTGTGCTAAATGCTGTGGACACAAAAAGAGGCAAAACACAGTCCCTGCCATCAAGGAGCTCACAATCTAATGGAAGAGACAACAAGCAAACAGATATGTACAGGAAAAATAGGAAATAATTAAAAGAGGGAAGGCACAAGAATTAAAAGGCATCGGCAAGATAACAAGTTCTGTTTTGGACATGTTAAGTTTGTTAAGCTTAGTTCTTCGCAACGATTCCTTCCAGAAGAGCATATTGTAGTAGCGTGTGCGTGATGTGTCCCTTGTTATGGAAAAGGATCATGGCATCCAGGAGGATGATGCCATGACTTGCAAATGAATTGGAATTCAGTGAGGCATAGCTGTGCAAAGTCACCAGCCTCACTTTCCCGATCCCCAGCCATCTGGGTCCAGTGGCCAGATATACATCAGGACAACTGGAGATGGCCCAGAATACAGTGGGAGACCTTGGCCTTTTTAAGCTAAGGTCTTTCTGAGTTCTTACTTTGACCAAGGCAACGCTCATTCAGTGATTAGGCCTGTTTGAGAGGTGAGCCAAGGGAGGACTCCTTTAATCCACCCCCCCCCCAAAAGATGAAACTAGGAGAAGAAGACCCTCAGGGTTTCTTGCCAAAAAAGAAACAATTACAATTTACCTTCACTCTCATCCATCGGGGCCCAAACAATAACCATAAAGTGGTGCTTAGGTAGGGACCTGTTGTTGGCCAATCAATGAAAGCCAGAGTGAATTTTGGTTTAAGGCATGGTCTTTAAGAAACAAATCTAGCCAGCAAACCCCAAGATATAGAGGTTTCAGTCTTCAAAATTTACCTTCCTTTGGGCAGGGCACCCTCAGGTAAGGGGAGGGGAGGGGAGGGGAGGGGAGGACCAGATGAGTCCCCAGTGGAACAGCTTGGACTAGTCACAGTTGGTGGTTTGTCTTTCATTCTCAAGGAGGACCATGCCTTCAGGAAGGTGATGCAATGACTTGCAAGTGAATTGGATTTAAGTGAGGGAGGGCTGTGCAGTCAGCAGCCTCACTCTCTCCACCAGAGCCATCTGGGTCCAGCGGCCTGATACAAATCAGGATGACTGGAAATACCCCAGCCAGAGAAGCATAAGAATTAGACTGACATGCCATATTGCTTCCTTATCCCAATACTCTCCCACCTTTTATGAAAATTTTAGTTTTAATGGGTCATGACGCTAGTGAGTCTATTACTTGTCATAGTTGTTCACCATGGGTGTCACATGTGACGCCTCGCCATTCAGGATGCTGGAAAGCCCTGTTTCAGTGAACAGAAAGCATATCATTACATATGTTCTTTATACCACGTAGACCAATTTCGAAATAAGGTACAATTGAAACCCTAATGTAACTGTCTTCAATACAAAAATAATCACCCCAATAACTAAAAAGCTACTTTCCCAAGCAATGTCTCACTTGTCATTCACTCCTCATACCTATCTGTGTACTTTGGCACATAAACAGTAGAACCTAGACTGAAAAAGGAAGCTGATTCTGACTTTCTCAAAAGTGGTTAGCATCATGCCTGACACATAGTAGGTGCTTAATAAATGTTTATTGATTGATTGGTAGAGGGTTGTACTCCTTGGGGCCCATATGCAAAGCAGATTCCCCATTCCAGGTCCTTGCAGACTATAAGCTTCTATACTTGCATGATTACATAGGTGTCCTCCCACTCTCCCACTCAGGCCTGAGAAGCAAGTCAAGGCTGGGCCTGTGATATCTGATTGAGTCTCTCTGTAAACACTTGCATGGCACATCCCAGAAATACATCTGGATATAAGCCTTGTCCTGTTAGCATCCCGTGTCTTCTTGTGCTGAATCTATGAAGTTCTGGCCCAGCTTGTTCTTTCTTAGTGAAACTCATCCTTTAGAGCAGGCCTGCCCAAGGACGTTAGTTCTCTTAATCACTTCTTCTTAAAGGGCCAGTGAGCCCTATCATCTCTGAGAACAGCCTTGGGGCCTGGGAATGACCTGAACCTCACATGTATCCTCTACATTTTTTGTGGACCTCCCAAAATCCTTTGGCGGGCTGCAAGCATGTGGGTCGGCCAAATGTTGTGTGCGCCTGCTCTAAAGTTTATCAGCTTAGTTTGCCTAGATGACTGTGAATAGTTGGCAAGATAAAGCTAGAAGTCATTTTCTATGTTCTCTCAAAATTCTTCCATTACCCACATGGTGAAACATTAGACTTTAGTTTAACTTCACAGCGTAGGTAACTTGAAGGCTGGTAGCCATTTATTCCTTCCCTGTTGTAACCATTTTGATCATAGGTACAAGAAACCACCACCAACAATATGAACTGCTTGTCTTCTTGGGTTTGGCAGAATAAGCCAGAATAGTTTGCTTATAGCCACTCCTAAGGCATGCCCTCTTACAGCTGTCAAAAGCAACCCAGAAACCTGAGAATTTGGGTCACATAAAAATAATCCAAAACAAACACAAAATTCTCATAGTCCCTTTCAAGTCCGTTGGCCAGAAGAATTCATAGATCTTGTGAAACTATTCTTCTAACTGAAGATGGTCACCTTCCTTAGACCTGTGCAACCACCAAAAGGATAATTCCGTTGCCCTGTTGGAGATGGTCCTCAGGCACATTCTAGCACCTGTCAGCAGTTTGTTGCCTAAGGAGCCTCCTCTAGAATAAATATTGCCTCTTGACTGGAGACAGGTCCCTCACTGGCATAAAACCAGCTTCTAATCCATTATCAGTTCATGCCAACCA
The DNA here is from genome assembly GCA_028646595.1 of Phalanger gymnotis. Lineage (NCBI taxonomy): Eukaryota > Metazoa > Chordata > Mammalia > Diprotodontia > Phalangeridae > Phalanger > Phalanger gymnotis. Next base: position 89,972,779 of record CM053623.1, on the reverse strand, counting down.
TGAAAGAAGAAGATCGTGTCATAAAAATCGGAAAAGGACTCACATGTACAAAAATATTTATAGCAGCTCTTTTTGTGGTGGCAAAAAATTGGAAACTGAGGGGATGCCCACCAATTGGGGAATGTCTGAACAAGTCGTGGTATATGAATGGAGTAGGTTCAGAAAAACCTGGAAAGACTTATACGAATTCATGTCGAGTGAGGTGAGCAGAACCAGGAGAACATTATTAACAGCCACATTGTGTATTGACTGACCTTGATAGACTTAGCTTTTCTCAGCAACAACACAAGGCTCTAAGACAACTCCAAAAGACTCTTGATGGAAAATGCTATCCATGTCCAGAGAAAGAACTATGGAGTCTGAATGCAGATTCAAGTATATTATTTGCTCTCTTTTGTTGTTTTTTGTTCCTTTTTCTCGTGGTTCCTCCCATTGGTTCTAATTCTTCTTTACAACATGACTAACATGAAAATATGTTTAATATGAATGTATACATAGAGCCTATATCATATTGCACACCATCTTGGGGTGGGGGAGGGAGGGAAAGAGGGAGAGGGACAAAATTTAAAACTCAAAAGCTTATGGAAGTGAATGTTGAAAACTAAAAATAAATAAATTTTTACAAGAAATTATTTAAGAATTTAAAAAAGAAAGAAGATCATGAAAGAAAAGGTTTGCATGATGGTGATGGTGGAGAAAATCTTCCCTTTGTTTCCAGGGACCTGAATTACAATCTAGCCTGTGGTCCTGGGGCCAGAGTACAGCTCCCATACAAAGCTTGCCTCTTTTCTATGAAACTTGCTGAGCTTAGCATCAGATTTAAAATTGGTAATTGGTAATGGGAGGGGTGTTAGAACTGGGTTCTTAGACTTAGCTCTGTGTCTTAATTCTTGTCTAGCTCTGAACAAATCTGGGACCCAGTTTCCTCAGTGCTAGCTGTGTGGCCTTGGGTGAGTGACTTTACCTCTATGGGCCTCAGTTTTTTCATTTGTGAAAATGAAGGTATGGCCTGAGTCCATGATCTTTTGATCCCTCCCAGCCTTTGGGAGGAAAACCCCCCCATTATTATCACCATCGATAAAGTGTCTTCATTACCTGATCCACAGCCTTCTTCCACCATGATCCTTCTTTCACCTTGTCCAGTGTTTCCCTTTCCTGCATATCCACATCTCCAGAATATAGTTTTGGGGCCAACTTACCTTAGGACTAGGCCTATCTGAAAAGTAGCTTTTTGGGCTCTCCAATATAGATTTTCTACACAAGTTATATGAAACCCCACGTCCTACGTCTATCTCCTGGATATTCCCATGAGGTGTTATGGAACTGACTCAATCCACATGTTGACAGATCATCCAGAATCCTCCAGGAAGTGGTGAATGACCCAGTTCTGAATCCAGACATCGGCCAAGAGTCAGATACAAATGGTAATATACTATAGTAGAAAGCACCTGGATTTGGACTTGGACACCCTAGGTTGGAATAGCGGCCCTGCTACCCACAACCTATATGACCTTAGACAAGTCAATATCCTCATCTGGAAAATAAAGGGTTGCACTAGATTACCTCTAAAATCCCTCCTACCTAGAGGCAGTTAGGTGGCTCACTGGTTAGAGTGCTGGACCTGGGGTCAGGAAGATCTGAGTTCAAATCCTTGCCTCAAGCACTTACTACCTGTGTGACCCTGGGTGAGTCACTTAACTGCTGTCTGCCTCAGTTTCCTCAATTATAAAGCAGAGATGATAAATGACATAATATTTAGAAATGGCTTACCATGGTGCCTGGCACATAGTAGGACCTTAATAAAGGCTTATTTCCTTCCAATCCTCAATCTATTAATTCATTGAGTTCCATTGAATTATCGATCCAAAGGTCCAAATTATTTATATGGACTACCCCATGCCTGTTTTCTCCAATATGACAATCCATAGTAGATACCTTCAGAAATCACTACAGAGAATAGTATCACATCCAATATTACATGCATCTGCATAGAGGGTACCCTCTTTCACTCAACAATGACAATCATTCAATATCCCACAGTGAATTGACGTAATCCCCAAATAATTAAATAGTTCCAATTATCATAGGAAAACCCAACTTTCATTCCTAAATAATCCAGCAAATCCTTGTGTAACCAAACTGTACCTGCAAGGAATCCCAATTAATCAAACCATAATGCCAATCACAGAAAGAGGTTAGAAGGTGTGCTGACATTTGCCAAGCCATTCTTCCCTTAGAAAGCAGGATTCTGGTATCCTTGTTTCTCCTTTGTATAGAGAAGTACTTCACATGGAAAAACTCTCATCCTAAGGCACAAATTTACCAAACCCAAACAGCAGAATTCATTTAGGGCCTGAAACATATCTTCCTACACTTATGAAGAAGATAGAGCTGTTAAAACTTCCTAATTGCCAAAATTCAGATTGCCCTGATTGCCAAATTCAGAGGACCAGAGGATTCCTTGTTCAGATGGATGGTATTCTCCCTCTTGCCATGCTTGAATTTCATGAAAGATTCTTCCTTCTGCTCCCTGGAAGTTACCTACTTCTTTACACTAATGTGATTTCTAACACTCCCGATAGATCTGTATAGACACATGGTCAGTGTTTATTTACAGAGTGCTCACGCAATCTCACTTTGCCTCTACTGAAGGACACAGTATTTCCAACAAACAAATTAATCCTTGATACACTAGCTTATACATATTCAAAAGACAGATACGTATGGGAACATACACACACATGTATCTATTTAATTTGGAACCATAAGAGTAATTATGTAATGCAAAGGGTAATTAAAGTAATTATTTGCCTGAGGGAAGGCAACCCAAGTCTTTCAGACATATATATGTATACATATGTGTATATGTATATGTATGTGTGTATGTATGTATGTATGTATGTATAGCTGGTACCCTAGCATGATAAATGTAGTGACCATTTCTGAGCCTCTGCCTGTTTCTTAGATCCTTTGAAATAAAATTCATGTAGCTCACATTTTTGCTAATTATGCCTACTCAATTTAAAGCCAGATAATGAGTTTCCAAGATATTCTTCCACCCTGAGACTCCCTACTCTTCCTCCCCACTACCTTTCATTGGCTTCTGGCATTGTGAAGCCTACTGTGTAAAGCTCATGTACAACCAGACTACCCACCTCCCAGATCCCCATATTAAAATAAACTTTTTTTTATCTACTTGCTCCTATAGTTTCTGATTCTCCCCAGAGGCCTTCAGAACCAATTGATGTTTAAGCACATGTCAGGGCTAGATAATGTTCTCCAGCCCATGCTCATGTCCTCAGAGGTCCAATATCATAGCTCACAAAGCATGATTCTCCTTCTCTAGGATCTGTAAGAGAACACATTTTTTTTTCTCCTTCTTGGAGTTGCAAACTACGGCTGTTCATCTAAATTTTCCCCAAGGACCTCCTTCCTAGATCCTAGATCTTTATAAGGTATTCTTCTATCAATATCCAAAAACTTTTTTTTCCAATAAAACTTTCCATATTTTGGCCTGAATCAAAAGCAGAGGTTAAGGTATCTATTCTGCAGTCCCCTAGCTCCTCTCCTAGAAAACTCAGGTTTCACATGACTGCTCTGATCAGGTCTTGCCCAAAATCCCATGATAGCTCTCAAATCTCGTTCCAGTCATCCCTTGCTTCTGCTGCAGCCTATAAAGGATAGGGTTTACAAAGGAATATAGAACAGTGATCGCTAAAGTAGGCTGTGTTGAACTCAGAGGGTCACAAGATCCACTGGGGTTCAGGAACAAAATGTTAACACTTCTATGTCTATTTATTTTTTATCTAAAAAGAAGAAAGAAATTGAGCTTTACTAATATTTAACATATGGATTTTCAAAGGTGTCCCCTTTCAGTACCTGACAGATTCATGTATCATGCAAGGTGTACAAAGTATCCCATGGAAAAAGGTAGGAATTCCTGGGTGGGGGGGTTGGGCAAACATGCCTAGCTCTAAGAATGGTGCCCTCTCTCCTTCACTTTCATTGTATTGCAACTTAATACAATTTATTGTGCCCAACTTAGTGGAATTACAGATAATACTATCTAGTTTTAGCTAAACAAAATGGGTAAATAGTTTAAAAAGATTCCTGCAAAGAAATTACAGATCTGAGAAAATACCAATAATGCTAGCATGAGCAAACAGAAGAAAAATGGCAGAGTGGACACTTTTCTTCCTTCCCTAGATAGTGAGGTGGTGAAATGGTTAGAGTGCTGGGCCTGGAGTCAGGAAAAGGAGTCAAATCTAGCTTCAGATACTTACTGCCTCAGACCTTGGGCAAGTCACTTAAACTCTGTTTTCCTCAGTTTCTTCAGCTGTAAAATGGGCATTATAATAGCTCTTACCTCACAGGGTTGTAGTGAGGATCACAAAAGATGGTATTTATAAAGCATTTAGCACGGTGCATAGCACGCAGTAGATGCTATTTAAATAGTAGTTATTATTATTATTATAATTAGCTCTTTTCCAGCCATACTGCTAGACTGAGATCTAGTCCAATCTAACAAGATGAGGAAAAATAAAATTCAAAATTATCAACATTATTTGAAAAATATAATTATATGTATGATAGCTTGTATGATGAACCTTGCCCTCAGTATATATTATGACTTGAGCAGCTAATTAATGATATTACAAAGCCGTCATGGTCAGCAAGACATTTAAAAACTAAGTTTTTGTTGGTGAAAATAATGTGTGTCATCAATACAAACTCTCCTCTCTGTGCTCTTAAAAAACTTGAAAATAATATTTTCATGCCTGTAAAAAAAATCTTGTGAAAGAAAATTTCTGTGAATTTTAAGTCCCTTTGTTAAAAATGTAAACACACAAGTCCTTTCCATTAATTTATAGGAACAACAGATTGGCATCAGAGACAACGGAATTTTACTAGCTGAATTTCAACAAAAGTCTTTGTATAATTGGTGGATGCTATTGTAAGGCGCAAATGACATAATGGTTGTAAAGCTTAAGCCCTTTGACCCTATTATCCTATGATCAGACCAGGCACAAGATAAGAGATGTATTCTCACCCAAAGTTTTGCTACAGTGATAGAGGAAATCCAATACAGAGTCTAAACTGAAGAACAATTCCCTGTGGATGGTAAAGTTCTCCAGATGCTCTTGGTGGGAATAACTGTGTTAGTTGCATCAAGCCCTGGAACACTGCATAGCTACCTAGAAGTAGGAGTTTGACTTGACCATCCTCAAAGGAATGACCAAGGGGACAAAGAATGTGGATTACCCAGGTACGCGTTTGCAGTGTCAATCTCTAGAGCTCGCTCATCAGTTGTTATGTCAGAAACAGATGGTACTGATGGGTGACCAGATGGAACCAGGGGGCTGAACAGCCAGAAGAAAGTGAGCTACATTGCCTTCGTAAAATTGCCAAGCTCCTTCCCAAATTTCCCATGGAAGCAAAGGCCCTTTGTAAAATATCAACATTATATTGGTGTTGCTACATGGCAGGAAGATGTGGAATATGACAGTCTCTGAAGAATTAAAAAATTTCATCTTACACAAAGGGCAGTGTGAAGTTACACTTTGAATGTGAGTAGGCTGCAACATATAACCCATGAGGAGCTCTATAGAATAAAAGGATTTACAAGGTATCATCAAGGAATTGTGCATTAGAAAGGAAGATGGCCTTGGTCATGTGACAAGGGTGAAGGATGATGAGTAGACTACCAGAGTGTTCTACTGGTACCCTGGTGACCTCTTAAGAATGTAAAGAAGGTTTTCATCATAGGATGGACCCTCTCTGGCAAAAAGACATGGATAAAAGTCACATAGGAGAGATGCAATCTATACCATTGGAAAGAAGTTCCAAAATCAATGAAATCAGAAGTCCATTTAAATATTTGAGATTATTTTACAAGACAGCCTATTTAAAACAGTTTTCTTATTTGGTTCCATTAATTATATTTGTAATTATATTTTATTTATGTAAATATTATATATTTATTTATTATTTAACTAATATTTATATATTAATTTATGTATTATTATATACTTGTATATATTTATTTTATTATCCTATTTTCTTTCTGAATAGTTTTTAATAAGGAGGCCTAGATGAAAGACAGATGTTCACTCCTTTGCTTTACCTAATGACTGATGGCACTTATATAGATGGAAAGAGAAATAAACTCTAGCTACAATAGAGTGTGGAAAACCTAATCAAAACTGATCTCCTGTTACTTAGCTGACAGCCTCAAACCAATTGACACTGTTCCAACCAGCCCTATTAATAATGCTCTGCTGTAGTTACAAGGGCAGCATGTCCCTCAACAGTAACTTAAAATTAACCGGGTCTTTGTTGCCATCTCCAACGGCCTCCCGTTTATTTATTGCGAAATTGGATCTCTGGCTCTCCTTAAGATCGATTTCCAGACTTTTCTCTTTCAATGTCATCTCATTTTCTCTGTGGTAGAGCGATTAATAGCCAGTCTTTGAGTTTTTCCCCTACTTTCCATATTCAAACAGTGACAATATGCCAAGAATAGCTTACTGAGATGCCATCCCAGGCTGGCATTGTCAGAGTAGGTGAGCCACATTATGTTGACTGATGACCACAAATATTTTTTCCATTGACTTGCCAAAGTGACTGAAATTCCATCACTAAAGATTCATCCCTTTAGTCTAAGATTCAGGAGTGGGGAACATGCAGCTTCGAGGCCATATGTGGCCTTCTAGGTCTTTGGGTGTGGCCTTTGCACTGGGTCCAAGTTTTAGAGAAGTTTGGATTCAGTCAAAGGGCTTCACTTGAGGACCTAGAGGGCCAGGAAAACCTCTGATAATAGTTTAATAGCAGGGGTTCCTGAACACATTGATGATAAATGATAATAAAAAATGATGGACAGACAGGTAGATAAGTTGATTGTCATAGGGATTAGACCTATGATGTCATTGAAAAATGGCACTTCCAGATGAGGAAACTTCCTCCTCCAATGCAGGTTGGCACCTTATACTTTCTAAGACTTATCAGAGTAAAGTGTCTTGCCCAAGCTTCCACAGCCAGTAAATGTTAGAGGCAGCATTTGAATCCAGCTCTTAGCTTCAAGGCTAAGTCTCAAAGTCCAATATAATCTCCATGTAATGAGATGGAACTAATCAATCGATAAATAAACATTTATTAAGTGCCTACTATATGCCAGGCATTATGCTATGTACTGGGGGCATATAAAGGGGTAAAAGATAGTCCCTGCCTTCAAAGAGCTTACAATCTACTGAAGGAGACAACATGCAAACAAATACGTGCAGAGCAAGCTAGGTAAAGGATAAATAGAAGATTATTAGTAGAAGGAAGGCACCGGAATTAAGAGGGTTTAGGGAAGGCTTCCTGTAAAAGGTGGGATTTTAGTTGGGACTTAAAGCAAGCAAGGGAGGTCAGTAGTCAGAGCAGAGGAGGGAGAGTGTTCTATAGGAATGAAGAATATCCAAAGAAAATGCCCAGAACCAAGAAATGGAGTACCTTGTTCTAGAACAGCCAGGAGACCAGTGTCACTGGATCAGAGTACATGGCAGGGAGTAAGGCGTAAGGAGACTGGAAAGGTAAAAAGTGGTAAGTTGTGAAGGGCTTAAAATGCCAGATAGAGGATTTTGTATTTGATCCTGGAGGTGGTGGGAAACCCCTGAAGTTTACTGAGTAGGGGATGACATCGAACCTGCCTTTTAGGAAAATAGAGTTAGTAGCTAAATGGAGGATGGACTGGAGAGAGGAGGTACTTGAGGCTGGTAGTACTTAAGGCATGAGATGATGAGGGCACGTACTAGATTGGTGGCAGTGTCAGAGGAGAGAAGAAAGCATGTGCAAGAAATGCTTCAAAGGTGAATTCAACAGGCCTTGGTAGCAGCTTGGATATGGAGGGTGAGAGAGAATCCAGAAGAATCCAGGATGACTCTTAGGTTGTGAGGTTGAAGGACTGGGAGGATGGTGTTGCCCTCTACAGCAACAGGGAAGGGAGGAAAGGGGAAGAATTTAGGGGGAGGGAAAATAATGAGTTCTGTTTTAGATAAGTTGAATTTAAGATGTCTACTGGACATCCAGTCTGAGACGTCTAAAAGGCAGCTGGAGATGTGAGATTGGAGGTCAGTAGAGAGATTGGGGCCAGAAAGATAGATTTGAGAATTGCCAGCATAGAGATGGTAATTAAATCCATAGGAGCTGATGAGTTCACCAAGTAAAGTAGTAGAGAAAGAGGAGAGAAGAGAGAATGGGACAGAACCTTGAGGGATACCCATGGTAAAGTGGTATGATCTGGAAAAGAATCCAGCAAAAATGACAGAGAAGGATACAGTCAATAGGTAGGAGGAGAAACAGGAGAGAGGGATGTCCTGAAAACCTAGAGAGAAGAGAGACTCAAGGAAGAGATGGTGATCAATGGTGTCAAAGGCTCCAGAGAGGTCAAGGAGAATGAGAATTGAGAAAAGGCCATTGGATTGGGCAAGAAAGAGATCATTAGTGAATTTGGAGACAGTAGTTTCCATAGAATGACAAAGTCAGAGGCCAGACTGCAAGAGATTAAGAAGAGAGTGAGATGAGAGAAAGTGAAAGCACCATTTGTAGATGGCTTCTCTTGAGTTTAGCTACAAAGAGCAGAGCAGAAGAGAAATAGGACTATAGTTAACAGAACTGCAAGGATTTTTTTTCCCAGTTTTTTTTTCAGAATAGGAGGGACATGGACATGTTTATAGGTGGTAGCCACTGGACAGGGAGAGAGCAATAGTACCATAAGATAACACCAGCCAAGATGCTTTGAAGGGACTTTGCATGCCCTAGGACAGCTGTGGTAGCTGTGAAGGTCTAGCAGAAATCATGAAACACTGACCAATTGGACTCTGGTGATACTATGAAGTGGTACAGTGGATAGAGGGAGCATTAGGCTTGGAGTCAGGAAGACCTGAGTTCAAATCTGGCCTCAGACACTTAATAGCTGTGTGACCCTGGACAAGTCACTTAACCTTGTTTGCCTCAGTTTTCTCAATTGTAAAGTGAAGATAATAACACCTACCTCCCAGGTTGTTGTGAGGCTCAAATGAATGACTGAACAACAACAACAGAGCCTTAAATCCATTAATATAACAACAATAATAATAGTTATTATTTATATAGGGCTCATCTTACGGATGAGAAAACCAAGGCAAAAAGATGTCAAGTGACTTACCCACCATCACAAAGCTAGTAAGTGTTTGAGCTCACATTTGAACTCAGGTTTCCTGACTCCAGTTCCAAACCTCTATTCACCTAGATTCTTCAATATACATGCACACTTTACATACATACACACATACATGTATGTATGGATATACACATACATATACATGTGTGTGCGATATATATCACTATATACATAACACTTTTTATAAATTAAAATTTATTTTTGAATGAACAGAAACCTGTTTTTTTCTTCCTCTTATCTCTAATACTACTAGAAAAAAAGCTTCTTTTTAACAAATATGTGTAGTTAAGTAAAAGAAATTCCTTTATTGACTGATTTCAAAAAATAAATATGCCATTATGCATTCTGACTCCATCATCTCTCCAAAAAAAGCTCTGGAAACAATATTTATAACTCTTAATCCCTCCCACACAGAGCCTTCCAGAGCCTGACTTGTGGGGCTGGTCTGATTTAGGCCAGTCTGGTGCTTCAGGTTAGGAACTGGAAGAAAATAAGACAGTCCTAGACTCTCTAACAGTTAACAAAACAAAGTTTACTTAGTTATAGCAGGAAAGTATATTCAGTAAGGATGTACCATGATTCATCTCCATTGCCTGTGTCAGCAATGCTGGGCCACAGGTCAGAAGCCAGAGGGGGAAGAAATCTTGAGCTGGCTTTTGTATTTAGGCCATCGGAGAACTATGGCAACCACCTGAGCCAATTAAGTCTCAATTCTCAATTAAGTCTGTATCAATACCTTTTAGGAAAAAAACTAGCCTAGCTTCCATGGCAGATATTGTTGCTACCATACCGAGGAACACTTCTCCCACTTTTATCAGAACCACGAACCCATAATAACCATTTAAAAACAAAACCAAATATTTCCATCCCCTTTGTTGTGCATGAAAACTAGCCCACAATTTCTCTGGGGAGATTTACCTGGGAGATAATCAAAGGGAATTTGCATATTATGTTGAATGTCCAAGACCTTCGTAGAGCTATTATGAGGATTCTAGTAACGAAAAGTCTTTGGTCAGGCTCTGCGGCCATCATCTCTGGCCTCCTGATTGACGCTGGCCATTTGCACAAGAGGAAAGGAGTCCTGTAGGCCTGATGGCTCACAGGAATATTTTCCCAATAAGCATACAAATTAGTTTCTTCACACATAATGCAGCTGCCCCACTAAGCCTCACAGCGAGCCCCCTTTAAATCTAGCCCCTTGAGCTTTTACCTGACATTTACACAAGAGCAGATATATCCTGTTGACCTTAGGCCTCACAGGAATTCTTGTCTGATAAGCATAAATGTTAGCTTGACACATAATCCGGCTAGCACTCTTTAACTTCACAGCTAACCTTGCAAGCTTGAAAGCCTCTGGCTCCTAGAACTCTACATAGATAACGAAAGTCTTATTATCTCTGTTTTAGAGGTGAGGAAAATGAATTTTGGAGAAATTCAGTTACTCATCCAGGATCCTGAGCCAAAGCTTACAAGTGTCAGAACCAATTATCAAGTCTCCATCTCCTGATTCCAAATTTAGCCATTTTTCAATGATACCGCCATGCTTAACCTTCCCACTATTGGGAAGGGGATAGGGACATAGAGAAGGAGATTTGCGGTTTCCTTGGTATCGGAATTTCTAGGTGAGGAAGCTTTCTCTACCAATATATGTCCGCACCTTCTCTGCCATTTGTAGTCTTAAGGAGTTGCCCATAATCTATAAACATTTATGAAGAACCTACTCCATACCATTCCCTGTGCTAAGCTCCTAGAGCACTTTGAGGTTAAAAGACTTGCCCAAGGTCAATAAGTGTCAGAATGTGTCAGCCAATAATGGTCAGCAACAGGAGTTGAACTCAGGTCTTCCTGGCCAGCCCTCTGTCTGATGTAGTTTAAGAGATTCAAGGATCTGTCAAGGACTGGAATTCAGCTGAGAGTCGTCTGGAATGAATTCACAGACTCCAGCATTCTTCAAGTCAAGGTGGCAAAGGTTTATTGTAACACTAATACGGTGGGCAGAGCTCCCTAAGGAGCTTGACACTTAACAGGAATGATGCTAAAGCTTATATAAGAAAAATAGTGGATTATCAGACAGATATGCTAATTAGATGATAACTTAGAACCTTGTCACAGGTGTCATTTGCTACTGGAAATCAAGGGAAGGGGTTTCTCAGGGGTGTACTTTTGGTCTGTTATGTCTGTGGCAAGATAGCTTTGCAAGTTGTTGGCCATAGCTTGACCTCTGGATTGTATACGATAACTTTGGGAATCAATACGTGATAATTCTGTGGTTACAAGATAGTCCTGTTTTCATAAGAGAATTTCTTTAGAGGTCAGCTTGTTCTTGTGATGGGGAAAGATAGCCCACTCATGAGTAATTGTGGGGAAAGGTAGTTTGTCTTACTGGGGTCTACTCATGAGTTATTGCTAGGCATAATGTCCCGGGCTGGAGAGAAAACTGTCAGGGATAGTGTTTTGAAGTTAGGGAGAAATGTGATCTCAGAATTGTGGTCCTAGCACAAGCACCCCATCATGTCCACTATGTCACATTGCCTCTCATCAGTATGTGCCTTACAGATATTATTAAATAAAAATCCAGAATTTGAGCTTGGGTCTTCCTGGCTCCAGGTTCAATGTTCCGTCCATTGCTCCTCCTAGCTGCCATGACATCTCTCTGGTTACTTTGCTTTCTGGAACATAATTATCTCCTTGCATTTCTATCTGCCATACAATGGAATACTCCATTATGTGCTATCTCCCCCCTACTCTCTCCTTGAGAGCAAGGACTGTTGTTGTAAAAAAAATTTACAAATCTGGGGCAGCCAGATGGCACAGTCTATAGAGTACCAGCCCTGGAGTTAGGAGGACCTGAGTTTAAATCCATCCTCGGACACTTATTAGCTGTGTGACCCTGGGCAAGCCACTTAACCCTAATTGTCTCTTCTGTAAAAAAAAAATACAAATTCATACCCCTACAAATTATGCATTTCTGAATGTCTGAGACTTAACAGTGAGTGTTTGATATTAAATGTGGGCCAAATAAGGATCTAGGCATGGAGGATTGTGGACAGAAGAAAGGACAATGGAGACATGAGATTCGCTTTGACCTCTAGAATGCTCTGTGGATGCAGTTTCTTCCTCTGTATAATGAGAGACCTCTAACATCACTTCTAGTTCCAACATGCCTCTGTACTTCTTTACCATACTTTCCCAAGACTCCAGAAGGAGAATAGAATCCCTCAAGGATCAGGGTTGGAAGTGGTATTTAACAATTTTTAAAATAATCTGAAGGGCAGTGTTGCAGAGTGGATAAACTGATCCTTTTAGAGCCAGGCAGATCTGGGTTCAAGTCCTTCTTCATAAATATATGGCCTGGGTGGTCCTGGGCAAGTTACTCTAATCTCTTGGTGCCTACAGGAAACTCTCAAGGGCTATAAATTGCAGGTGCTGATCTGCACTGGCAAAAACAAATCAATGAACAAATGAACAAATAAATGAATAAATGAATGAATAAACAAACAAGTGGGTAAGTAAAAATCAATTATCTACAAAAGGTAATAACCAGTGAAATCTTTTTTAATAGGAAATGAAGCACCCCTGGATAGTAAAGTACAAAGGTAATCAAAGTAAATTGTGAAATTTAGGATCATAGGATCTAAAAGGGACTTTAGAATCCACTCAATGAAACCCCAGCTAAATAGTACAGTAGATAGAGCCCTGGGCTAAGACTCGTCTTCAAATCTGGCCTCAGATACTTACTAGCTGTGTGACCATGGACAAGTCACTTAACCCTGTTTTCCTCAGTTTCTCCATCTGTAAAATACTCTGGAGAAGAAAATGTCAAACCATTCAGTATCTTTGTCAAGAAAACTCCAAATGAGATCACAAAGGGTCTGACACAACTGAATGACAATAATAAAATTGTAAAACCTCACCATTTTAACCTATAAGAAAATTGCACTGTTTAATTTTTTTAATCATTTGTTTGGAAAAAGACATAGGAGACATTCATCAAATTTGCAGTTAACACAAAGCTAATATGTGAGATGACAAAAATAATTCAAAAAGTTCTTGAATGGCTGCCATGATAGATTGACACGAATAAGCTCCAGAGAACCGAAGTGGGGCCAGTGGTAGAAGTTGGAGGGAAGCAAACTGTGACTCAACAAAAGGCAATTTTCTAATTATAATTTGTCTAGGATATAATGGGCTGCCTTGTAGAGATGTGCACTGCATTTAGCGAATAGGTTACGATATGATTTGTAGCTGGAAGGAGCCATAGGAGCCATTTAGTCCAGTGGTTTCCAACATTTTTTTGTTCTGTGAACCTCTTTTGACAAAAAAAAAGAATTGTTTTGTGAACCCTGGGGGTAAATTAATGTTCTACTCATAATATTCTTTTAGATTTATTTCTTAAGCTTCTACAATAACTACAATGACAACTTTTGCCCCTAAAAGCTCCAAATTAAAATTTACAAGCCTAAAATAATGTTTTAAATTTGCTCTTGCTTGTTGTCACAGAGGAAAAAATATGATTTGGAACATAATTGGGGAATTATTTACTGCTTACGGAGCCACTGGTGAATTTTTGGTGTAATCCCCTTGGACCATTATTGTGAATCCCCAGTGGGTTTGAGGCCCACTAGATGGGAACCACTGATCTATTCTAGCTCTCTCATTTTTCAGATGATTAAATGCAAACCTGGATAGATGAAGCAACTTCCTGTCACACAGACAGACAGCAAGGAGCAGAGCCAGGACCTGATCCCTGGGGCTCTGACTGGAAAACCACAACTCTTTCCCCTAAATGAGGCTGCTTCCTACTTCAAGCAAAGACTTAACCATGTGTCAGGAAGGGTAAGAGGACTTCTTAAAATGAAATGAAGGAACATGATTAATATGGAAATGTTTTACATGATTGAACATATATAACATCCAATTGCTTACCCTCTTAGGGAGGGAGGAGGGGAGGAAGGGATAGAATTTGGAACTCAAACTTTTTTTAAATGAACATTAAAGATTGTCGTTACATGTAATTGGAAAGAAATACTATTTTAAAAAAGAGGAAATGAAGAGACTTAATTATTCGAGGTCATGTACCAAGTTACTGGTAGGTCTTCCAATTTCTAATACAGTACTCTTTCCTGTGAGGTATCTATACATCCTCTCCTAATACATTTGGCCTCTGAGAACAAGCCATTTCTCCTCTCTGGGACTTAGCTTCCTCTTCTGAAAAAATGGGGACGTATAATATTTTACCTATCTCACAAGGTTGTTGTGAGGAAAATGCTTTGTAAACCTTAAAGTAAGGTCAACGAGTAAGTTGTTCTTATCATTTTCATAAATACTGAGTTGCTCTGATTTTCCAGTCAAGTCACTTTTGTCAAAGCAGCTGCTGTCCCCAAGATCCAAATACCAGTAAATGATGATATCTAAAAGGAGCAAAGAACTTGAAAACACGCGCAGGAAAGTCATAGAGTAGATATGTACATCCTACACTTTTGTGTTTCTATGTATGTATGTGTGTATGTATGCATGCATGTGTGTATCTGTGTTTGTCTCTATCTCTGTATCTGTCTCTCGTTTAACGTGTTCTCTTTCTCATCTATATATCCTGGAACCACAAGTTTTCATGTAGTTTTTTTAGTTTTGTTGCATTTGAGTTCCAAACCGTTTCCCTCCATTCCTCCTAGCCCCACACGATAGAAGGTCAACATTTGACACATATATATGTGAAACTATATTAATACATACTTCCAGATATCAATTCTTGCTCTGGAGGTGGATTCCATCTTTCTTCATAAGTCCTTTGCAGGTGATTTGAATATTCATATAACTCAGAATAGTTTAGTCATTCACATTTACTCTTTGAACAATATTGATTTACTGTATACAACGTTCTCTTGGTCCTGCTCGTTTCACTCTTCATTATTTCATGTAAGTCTTTCCATGTTTGCCCAAGATCAAGCAGCTCATTTCTTACAGCACAGTAGTATTCCATCACAGTTATATATCACAATTTATTCAGCCATTCTCCAATGGACGAGCATCCCCTCAATTTCCAATTCTTTGCCACCATAAAGAGAGCTACTAGAAATATCTTAGAACATTTAGGCTTTTTCCTTTTTCCCTGATCACCTTGTGAAACAGACCTAATAGTGGTATTGCTGGGTCAAAGGTTATACACAATTTTGTAACTCTTTGGGCATAATTCCAGATTGTTCTCCAGGATGGTTGGGTCAGTTGATAGTTGCACCAACAGTATATCAGAGTCCCAATTTTTCCACATCTTCTCCAACATTTGTCATTTTCCCCTTCTATCATTTTAACCAACCTGATTGGTGTGAGAAGATATCTCAAAGTAGTTTTAATTTATGTTTCTCTTATCAATAATGATTCAGAGCATTTTTATATGACTGTATATAGCTTTGATTTCTTCCTCCAAAAGCTGCCTATTTGTATCCTTTGACCATTTATCAATTGGGAAATGATTCATATTCTTATAAATTTGACAAAATTCTCTATGTATTTATACAAGAAATTATCTATACTTCCTCACCTCTCCACCCCAATTTTCTGCTTTCCTTTTAACATGGCTACATTGGTTTTACTTATACAAACACTGTTAAATTTAATGGAATCAAAATTATTCATTTTATATCTCAATCTCTTGTTAATTCATAAGTTCTTCTCCTACGCATAAGTCTGATAGATATGTTCCATGTTCTAATTTACTTATAATATCTCCCTTTATATCTAAATCATGTATCCATTTTGGTATTATTTTGGTAAATGGTTTAAGACATTGGTCTATACCTATTTTCTACCAGATTGCTTTCTATTTTTCCCAAACAATGAATTCTCATCCAAAAGCTTAAATCCTTATATTTATCAAACACAAAGTTACTACAATCACTTGGTACTGTGTATTCTATACTTGCTCTCTTCCACTGATGCAACATTCTGTTTCTTAGCCAGTACAAGATAGTTTTGATAATTATCACTTTATAATATAGTTTAAGATCTGGCACTGCTAGACCACCCTCCTTTACCTTTTTTTTTTATCAGTTCCTTTGATTTTCTTGTAATTTTGTTCTTCCAAATGAATTTTATTATTTTTTATAGCTCAGTAAAATAATTTTTTGGTAATTTAATTTGGATGGCATTAAATAAGTATATTAGGTAGAATCGTCATTTTTATTATTTTGGTTTTGCCTACCAATGAACAATTCATATATCTCCAAATATTTAAATCCGACTTATTTGTATAAAAAGTGTTTTGTAATTATGTTCTTATAGTTCCTAGATTTGTCTTGGCAGGTGTATTCCCTCATATTTTATATTATATATAAGTTATTTTAAATGAACTTTTACTATCTCTTCTTGCAGGGCTTGGTTGGTGATATATAGAAAGGCTGCTGATTTAAGTGAGTTTATTTTATATTCTACTGCTTTGCTAAAATGATAAATTGTTTCAACTAGCTTTTAGTTGAATCTCTAGGATTTTCCAAGTGTATCATCATATCATCTGCAAAAGGAGATTGTTTTATTACCTCATTGCCCATTCTGATTCCTTCTATTTCTTTTTCCTCTCTTATTGCTATCACTACCATTTCTGATACAATATTGATGATAATGGGCATCCTTGTTTCACTCCTGATCTTAGTGGGAAGGCTTCTATCTTATCCCTGTTACAAATGATGCTTGCTGATGGTTTTAAGTAGGTGCTTCTTATCATTTTAAGGAAAAATCCATTCATACCTATGCTTTCAAGTGTTTTTTAAAATAGGAATGAATGTTGTAATTTGTCAAAAGCTTTTTCTGCATCTATTGGTATAATTATGACTTTTGTCACTTTTGTTATTGATATAATCGATTATGTTAATAGTTTTCCTTATTTTAAATCATCCCTGCATTCCTGATATAAACCCTGCTTGGTCACAATGTATAATCTTTACGATAATATTGTTGTAGTCTCCTAGCTATTATTTTATTTAGCATTTTTGCATCCACATTCATTAATGAAATTGGTATAGAATTTTCCTTTTCTGTTTTTGTTCTTCCTCATTTAGGTATTAGCATCATATTTGTTTCATAAAAGAAGTTTGATAGGATTCCTTTTTTGCCTATTATTTCAAGTAATTTATTTAATACCAGAATTAGTTGATATTTACATGTTTGGAAGATTTTGCTTGTAAATCCATCTGATCCTGATGTTTTTTCTTAGGAAGCTCATTTATGGCCTGTTCAATTTATTTTTCTAAAACAGGTTTATTTAGATGTTTTATTTCCTCTTCTGTTAATCTGGGCAGCTTATGCTATTGTAAGTATTATTCCATTTCACTTAAATTGTTAAATTTATTAGCATATAATTGGGCAAAGTAATTCCTAGTAATTGCTTTAATTCCATCTTCATTAGTGGTATATTTGCAGTTTTCATTTTTGATGCTAATGATTTGGTTTTCTTCTCTCTTTTTAAAAATCCCATTTTAACCAATGGTTTATCTGTTTTATTAGTTTTTTATAAAACCAAATCCGAGTTTTATTTATTAATTAAATCTTTTTTAATATTCAATTTTATTAATCTCACCTTTAATTTTCAAGATTTCCAATTTGGCATTTAATTGGGAATTTTTCATTTATTTTTTCTAATTTTTTTTAAATTGCATACCAATTTATTTATCTGCTCTTTCTCTATTGATGTAAGCATTTAGAGATATAAATGGAGCATAAGCATCGTTTTACCACTCCCTACCTAATTTTATTTTTTAGGATCATTCCATCATGTTCAACTCAACTCCATGACTTCTATCTATGTATACTTCTTCAAAAAATCCTGGTAATGATAGCATTCTTAGAGTTACAAATATCTTTTATATCTGATTACTTTTGCTGCATCCTATAAGTTTTGATATGTTGTCTCATTATTATCATTCCCTTTAATAAAATTATTTATTATTTCTATGACTTGTTCTTTAACCCACTCATTCTTTAAGATTACATAATTTAATTTCCCATTAATTTTTAATCTGTGCTTTCATGGTCTTTTATTAAATGTAATTTTTGTTGCATTATGATCTGAAAAGGATGCATTTACCCTTCTTGCACTTAAAAGTTTTTTATGGCCTAATATATGGTCAATTTTTGTAAAGGTGCTATGTACTGCTAAGAAAAAAGGTATATTCCTTTCTCTTCCCATTTAATTCTCTTCAGCTATCTATCACACCTAGCTTATCTAAGATTCTATTAATCTTCTTGACTTTTCTTTCTTTATTTTTGGTTAGATTTATCTAGTTCTGAGAACAGAAGGTTGAAATCTCCCACTATTATAGTTTTGCTATCTATTTCCACCTGTAATTCATTTACCTTTTCCTTTACAAATTTGAATGCTATAGTATTATGTGCATATATGTTTAATATTGACATTACTTAATTTTTTGTGGTACCTCTTAACATAATGTAGTTTCCTTGTTTATGTCTTTTAATTAAATCTATTTTAGCTTTAACTTTGTCTGAGGTCATGATTGCTATTTCTGCTTTTTTTTTTACATCAGCTAAAGCATAATAAGTCCTACTCCAGCCCTTTATTTTCACTCTTGTGTGAATCTCGTTTTGAAATGTGTTTCTTGTAAACAACATATTGTTGGGTTCTGGGTTTTGATTCATTCTGCTATTCATTTGTTTTATGGATGAGTTCATCCCATTCACTCAAAGTTATAATTACTAGTTGTGGATCTCCTTCTATCCTATTTTTTCCACACTGCTTATCCTTCTCTCTCTCTCTCTCTTTCTCTCTCTGCCCTATCCCTCTTCAGAAATCTAATTTACTTCTGACCACTGCCTCCCTAATCCTCACACCTTTCTAAAAGTCTCTACTGTATCCTATCTCTTTGCCCTCCATTTCTTAATCCATACCTCCTTCTAAGAGTTTCTCCCATGCTCTATCCCCTTGCCCTCATATTTATCTGTAAGTCAAGAAGACTTTTATTCCCTACTAACTGTATACGTCATTCCCTTTTTAGCCCAGGTCTAGGGAGAATAAAGGTTCTTGCGCTCCTGCCCTCCACCCTATCCTAACCTCACTAAAATAGTTCTTTCACTCACACCTCTTTTGTTTGACATAAGTTGCTCCATTTTACCTTTCTCTACCCAATTTTATTTTTAGGATTGTTCCATCGTAATCAACTCAACTCCCTACCTTCTATATATCTATATTTTTTCAAACTAGCCTAGTAATGATAACATTCTTAGAGTTACAAATATTATTTTCCCATGTTAGAAGTAAACTGTTTAACCTTATTAAGTCTCTTATAATTAGTCTTTCATGTTTACCTTCTTATGTTTCTCCTAATTCTTGTAAGTCAAATTTTCTACTCAGTTCTATTCTTTTCCTCAAGAATATCTGAAAGTCCTTTAGTTCATTGAATATCCATTTTTTCCCCTAACAGGACTACATTCAGCTTTGCTGAGTAGGCTATTTTTGGTTGCAAACTCAGCTCCTTTGCTCTTTGGAATGTCATATTCCATGCCCTTCAGCTTTTTAATATAAAAGCTGCTATATTTTGTGTTATCCTGATTGGAGCTCCATAATAGTTAAACTGTTTCTTTCTAGTTGCTTGTAGTATTTTCCTCTTGACCCGGGAGCTTTGAAACTTAATGTTACAATGTGCCTGTAAGTTTTTATTTGGGGATCTCTTTCAGGAGGTGATTGGTGTGTTTTTTCATTTCTATTTTACCTTCTAGTTCTAGAACTTCAGAGCAATTTTCCTTAACTTCTTGAAGTATAGTATATAAACTTAAAAAAAGAATAAATTTCAATTAGTCTGACAATTCTTATATTATTTTTCCTTCACCTGTTTTCCAGGTCAGTTATTTTTCTAATGAGATGTTTTATATTCTCTACTATTTTTCATTCATTTGATTTTATTTTATTGCTTCTTGATGTCTATCAAAGTCATTAGCTTCCCCTTGTCCAATTCTGATTTTTGAGAAAGTTATTTCCTTTGGTAAGTTTTTGGAATTCTTTTTCCAATAGGTTGACTTTCTTTTCATACTTTTCTTGCATTACTCTTATTTTTCCCCAATTTTTCCTCAATCTCTCTTATTTGATTTTTAAATTCCTTTCTAAGTTCTTCCAAGAACTCTTTTTGAGCTTGTGATCATTTTACATTTTTCTTTGAAGTTTTACAAAAAGTTGCTTTGTCTTCTTCCAAGTTTGAACCCTGATTTTCTCTGTCACTATAGTAGCTCTCTATGGTTAGGTTTTTTGGCTCATTTTTAATGACCTTTTTTATTGCCTGTTAACTTTATGTTAGAGTTGGGCTCTGCTCTTGCAAGGTGGGGGATAATATATCCTAGGCTTCAGGTCTTTTGTATTATTGTTTTATGCACTCTATCTGGGGGCCTTTGACCTCTTAGTTCTTCCAGTATCCATAATCCAAGGCCATGTGTAGTCACTGCTCCTCTAGCCCATACCTTGGTCTCTAAGTGACCTCAGATAAGCATCTTTATCTCTGAGCTGTGACTGGTGCCCCCAGCATTGCAGCCACCCCAA
This sequence comes from Phalanger gymnotis, assembly GCA_028646595.1. Classification (NCBI taxonomy): domain Eukaryota; kingdom Metazoa; phylum Chordata; class Mammalia; order Diprotodontia; family Phalangeridae; genus Phalanger; species Phalanger gymnotis. The sequence continues at coordinate 89,952,047 of CM053623.1, read as the reverse complement.
AACTTTTGCTGTCTGTGGACACTCAGGCAGCTGTAAGCATCAGCTTATCTCCTTCCCTGGAACTGAAACCAGTGCCTTTACTCTTCTGGGAGTGATCATAACCAGATGGGCCTTGCCCTCTGTGACCACATCCAATGGCATGTGCTCACTCCTCCTTGCCCACAGCCATAGCCTGGGATCCTGTCTGGTTAGCTCTGTGTCCAACACCAAAGAAGGGCTCCCACAATCTTCCCTTGCTCAGTTGCCCAACCTTGACACTGTCCTAGGGTAAAAGCTCCAGAAGCTAAGGCTGCCTGTAACACAGCTGCCCCCAGGGCTTTGCTGTTTGTGGACATAGTATCTGCCTGGAAGTCTTTGTACTTCAATCACCCTGGGAGATCAGATCTTTCCTAATGTCTTTTCAAGTTGTTTTAGTCTGGATGACTGCTTTAGTCCAACTTTTAATTATTTCTGTCCCTCTAAAATTTACTTTGAGGCATTATTTTAAGTTATTTGTGGGGGACTTAGGGAGAGCCTGGGGTTTCCTGCCTTATTCTGCCATCTTCCACAATTCTTCTCTCTTCATGTAGTTTTAAACTTTGATAAGTTGAAATGTAGAAATGCTACAAACTTACAAAAACATAATTTGAAAGTTTATTTCAATTTTCGCACATCTAATTTTGTGAATTTTGAATAATAAGCTTTTAATTTTAATACAACTAGGAACTTTATCATTATGTGCTACGTGTGTGACAATTTCTGGATAAAAAATTTCTCAGCTATCTGATCTATTTCTATTATACTTTTTCTTGTGGGGTCATATAAAAATTATATGCGTCAAAACCTCATTCTTTGAATGATCTTCAGGCTAAGATTACAAATGAATTTTTTTTCAGTCCCCACACAGCAGCTGACAAAAGTTTTTACAAAGTTCAAAAATTCATTAGAGCGATGTAGTAACAAGATGATGGTTATACTGAATTTTAATAAGAAATACATAAGTATTTCTAAATTTAAGTGACCTCTCTCTCAAGTATTATTTTTTTGTAGTGTTGCAGCAGAATAGTTCTGAAGTTAATAAAAGCTTAGAGCTCCACTAAACTTTTAGGACATGTTCTCTATAGATAGAGGCAGCTAGCTGGTACAGTGAATAGAACACTGGCCCTGGAGTCACAAAGATTTGAGTTCAAATCTGACCTCAGATACTTACTGGCTGTGTGATGCTGAGCAAGTCACATAACCCTTATTTGCCTCAGTTCCTCATCTGTAAAATGGGGATACACTGGAGAAGGAAATGGCAAAATACTCCAGTATCCCAAGGAAATCCCTGGACAAAGTCTATGGGGTCACATAGAGTCTGATAAGACTGAACAGCAACATCAATTCTATGGCTAACTAGCTAGTTAGATGATAGATACAGACAGACAGACAGAAAGATGAATAGATGATAGATAGATAGATAGATAGATAGATAGATAGATAGATAGATAGATAGATAGATAGATAGATAGATAGGTGCAGATATGGATAATAGCTCACTTTTGTATAGCACCCAAATGTGTACAAAATACTTTCCTCACAACAGCTCTATTTCACCAAGAAGGGCTTGGCCATGACTCCACAGTCATTAAGTACCAGAGCCCAGATTAAGACCCATGTTTTTGGGGTCTTCTGATTATACCAAGCTGTCTCCTATTAGGCCAGATATGGATATAGATGACATTGAGAAGCAGTTAGAAATAAAGATAGATCTCTCTCAGATTATAATAGGATTCCAAATGATAAAGGAGTTTAAGAGCTTTCACTCATGCATTTGCCAGCTTCCTGCAGCATAACCTATTGAGGAATATTTCGAGTACTGATTGCCATCATTTAAAGCATTCAGACAGGCTCAGGAGAGAAGGTTCTAACATCCACTCAAGCTAGCAACATGTCTCTGGGAACCTGTTATAGCAATGGACCTAAATTTCCAATTGCAACAAATTTAGAGAATGAGTACTTTAGTTGATCAGCCATCCTTCTAACTGTCTTGTCGTTTCACGTTAGACTTATAATATTCAAGCGGAAAAGTTCACACACCATCGAGTTATTTTCTCAGCAACTTCTGACAGCCTACTTCTTCTGTCCTATTATTTCTAAGTGCATTGAGGACACTTTAATTTTGTCATATACTTTACAAACAGTCTGTAGGAAGTCTTCAATTTTACAGCTGAAGGAACTGAGGCTGGGTTTGCTTCTTCCTTTAAAGCGTCTTTTGCATTCATGCCCTCCTTTTCATTTCTCCTTTCACCACTGAAGTCCAGATTCTGATCCTCTCAACCTGGATACTGTAATATTTGCCTCCCTCTTCTCTCCTCTTTAATGCACCCAGCAAAGCACTGTCACACAGAGCTGGAACAAGGCATTTGTGATCCTAGGTAAGATTTGGAAATTGTGCTACTTGTCAGTTTCTTTCTAATGGAAGCTTTGAGCCTTGATGGTAATACATGCGACTTGTCACAAAATAAATATCTATGTGCTCTGAAAAGCATAAATTCCTGGCATTAAAATACATGTATTTATGAAAAGTTATATTTAAAAGAGTACCTTCTAATCTGCCTGCATATTTTTCCTTGGATGGCTGACTACTCTGCCTACTCCTAGTCCTGGCTTTGTGGTCATGTTATTCATTATGTCACCCAGGTACACAACTACCTAAAACAGCCTCCACTTGCCTATGTATTAAGTCCAAACTTCTCCACCTGACTTTTGAGGTCCTCAGGAATCCAGTCCCACCTTACCATACCTACTCATACCACTACTATGCTTTCCAAGATGCACTTTCCACTCCCACCATGACAGTCTCCACATGTTCACTGAAATACAACATGTTAATGGTATATTTGTTCCTTCTGCTCTGCTCACCTAGAATGTCCTTCCTCTCTTACCCTTTTACCATCTGTTTTTACTGATTTATATCCTACTCATCCTTTTCAGGGTCTAGTTCAAGTCCCACCTTCTTCAAGAATCCTTCTGTGAGTACTACAGACGATATGGATTTCTTCCTTTTCTGAACATCTATTGCAGGAATTCTTATTTTGTGTGTGTTAAGGACTCCTTTGACAATGTGATGAAACCTGTGGAGCACTTCTCAGAATGTTTTAATATAAATACACAAAATAAAACACATAGGATTACAAAGGAAACCAAAGGTTAATGAAAATTAAAATGTAATTCCAACCTCCCCGCCCCCCCACCACATTCTTTCTGGAATGTATTCATAGACCTATAGATTCCTGGTTAAGAACCCCTAATCTATTGTTTTCACAGTCAATACCATATAAAGTAACACATTTTTTTTCTCTCTTCTTGTTTTATTCCTGGTGAAACTCCTGGTAGCCAACCTTTCAGTAGACTGAGCAAAAGGGCTTTGCCTTAGGGCACTAAAATTTAGAGGATACAAAATATTAATTCAGTGACTCGTCTCATCTACACAATTGAATCTAGCTTAATTAATTCTTGCTCTTCTCCCTCTTTCTCTTAGGTGACTTGACCAGGGTTACACAAATAGTAAGAGTCTGAGCCTGGATTTGAATTCAGATTCTCTTGACTCCAGGGCTGGTGCTCTATCCACTGCACCATGCAACTGCCCCTCTTGTTCTTTGTATAGTATGAATTAAAAACTTGATTTGAAGGTGTGCTGCTTGCCCCAGGGACCAAAATTACTAGTTATCATTCTTCTCTCCAAACCTAGCTAGTCTAGTCATCAGTTGAAAGGCATACAGCCCATTATTGAACCTGTGCTAGACACTTCACCAATTTGGTAAATGTTTATTCTGCTGGCATAGTCTTTAAAAATTCCCTGCCTTACAAGGCATCACAGTAGAATGTTAATCAACGGTGTGGCAAATAATCTGAGTTATCTGTCCACTGACTTATTAAATAACTTCACCAATGACCAGTCCAAGGTTTCATGAATGAGGTAGTCTGTTTTGCAATTAGCTAGCCTGCCTGGGAATTGAATTTATTGCCTGGAAATTGCCTGTATGTTGCTCAATCAACTTCATCAAATTTGCACCTCCAATGAGTCTATTCTTTAGTAATACTATTATATATTAACACAAAATTATTATGAACATTTGCAGTAAGTATTTCAACAATAACAAAAAAAACCCATCCTCTGCTATGGATATACATTTCTAAATCCTTGGTGCTAAGAAGGATATGATTTTGATTTCTTGTTTCCATAAATGTATTTTTGTATTTTCTACCTGTGCATCTTGGGACCAATTCTGTCCATTTGCAGGACAAGTGGCTTATGCCAAGGGTACAGTTTGTGATTTTTTTTAACAGGGTGATCCTGATGAACCCGTGCATGAATGAAACCAACATTTTCACTCCCTTTAGACTCCCTTTCTACTGTAATCCACTAAGCTAATGGGCTTTTAGAAACTCCCACCTTCATTTGCATAGCATGATATGATGACTTTCTGGAAAGTGTCTTATCAATTCGAATGGCTAGCATCTATTATCACAGAATCACAGAACATAAGAGTTGTAAGGTATCTCAGAAGTCCAAACTTAATCCATATTGACCAAGGTTCTTTCCTGCAAGAAACTCGTCAACGAACAGATGCCTAAATTCAGCTCAAAGACCTCAAATGAGAGAGAACCCACTACTACCTTAGACAACCCATTCCATTTTGAGATAGATCTAATTGTTAGGAACGTCAAGCTAAAATTTGTGTCTCTATCCCTTCCACCCATCCCTCCTAATTCTGCTCTATAGGACCAAGAAGAACCAATCTGATCCCTCTTCTGCAAGAGAACCTGTTGCATACTTCAGCTATGAGAGGATGTGGTAGGAGTAGCATCTACCAGGGTTCCTGCCATTTAGGCTGGGCTACTCTTCCTCTAAAAAAGGCAATGAAACTATTCTCAAGACTTAATGGCCTGAGTCAGGCCTGGTCCAGTCAGTTCAACCAACCAACATTTATTAAGCACCTACTATTTGCCAGTCACTGGGCTAAGGGCTATGGATACAAAGAAAGACAAAAGACAGTCCCTACTCTCAAGGAGTTTGCTATCTAATAGGGCTAGAACATATACTCACCAAGATTTCTCTTCTCCAGGCAAAATATTCCTGTTTTCTTCAGGAGACTCTTATATGGCATTGTTCCTAATCCCCTTTTCATCCTGGGCACTAGACACAAAATATTAGAGCTGGAAGGGATCTCAGAGACATTCTAGTTCCATAAGAATCCCCTTCGTGACATTCAGAAGTGGTCATCCCACCAGACTTTGTTCTCATGAAACAAAATCCCTTACTCCCCAAGCTAGCTCATTCCACTTCATGAGCTCTTTCCTTAAGGCCAAGGAGCCCAAATCTGCCTCTCAGCAATTCTCCCCAACCCTGACTTCTTATGTCCTAAAGGCTATTTTACTTCTGATGTTCTCTGTTTCTCTTTCTCCTGGCCCATCTCTGCCTTGCTTAATGGAGATCTTATAGCCAGGGGAGGTCTAGACAATGGTGGTTCTGTCATGGAATGATCACCCAAGAGTCCAGGTACTGGATGGGAAATACTTTATTGAGTTCCCACCAGCAAGTTAAGTGCCTACTATGTGTCAGGCCATTCATAATTCGGCCTAGGGGTACTATTATCTTTTTTTTTAACCTGTCACACCATTAACTCAAATTGATCTCGTGGATCATTAAATACAATCAGATCTTTTTTCAAAAGAACTGTTGTCTAACCATGCTGTATTTGTGAAGATGATTTTTGGAGCCCCCAAATCTTTTTTTATTAATAGTGTCATATTATTTCATGTGGCCCATTATTCTAGCTTATCAAGATCTTTGGATCTAGACTCTGTCATTCTGACATTGACATATATCTTATCCCAGCATCCCTCTCTTTTCCAAGCTTTGTGTCACCTACAAATTTGATAAACACATCATCTATGTCTTTGCCCAAGTCACTGATAAAAATATAGAACAGAACAGGACCACAGACAGATTCTTGTAGTCCTCCATTAGAGAAGTCTTTTCAAATTGACGTTGACTCATTAATAAAACCTGTTAGGTTCCTTCAGTTAACAAGGTCCAAATCCATCTAACTGTGCTATCCTCTAGCTCATGTATCTCTATCTTATCCACAAGCATAGCATGAGAGAACTTTCCAGATGCTTCATTGAAATGTAAGTGCACTAAAGTCAAAGCATTGGGCCGTATCCAGCTATTGAATTAGCTGTTGCCCCACTGCTCCTGAGGGCTCCCTAGGGTTCATAACCTAATCCTCACTACCAGTCCCATCAGTCTTGCTTTGGACTGGGACCTGCTTACCTGCTTATGACAATATCCTACCTTCATCCTCTCCCTAGCAAATCTAAGGGCTCATAGAGCAGGAAAACAGTCAAAAAGTTTGGAAGGAGGGCATTATACATTGGCATCTGGAGTGTGTTGTCTGCCTTATTGGTCAAGTGCTATATGGCACTAGAGTAACTTTATTTTTCTAAAAATACATAATATTTTATCTTAAAATAACTTTAGAATGGGGGTGGAGCCAAGATGGCGGCTGGGAAGCAGTGACTGGTGTGAGCTCCCCACCAAGTCCCTCCAAAAACCTATAAAAAAATGGCTCTGAACCAATTCTAGAGCTGCAGAACCCATAAAGTGGCAGAGGGAAGCAGGGCTCCAGCCCAGGACAGCTTGGATGGTCTCTGGGTAAGGTCTACCCTGCACGAAGCTCCTAGCTCCCAGCTGAGGGAAGCGGAGCTGAGCCCAGCGCACACGGCGCGAACAGACCAGACGCGGACCTAGCAGACCAGGAGACGAGCAGAGAGTGCCCTAGCATCCTGAATTACTGAGCTGTGGCATCTACCAGACCTCTCAACCCACAAAGAGCAAAGACAACAGAGAAGGTTAGTGGGAAAAGCTGCGGGACTGAGTTTGTGGTTCGGCAACCGCCCCTGGGGCAGCGGAGGTGGGGCAGCTTTAGAACTATGGCTGCAGTTGCTTCTGGCCCCAGGCCCACCT